>JARUHQ010000014.1:2130897-2841196 GCA_029955515.1 Chrysomela aeneicollis | reverse complement strand
AAGGAAAAAGAAAAATGTAACGGCACAGATAAAAACAGGGGAAAAGTCTGGTGCACTTCTTGCCTTAACGGTTATTTCATTTGGAGTTTTAATGAAAAACGGCACTCACTAGGCGTTTGAGTTGTTTCGTTACGGTAATTAGGATTTTTTTTGTTTCGAGATTGATGGAGTGAATCCATCAACTTCGCTATAGTGTTAATTTGTAGGTTCGACAGAGTACAGTTACGGAGAGGTTCTAACTGAATAATTCTATTATTCCTTATTCTGAGCCATGGTATTGAATCCGGAATAATGGAATTCTAAGAAGACTATGATACTCATTCCTCATTCCTCATTCCTCATTCCTCATTCCTCATTCCTCATTCCTCATTCCTCATTCCTCATTCCTCATTCCTCATTCCTCATTCCTCATTCCTCATTCCTCATTCCTCATTCCTCATTCCTCATTCCTCATTCCTCATTCCTCATTCCTCATTCCTCATTCCTCATTCCTCATTCCTCATTCCTCATTCCTCATTCCTCATTCCTCATTCCTCATTCCTCATTCCTCATTCCTCATTCCTCATTCCTCATTCCTCATTCCTCATTCCTCATTCCTCATTCCTCATTCCTCATTCCTCATTCCTCATTCCTCATTCCTCATTCCTCATTCCTCATTCCTCATTCCTCATTCCTCATTCCTCATTCCTCATTCCTCATTCCTCATTCCTCATTCCTCATTCCTCATTCCTCATTCCTCATTCCTCATTCCTCATTCCTCATTCCTCATTCCTCATTCCTCATTCCTCATTCCTCATTCCTCATTCCTCATTCCTCATTCCTCATTCCTCATTCCTCATTCCTCATTCCTCATTCCTCATTCCTCATTCCTCATTCCTCATTCCTCATTCCTCATTCCTCATTCCTCATTCCTCATTCCTCATTCCTCATTCCTCATTCCTCATTCCTCATTCCTCATTCCTCATTCCTCATTCCTCATTCCTCATTCCTCATTCCTCATTCCTCATTCCTCATTCCTCATTCCTCATTCCTCATTCCTCATTCCTCATTCCTCATTCCTCATTCCTCATTCCTCATTCCTCATTCCTCATTCCTCATTCCTCATTCCTCATTCCTCATTCCTCATTCCTCATTCCTCATTCCTCATTCCTCATTCCTCATTCCTCATTCCTCATTCCTCATTCCTCATTCCTCATTCCTCATTCCTCATTCCTCATTCCTCATTCCTCATTCCTCATTCCTCATTCCTCATTCCTCATTCCTCATTCCCCATTCCTCATTCCTCGTTTCTCGTTTCTCGTTTCTCGTTTCTCGTTTCTCGTTTCTCATTCCTCATTCCTCATTCCTCATTCCTTATTCTTCATTCCAAATTATCTAGAATTAGTGCAGGACCCGGTGTACATGTTCGATGCAAAATAGTGGAAGTACAATTTCTCCATATCCAGTTCTAATTTTTATCTGTTCCTAATCCTTGATAGTTTTCTCATTGGGTTTACCAAAAAAGTATTTTTTTGTTTCTATATTGAATTTTAGTTGCTCCAATGACTAAAGGTATTTTCCTAAGCATAATATATTCGTCATCCGAAAGAAAATCAAAAAGTTCTGACACATAATTCGCCTTTGAAGTTCGCTTATTTATTTTCTTTCAAGGTGGGCAAATTGAGAGGACACACACAATATATATATATTTTGGCAGAGCTATAAGAGATGGCTTCAAATAGGCCAACTCAAATCCACATTTCTCGGTTTATTTTAGAATCTGAACGTTCGACTGCCAGAAAGTCCGATGGCAAGTACTGGAATAGTTTTCCTCTGATATTAATTCCATATCACCGAATTTTGTTTTTGTTATTTCAATGTTATTTCATTGTTCTTTGGAAACAGAAATTTCAGGTTCTGAAATGGTGCTTCTGCTTCCAGATTGTATTCTAAAAGTCTGGATCACCCTATATCGAAGTCAATTTTTCCCCAACAATAAATTGTTTGTTCCACACGATCAAGCCATAAATCGAATTTCGTATCTATCTAAATTGATCTTATTACTGGATAGAGGATTAATTGAAAGAATCAAGCAGCTCGTATAATAGCAGCAGACAGCAGATATTATGAGTATTACCACAGGAGCAGGAAATACAAGCGGAAATGCTCCTGCTTCCTGAATTAAAGTATATGGAGATGATCGATTTACCAACATAGAGTGAATTAGTTGAATAAGAAGCTGCAAAATAGTCAACTATGATCATGATCTTTTTTATGCTCCAAAAAATTTCAAATTACAGAAGAATGTCGAAGACATGAACAAATGTGGTTATATAGGGTTCAAGCGAGGGTTCAAGTGATTGAATTATTCAAATCATCGATTTATTTTTGAAAAAATGGCAGAATTAGTTTTATCCAGAACTATAATTCGAATGATGTGCTGTCATTTTTTGTTGATATCAATTCGAATATCACAGTTTCCATTAGTATTCAAACAATGTATTCACTATCTACATGTGAGATTATAACACGTACACTCATCACTTGTCATGTATGTCTCAAATAATGGATGAAATCATGATGAGCTTCACCGGCGGATTTCTACTTCATCGGTCAATATAATTATCTTGGAGGGAAAATGGAGTCGGTAATCAAGAACAAGTAAGACAAGAGGGAGAAATGTCCCTCGTCTCAGGTGGCTACTATTTAGCTGGGGATCATAGGATATCGGAGGATGCCATTATTTGGTGTGTCTTTGTGGCTCTTCCCATGTGATCACCTCTTCTACAAGAAGACGATGACATAAAAAATGTGGGGTGCCTCAATTGATTAAATACGGGGGCGATTCTAGGGGTTGGAATTAAATCCTGCTAATTTTACACTCATAATGCGATCTATTTTTCATTAATAATGAATTTTTGATTATACCTATGTATTTTGACCTCAGGAAGTCGAATTTGATAATGAAATCGTGAACAAACCACTACTTTTCGAAATAATCCATGCCAAATTTCACCTCCTTTTACTCTTCTTCATTTATAACATGTATTGAAGAGATGAATATACAGGGTGCGGCACCGAAAACGAAACAGATCGAATATCTTATAGACACATGTGTTGTGAAAAAAATGCAAAAACACGTCGATTCGTAAACCAAGGGGGACATTTTTCTACCATAACCTCAAATGACAGTGTATGAACAGTGTATGAACTTAAAAATTGGAAAGGCTTGCATAAATTTTACTCCAATCATTCCAAACTACAATAATTCACAATAGCTGCTCAAAGTGTTCTCCATTAACTGCCATACATGAGTATAAGTTAGTCTCGAAACGTCTGAGGTTTTGGAGCATTTCTGGAGTTATTTGACGACATTCGTACCTTTGAATAAAAATTTTTTTTCCGCAAGAGGGCGCCAAAATGAAAACTTACGAAGCGAACACTCACATGGCTGAATTCCTTTTCAAGTTACCTTTTCAGTGATGTGTCACACTTAGTACTTTCCCTTATTAAATTGTATGGGTGATAGTGACCAAGGGGAGGAGAGAGAGGTATGACAGTTGAGGTTATGGTAGAAAGATGTCCCCCTTGGTTTACAAATCGACGTGTTTTTGCATTTTTTTCACAACACATGTGTCTATAAGATATTCGATCTGTTTCGTTTTCGGTGCCGCACCCTGTATGTATCACTGATTGGTCTTGCTATAAAGCGCGATATGCTTTTTTACGTTTCGCCTTCTGATGATGAATTAGAATTAGAAATTTTACTGACGTAAGAAGCTGCAATTTTTCAGCTTTTTTTGCGTTGCGAATCATGAAGGTTAGTTTAATTGACACATGTTTATAATTATTATTATTTGCTTTCATCAGTGATTTCATCAACTGAATGCAAAATAACCATATACTTTCATTATCAGCACTGATTTTAGCTATGACCACAGCACCCATACTCTTTGACCACAATATTCGCACAGAGATTTTCAAAATAGCCGTTGCCTATGTAAAACAGAAGGTGAAACAAGATAAATTAAAGAAAAATGCCATATTTATGATGTTTCCTATTGAGAATGTATCCAGTGATCGAAGGAGATAAAATAATTGCAGGAATGTCGCGAGTAGAAGAATAAGGTAAAATTTAGAATTTAGCCATCATAGATTATCTCGAAAAGTAGTGGTTTGTTCACGGAACTGTCATTTGATTCAAGTAGAACACTAGCTCGCAAGTTGCATGTTCCTAAAGCCCTATATCATCCCCATGTATATAGGTTCGTCGATTATACCAAATCAATAATTCATGTTGGTCGGAGACAAACAGTCATTCGTCGATTACCTACCATTGAAGGGTTAATCATTAGTGAGTATGCCCTCCATGAATTCCAATGATGATTTCGTATTTGCATCGGAATCCCCATTGCAGAATCCCCTCATGTACCTAGTTTATCTGTCAATCCATGAAATGCAGCGGTGAGCAATCAAAATAAATGCACATTTTTTATTAATATTCAGTATAGGCAATATCCACGCGTCCAGACTCCAGATGAAATGGAAAGGTCTCTTTATTGAATCAGTGCAATGCATCGATAGTTATTTAGGTTGCGAGTGGGAAAAATACAATATTTTTTATCAGATTCGCTATAATTAGTGCAGGAAGGATTTTAATTTTGCGGGAAGTCAAGTCAAATGTGTAATTTGAGCGTCTTCTACAATTTTCAAGTAGAATCGATTCGATATTATTTACTGTGTTTTGGGTAATAATTGAAAACGTTTTTTTTTCTTCGTTTGTACAACATTTTCATTGATATTTTAAACCACTTGCCTATACGAATATCTCGAATATGAAGTTATTTCGAATGTCAGCTTCTATGCATTGTCGCCAGTAGGTAATCACGCAACCAGGAATACAGCAGTACTTATTGACATCAATCAAGAAATATAAGTTAAAGTACAGTTGTGTGCATAAAGAAGTCGTTCAAGGTTTGTATGGTGAAAACCTGCCTATGATTTTCCATATTTCATTAAAAAGTAGTACACGACCACATTTGGAACTTTTGTGACAAAAATAGTTCTACTACTTGGCAAAGTCGATGAGAAGTTTAATTAAGATTCACAAGCCTGACTCAAAATAGCCTAAAACTACTGTACGACTTCTTTATGCACAAAACTTTACATTTTGGATCCCTTGAATTCCACTTTTTTCCCTGAAAATAGGGATTTAAAGTACCCTTTGAAACCACGAAGTGCATAAAATATATCTTCGGTTGTTGAAAAAAATCTTTATTAGTACCAGTTCAGTGTTTTCCAAACCTTGTGTTTCGAAATCTGAACTTCATGGGTATCTTGGTTACGGTAGGAGATACATATTTGGTGTAATGAGAAAAAAGTTGCGATGCAAGGACCGTTTATTTGGCTCTTGCAGAAATCGCTTATCTTCTTTCGTTTAAAAAAATCAAAGTTCGCAATTTTCACTTTTATCAATTTCTGGAGTTGTAAGTATAGCTATCGAAAAATAATGTGCATGTTTTCCGTGCACCTTTTTCACCTTTTTGCGTTAACGAATTTCTCGTCCAACGTTTCGTTTTCAAGAAATCATCATCAAATTTGAGGGTGGAATAAAAAATACACCTTGTATCACGAGGAGCTTTTGGTAAAGACCGACATTTACATATCCGTGAATTTATCACTATATCACACCACTGTCCGATACCATGCGAAGAGGTAACACCCCTCGTTAGTTAATAGGGACTCCTTCTTGACACCTTGATTGATGGATGACGTCGGTGAGTGAGCATGCGAGCCAGTTTAATTGAAATGTATGCATGAAATATGATGCACTGCCAATCAAGATCGCGATAAATAGCCACGCCGCACTTCGGTAGTCTGACAAGTGACAGTTCTGATATCAGTGCAAGCAGATGCTGAAGCACTGAAATTGATACAGAGCATTACAGCTTAAGATTTTTCCATTTTTGCGCGGTTTCACATGCAACGAAATCCGTAAACGTTTATGAAATGTATATCATTTATACAGAATCATTGATTTCGAACGTTCGAAGCATGGAAGATCATCGCCTTCCTAAAATATGTTTTGTGCAATTGGTGTCTTTCAATAACAGTGGAGTGTATATCAGGTATAACTGGGTAGCACAACTAAAAAAAGAACTCGATTTTGTTAGACCTGAAAACACCTGCGTTTATCAAAACATCAACAGTCTCAGACAAAATGGGAAAGCACAACTCTCTTCGTATTAAAAAAAGATCTATGACTTAGATTTTTCTCTCGCTTCTCGCTCTTTTTCTCTCACACTGTACCGTTACTTCAAAATATATCCTTTCCCCCAAGAATACTTACGTTTGAAAGTTCCTATTCAAATCATCAGGACTCTTGCTTAAATGAGGATGGCCAGTAAGTATTTAATAAACTTCACATACAATAGTAGACGTATCGAATAATCCCAAATGAAATATGCACCATATGCAATCGAAACGAACCTGAAACGCTGCAACACATTCTCTTTGATTGTCCAATATATTCTTTCATGAAACCCTCAAATGTTCATTGTCTTTCCAGTTACGAAAACTTTATAAGTTATTTCGAGAATGTTGCACTCACTGAATCTAAAAAACTGTGCACACATATTTGGAATGTACTTAAACTCCGATCATTCGTTCTCAACGAATGAATGTTACATATCTGTCGATTTTATGTCTTGGATGTAAGCAAATATGTGTGCGGGTATATATTAATATATAGTTTTTGCAACACTTTTCCACTTAGAAGTGAATATTATTTTTTTCATATATTTTTCTCTAGTAATATAATATAATTTTTTAGAAGCCCGAAGCTCTGTTATTATATGATATGTAATCATTTGAAACAATAAAAATATTGAATTGAAATTGATTTCGAACGTTTCCATTAACAATAGTTTATTGTTTCAATAAACTATCAAGTAATATTATAACAAGGAATACCCGTTATCTCAATAAAATAGTTGATGGAAAGCTATTAAAGAGTCGTTATATTAAAGAAAAATAACGTGTTATTCCTCCTAATCATTGAAATTGAAATAAATAGTATTTTATGATACAAGTTTTATAAGACGCTATACGACAACGCATCTTATAAAACGTGTGTCATATACATTTTTTTTGCATCAATTTTAAGTCTTTCATTGAAAAAATTTGGTTCGATATCGATAAATATCAGAAACTTCCTCGATTGGTAACAATGATGACATTGAACTATTTAAAAACTGACGCACAAGCATAAAGCCCAGTTTACAGTTGAGCAATTTTGATTATGAAAAAAAGTTAAAAAAGAAATATGAAAAAATTGATTAGCCATAAATTGGACAAAAAAAATTTTTTGAAAGAGAAAAAAATAAAGTCTATCCAATTCAAAATATCAAACATAGTTTGAAAGGAATGTCTGGTAGACTACGAGCAGAAAACAACTACTTTCCTGGTAAATACCACGCAGAACATTGAATTATATCTGTTCGTAGTCCATGCAACGATTCACACTGTGACTACGAACAGATATAATTCAATGTTCTGCGTGGTATTTACCAGGAAAGTAGTTGTTTTCTGCTCGAAGTCTACCAGACATTCATTTCAAACTATGTTTGATATTTTGAATTGGATAGACTTTTTTTTTCTCTTTCAAAAAATTTTGATTATTGCAATACCTGCGGTGAAAAATGCAATGTTTTTATTAATTAATATTATTATTATTTCTAATTGGATAGACTATTTTCTCTTTCAAAAAATTTTGTGTCCAATTATGGCTAATCCATTTCTTCATTTAAATGCAATGTTGTTTTTGTTTCTATTTGTCAATTTAAATCAAATCAATGAAAACATCGAGTTTTTCACTGCTAGTTTCACCAAAGTAAGCTGTGTCTAACTCTCCTAACTTTCATTTGACAGTTCGATGTACCAACCTCCGAATGATAAAAATGCGAATCAAAACAGAGGCTATTTCGATACGCATTTGCGTTTTATAATGACTTCATTATAGAACCAAATTAAAAAAATATGTTGTTCATTGACATATAGTTAGTTATAAAAGGAAATAGACCTGTTCAATAATTACGGGCTGAATTTCAACCACTAACGTTATTTCAACCATTTTCTTGACAAATACTCCCTACTCCATGGCAAAAATAATACTTGGGTAAAAACAGCGGACATGAGTAATAGCATAGATTGATAAATCTATGGTAATAGTGTAATAAGTACCTACGCTTGCAATGATCAATTTCACCATTTGCACTTAATTGAAGAGTTTTCAAAACTGTAAAAGTTATGAATGAAAAACACTCTTATTTTTCCACTTTCAACAACCTGTATCTCTGCAACAAGCGAGATTTGGGAAAAAAAATCATATTCATTTTTAGAGCGGAATCTTCATTATTAATTTGGCACCATAGTTTCGGTACTCCCTGTGTATATATAATATTTTTGCTGTCTTTCGGGTTGAATATTCCTTATCAAAGTCGCACTATGAATGGCAGCTATTCGTGTGGATATATCAATTTTCTATTTTCCGATAACAAGGACTTTTTTCTGGAGTTGTTTTGTTTTCGCACATCCAGTTTTGTCCAAATACGAATATACGTATATCCGAATATTGGCTGCACAATGTGATGGCACTCTGTTGGCAATGCCAATCGAAAATTTGTTAATTGCCACGCGAATATCGTTGCTGGGGTCGAACGAGTGCTTTGTTGATTTATCGTATTCGGAAGGCCGTGTGGTATACTGCGGAAGTTTCGATATGAAGTAACATTTCCGGATTGCTATCAGTGATGGAATATCCCCACTAGAATTCGATTGGGAAATTGTTTTATTTATTGCGCATTCCAGAGCTCTGAAATATAAGACCGGATGACTTTTAGGTAATATGGCGTTAATTGTCGGAAATTCTAGAACAAAATCCACATGATATTTATGTTTCGTCTCCGGTTTGTGATTGATCGAATACGTGGAAGGAAAATACGTATTTATATGTCAATTATACATAAGTATTTTATCTTGATTGCAAAAGTAACATCACATTTCAATAAAAACTATGTGATGTTATCATTATTTTACCATAAAAGTGTGATTGAATGAAATTATAAATATAATTTCAGCTCACTCACATTATATTAGTATACGCATGTAAATCATTGTATTTATTGGTAAAACTTCTCATAATCACATCAGAATTACGATGGTTTACAGAATATTTCAGAAAATATGTAAATTGCCGGATTTTTTCGTGTAATTTCCAGTCATATGCGTTTATTATTGCGACGTTCTCTAGGGTCAAGTCATCCTCCGGAGTTGACTGTGATCTATTTTTTTTTATTTCGATTCGTGTAGTGCATACCTATCAACAGATCTAGTTACGTAGTAGCTATATCCATTGTTTATTCTGTAAGTGCATTCATTGATATTAAAAAATATAAATTCCATCAATACCACTAGAGCTTCAATTCTTGCTAGACATTTTTTTCGAAAACACGAAGGCGAATTTTATAAAAAATATTCGATTTTTGAGGAAGAATTTTTTGGTTTCAATTGAATAGATATTCTTTAAGAAAATTTCACACTGAGAGTCCAGTTGAGATAACGCTAAATAAAGTTGAAAATACCGCATTTGGTTACGCAAAATAATAATAATGTAGCTGCTGGTAGTTAAAACCACTATTCTTGACTATCTTCATTCCACTAAAGTTGGTACTCGAAATGGTAATTAGTACCTGAAATTTAATGTGAATATAATTTAACCTATAAACGTCAAAAAAATGCCAGTGTAATTTCATGCTCCTTATCCTAAGAAGGAAACAAAAATGTCCGGAAATTTTTGTAGTTGCTATGGTAAATATACAAAACATAGGTTTCTAATTGGTCAAAAATGTGAAATTTTCATCAAAAAACGTACCAAAACTTTAGATGTAGGCACCCCAATATTTATTAAACTGTGTATTCACACTGTGGAACACTTGAATATAATTATAAAAACACCTCCACAATCCACGCAATGTAAAAATTATAACTCAATGTGGAATAATCCTGGATGTTTCATGAACGATACTTTAAAAATAAAGTTTATTTTTTTCATGCTATCACAAAGATCATCTAATTTCACATGAAATTACAGAGTAAGTAATTTCACATGATCATACAAATGGTGTGTAATTTTACATATACTGATATGCAAGTTATTATTACATTATCCATATGTAGACGCATGTAATCATATCATATGGAATACATTTTTATTGTATGCGTTATAAATGCTCTTGTCGCATAACAAGAATCATCCCCAAACCCCGATCGGTATTCATCCACCCCCGAGATGAGAGCAATGGGGCGAGCCCGGTTATTACACGCCTCAGATCAGTTTCCAGAGGGTTTGGCAGAAGATCTCTAGGACTCCGGTAATAAGGAAATCGCACGACTCCGGCAAATGTGGGGGCAAATCGCTATTGTAATCCTCGACTTTGTCGTCGCACTTAGTCAGATCTGATTGGGAGATATCCCAAGTTGTAGAGCACTATTTCCGAACTGGAAGTGCACATATTGGACTATAGACGATATTAGTGAGGTTAGGCGGGAATTTTGAATTACGATCCATCTGTGGATCCCACTTCTGATGGATCCCACTTCTGAATTCCCTATGCATTATTATGGGTCATAATACTACGCGTATCTCACGCCTGTTTTTAGATGCTTTGGCTAATTTCTTTCTGTTGAAATAGATAACATTAACCTTTCTCAACATGCTATGATCATAAGTTTAAAATAAAATTGTATTTTTGAAAGTTATTGATGAATATAAAATTTGTGGATGAATTCGATGGGAGTTTGACTTAGTTTCATTTCATTATTGATTGATGGAGGTAAAGCTTGAAGGGAAATTCAATCTTAAACCTAAATGAGATCACCATAAATAAAATAGTTCATGATCATCATCCATTCTGCTATCACTGTATAACAGTCAAAAATTTAGTTAGTCCAACTGATGAAAGGATCGAGATCTCAGAGACAGATAAGCATCTACCTACTCGAGATTCGGCCTGTTGTTCGGAAAGGAAACAATCCTAAGAAGCGACCATGTAACTCGCGTCCAAATATGGCCCATCTTATGACGCATGATGGTCGCTTGACTGGTGAGAAATGGACAACAATCAATTGCATTTCCACATGAATTATTTATTGTTATCGGAACAGCCGGCGTTATTACCATGGAAGAAGGAAACGCTCAATAGAATGGGTCTAAGAAATCGATTAAATTATAGTATACGGAAATCTGTACAATACATCAACAAGAAATGACCAATATTAGCTTTGCCTTAGTGAATTCAAATTCAGCATTGTGGATATTAATCAATTTTATTTTCACTACTAATCTGAGAAATATCTTCCAATGAGCAGTAACACTTTTTCAACCTATAATGATAACATACATATACTAGGAGCTCTCGATGTAGCACTGGAATCCCAAACTCAAAAAGACACATTTAGACATTTATCGCAAAAAAATGGAAATTTCCGAATTCTGAACCGTGAATCACGCGGTTTCCACACCCTATATATCTGTAATCATTTCCACTAAATCCCTAGTATGATGGATCGACGAAATCAGCTCTTCATGTAGAATCTTAAAATGTAATAAAACACAGAGTTTCTTGAGATATCTAAATTACTGCACGTTTTCAAAACTATTTAAGATCAATAGAGCAGATTTGATTACTCAAGAAGCCAAAATTTCAAAAAAATCATATTTCCCATTTTCCACAGACGTCTGAAGGTGCCGTAAAATGTTTTTTTTATTTTGGTTGTATAATGAAGTCATTGTGGAACGCAAATGCGTGTCGAAATAGCCTTTATTTCGATACGAATTTTTTATTTTTCGGAGATTGGTACAATCGAACTGTCAAATGAAAGTCAGAAGAATTAGGCCCAGCTTACTTCTGAGCGATTTAAGATTTTGTGATACTAGCAGTGAAAAACTTTAATGTCTTTGCTGGTAAATTCTGATTCAGAGTGTAATTTGATTTAAATTGACCAATTAAAACAATAAATACATTGAATTTTTTACCGCTGGTATTGCAATAATCAAAATCGCTCAACTGTAAACTGGGCCTTACGCTTGTGCGTCAGATTTTAATTATTTCAATGTCATCATTGTTACCAATCGAAGATGTTTCTTCTGCTATTTATCGAGATTAAATCCATTTTTTTCTTCATATCAATTCAAAATAGAAAAAATTGCATATGATAAACGTTTTATAAGACACGTTGTCGCACTTGGTCACTTGCCCGTGCGACAAAATAGCGTCTTATAATACTCGTATCATAATATTCTATTGTGCATAGAAACTAGGGGGCAAATAGAAACAAAAGTGGATGATTAAAAAATATCCCAGTTTCAATCCTAGATGCTTCAAAATGTGATTTACAGGTTTACAATATAAAATTGGTGAGTTTCACTGATTTGTTGTTGTTGTCAACACTGCGTGTCCTTTATTAGTAGAACATAATTATGTTCGTGTAACGTGTCTGTATCAACTTTGTGCCAAGGTGGGAAAAAATCAAACAACGTCAACACTGATGACGTAATGTCAATTACATATATATCGTTTAATGACTATCGGAAAATTCAATTGTTTCAGGATTTTTTTTAATGTTTGCGAATGTATTCCATAGAATCATAATCATACTGTATATGTATCACTAGGCAATAAATCTCCTGTCGATCTTCGGTAACGATAACGATCCTAGATTTCTCCAGACATTCGATGAGTTCGATATTGATTGCCTCTCCATCTCTTTAGACTAGAGCTAACAGAAAGCAGTGCAATGAAAGTTACCAGGAAGGGTATTTCTGCTTTTTTTTTAGGAATTGGTTGAACTCTACCTGACTAAACTAATGCACTACACTACAAGAATTTCACTACGAACCACGACAGGTGTTTCACTGGTCTTTAGCTTCTACGTTCTATTGAAAAAAAGTTAATACTATAGACTGGTTATGAAGAAGCTATAATATACTAACACACTCAGACCAAGTGGTTTTTAGTGAAATTTGGCCACATCTATATAAAATTTGAACCCCACCTGTCATTTTCAGTACCCATCGCGGCAAGGGAAGAATCGATATTCTCTCGAACTGCGCGTGTAGTCAAACCCCTGTTTCCTCAAAATCAATGCTAAATCATTTACCTTAACGAACATTGTTGACCCTTGTTGTCTACATCGAATTCCACGTGGAAAAATCCCAACCGTCGAGAGCGAACATGAATAAAAAATGCACGTCACCGTACAACGGCCGACATCGAAAGTCGTCAGTCAGAGGGCTTTTTGTCCTGTCCGTCTCTTTCCTCCTCATCCGGCGATATTTTCGACTCAGATACGTGAGGTGCATTATTTACACCACCTTTATCCAGACTTAGCCGAAAATCTATACTTTCTAGGGCGAACTTTTGGGGGAGATGGTGAAAAAACGGGAGAGACCCGGGAAAACATATATCTTGCTAATCTGGAGGCGTCTGGAGATTGGGATGCTGTATAAGAGTCTCGGCTTTATTGGTTATTTCAGGATACACCTGATGGTTCAACCGTCGATTGGAAGTTTTACTACAAAAGTTTATCAGTTTCATCCTTTGGTGCTATTATCGCCATCTCTAAAATATTATAAAAACATGTGGAACTTCAAAATCCAGCTGCATTTTTTGATATTTCTAATCATTAAAATGCCTTAGTATGATTATATTGATCAGATATGTTACCATCTGAGGGAAGCATTGTTGTTCTCGGTAATCTATCAGAACATAATGAAAGCACGAAACACCTACACACAAAAGAGTTGTAGATTGTAGGAGGGGGAGGGGGGGGGGGCAAAAGCAGCCTCACAATCACCTTGACCTATTTTGACCTTGATTTATTTTCTTCCATTTTGGTGCGCGTATTAATGTTTCATGTTTGCATTATTTTATTATTGTTCACTGCAGGAGTTCTCAACCAGGGTATATTGTAGATTGTAAATTGTAGGGAGGGGGTCTTTTGTGCATAGCCCATGGGAGCAAAGTTCCTGACATCGGAGGACTCTGAGAAGACCCCTTCCAGAAACTTGAAACTCTTGCAGAAGAGCGCTGGGCAATCGCAAAGCAATAATAATTGTTCTGCAGTTTCAGCGAAGTACTCGCAGTAGCTACAACTATCACTCACTGTTTCACTCATCTTTTTGAGGTGATACCTCAGAGGATAGTGTCCAGTGAGGAGTCCCGTTACCAGTTTCAAGTATTTTTTGTCCAACTCGAGAAGCTGTCCAGCTTTTCTTAGCGGTAGGGTAACTAGCCTCTCCACTTGTCCTTGTCCAGTCACTTTATTCCACTGAGATTTCATTACCTCTGTTTCCAAGCATCGAAACTCTACTTTCTTGTGACTTTCGAGAGCCGACAGAAGAGTTCTGAGCCGGGAAATTGTGTGTTTGCCCCTTCTTGGACAGTCTGCTTCCTCGTTCTCTTCAACTCCCTTGTGACATGGAACCCACATAAAAGTGACCTGGTTGTTCGCTGCCAGTTGTCTCAGGAGTTGTTAACAGTCTCAAGTCAGCTTAGCCTCACAAGTGCATGACTTCAGAGCTTTTAATGCTGCTGGCCTATCTGATAGAACATAGATTTTTGCCCTGTCGAGTGTCCCTTTTGAGGCACTCCTCTATAGCATATACTTCTGCTTTTGAAAGATAGTTGGGGTGTTACCAAGAGGTTTTGAGAGCCTGAAACTTGGCCCTGTAAGGTTCACTTCAGCTCTTTCATCCATCTTGGATCCATCAGTGTAACACACTGATAAATCCCTTCCCAATGGAGGTCCGTTCTCTGTGCAAATTTGGTGTTTGTTTATGACCATTTCAAACTACATTTCGAAGTCGTACCTAACTGGCATGATATCCGTCGGTTTAGACATGGATTCTGGGGAAATATTTTCCAAAATCTTCAAGTGTCCAATCCGATAACTGGCTTTAAAGATTACTGTCTGGCACTGATTGCTGTTTCTTTCATCACACATAGCTGCGATGGTAGAAGGTTAAGCATTTCCTCTAAGGCTGCAGTTGGTTGGGGTCGTGAATATTGCACCTGTAATTCCCAGGCAAGCTAGCCGCTGCACTTTCTGCAACTTGAGTTGTGCCAAAATTTGTTGCATTTTTGTCCACCATATCAGTGAAGTATAGGTGACCATGTGTTTGATGATTCTTTAGTATGACTAGTAGATAATTCTTGGTTTCAAACTTACCAAAGACGTTGCGGCATATCCACAGCTTGTTGCTAAGGAAGGAATGTGGTTGATTTAGCTGATCTTTCAATATAGACATCGTCAATAATCATTTCAAGATCACTGAGGCAGCGATAATTCAAATGGATAAATCCTAATATTTTGGGCTTCGGCCTTTCATCACCTACTTTCCAATCATATTATAGAGTAGAGTAATTTATTTGACCACTTTACATACAAGGTACATTGGCAAGTCATTTACAATAATAGCCTAAAGCCTAACTACAAAAAAAAAGTCTGTGAATAAAACAATAGAATGAATAGGCAAGCGTAAATATAGAACTTGCACAATTTAAAAATCTTAAAATGAGAACATTGTCACTTAAACTGCATACTCACGGCGTGTAAATAACTCTACTAGTGCATTCTCCGACTATTTGAATCCTTTCTGCTAATTGGTAGTAGCGAAATTATGGACAACCATCGGATCGGGATGAAGAGAGAAGTGAATCTAGCTTTATTCAGCGTAACTTAATTAGCTAATAGAACTGTACGTAGCCATAAATTTGAGCGGGATAGCAATTAATTTCGCATTATTTGTGCCGCTCTCTTTGTGAGCTGTCGTGGGGGATAATCAGCGCGAAATTGGGGACGATTGTGTTCTGCTTCACCACCAGGAAGATCTTGTGGATCATGACGGCTCGAGGGTACGAATCACGAACAAGGTTGGAAAACGTTAGAATTATAAAGAAAACAAAATGTGCCTTCAAACAAGATCCACAGAAACTTGAATATCTTCAGGTGAAACATTTTTTTCTGACAATTCCACGCAGGTAAAATAATTCCAATTTGTGAGTACAAAAATCGTTAGATTGCTATCGGCTAAATAAGAGGAACATAAATGCAAAGGGATAAAAAAATCGCATAATTTACGTTACCGTAGCAACGCTAGCATTTAATGCCATCAAGCGTTTCGCGTCGCATCAGTTTGACAATTGTAATTGTAAATGTCAAAAAGCAGAAAATATTCCAGTAAGTACCTTTGTCGAGATTTTGAAATATTCATTCTTCTACTGATTGTTCTTTCAGTTCCTTGAATAAAGTTTAATTTAAATGAGTTTTGTATTCCTGAAATCGTCTTAGCAAATATCTAAGATTTAGCAGGATATGTTCACGGTGCTTTTGCCAGACTTACTTTCTAATAAGTAATTCAACTCGAGCTACGCTCTTGTGATTTTGTCAGAAAAACCAATTTTTAAACGAATCCCAAAACTTGTCTGCCATCTTGAAGCCGCCATCTTGAATTTGATGAACAATCCCACACCGAATTTTGAATTCTCCTCGGACCTCACCAAAAAGTACGGTCATTCGAGTATTCTAATGAATTTAATCATCTAGTAATCAATCATTTATCCATCATGAATAACAAGCAATAACACAGATTTGCGCACATCTTCCTTTTGATTTTTTCATTGTCTTCTTCTTCTCATTGGTTTTGGATTGTTCCTATGAGAAAATTAGCTTTTGAAAGTTTTCCAAGGTCACAGTTGAGCGAGTCTGAGTCTTATCACTGTCACTGTCATGAGTTTTCCATCCGTTGATTGGTATATTATATATCAATCAACGCTTCCACTCCAATAAATTTTACTATATCCACTATCTCCATTATTTGTTTGACTATAGTCAGTATTTTCTCACTACAAGTCATGTAGTAATATTTAATTTTTGCAAAAGGTTAGATAACAGTAAAATGAAATATCGGGTATTTATTTTGTATCATGAACATAGATGAAATCCTACTCGTTGAATTTGCAATCAAGGTAAAAAATAAAGACTATAAACCAATAATTAGTGGTTGAAATTCGAAGGTACGGTCCAGGACTACGAATTTCAGTAAGCAAGTACGGTCGAGACGTTTTGAGAAGTTGGCAACCCTGCTACTCGGTAACTAACATAGACATTGATGAGGGCCAATGTATATTTAGTTACACCTTACATGTAACGAAACCGGAAATAATGAGTATATATATATTTTTTTCAATTTGTTCAATTTTTTTAATAGACATGACCGATACTTGACGAAAATCTATAATCGAACACTAACACTAATGTACCACACTAGAAGATTATCACTTATTAGGGTTCAATAGCTATTAAGGTGAGTTCCCAATGATGCAGCGTTTTTGCTTCTCGCGTCGCGCATCATACACTCTGATTGGTGAAGCGAAATTCAAAATTGCTGTGCTGCTTTTTGTTCATTCTGATTGTTCCCAATGAAAGAATTAAGTGCGGTTGAATAAATGAAATGATGGAGGCCATAATAAAACAAAAGCGAAGAAAATCATTAGTTTTTTTCCTACGAACACGTTCATGATGGGTTTTAGGCTGCCTAATCCACAATAATACTGCAATTATTTGAAAAACCTCAATAATATATGATTCAGGATAACAGCAATAATTTTACTCACTCTCAAGATATCTTCATGCTCTTGTTTCTCCATTTCAGTTGAATAAATAACCTAACTAATGCCAGCAGCGATCGGCAACGCAAGAAAGTTGAAAATATTGAACATTTTCGCTTCAATATTATCTAAATTCCGCTTCACCAATCAGAGTGCATGACGCGCGACGCGAGAAGCAAAAACGCTGCATCATTGGGAACTCACCTTTAGTCTAAAATTCTCCACCTGACTAAGCTACAGTCAAAACCGGATATAACGACATTGAGGGGACCATATAACTTCGGACGTTATATCCGATAGTTGTTATAAGCAATATACACAAGTAGTCACATTAATAGTCATATGTATGTTTAGAATTTTTGAAAAAAATGTTTATACTGAAAAACTTGTTCATAGTTAAAGTAATCGGTCATTTTGGTCTTTTTTTAAGCTGTTAATGTTAAACACTTTTTTTGTGACATGGTGGAGCGAAAACAGAATCAAAACCGAAACTTTATCAACACAACCTTTCATTCAGGAATCAGGCTGCTAACTTCGCAATAAATAAGTCGTGAAACATGCAAGGTCAAATGGCACAGAGCACGTGCGTGAAAATTGTTCGTATTGTTTTATTTTGCTGGTACAAGCACAACGATTGGTCGTTATAGCCGATGAATATCGATAAAGTTTAGTGGTTCATGCGTCGTTATAAGCGATATGTCGCTGTATCCGATGTTGTTATAAGCGGTATTTTTACTCAATTGTTTATTGGATTTGGCCAGGACCTTGCCATTCGGTCGTAATAACCGATCCGTCGTTATAAACGATGTCGTTATATTCGGTTTCGACTGTATTTTAAATCTTGTAGTGTAGTACATTATTGTTAGTGTTTTTTTTTTGCAATGCTTATAATATAAATTCTGTTCGTTTTTGTTTTTGATCTCCTTCAAAGATTTTCAAATATCGCCATCAAAATATGACGATGACTCCATTTTTTTTCAATGGCGCATAGGTATCAATTTTGACAGCATTCTATGTTGCATGGTAGATTGATTTTTCAAGTCCTTGGTTGAATGCAGCGAAAATAATGTTAGTTGGATTACCCGAGGAATTACCATTTCAAATATTTTAATGATAGTATTTGTAGTTGTTTCTCGATAATTGAAATTATTAGTATAACATTCATACTAGATGATATGATTTGCAAAACCACAAGAAAAATATAACACTGTGCGTTTGGAATCCAAAACAACCGAAAATTGTACACTCTTTATATTTGCGACAGAACAGCAGTATTTGCTAGACGCAGTACAAAAACTATATGTAAAAAATATTATCTTCTCATTCCTTGGAGATTCCAATATAAATTCCCTAAATCATGCGGAAGAACGGTTTCTTCCAGTCTTCTCCGCAAATCATTTCCTACCACCCCAACAATCATCATAGATGGGCCAAGAAATATAAACATCTGCTAAGCTTCGTATTCGTGCATAGCCTACTCGTGTAATTCCGATATCCCCCAAACATTGATATCCGAACGAAAATATTGTGATTGCAAATTGTTCCGTCCCTTGCTAATAAGTTGGGGGTTATCGTATTTTCGTACATTCGCTCCTGCGCTAATACCGAGGGGTGAGCATAGATATGGCGGGTTAGTTTCCAACTCATTAAGCTGGATTGCCGGAAAATTGTGGCAATATTCGAGAAAGAACGATCGGCGAGGAAATATCTGCGACGGGTTTGGATAGATACCGAAAGGAAAATAAATTCCACAGAGTCTCTCATTTGTAATCATCGTCTTATTATTATGATTGTGCTGTGATAATGATAATATGAAAATAGAATAGTGTTTCTATAAATGATAAAACTTTGAAGCAAGATGTTATCACAAAAAATGAATGAAAAATGAACAAGTTTACCAAATGACATTTAGTTCAACCTAGGAGCCTCATCATAAAGTCAAAACTCTTTTATGGAACTTGAAGCTCACCATTTTCTCTATATATTAAACTGAATATTAGAATATCCAAATATTTTATGGATTTGAATAATTTAATCTTATTCTAATTTTACTCGATTCAAATTTTTTTTTCATTCTGTTATATTATCAGAACTTTCAGCTAATAGTAATTGTAGTGAATAACGTAGTGACGTTTGTACAGACGAAATGAAGCAAATTCAAAGGGGTCTTTTGTGGACATGCGATATTTTTAATGAACCCCATGATGGTTATCTGTATTAGAACTGCACGTCACACCATTGTATACTATAGATTTCAGTGTCAGATTGATGTGAAAAAAATCACACAAATGTGAAAGACATATTATTTTCATAATCTTGATGACTGTTGCTGGCCATTCAATTATTTTTTACGAAATAAGCTTTCTTGATTTAAAAAACGTAGATACCTGTTCATTCGCGTAGACCAAGACTTGTGAAAAAAGAACAAACTATATGGGGAAATGATTTATAGTATAGACATTTGTACTATGATGAAACCAGAAATGCTATATGCTTGTTTCTTGTTTCTCAGATTTGATCTGAAAAGATGAACCTCAATTTTTCTCAGATAAGCAAATTATAGATTCAGATCTTTTGTGCCCTTAATCTATTCGAGGCCCGAGACTTCGTACAAACTTTATCAGTTTCCCTGGAAACTAGGTTTATGACATCGGAGGGCTCTAAGAAGGCCCCTTCCAGGAACTTGAGCCTCTTGCAGAAGAGCGCTGGGCATTCGCAAAGCAAATGTTTTGCAGTTTCAGCGAAGTTCTCGCAGTAGCGGCAACTATCACTTTCTGTTTTACCCATCTTTTTGAGGTGATACCTCAGAGGGCAGTGTCCAGTGAGGAGTCCTGTTACCATTTTCAAGTCTTTTTTGTCCCACTCGAGAAGCTGTTTAGCTTTCCTTGGCAAAAGGATCACTAGCCTTTTCGCTTGTCTTTGTCCTGGCACTTTATTCCAGTGAAATTTCATTTCATCAGCTTTCCAACGTCGAACCTCTTCTCTCAAGTGGGCTTTGAAGAGTCCATAGATGGGTTCTGGGCCGGAAAATTGTGTATTTGTCCCTTCTTTGGCAAGGCAGTCTGCTTCCTCGTTGCCTTTAACTTCCTTGTGACCTGGAATCCACATCAAAGTGACCAGATTGTTCGCTGCCAGTTGTCTCAGGAGTTGTTTACAGTACCATGTATGACTTTAGAGCTCTTAGTGCTGCTTGGCTTTCTGATATAGTTTTCTGCCCAGGTTGGTGTGTTACCAAGGGATTTTGAGAGCCTGAGAGGTCCTGTAACCAAAGATTTGAGATATATTGTTTGTCTCAGTCTGAAGGCACTCATTGCTTCTTCTTCCATGACAAATATGTGCAATGGTGGAAGGTAATGACAAGAGGAAAAATACCAGCTTGTAATACTCTACTAAATTATTATAAGATTTCCATTTGAAACTTGGCTTCTTTATTCTCGACTGTGTGTTAGAGGAAATTGTAGCAGGATCATAGTTGGTGCCAAAACAGATCCTTGTGGAACACCTGCGTTGATAGGCATTTTAACAGATGAGACGTCATGAAGCTATTCAGATGAAAGCTTGTTAGTGAACAACACAGTTATGACGAAAAACCAAGTGACGGAATTTCCCCAAGAAGGTTATCTTTGTGTTTTTCTTTTATAGAAACTCTGAATTTCGACCTGGAGACAGAAACTTTTCTTCGATACTCGTAATATCCTACAGTCACGTGCATCTCTTCCCCATCAGAGCAAAGCAAATCAAAAAGTTACTACTGAACCCACAAACTGATGTACTACACCCATTTCCGTATTATTGTTTCTCGCTCCTAACTAGAGTAATAAAATTTTACGGACCCATCCACGAGACTCCATCAAACATCACACAAAAACATTATTGTACGGCAATCGTAAAAACGAGCCGCCTTTAGTAAACACCCGTTAATAATAGTAAATGTGGCGGTACGCACAGCGTGAAGGGTATACCGGGTGTCCCAGTATATCTCTGATCCAATGGATTATTTCAGTCATTTCTAAAGATGAAAATTTGAAAATTCCATGATTTCCGATTCGTTCAAGGAACCTTCAACTGAGAAAAACAAAAATTGAAATTCACTTGGTTTGTCCGGAAGTGACTCTGACTTTTTATTTCAAAAAGCAAAACCTGTATAATTTCTGCAATTTTTGATTTCTACTCAAAATCACCTTTCCAACGATGTGTCACACTTTGTATTTCACATTTAATATACAAGGTCCTCTTTGAAATAGAAAAGTTAGAGTGACTTTCAATTTTTGTTTTTCACCTTTCCAACGATGTGTCACACTTTGTATTTCACATTCAATATACAAGGTCCTCTTTGAAATAGAAAAGTTAGAGTGACTTTCAATTTTTGTTTTTCTCAGTTGTTGGTTCCTTGAACGAATTGGAATGGAATTCTCAAATTTTTATCTTTCGAATTGGCTGATATAATTGGAACAGGTACTCAGTGAAAAAAAATTACAGCAGCTAACACCGTCTGGTGTCCCCTGAGGTCCTGATTGTTTAAGTGTCATACATATATTTTATATAATGATAAACCAGACTCAAAAGAATCTAGGGACAATTCGGTTGATGACTGTTCCGGCTCATTAATTCTGATCTATATCAAAATCATCTTATATATTATCATGCCCAATATTGAAATCAAGTATGGTAGGAAGGACGTCAGTGCCACCTATTGGCAAAAGTTACAAGGTTTTATGATCAAACAGATGAGTGCATGAAATTCACACCATTCACATGCTTGCATATAATATTTTCATTAACTTATATCAAATCTGGTGTTTTCAGTATGCAATACTTAACGAATGATTATTGCCACCAAATTAGATGATTCATACACCGCCTCGATTCCATCCTGATATGACACGGTTTGGTATTTTTTATGATTTTATATTTCAGAATCGTTCTACTTCGTGTTATTTTTCAATACTAAGATCGGAATTAACAACACTTACTTCTCAATTTGGAAATGTTTAATAAAAAGGATACAACTTTGGTATTCAGGTATTATATTCGTGGGAGTTTGCTCTGAAATCCATTTGATTGAAACTACACCCATACTGTGTATACTGGGACACGCGGTATACCAGCGATCTCAACCAATGAGTGGCATGCACACCCACACCCCTCTGAAGGGCATACGGGGGCAGACGCGGCTCGCAGGGTGGCTCTTAAGAATGCCATGTTCCCATGATTTATTGACGATCGGGGGAAGGAAGTTGGTTTTTCCACCAGTGGTTGTATACGGGGTGCCAAAAATTTTTTGATGATATCTCCTGAACGGTAGGAGATAGAAAGGCGAATAAATGAGAAAAAAATTGACTAGTTTCAGAGATGAAAAATATAACGTTCGCTTTTCTCATGGACGCCATATTTGTTTCTTTTACCATTGAATAGAGCTCAAAATGCTTGTGACATCCATGTATTACACATTGTTATTATCACTCGTAACAGCTAGAATAGCACATTTCTGCTAGTTATCATAGTCAAAATTAGTAGAGTTCAATCATGGTAGGCAATGATGACGGTGAAACATGATATACCGATCATCATGGCTACTGTATTGATATTTTTCCACAGCCAATTATAATCCTTCGAAGTTATCTAACTAAAAATGAGAAATTTTCATTATTTGTTGAATAATCATTAATCTAATTGATTTTCACATTCCATTGATATTACTAAATATCAAACTCAAAACTCGTACAGGAGCTAATTTGATAATGACATAAAGAATGGACTGAAATTTTTCAAATAATCAACTGTAAGTGATAATCAAAGAATTGACGGACTGCTTTTTTAACATTTATTTACCATTCTTATGTAAATATTATCCATGAATTTTTCTCCCAATCATTATAGCAAACCATTTTCCACTGTCTTGAAAAACTAACTTCGACGAATAATGTAAACTTCGAAATGATTTGGAGTCGTCATATTGTTGACTGTTATCATGAAGATTGAAATATTTCGTATCAGGCCTACCACGTTCTGGTATAAAAACAATAGTAACTAGCATCAGTAACGTGTTTTATTAGCTATAAGTGATGGGTAATATCCCATCACGCTATTTCTGGAGTGTTTCTTTCTTCCGCCGCATGGTGTCGCCAATTCCAAGTGTCTTCTGGATCGCGGCTCAGTGCTGTGAAATAAGTGATGCGGAGATTGCACTGGGACAGACAACGCTTCGAATGGTTGACTACCCTGCACTGATGAGGGTCAATAAGTCCGAAATCGGTCTCGATGTGACCTTTGTCACGTCTTAGGAAGTTAGCAACATTTGCGATCTGCCATTCACAGTGTGAATCGTTGCATTGACTACGGGCAGATATAATTCAATGTTCTGCGTGGTATTTACCAGGAAAGTGGTTGTTTTCTGGCTCGTAGTCTACCAGGCATTCAAATTCAATTTGTGTTTGATATTTTTATTGCTTCAGAATTTTTTCTTGCGGTAAGTTAAGTGTTTGGCGTCCCACAACTCATTTCTCAAATTGAGAAAGTATAGTTTCTTATTATTCAGATTATCTATCCGACAGAAAGGACCGATAATCTTATTATGGTTTATTCCACGCCACACTTTTATCTTTATGTAAACACTGCTTTCTGCATTAATAACCCAAAATGAGGTCGTTTATGTTCAATGGCCTTATACACTTTCCAAAAAAATTACGCATCACCACCAAAACATAACCAAAAGGTTGAAAACCATTTTTTGTTGAAACCACTAGTTATAGATTTGGACGACTTCTTCTCAAATAACATATTATTTCCCTCACAATGTTGGAATACTAACTGTATTCTGATAATAGTAATTTACGTAACAAGTCCGGAAAATAATGTTTTTTTGGATGAGTGGACAAAATTCTAGGACGAGCGTAGCGAGTCCTGGAAGTCTGCGAGTCCAAAAAAACTGTTTTCGGGCGTGTTGCGTACACAATTTTTTCGGCAACCGTGTAGAATATCAAATCAAAGAAACACATTTCTTTCAAAAATTGAAATGTTAGCAAATTTTATGTCAGATAGCTGTCAGTCGTTATTTTGCTGCTATGGTAATGATCAACTGCATTTATCAAAACCATACTACCAAGATTTTCATATTTACAATGACAACAACGATGTGATTCTTCCCGGCCTAGTCCGGGAAGTACGTACTTCCCGGACTAGGCCGGAAAAATGCCACTTTTTCAAAAAAAAATCGTCTGGAAAGTACGTACTTTCCAGACGGTTGCCGAAAAAAATATTTTTTAACAAATACTGGCTGTAGAAATGATACCGTGTTTTTTTTTGGTGATGCATTAATTTATTGGGGCAGTATCCTTATTTTTCTAATTACTAGCCTTTCTACACACTATCTCTGCTTCTAATCGGGCATAATCTGAAGATGATTTTATAGTGTTGTTTTTCAGTTTATATTTCCGTTACCGATGGTGTGACAGGGCCACGACCTCCACTTCATCCTCTTTATTGGTCCATCGTCCCGGATCATTTTCATCCTTAATTGACTGTGAATAACAGCACTTCACTCAATACGAACGCCGTTTCCACAATTAATTTCAATCTACGACGCCTAACATAACCTAGAGAAAATTTATCGGATTCGATTAACCAATTTACTACAGCTTATTGGATTAATATGTTTGCTTTCAATCAATATATTCAATAATAATATTTCATCGTGTTAGATGGAGCAGTGAAGTAAGGAATCAATCATAATAATTTAGTCGTATAGCGCGTAGCATTTTTGGGTGTATATTCAAACATCAGCATCTACACACAGAAAAATAACTCATCATCATTTGAAGATAAAGTTTTTCTTTACTGTCCAATGAAATATATTTTCCAAGTATTAATTTGGTTCATTTGACCAAAATAAATGCAAAATAAACGGTGAAAACTTCAATAATGATCACTTTTCAACTAGCGCAGATAAAATATACTCAAGAAACTGAAGATTCTATTCATAAAAATAAAATATTATTAACAGTAAGCATGATTTTCTACATTGGAATTAGTTGTTTTCCAATAACTCGAAAACGATGGGAGATATCGAATTACGGTTTGCACCAAAATGTAGCTAGTTTCGTGCTCTTCATCTGATTTGATTGTCCCAAGAAAACCAGAAAAAACTAAACCTTGTGCAAACAGCGTGCTCTAAAAGACGATGCAAGAAGTAGCGACATCATCAAAATAGTAATTCGAAGGTGTGTGAAACATCATCATTTCTATTTTTTTTTTCTACAGCTTCCCCCACCTTCACTATTGAAGATGGGGGAAGAACTAGCTGACGGAAAACCTACTTCAATATGACAATTTTCGAATTTCTTATTGTTAATGCGCACTCTAGCGGTTATTCTGGAACTTGAAAAAATGTTTCATCAATTTCTTTTAGCCTTATTGGTACATTACTTTTCATCCCTGGAGCCGTACGGTTTTCAACATCGTGCATGCCGACCTTATCGGGAAACCCGGTACATTTAGTAACAGCGATGAGACAACCTGTATTATAGGAAAATAAGGACAAAACTATTCAAATGGTGATCTTGCATTCAACATACCGTACCTCTAACTTGATACTTTAGCAATCCACAGCTCGTACCCAGACGTATTATTCTGTCGCCACAATTTTTATGTCTGCTCTTTAGTCACGGCTCTATATTACAATATTGCTGGTATTAGGAACCATTGTGGGAGTTGTTTTACGAGAAGTGTAGACGTCTCAAAAACTAATCGAACCGAGACTTTGCCAATAAAGAACAATGTTAGCGATGGATTGCACCTGAACTTTGTTACTTTGTTACTTTGTTGCATAAATAGCGTGTGGTTTGTTTCAGTACTTGAGTTATTTTCACAAGAAGCGCGAAAATAATATGCCTTTTGACACATTTTAGAAAACCTTACAGATGAGACAGTCAGATTAGATAGAGATGTCGATAGCGCAAAATTCAAAGGTCCAGTCATAGATATGCGCAGGCGCTAAAATATTGATCGAGTTTTGTTTACATCGCTGTCATTATTTTGTTGGTTATGTTAGAAATGTTTTCGCTTCACACCATTCACGATCCAGTATTTCGGATGGGTTTATGTTCTTACAATGTATAACATATTTTCCATAAACTATAATTCAAAAGAAAGAGTAATAAAGGTTTCGAGGATCATCACAGCACAAATTAAACAACCTGTGATCATAGGTATATACCTTCATTATCTGGAATGTGAATCAGGTACAATAGTATGTTTATTGGAAATCATTACTGTGTATATAAAGATTGCAAATCATCTTCAAATAAATCGGAGAATATCAAATTACATTGTTTTCCAAAAGACGAAAAACTGAGTACTTATACTTTTCAATTTGATGAGGATATCACCATTTTTGCTGTACCTATACTGTTATATCACATTTCAAGTTGAAGAATTTAGAATTTGATCATTTATTAGATAATTGAATCGTGTTTTATTTTTCCTTCTGACAATGAATGGGCTACATTCGAAATATTCGAATTTCATCTTAAAATTCATTCAGAACACATTTTATTCTTGATGGAAACTAATTTCTGATGACAACTTGTTCATAATAAATCAATCAGAAGTAGGTAACCTTTTATATTAGTGTTGATTATGCAATACTGAAATGGCGACGTTGCACATCAGTAGTTTCAGCGTTGATAACGACTATCCGGCAACTGCGAATCGCAAAATTTAAAGGTCCGATGTCAATGAAAACGGATGTTGGTATATACATCAAACAAAATGGGCGGAGTGTCTCATCTGTAAGGTTTTCTGATCTATGGTATCACCTGCTATATATTTTCATACTTCATTTGACAATTCGATATATGAATTACTGATTTTTTTCGTTTGAACAAACAATTTCATCAGAAAAAAACATTAAGTTAAAATCATCCTATCGTCGATATGTTCTAGTATTTTCAATCATTGTCATTAATTGCTTCAACTACAGATATTCTCTGGTAATTTATCAACCAATTCAACAATCCCTTCTCCATTTCTAAGCGTTATGGAAGGAACTGTATTCCTAAACTATGTAGTTAGTGACGTCCAGAGGATTCAGTCCCGGAGATTTGGCAGGCCGAATCTTGATACATCTGCCAGGTACTCTGTTGAGAAAATTTATGATAAATGTTTCATTTTGTTGCAGATTTACACCGACTGGGCTAATCATTACTTAGAGAAAGCGAAAAGCAAGAAGAGAGTCAGTTCTTTGGCAACGGACTGCAGTGACGGGGTACTTCTGGCAGAAGTCATCGAGTCTGTCAGTAAGTGAATTTATTCATTGTCACAAAAATATACCTTCTTGAGAGATATTATGTTCATCAGTTCATGTGAAATTTTTTCCTTAAAATATTTCCCGTTCTCTTCCCGTTTTACCGCCAGATTCTGTCCTCTGTTACTCGTGATTCACCCTGTATGTGTAGTGATAAAGGTTCAAGAAGTATAACTATTTTTATTTTTACTTTTCCACTTTTCCACTTTCTCAAGTACCTACCATTTTACCCATCAACTATTCTGTATTCCTATATATACTACTTTGTTTTACCGAATAAACAAATATATTTTTTATTTATCATGTGCATCATCATCCTGTATGGTTTTAGTAACCCACATACGATTAATATTCCTCTGTTTCATCACACACTCGAGGCCTAGTCCAAAAATGCATCATCGTCGCCTATATCATCGTCTAATAACATAATATTCAACACCCATAATGATAATGTGGTTTTCATTCAAAAGCCCACACTGGGAGTTTCACACCCTTCGAAAGCGATAATTACTTACCTATATGCTCTCATAGATATGCGGGACGATGTTGAGAGAATTGTGTCCAGTGGCGTGGCCAGATGGATTGTTGAAGGCATATGATGAATTCTCATATATCAAAAAGTTGCGAGCTGTTCAGTATTTTCCATCTAATGTTTTCCTCAATGGCAATTGGAATCTTTCGAAACCATTTCGTTTTCAAAATACACAAATTTTCATACGTTCTATTACCCCAAAGATAATACCCAACCAACAGACTACAGTTGTCAGTTGTCAACACGACGATTTCACTTGCGCTGTTGCCAGATATTCATATATGTTTCCTCGAAACTAAATTCCGAGAGATCAAACATGATAGTCTTATATTCTTAGTCCATTTTCAAAATTGAAGAAGTTACCAATGACGAACACTTATTTTAACTGCATACCCAAATCTAACTGTAATCCTATCGTTATCGGAATTTTGAAATTTTGAAAAAATCGTTATTTCAACACCCCAGCATATTTTATTTATTCATCGAGATGCAAATTGAACATCATTGAGTATTCATTGAAAAAAATATAGTAATGAAAACAACTTTTTTGCAGCTTGTCAAAAAATCCCGGAAATCAACAGAAAGCCTAAATCTCCTTCCCAAATGGTAAGTGGTGATTTTCATGCATGTAAACTTTGCCAACTCAAGTGTGAAATTCACTATTTTTTGTGACATCACTCTCAGAAACTCTAGAATTTCAAAGATCCTCTACTATCCACTCAATTTCTGACTTTCAGTTCGTATTTTTTTTGAAGCACAATAATTGACATTTGACAGATTGAGGGAAAAATATGGGGAAAAACTTGACACTTGACAGTTGAGAAAATAAGTGTTTCATGTCAATATTGAATTGAAATGGAAACTATTCCAAATTTCAGAATATCGATAGATATTTCTTAGAATAAAAAGTCACAAAGAGAGAGGATATTATTCTAGAATTTGGATTTGTTTATTTCAATTTTGACATGAAACATTTATTTTGTCAACTGTCAATTGTCTAATTTTTCCCTAGATTTTTCCCTAAATCTGTCAAATGTCGAAATCTGCCATGATAACTTTCTATTCTGGGAAGGGTCAATTGGAAAAGGAACGTCATCCTTTGGCATTGCGTGGTCAATGGGTATAAAAGAGAGCGGAAGGTTTTCATTTATTTCCTTAATTGAAAAGGCATCTCTCACCTTTGCATCACCCTTATTTATTCATGAATTATATTACACGAATTGAAAAACTCGCTGACATCCTTTGAAATTGGGGCATCAACATGGCAATTTTTTATAATATTTATGATTCCTAGAATAATATATTTCACAATTTATTTTTATAGCCGACACAAGTTAATTTAATTTTGTTTTTCATAAAACATGGACTTGAATAGAGTGAGGTGATAACTTGGACCTTCTCACCTCGGAACTGATTTTTATTCATTCCATATCACATTCAAAATTGCAGATAGCAGATACTACAGAAACTGAAATAGAGTAGTGTACCTAGGCGGGTACCAGCTCAAGATGGCCGCCATAAAGGCGGGAAATTCAAATTTCGCTGACGTCATCAAAGATGGCCGCCATGGGACAGCTGTCACATGTCAACTGTCATATGTCAACTGTCATATGTCAACTGTTATATGTCATATGTCTACTGTTTAGTGTTCCATGCCGCTGTGTCAACTGTCAAGTGTTCCATGCATCTGATGATCAGATGTAGTATGGAAACGCAACGCGTCATAGACTACCCGACCAATCAGAAGCCGCCATACCCCCTTGGCCCCCTTGGCCCCCTTAGACCTCCGCTGTACCCTCTTAACCCCCTTAGGCCTTCGCTGTACCCCCTTGGCTCCCTCAGGTCTCCACTGTACCCCCTTGGCCCCCTCAGGTCTTCGCTGTACCCCCTTAGCCCCCTTTGGTTTTTGCTATACCCCCCTGACCCCCCATAAGACTGCGCCCCTTAGCGCTCCGCATCCGGAAACATCTCATGACGTCATATTTTATTTAAAAAAATCCTTCTATCGGCGGGATTCGAACTCCAGACCACCGGATTACGAGTCCGATGCGTTCCCACAGAGCTACGACCACTATATAATTTAATTGCAGTCAATGTCGATGCAACGTTATCGCACAGCGTGACGTAGTCGAGCAGATCCGTCCCAAAGATAAGAGAACGTAGCAACCTCGGCAAGCGGGGAGCAGGGAAACGAACAATGGCTTATTCATTCATTAAATATCAGTGTATTGATAGACATAATCGCATTCAAGGTCAGGTTCGCTGCATTCCAATGATGACTCAACATGCAGATCCATGGAGCAGGAAAAGGAACAATGGCTTATTCATTCATTAAACATCAGTGTATTAATAGACATAATCGCATTCAAGGTCAGGTTCGCTGGATTCCATTGATATGATGATATGATACAATATTTCGCAAGACGTTACAAAGATAAGAGACGACAAAGCGACTGACACTGTTGCCAGACGTTTGAAAAAATAAGGCATTGATGGCAGACTTTCAAAAATATCTGGAAATATACCATAATGCACCTACAGCTTACCCAAGTGGAATCCGAACCATAGATGGATAACGTCTGAAGTATTACAGGGTGTGGCTGCCTGAAATTAGGCGTCTGATATCTGACGTATGACGTCATCGTTTCAAAATATCGAAAGGTCACCAACTGTTTAGTTATTTCCATCTGAACCACAACGTGTGATTATTCAAAATTGATGGATATAGTTTGACGTATTACAGGGTGTCAACCTGAAGTCAGGCGTCTGACATCTGACGTATGACGTCATCATTTCAAAATGGCCGCTGAAATCGGGAGATCACTAACTGTTTAGTAATTTCCGTATTATAAAGGTAATATACATACAGCTTACACAAGTAGAATCGGAATCACCACGTCTGAATACTCAAAATTGATGAATAAAGTTTGACGTATGACAAGGTGTGGCTGCCTGAAGTTATTTATTATTTAGTAATTTTCGTATTAAATATACCTACAGCTCACACAAGTAGAATCCGAACCACAGCATTGATATCGACGCAACAGAATTCATGAACTTCCGGTTTTACTTCCGGTTTCTATTTCTCCACTTAACATAGTCATGTGGGTACTCTGAGAGAAGGATTTTTCACGGACATTCCAAATATATCATTTTACCTATGTACAAAGTCTCAAGGATAAAGAGATATCAATCAAAATAAATCGAAATAATGAAAAAAATTTATGTAAACAATTCATAATCTCTTCGTGTAATGATTTCCTGACCGATCCAGCTTCTCGACAAATTATCACAAAATATCCACTTCCGGTTCATTAAAAGGCTATATAGGAAAAACTAATGGAATATTCGTGACCCCCATGACGTGTAGACTTCAAAAACAACAACTTCCGGTTTCACTTCCGGTTTCCATTTTGTTAGTAAACAGGGTCATGTGGGTACTCATTGAAAAGGTTATTTCACGTACATTCCTAATATATTAACTTACCTATATACAAAGTCCCAAGGTTTGCGAGATATCAATCAAAATTTCTCGAAATATTGATAAAACAATAAAAACTGTTCACCATCTCTTTGAGTACTGCTTTTCTAACCGATCTATCTCCTTGATGAATTATCGAAAAATATCCTCTTCCAATTCGTAAAAAATCGAGATATAGGAAAAATGATGAGTTGACATCGAAACAACAACTTCCGGTTTCACTTCCGGTTACAATTTTTTCAGTAAACAGAGCCATGTGGGTACTCTGAGAGAAGGATATCTCACGGACATCCCGAATATATCAACTTACCAATATACAAAATCTCAAGGTTTGCGAGATATTGACGAAAATTGGTGAAATAATCAAAACAACACTGTTACACGCAAGAAAGTGCTATGGAGAGTCGATTTGAGTCCACGGTTAACTCATGTTTCTATCTTATTAATCAATATTCTAGTAGGAGACTATAATTTTTGTACAACTCATATCAGGAAATGCCATTTACACCATAATGAAAACCAAGTAGGTGAAATGATAAATAGGAAATCGATAATCAATTTTGAAGTAACCGATAACACATAGGGTTAATAAAGTTTCAAAAAAAGCTCTGTTCAAGGTATGTTTATAAATTCCAAGGCTATATAACTATTAAGATCACATTATATTGGAACCAGGTACTTCAATCATTGATCTACTCAAAAAATATGTCTCGAAACAGATATAATTTTCTATATTTAGGATTGCACTTCCAGCATCGGCAATACATGGAATATTATCGGATATCTCGAGGTGAATGTTTCAAGGACTAAGAATTATCGAAATTTCAAAAACGGAGCTCTGATCAAGGTATGGTTATAAATTCCAGAGCTGTATAACTATTCACATCACATTATATTGAAGCCAGATACTTCAATCATTATTCACCTCGAAAAATATGATACGAAACATATATACTTTTCTATATTTGGGATCGCACTTTCAGCAAAGAGAATATGTGTCAACGTCTACAGAAATCAATGCTTTCATTCAAAATGTTTTCGATAGGTCTAACGATGGAACCAACAGGCTGATAAAATACAGGGATGTAAAAACTATCTAGTCTGGAAGAAATATACTGGGTGTGTAAGAAATTACACTAAGTGTATTCAATAGGTGTACCGTTCGAAAAATACAAATGTACTGACTGGTACAGGATGTATCAAGAATTAATGATGACGTTTAACGTTTGATAGGTATAATTTGATAGTTGACGCTCAACGACTGGAACTTGAGAGCCTTGGTCACGTGAGGGTGGATATGGTTGTATTATGATCAGTGACGAAAACAATTTTATATTGATGAATTATTGAGAAAGTGTTCCTATATTTTCGTGAAAACGCGACATAGGAGAAAACAAATGATACATTTATGATCCCCATGATGAAAAGAGCTCAAACTTTTTGTTTTTCTAGTGAACAGGGATTATATGGGTACTCCGGAAAAATGATTTTTCACGGACATTTCGAGAATTCAACTTGTATATATTCTGAGACTTAAGACCAAAATTGATATTAATTGATAAACATTTATAACAATGACAAACCTTACGAATACAACGCACATATGTCGCGCAAATACAAAAAACGCGCAGACATCGCACCCTTATCAAAAAACTATCAAAAATGATAAATAGCACGACGAAAAGTCGAACATGCGTCTTACATATATCATGCTAACGTCGTTATCCGTCAAAGATCTATCAGACAACGTCGTCTAAAATTTTTGAATACGATGATTCGCATGACAAAGCGTCACGCATTCATTAAACAAGTAGAAAACATCAAAATTCATCACGCATACATCACCCATACGTCGCACATGCGTCGAACATACGTCATGCAAACGTCACACATTCATCGAGAATCTATCAAACAGCAACATAAAAACGATTAATAACGTACTGACATTGCAAATCCAAAATGGTAGCTATTAAAGTTTAGCATACTAGGATTTCTGTTATTTACCAACATAAAGTTGTAGATATAAAAATAAACAAAGGGCAATCATTGAAGAACATTGAATATGTTAAAAAAAACATGACGCATGCGTTGTGCATACGTTGCGCATACGTCATACATACGTCGTGCAAACGTAGCGCCTACATCGAAAATCCATAATACAACGTGTTTAAAACCTTGAAATGAGAAATAGCATGACATGATATCCATCACACATTTATTTTATGACGTTGAAAATTTTGAAAATAAAAACTCCACGCATGCGTCGTACGTACACCACGCTGACGTCGTGCCTTCGTCGGAAATCTACCAAGCAACGTATAAGAACTTCAATAACAATAAATAGCATAACGAAACGTCAGACATGAGTTATACATATATTGCATCGACGTCGTGTCCTTGTGAAAATGAAAATGTTCAAAACGATTTATAAATCTAATAACCATCACTTATTCATTAAACAATATCAAAAACTTTGAAAAACACTACACGAAAATTGTAGAGATGTCATTGAAAAATTCAACGACAGACGACAAAGAGTACTAGAAGCAAGAGAAGTGAGTAATTGAAAGATTCGACGATAGGGTCGATAGGAGTGAGTGAGTCATAGACGAATGACCCGGTGTTGAAATTATTATGATACAGGGTGACACATAATTCTCAATGAATCATCACATGGAATATTCACTTCCGGATGGCGGAAGATCTACGTGACCGAATAGCTATGTTCAAAACTTCAATTATAATTATTAACATTAGTTTTGAATTCGTTAAATTATGGTTACATGAAAATAGGACAGTATATGACAAAATACATCAAGAGTATATTCATTTCATTATTGCTTTCAAATTCAAGTTGATCTATGTAATGAAATATGAATAATGAATCATTATTTACCACCACTTTTACAATTATTCACCAACAGATGTCAACTTCGATGAAAAACCCATACACTTAGTTGAAAAACCTCGATATCAATATAATGATGGATTCAGGAATGCTAGTAAATGGAATAATATCAAACCTAACGTCATACATGACGTAGAACCTGACATCACACGCGACGTCTGAGACGTGCGTAAGACGTTAGACTCAGGTTTTCGATCAAGTAAGCTTCATGAATGTGGAAGAGGATCGTTTGGTAGGTCACACTTTTCTTTTCAAGTTCTTAAGAAATTCGCAAATTCATTGGATGGATCTGGTGGTAACAATAATCATTTTATAAAAAATAAAAAAATAATCCACTTTCATCTTTCAAATTTGGTAAATGTTATACATCATAATTCCTAGGGGAAAAATAAAAACGAAAAATTATAGATTTTTATATATATTTCTCACACATTATTCAAATCTCTCAATACATTCATTTCATGAAGGAACAAATATTCCCTGAGTGCATTACTTACTAAACTATCATTTGATATTTCACAAAATGAATACAGAGCTTCAAAATAATCAATATAACCAGCATCTTTATTGAAAATCGATTTAATCAAATTCAAAATATTATTATAAAATGTACAGAAGTTCATTTTTTCCAGTAAAACCACCCGATGGCCCACTAAACTTCGATGAACTTGAAGGATCTGCGTAGCATCCTCGACACCGATAAGGAACTCGACATCATGTTTTTTGACGAGTAGACATTTGATCCCATCAAACACCAATTGTGATATTTTGCAGAAATCTCCACATGGAAACGATACTGGCTCATATTCATCTTGGTGGGTTGGTAACTTCTCGTTGAAAAAATTGTCCAATGCTCGTTTCAGTAAATCAGTGATAGTTTTCCATTCCGTTGTAAAAAAGATTGTTTATTTGGTTTGTATGGTTGTGATAAAATTATAGATGGATTGAATTTTCTCACTGGACTCAAACCCACTCCTACCTGGAAGGCTCTCAACTGGAATAATGTGTAGAGTAGGTAATGTTTCTCGGCTCGGGCTGCATTTTCGTACATCTCCAACACTTCATCTAATTCTTGATGATATTTCGCATTATTGAAAGATGATTCGGTGAAATATGAATCAATATCGTCTTCTGACACACTCACATAACCACTATCTCGACTTGATGTTGACATGATAGACTAAGTTAAAATATTTTCAGACTGAGATCAATTTCATGTATCTATTTAGTCTCCCTCCACATTCGAGAACAATAGAGTTGAAATCATTATTGCGAGATGAATCTTGACATATCAAATATGAGAATAATGCTGATTCAAGTAGAATAGCAGAAAAACAGAGGTATTACATGAATGCGTTGCTTATCTCCCCACATGATGCCCTGAGGAATGCAAAGTTGCATATCGAATATGAGATGTAATAAACATGATGATTCAGGGAGATAACATCAACATCATCACAATCTTTGAATTATGGTCGTGATTTATGATATCATCATCGACCACCTGCGAACTTATCAAAGATCTCTTCTATATTGTCGATTCATCTGATGAAATACAGAGAATAAGCATGACATTATTATTACCAAATGAAATCCGAACCACCACATGTGAAAACCCCAAATTGATGGATAATATTTGACGTATGACAGAGGCGTACTAGGGCTGCTGGAGTTTGGCGTCTGACATCTGACAGTTAACGTTTGACGATACGTCATGCATACGAAGTCTTTTTTCTATAGAAAATCTATCAATCAACGCACAAAAACTTCAAAAACAATGGAAAGCATGACGAAACGTCAAGCATGCGTCATACATACATCGCGCAGACATCGTGTATTTCTTAAAAATCTATCAAACAATATATTGAAACTATAAAAACGAGTAATAGCATGACTAGATATAATGCATTCATCAAATAACATCGAAAACGATAAAAAAACATCACGAATACGTCATGCAACTTATGTCAACTGTCAAGTATTCCATGGCGCTGTGTCATATGTCAATCGGAAAGTGTTCCATGATGCTGCTGATGACGCCAGAGTATGGAAACGCAACGCGTCATAGACTACTAGCTCGACCAATCAGAAGCCGTCATATTCCAAACCACTTCTTTTTTGGCGGGAAATTAAAGTTATTTTTATGATATCACCCCTTAGCCCCCCCAGGTCACCGCTGTGCCCCCTTTATGCGCAACACGTTAGACTCCGAGTTTAGGTGGGGCTTCGTGACGTTAGATTCAGAGGTTAGGTTAGGTTGGGTCTCGAGACGTTAGACTCAAAGGTTATGTTAGGACCCCGTGACGTTCGATTCTAACGTTAGGTTAGGTTGGATCCCGAGACGTTAGCCTCAGAAGATAGGTTAGGTATCCGACCTAACCTAACCTAACGACCTAACGTCTCGGGATCCAACCTAACCTAACGTTAGAATCGAACGTCACGGGGTCCTAACATAACCTTTGAGTCTAACGTCTCGAGACCCAACCTAACCTAACCTCTGAATCTAACGTCACGAAGCCCCACCTAAACTCGGAGTCTAACGTGTTGCGCATAAAGGGGGCACAGCGGTGACCTGGGGGGGCTAAGGGGTGATATCATAAAAATAACTTTAATTTCCCGCCAAAAAAGGAGTGGTTTGGAATATGACGGCTTCTGATTGGTCGAGCTAGTAGTCTATGACGCGTTGCGTTTCCATACTCTGGCGTCATCAGCAGCATCATGGAACACTTTCCGATTGACATATGACACAGCGCCATGGAATACTTGACAGTTGACATAAGTTGCATGACGTATTCGTGATGTTTTTTTATCGTTTTCGATGTTATTTGATGAATGCATTATATCTAGTCATGCTATTACTCGTTTTTATAGTTTCAATATATTGTTTGATAGATTTTTAAGAAATACACGATGTCTGCGCGATGTATGTATGACGCATGCTTGACGTTTCGTCATGCTTTCCATTGTTTTTGAAGTTTTTGTGCGTTGATTGATAGATTTTCTATAGAAAAAAGACTTCGTATGCATGACGTATCGTCAAACGTTAACTGTCAGATGTCAGACGCCAAACTCCAGCAGCCCTAGTACGCCTCTGTCATACGTCAAATATTATCCATCAATTTGGGGTTTTCACATGTGGTGGTTCGGATTTCATTTGGTAATAATAATGTCATGCTTATTCTCTGTATTTCATCAGATGAATCGACAATATAGAAGAGATCTTTGATAAGTTCGCAGGTGGTCGATGATGATATCATAAATCACGACCATAATTCAAAGATTGTGATGATGTTGATGTTATCTCCCTGAATCATCATGTTTATTACATCTCATATTCGATATGCAACTTTGCATTCCTCAGGGCATCATGTGGGGAGATAAGCAACGCATTCATGTAATACCTCTGTTTTTCTGCTATTCTACTTGAATCAGCATTATTCTCATATTTGATATGTCAAGATTCATCTCGCAATAATGATTTCAACTCTATTGTTCTCGAATGTGGAGGGAGACTAAATAGATACATGAAATTGATCTCAGTCTGAAAATATTTTAACTTAGTCTATCATGTCAACATCAAGTCGAGATAGTGGTTATGTGAGTGTGTCAGAAGACGATATTGATTCATATTTCACCGAATCATCTTTCAATAATGCGAAATATCATCAAGAATTAGATGAAGTGTTGGAGATGTACGAAAATGCAGCCCGAGCCGAGAAACATTACCTACTCTACACATTATTCCAGTTGAGAGCCTTCCAGGTAGGAGTGGGTTTGAGTCCAGTGAGAAAATTCAATCCATCTATAATTTTATCACAACCATACAAACCAAATAAACAATCTTTTTTACAACGGAATGGAAAACTATCACTGATTTACTGAAACGAGCATTGGACAATTTTTTCAACGAGAAGTTACCAACCCACCAAGATGAATATGAGCCAGTATCGTTTCCATGTGGAGATTTCTGCAAAATATCACAATTGGTGTTTGATGGGATCAAATGTCTACTCGTCAAAAAACATGATGTCGAGTTCCTTATCGGTGTCGAGGATGCTACGCAGATCCTTCAAGTTCATCGAAGTTTAGTGGGCCATCGGGTGGTTTTACTGGAAAAAATGAACTTCTGTACATTTTATAATAATATTTTGAATTTGATTAAATCGATTTTCAATAAAGATGCTGGTTATATTGATTATTTTGAAGCTCTGTATTCATTTTGTGAAATATCAAATGATAGTTTAGTAAGTAATGCACTCAGGGAATATTTGTTCCTTCATGAAATGAATGTATTGAGAGATTTGAATAATGTGTGAGAAATATATATAAAAATCTATAATTTTTCGTTTTTATTTTTCCCCTAGGAATTATGATGTATAACATTTACCAAATTTGAAAGATGAAAGTGGATTATTTTTTTATTTTTTATAAAATGATTATTGTTACCACCAGATCCATCCAATGAATTTGCGAATTTCTTAAGAACTTGAAAAGAAAAGTGTGACCTACCAAACGATCCTCTTCCACATTCATGAAGCTTACTTGATCGAAAACCTGAGTCTAACGTCTTACGCACGTCTCAGACGTCGCGTGTGATGTCAGGTTCTACGTCATGTATGACGTTAGGTTTGATATTATTCCATTTACTAGCATTCCTGAATCCATCATTATATTGATATCGAGGTTTTTCAACTAAGTGTATGGGTTTTTCATCGAAGTTGACATCTGTTGGTGAATAATTGTAAAAGTGGTGGTAAATAATGATTCATTATTCATATTTCATTACATAGATCAACTTGAATTTGAAAGCAATAATGAAATGAATATACTCTTGATGTATTTTGTCATATACTGTCCTATTTTCATGTAACCATAATTTAACGAGTTCAAAACTAATGTTAATAATTATAATTGAAGTTTTGAACATAGCTATTCGGTCACGTAGATCTTCCGCCATCCGGAAGTGAATATTCCATGTGATGATTCATTGAGAATTATGTGTCACCCTGTATCATAATAATTTCAACACCGGGTCATTCGTCTATGACTCACTCACTCCTATCGACCCTATCGTCGAATCTTTCAATTACTCACTTCTCTTGCTTCTAGTACTCTTTGTCGTCTGTCGTTGAATTTTTCAATGACATCTCTACAATTTTCGTGTAGTGTTTTTCAAAGTTTTTGATATTGTTTAATGAATAAGTGATGGTTATTAGATTTATAAATCGTTTTGAACATTTTCATTTTCACAAGGACACGACGTCGATGCAATATATGTATAACTCATGTCTGACGTTTCGTTATGCTATTTATTGTTATTGAAGTTCTTATACGTTGCTTGGTAGATTTCCGACGAAGGCACGACGTCAGCGTGGTGTACGTACGACGCATGCGTGGAGTTTTTATTTTCAAAATTTTCAACGTCATAAAATAAATGTGTGATGGATATCATGTCATGCTATTTCTCATTTCAAGGTTTTAAACACGTTGTATTATGGATTTTCGATGTAGGCGCTACGTTTGCACGACGTATGTATGACGTATGCGCAACGTATGCACAACGCATGCGTCATGTTTTTTTTAACATATTCAATGTTCTTCAATGATTGCCCTTTGTTTATTTTTATATCTACAACTTTATGTTGGTAAATAACAGAAATCCTAGTATGCTAAACTTTAATAGCTACCATTTTGGATTTGCAATGTCAGTACGTTATTAATCGTTTTTATGTTGCTGTTTGATAGATTCTCGATGAATGTGTGACGTTTGCATGACGTATGTTCGACGCATGTGCGACGTATGGGTGATGTATGCGTGATGAATTTTGATGTTTTCTACTTGTTTAATGAATGCGTGACGCTTTGTCATGCGAATCATCGTATTCAAAAATTTTAGACGACGTTGTCTGATAGATCTTTGACGGATAACGACGTTAGCATGATATATGTAAGACGCATGTTCGACTTTTCGTCGTGCTATTTATCATTTTTGATAGTTTTTTGATAAGGGTGCGATGTCTGCGCGTTTTTTGTATTTGCGCGACATATGTGCGTTGTATTCGTAAGGTTTGTCATTGTTATAAATGTTTATCAATTAATATCAATTTTGGTCTTAAGTCTCAGAATATATACAAGTTGAATTCTCGAAATGTCCGTGAAAAATCATTTTTCCGGAGTACCCATATAATCCCTGTTCACTAGAAAAACAAAAAGTTTGAGCTCTTTTCATCATGGGGATCATAAATGTATCATTTGTTTTCTCCTATGTCGCGTTTTCACGAAAATATAGGAACACTTTTTCAATAATTCATCAATATAAAATTGTTTTCGTCACTGATCATAATACAACCATATCCACCCTCACGTGACCAAGGCTCTCAAGTTCCAGTCGTTGAGCGTCAACTATCAAATTATACCTATCAAACGTTAAACGTCATCATTAATTCTTGATACATCCTGTACCAGTCAGTACATTTGTATTTTTCGAACGGTACACCTATTGAATACACTTAGTGTAATTTCTTACACACCCAGTATATTTCTTCCAGACTAGATAGTTTTTACATCCCTGTATTTTATCAGCCTGTTGGTTCCATCGTTAGACCTATCGAAAACATTTTGAATGAAAGCATTGATTTCTGTAGACGTTGACACATATTCTCTTTGCTGAAAGTGCGATCCCAAATATAGAAAAGTATATATGTTTCGTATCATATTTTTCGAGGTGAATAATGATTGAAGTATCTGGCTTCAATATAATGTGATGTGAATAGTTATACAGCTCTGGAATTTATAACCATACCTTGATCAGAGCTCCGTTTTTGAAATTTCGATAATTCTTAGTCCTTGAAACATTCACCTCGAGATATCCGATAATATTCCATGTATTGCCGATGCTGGAAGTGCAATCCTAAATATAGAAAATTATATCTGTTTCGAGACATATTTTTTGAGTAGATCAATGATTGAAGTACCTGGTTCCAATATAATGTGATCTTAATAGTTATATAGCCTTGGAATTTATAAACATACCTTGAACAGAGCTTTTTTTGAAACTTTATTAACCCTATGTGTTATCGGTTACTTCAAAATTGATTATCGATTTCCTATTTATCATTTCACCTACTTGGTTTTCATTATGGTGTAAATGGCATTTCCTGATATGAGTTGTACAAAAATTATAGTCTCCTACTAGAATATTGATTAATAAGATAGAAACATGAGTTAACCGTGGACTCAAATCGACTCTCCATAGCACTTTCTTGCGTGTAACAGTGTTGTTTTGATTATTTCACCAATTTTCGTCAATATCTCGCAAACCTTGAGATTTTGTATATTGGTAAGTTGATATATTCGGGATGTCCGTGAGATATCCTTCTCTCAGAGTACCCACATGGCTCTGTTTACTGAAAAAATTGTAACCGGAAGTGAAACCGGAAGTTGTTGTTTCGATGTCACCTCATCATTTTTCCTATATCTCGATTTTTTACGAATTGGAAGAGGATATTTTTCGATAATTCATCAAGGAGATAGATCGGTTAGAAAAGCAGTACTCAAAGAGATGGTGAACAGTTTTTATTGTTTTATCAATATTTCGAGAAATTTTGATTGATATCTCGCAAACCTTGGGACTTTGTATATAGGTAAGTTAATATATTAGGAATGTACGTGAAATAACCTTTTCAATGAGTACCCACATGACCCTGTTTACTAACAAAATGGAAACCGGAAGTGAAACCGGAAGTTGTTGTTTTTGAAGTCTACACGTCATGGGGGTCACGAATATTCCATTAGTTTTTCCTATATAGCTTTTTAATGAACCGGAAGTGGATATTTTGTGATAATTTGTCGAGAAGCTGGATCGGTCAGGAAATCATTACACGAAGAGATTATGAATTGTTTACATAAATTTTTTTCATTATTTCGATTTATTTTGATTGATATCTCTTTATCCTTGAGACTTTGTACATAGGTAAAATGATATATTTGGAATGTCCGTGAAAAATCCTTCTCTCAGAGTACCCACATGACTATGTTAAGTGGAGAAATAGAAACCGGAAGTAAAACCGGAAGTTGATGTTTTTGAAGTCTACACGTCATGGGGATCACGAATAAAACATTAGTTTTTCTCTATATCGATTTTTGATGAACCGGAAGTGGATATTTTTTGATAACTCGTCGAAAAGCTGGATCGACCAGAAAATCATTACACGAAGAGTTTGTGAATTGTTTACATAGATTTTTTCATTATTTCGATTTATTTTGATTGATATCTCTTTAACCTTGAGACTTTGTACATAGGTAAAATGATATATTTGGAATGTCCGTGAAAAATCCTTTTCTCAGAGTACCCACATGACTATGTTAAGTGGAAAAATGGGAACCGGAAGTGAAACCGGAAGTTGATGTTTTTGAAGTTTACACGTCATGGGGATCACGAATAAAACATTAGTTTTTCTCTATGTCGCTTTTTAATAAACCGGAAGTGAATATTTTTTGATAATTCGTAGAGAAAATCAATCATTTTGTCATTGACATCTTTATATTAACGAGTTCATGAATTCTGTTGCGTCGATATCAATGCTGTGGTTCGGATTCTACTTGTGTGAGCTGTAGGTATATTTAATACGAAAATTACTAAATAATAAATAACTTCAGGCAGCCACACCTTGTCATACGTCAAACTTTATTCATCAATTTTGAGTATTCAGACGTGGTGATTCCGATTCTACTTGTGTAAGCTGTATGTATATTACCTTTATAATACGGAAATTACTAAACAGTTAGTGATCTCCCGATTTCAGCGGCCATTTTGAAATGATGACGTCATACGTCAGATGTCAGACGCCTGACTTCAGGTTGACACCCTGTAATACGTCAAACGTTATCCATCAATTTTGAATAATCACACGTTGTGGTTCAGATGGAAATAACTAAACAGTTGGTGACCTTTCGATATTTTGAAACGATGACGTCATACGTCAGATATCAGACGCCTAATTTCAGGCAGCCACACCCTGTAATACTTCAGACGTTATCCATCTATGGTTCGGATTCCACTTGGGTAAGCTGTAGGTGCATTATGGTATATTTCCAGATATTTTTGAAAGTCTGCCATCAATGCCTTATTTTTTCAAACGTCTGGCAACAGTGTCAGTCGCTTTGTCGTCTCTTATCTTTGTAACGTCTTGCGAAATATTGTATCATATCATCATATCAATGGAATCCAGCGAACCTGACCTTGAATGCGATTATGTCTATTAATACACTGATGTTTAATGAATGAATAAGCCATTGTTCCTTTTCCTGCTCCATGGATCTGCATGTTGAGTCATCATTGGAATGCAGCGAACCTGACCTTGAATGCGATTATGTCTATCAATACACTGATATTTAATGAATGAATAAGCCATTGTTCGTTTCCCTGCTCCCCGCTTGCCGAGGTTGCTACGTTCTCTTATCTTTGGGACGGATCTGCTCGACTACGTCACGCTGTGCGATAACGTTGCATCGACATTGACTGCAATTAAATTATATAGTGGTCGTAGCTCTGTGGGAACGCATCGGACTCGTAATCCGGTGGTCTGGAGTTCGAATCCCGCCGATAGAAGGATTTTTTTAAATAAAATATGACGTCATGAGATGTTTCCGGATGCGGAGCGCTAAGGGGGCGCAGTCTTATGGGGGGTCAGGGGGGTATAGCAAAAACCAAAGGGGGCTAAGGGGGTACAGCGAAGACCTGAGGGGGCCAAGGGGGTACAGTGGAGACCTGAGGGAGCCAAGGGGGTACAGCGAAGGCCTAAGGGGGTTAAGAGGGTACAGCGGAGGTCTAAGGGGGCCAAGGGGGTATGGCGGCTTCTGATTGGTCGGGTAGTCTATGACGCGTTGCGTTTCCATACTACATCTGATCATCAGATGCATGGAACACTTGACAGTTGACACAGCGGCATGGAACACTAAACAGTAGACATATGACATATAACAGTTGACATATGACAGTTGACATATGACAGTTGACATGTGACAGCTGTCCCATGGCGGCCATCTTTGATGACGTCAGCGAAATTTGAATTTCCCGCCTTTATGGCGGCCATCTTGAGCTGGTACCCGCCTAGGTACACTACTAAATAGTCTGTCCATTTTTCATTCGATTTGAAAAAAAACGAATAAATGGATTGATAAAAAACAATAAGCCTAGATAATACTTGATAATCTCAAACGTCAAAGTCAAAAACTGAGAATGCCATTTTGTAGATTGCAGAAAGTATCAATGAAGAAGTGCTTCCAGTTTTGGTGTATCTCCATTGAAATCAAGAAAATAGAAAACAATAGTAATTTACGTAACAAGTCCGGAAAATACTGTTTTTTTGGATGAGTGGACAAAATTCTAGGACGAGCGTAGCGAGTCCTGGAAGTCTGCGAGTCCAAAAAAACTGTTTTCGGGCGTGTTGCGTACACAATTTTTTCGGCAACCGTGTAGAATAACAAATCAAAGAAACACATTTCTTTCAAAAATTGAAATGTTAGCTAATTTTATGTCAGATAGCTGTCAGTCGTTATTTTGCTGCTATGGTAATGATCAACTGCATTTATCAAAACCATACTACCAAGATTTTCATATTTACAATGACAACAACGATGTGATTCTTCCCGTCCGGGAAGTACGTACTTCCCGGACTAGGCCGAAAAAATTCCACTTTCTCAAAAAAAAATCGTCTGGAAAGTACGTACTTTCCGGACGGTTGCCGAAAAAAAATGTTGTCACCATCATGGTTATTCCTTCAACATAATGGTGATTTGATGCTTGAACCAATTATTTTTTCATTGAAATCTTAGTGAAACTCTACAATATTCAATCACAACAATAAAGGTGGTGATCAAAATAGAATGAATTGAATTCAACCTGTCAAGCTATAGTTGTACTCCACGACTAATGAAATGAAAACAATTCCGAAATGCTTTCATCAGAGTAACAAGCCATAATATTTCATTGTACCTTTCGAATAATGGAGGCCTTATCGCCTTGATCAAGTGCCCATTCATCTCGCGGACAGTGAGAACGCACCTCCTTGATTCAACTCCGATTGATGCCATCCTCATCCTCTCTCGTTACGTCATTCCGAGTCCATTACATCCTTTCGATGAAGATCAAACGACGTCCACCGAACGTTTTGATGACACACGCGGCTACATTGTCGCATACTAACGAGGTGATTCCGATAATAATTACTCTCTGTTGCATCGCAATAAAAACACTGCATAAATGACCGTCAATGTGTGAATAATATTCTTTGGGTAGGAGAGATTCCAATAGCGAAATCTGGTGAATTCACTGGTAAATCGCGAAGAGATTTCTGGTAGATCTCAACATATATTTAGAGAATACAAACCAATTCCTTAACTAAACTACATATACTTGAGCATTTCCCTATTCTCTGAGAAAAAGTTTTACAAAATCGATTAGACCCATATGACAGAAGTTATCACACAGAAATAGTTCTTAAATTAAAGGATAACTTCATTGTTTTTTACAAATGGTTAAAAGTAAGCCTTCGACGCTTTCAAATCGCAAAAGAAAGTTCACGTTTTCCGAAGAATGTCATTAAGTGACAGCATTGCCGCTCGTGTGCGGAAATAATGTCATTGAGTGACAGCTTATTTGCGCTCGCATCTATCATTGTTGAAAACGATGCATGATGAAAAATAATAGTGACATCATTGTGAATTTAAACCTCCTACGAGAGAAATCTAAGAGAAGTATGATAGATTCATGACATGGTTTTCAAGTAGCCTCAATAGCCAACGGGTTCAAAACGCGACTTCAACCCGGGTTCGGTCCCTGGGCAGGGCAATTATTTTTCAAACTATGAGTCATTTTCAGTTATTTTCAATCCAATAATGAATAATAAATGAAGTTAATGATTTGGATGAAATGTAATGGAATGAATTTTTTCTAGGAACTGTGTTTGTATAAAAAATATTGTGTGTATTTCGAAAGTGTCTTGCCGCTCTCGAAAGATCTTTTCGAGCGGCAATCTATGACTTATTCTCGCTCTAAATACACAAATAGCTATATATAATAGCGCATTTTTTTGTTTTAACCTTCATGGAAGTTAATATCCAACAGTTTTCCACATTTGTTATGAATAACTCTTGCGAAGACATCGCTGCAATAGAAATTGAAGTGATTTCGTTTCAGAATGATTCAACTTTGAAATCGTCGATCTCGAATACGAAATGTATCTGGCCTTTAGTAAGTAAAGAGTTGCCTTCGAGGTAAAACCTTTGTTCAGTTCCACCTTTTCGTCTGGGTCTTATCTCTTCAATATGAAGTTCATCAGGAACAAATACCGCAATGGACTCAAAAGAGCTGTTTCAAACTATACAGCAAATATTAATGGAGTTGTCAAAGCGTTCAAATGCGTTCGAGTGTCAGCTTTCTCATTGAAAATCTTCAAATCTTTTTTGACATGCTATATTTGCTGGATAAGAATTTTGTTTTTCTCGATTTTGGTTCTATAATGAAGTCATTATGAAACGCAAATGCGTATATCGAAATAGCCTCTATTTCAATACGTATTCTTTATATTATTCGGAGGTTGGTACAATCGAACTGTCAAATTAATGTCAAAAGAGTTAGGCCCAGTTTACTTTTGAGCGCTTTTCGATTTGGTGATTCTAGCCCAATGTTTTTATTGGTAAATTTCGATTCAGAGTGCATGTGATTTGATTTGAATTGACTAATGAAAACAATAACAGCATTGCATTTTTCACCGCTGGTATTGAAGAAATCTAAATCGCTCAACAGTAAACTGGGCTTTACGCTTGTGCGTCAGATTTCAAATATTTCAATGTCATCATTATTACCAATCAAAGATGTTTTTGTTATTTATCGATATTAAATCAATTTTTTTCAATAGAAAACTTCAAATTAATGCAAAATAGAAAAAACTGTACATGAAACACGTTTTATAAGACACGTTGTCGCATTTGTTCCCTTGTTCGCTTCTAATAATGTACTATTTTTTTCTCAATATTTACAATTTTTCTTGATATAGTAGATTGTCGAAAACAACAGAGGAGTATTCGTTTCAATTCGCATAGTCCTATAGGTAGCTCACTGTATATATCAAAAATATCACACATGCTCAAAAGATTGGCAACCAGGTAATACCAGGATATTTCATTCCATGCTCAAATATTAGATGTTCAACAGCCAATCCATAAAAACCGAGATAAAAACTCACACATCAAGAATTCTTCGAATGCTTCCTCGAATGATATCAAATTAAAGAAGTGCCAATCTCCTAGATGGTGATAGATAAGCCTTTAATTAAAATCTGTCAGCCAGATAAAAGCGACAACAATTTATCAAACATCGAAAATATTCTTCCATTCGATTAGATCGAATCGTAATCGAAGCTAACACTTATCACCGTCTTTTATGGGGACCAACAAGCGTGAAATGAAGACCGATCCGACCCAAAATCCACTCGGGCTGTTGAGAAATGGACAATTAAGGGCCATAGATCAGGCTTCCGAAAGAGAGCGACTGGCCGCAATGACACCTCCAGTTTTTCAACTGCTCGTCCCGGGTGGTATTCGGTTAAGTCCCATTTTCGAAAGACGGGCGTTAATATTTGAAACCGCGGCGCGGGTTGTAAAAGAACCACCCACGATACGCGCATGTAATATTCCAGTGCGCTTTTATGGGCCGTGAATGTCGGTGGAATATGCCGACAAGATATTTTTCACATGGGCCAGTTGAACAGTCCGTTTTAAATAGAGAATATCGGTCACTCACGCCCTGAGAAAAGTCACAGTTTTTTTGATCTGTTACAGCCAAAACAGTGGCACACGTATAGTGATGTCATTAAAGAAACCAAGTTGTTTCAACTGAAAAGAAACTGCCTGTCAAAAAATAATTATTGTGTTATTGGTGCAAAATTGTATATATTTTGATGCACATATTGCGCTCAACTTTTTTTTACGATATAATGAAATTTATTTTTATTTCAAATTTCATTCAAGTAATTATACTTATTTATTTTTATAGTTCTAATAATGACATAAACAGTTCAAACTAACGTTATTTCCATTGATCTAATTATTTACTCTCGAGTTAACTTTGATTTAAATATCACAGTTAGATTAATTTACTAAAATGATAATGGACAAATTTCATTTTTCGTAATCACGCAACTATGAACATACAGAACCACAGAAGTACGTAGTGCGCAAGCGCGTACGAGTTAGTGCGTCCTCAAGGATAATCAACTTCTTGTCAAATGTAAATAGTGTAAACATCTGTGAAACTATGATATGATGCAACATGCAACTGATGCAAGCCGCGCATAAAACTGTAGCCGTACTCTTTTGAATGATCTCACCCGCTGTCATCAACATCATCAGACGTGTATAGAAATAGTTCCAGTCACTGTCCCTAATTTTTATCAAAGTGAATTCAGAGGTTATGTATCATTGAAACATTGAAATTAATAGATACCTAAAGAATTCTCGGTATAATTCGAAACGAGACAGAAATTTTAATAAATAATATGGTTTTGATTTGAGAACGCTTTTATATTGACAGTTAGTACCAACTAATATACCTAATTATTTCTATCAATTCATGCGAGCGTGTGATATTTTTCATTTCAACACGTATGCTTTTTTCTTTCAAATAACAACACCATGGTAATATGAGCTACTTTCCAAATAACAAAACAGTGTGCTATATGACGTTTTCATACGGGGTCGTAGGAAATAGTATATATTACACAACAAGTGTGGAAAGTGACATATTTCACACGAGTAGTCGTTTAGCACGAGTCGCGTAGCGGTGAGTGCGGAAACGTAACGAGTGAAAGAAATACACTTTCCAACGAGTTTTGTACACTATTTTTCCTACGACTCCGAATACTTTCATTTCGCGAGAGATCTTGTCAAAAATGTAACTTGAGCGGTCTCTAGAATTTCAGGTGGTTTTGATTCAATATCAAGTACTGTTCATTTGATTATTGATATTGACACCAGCGTACATAAACAACGTTGACACCATTCGCCTGCTATAGCGCCAGTAATCACGCAACCAGGAATACAGAACCATAGAAGTATGTAGTTCGCAAGCGCGTAAGAGTTACTCGAGTTAGTGCGTCCTTGACTCTTTGCAAACATCTGTGATACCAAAGAATCTTCTCGTTGGTGATACTGTGATATCAAACTGATGCAAGCAACAAGCCGCGCATAAAACTGTAGCCGTACTCTTTTGAAGGATCTAACCCGCTGTCATCAACATCGAAATAGTTCCAGCAAAGAGTATAGGTTCCAGTTTTAAAGTGAATTCAGAGGTTATGTATCAGACACATTGAAATTAATAGATAAAGAGTTCTCGGTATAATTCAAAAAATGACAGAAATTTAAATAAATAATATGAATTTGATTTGAGAACGCTTATATTGACAGTGGGTCACAATATACCTAATTATTTCTATTCCAATTCAGGCGACCGTTGTGATATTTTCCATATCAACACTAGTGCTTTTCTTCTTTCAAATAAACAATACCATGGTGATATGAGCTACTTTCTGAATAACAAAACAGTGTGATTATTGACGTTTTCATACGTGGTCGTAGGAAAAAATAGTTGTTCAATATAGAAGAAAAAAATCTAATATTTTTTTCATGATCTGCAATATCCAATTTTCATCTGTAACGGAATAAACGACTTTTTAATATTCAGAAAACATATATATTATTGCAATACCTTATATTGAAGCCAGAAAATTATCAATGTGAAGTTTTAATTTTCATACTGACTTAGCTCGACAATTTAGACTTGCGTTGCTGAGAAAACCTTCAATCAAAATAAATATCTTTCAATATATTTCAGTCTTTCATAAAAGCGGTAATGAATATCATTATGAAAGTTTCGAATTAGTCATTAGTTGAACGTAACGAATGCGGAAAATGCACTTTCCTATGAGTTTTTTACACTATTTTTCCTATACGACCATATACATATTTCATTTATTTCATTTCAAAGATGTAACAGGCGGACTCAGGTATATTAGTATTTATTTCGATATTTAATTTAATATTCGAAAACTTTTTCGACAATTCCATATATGAATAACTGAAGTAGGAAAATGTTCTTATGTTAACTTCTGACGAACCCGCAGTATTCATATGAAACACAACAAAAGGAAGAGGACATTTCTTATGGGCGATTATAACGATATTATTCAACATTTTCGACATATTTCAAGGAATTATCATCAGGTATTCCGATCGTGTCTCATCGTGCGACCCAAAAATCAAGATATAATGGAAGTTACTGCCGTTACGTAATAAAAAAACTCAAAATCGTCGATAAAACAGGTTGAGGAACTGCCTAACCGGGCCGAAGTCATTCCATAAATCATTTATGTCTTGCAGCTGACATCGGTTGGTGTATTTTTTGGCTTGCCGTGCAGAAAAGTACCGTTTAATCTTTCCTCAGGTAATATTTTCAAACGAGGAAATAAATAGACATTTATTAAGATTCATGTTTTCGTCAGGTACGACAACTATAGCTGATGTTAGTTTCACTCAGGATATTTCTAATTACTTAAAGTGAAATAATCACATCAGAACGTATTCAATAGTATGGCTGAAAAGGAGTATTCATCAATAGTTCTGACCTATAGTCGTTTTCTTTTGACTGCACAAAAAGTATTGCTGTTTGAAGTTACATACAGTGTGTTCCAATTTCATGAAAGCAACACCGTAACTCCTATAACTATTGAGGGAAAATGACGAAACTGATGGAAATGCTGAAAATGCACTACTCGATTTGGTGATTACACTACTCGCCAGTCGTGATGAAACTATATACACATTTTCACATTGAATTGATTTGATTAGATTGTTTTATGTTATTCTACAATTTCTGGATTTTCATCAAATAACGGCCAAGTCAATTGAAAATTTACGTTAAATGATATTAGAAAGAAGCATAGGTTCAAAGTTCTTTTTGTTTCGTAATCAGGACCTCCAATTATTTTTCCGCAAAAATTTTATCAATGGAAGATCCAAATTTGTCTCACTCATAAATATGAAACTCTCAGAAATGATAGAGAATTTTCGATTCGGTTATAATGTTCCCTTACCTTCGCTAGTAGAAAATTCAGCAATAAAATGCGTTGCAGTGACTTATAATCTAACTCATAATCTAACTAACTCTTAACAAATAAATGCTTCCGTAGCCTGAATTAGCGACACTTTCCTAAGGATTGAAATCACCTGCGACTGTTGAACCTTTGCAAAATTGAAAAAATTAAGATATTCCAAGGTTCGTCCGCACAGGTAGGTACCTACTTATACATATTCCATTCATGCAGAATACATCAATACAGTCTTTCAAGATAGGATCTTGGATTGATGACCTTCTTAGTGAAGAGAAGCGATTGAATCATCAACAAAGCGGTGGAAGTATTGCACCTCAATTAAAGTCTTCTTCTACGTTAAAACTATCAGGAAACCCAAATAAATAACTGAGATTCCAATAGTGTCGTAACTTCTTAAAGCTTTCTTCTCAAATGGGTTATGACGATTTCACACGATATATACTCTGGATATTTCTTTTATATCGACAAATAAATGTATCTGTGTATGTTTAGGTTCTTTGTTTTGTAATCTGATGCAGCTCTGCATGCTTTCAGGTGAGTATTATATTTGCTGACTTTTGTTTAACTTGAGGCTACTCAAATCCATTCGAGATAAATCGGTTTTTTAACTTTCTCACAATGGGGTTGTCTTATACTGGGTGCCCGTTTCTTTAGCTCTACCACAGGGATCTCAGTTATTATAAGATATACGAGAACAATTATTATGTGAAAGTAAATTTGATGCATTATTTATAGTGAATTATATAAAAAACAGGATTTTTTCAAATTTTGGTTTCATTTCTCCAAGCTAAAACCAAGAGAACTAGACGTTTTCAACTAGGTCAGAGATACAGCACTCAACTTTGGTTCTTCTTATATGAGTGCCATATCGGAGTTTTCCATGTTTTTTTTCCTGATTTCAATGATGTATCACACGATATGTTATCTTACATGCTGATCAGAATTGAGGGAAAATCGCTTTTGCAAAGAGTGCTTTGGAAAGAACACCAGCAACTTTGTTTTTCTATTTTGGTTCTATAATTAAGTCATTATGAAACGCAAATGCGTATCGATCCTCTGGGATCGGCCTCTTTTCGATACGCATTTTTTGTTATTCGGAGATTGGTACAGTAAAGTCAGAAGAGTTAGGCCCAGCTTACTTCTGAGTGATTTTGGATTTGGTAATACTAGCAGTGAAAAACTCAATGTTTTTATTGGTGAATTTTAATTCAGAGTGGGATTTAATGTAAATTGAACAATGAAAACATCAACATCGCATTTTTCACCGCTGGTATCGCAAAAATCAAAATCGCTCAACAGTAAACTGGGCTTTACTCTTGTGCGTCAGATTATAAATATTTCAATATTATCATTGTTACCAATCAAAGACAAAATAGCGTCTTATAAAACTTGTATCATAATACACTATATTATAAAACTAAATTATGACAGTTCAATTGAATCTGGAAGTATACCTAATTAAAAACTAAGATTTTGAATTAGGGGCGGACATAATAAGCTACAAAGATTTTTCTTCGCAAAACAAAACAAAGTTATTAAAGATGCTCGACTACTTCACCTCTAAACACAATTCTCGTTCGATGTGTACAATCATGTAAAATTTTAAGAATCAAATCTTAGAAGAAAAAATACTGGATCATTATTTTTGGGGAACTATGATTTTTTGAAATTGTACCTATTGATACCTATCGATCGATATATCGATTTATCAATATCTCCAATATTATATATCGCTACTAGATATATATAAATTTATTGAAATTTAGAATTTTTCCATACGACTTGGCTGTCAGAAAATGTATAGACAGTCTGAAATTTCTAAATTCGAAACACTATTTTCTTGACCTTGTCTCGATACGGTTTTGGACATATATTTCCTAGATATTCCAATTAAATTAAATTTGACACACTGTATAGGTCCACCTAAATTATTATTCAAATCCCCTGTTATTGTATATAAACTCCTCACACGTGCCAGGAAAAACACTCTTGCTGCAGGTTATCTGTCTTCGGTTTCATAACAGCATCCCGGTGGAAAATAAACGGCGGTTCCAGGTCGATTCTAAAAATATTCTGTAAGTGTTAGTTGCCACATTTGGTTCATTGAGTAGATAATTTGCACCTGGTTTCAATCATGGTAGAGCACGTGAACTACTCGATTTCCGCTTCTAATTAACCAAAACGTAATACAATTTGAAGAGTTTAATATACCTACGTAGATATAAGTTAATTACTCTTCTAATTATTTTTTGAATTTGTATCAAAATAATCGTCGACTTAGCTATGACCCTTGCTATGACAGATATTATGCAGTGTAATCAATATAGTTAAAGTCATCACTGCCTGAACAATTGTCAACTATTTCTGATCATCAAATGGCAATGAGGTGAAGTAGAGTTATGAAGAAGAAGGTCTTAGAAGCAGTTAGAGTGCGAGTGTGAATACTAAAGTTTGCAGCAAAATATTGACGCCAATAGAAAAAGAGTTCCGTTTTTCTGTAGGTACCAGAAAATTTTGCAAAAACATAAATATGACTTTTTCAATTAAAAATGAAGAGTTTTTCATCTTTGCGTTTCGTATTTTCTTATTGTAGTTAAGTATAGGTATCGATTTTATTTTTTTGTTTCTGTGTGAAAGTGTTTTTTAGGAATATAATAGTAATTAATTAGGAGTTGGTTTCCAAGAATTTTTATTTCGTAATTGTTATTTCCTGTAGTGTTATGCCTCTTTTGTTTGAAAAATAAAACAAACATCTGACTTATTTATTTTATGACAAAACAATGAGATATAAAACACTTTTGAAGAATAGATATTTGATTGGTCTGTCAATTTGAAACAAACAGTGTCACACATAAAGTTCGCGACATATGGAAAAATAATCGAACTGGATAAAAATCTATTCAAAAAAGAAATACGAGTGTAATAATAATGAAGAGAAATTCGTTTATTCGATTACTGACATATTAACGTCCATACATTGAAAATTCACATCAGTTTAACAATGAAATGAAAAAAACTAGATGAACTTTGCAAGAACAAAGACGAATTTCTGGAGATGCATTTTTTTATTTTCTGGTAACAGGCCAATGTGGATATTTCCTGGCAAGATATGATATTGAAGTCTCATATGCATCAAAATTATGAAATTTGAATCATGTTTCGTTCGAATCGATAGAGCGAAAGTTTTGAAAAGTTAAAAAAAATGGAATAAAGTCGAAGTGACAGTAGAGAGTCCAAATTTGGAACAAAAGTATTAAATTGGAAACTGAGCAACTTTTTTCTTTGGCATTTTTTGAAATTTCCAAAAGAAAACTGATTTTTTGAAGATTTTTGAAAAAAAATCAAATCAGGTTTAGAGTAGCACATGAAAAAAGGAAAGATGCTGTATTTTACTCATTTTTCAAGCACAAACCAACTGCGAAGTCAAATTTTCTTGTCTATATATTTATTAATAAAAAAAACTTCCATATGTCGCGAACTTTATGTGCATGTGACACTGTATAATGTTTGTTTTTCAAGAAATATACCTAAGGAAAATCGATTATTTCCCGGGAATCCCGGAAAATTTTAGCAAAATTTAAAGATTCATGGAACTTTTGAAAAATCCAAGAAGGTAAATAAGAAAGCAAATACGGAAAATGAGACAGTGAGACAGAAAATATGGAGAGATTGTACGATATAGGCTGTTTTATTTTGAGTAAGTAGTAACAAATATAGTAATAACCCAAGGACATTGATAAGTGTTCGAAAAAAAACAGATTTCGATAGCTTGTTGCTTAGCAACAGACATCCGCCTACGGCGTCGGTTGTTTTAAAATTTTTAGCATTTATCAATGTTAGAGGGTTATTCGGAAAAAAAATTTTTGCTGATACAAAATTTCCATATAACATTACGAAAGTCCATAAATGCCTTCCATACAAATAAAGGAAACAGTATTCTTTGGTTAATTTGATTCGATAATTTCATTAATAATCACATCATGAGTATTACAACCAAATCGTGACATTTTGAAATGTCAAAATGTCAAAAACAAAATGTAGGTATCCATAGCAACATGATTGAGTGAAAACACCACATGAGACCTGTTTTCAGTATAATGTTGGTTTGATTGGTTGTGTTCAATCAGATTACCACAAATTAACTGATTTCATTGGATTTCTACTTTAGCACAGTCGTGTAAATGGGTTGATTTTCAGTAAAAAATGCAAGTTATCTACATTATTCCATTCCTATACATGCTCATGAAGAATTGAAATGGGTCACCCTGTATAACCACTGGAATTGAATAGTTCTGAGAAAAAAAAATCGTATTCAAGATGACAGAAAATTTATTACTTTGGCTGCATTGATCACTTTGATTTCAAGCTACATCAACTCACTGCTTTTCAATAAATAAAGAATTATCTGACATTTAATGAGCCAGTTTTAGTGTCAGTATATTTACTGCCAGCATAAAATAAGGGCTACTTTAGTGCCTCTTAAAATTTTCTTTCACTGTATCAGGAACAAATTATGCGTTCAACTTTCAACTGCGTTCAGTTGCACAAATTTTCTTTCAGTTACCAAACGTGGATTATTTTTTGCATATAAGTAGAGATCAGAAGCATTATAGTTTTATTTTTCTACTTGATTCTTCTAATGCCAATAAATCAATCAGTTTAGGGTCAATAGTCAAAATAAACGTAAATGAATGAACAAATTATTTCTGAAATGGTGAAGAAATAAACGATATCAGATAATGATGCTTATATTTATCTGTCTGAATGAAATTTTGAGTGGATAATTTCCCAATAAAAAAATACAGTTTTGTTCATTTATGAGTACGTAGAAAAAGTATAGTATGAAACTCGTTTATAAACTCCTCTGGAAATTTGATACTGAAATGTCTATAATACACATACTTTACACTATATACTATTTCCTAACCAAGAATATATTTTTTAAATAACTGCGTTTAATTCTTGATAAAAATACACATTTGACAGTGAACAATAAAGTGGCGTTTATAAAACTATTTCCCTTTTCCATTCATTCATGATTCACATTATGCAATGGATGCCTGAAGATGTTCAACCCAACCTGATTATCATATATTAAATTCGTTTACAAATAATAATCGAGATTAAAAATGAAGATTTCAATCTCTATAATCTCAGCAAGGTTGTTTAGTCTTATTTCAAAAGGTGGAGGCGTTACAGACTCAGCCCAGTGTTCTTAAGAAATGCGGTATTGCCAATCTGTAAGAAAAATCGGTAGATTCAGGAAAAAAATCCACCAGGTACACCTATATAAAACAGTTATGATGCGAGAAAAATAGGATCCATTCAACTGACATATTCATTATTATTAGTATACAGGTCGATGGTACCTCAGAAAAACGAGACGTGTAATTATTCTGAAAATTTTGTCACTTAAGTTATTCTAATCTACCGATCATCAGAAATATGTTAGTGATGGAGAAGAAAAAGTAATAGCATCTTTGACATTTCAGATGATTTTTGGATAAGTTTTCACTTCCTGATTATTTCTGCCTGATAATTTCCCTATCTCCGACGGTTTTTTCTATATTTATCCTTAAAAAATTCACAGAAATCTGAAATTTTGAACATCCGAATAATTGGCATATTTTTCTGAGGTAGCCAGAAAATATCCTGGTGAACGTGTCATTGTTTGCATTTATAGATATGCTCGTTTCATAACGAAATGAATTCGGAAATAATCAAAATGGAGGGAAATAACTTTTCAATTGCAATTTTCATGACATTCTTCATGAACAACGCATGAAACTATACTCGAACATCACCATTGAACAAAAGAAAATGAAATTTCGTCAAAGTTTTCTCGAAAAATTCTAAAATTCACCATCAAATTGTATCAACATCCGTTCGAATAATCATTGGGAATTTATCAGCGCACGTCGTGGCAACGTTGTCGACGTGATCGCTCGTTTGTTACGTTTTCCAAGCATGGCACACTCGCACCCGGTCAGTCGCGCGTGTTTTGTTTTAGAACGCGCCAACTTCGAAAAATGGTCCCACGTCCGTTAGACGGCCGTTTTTGTTTTGACGAATATGATAGTACCGTACTATCTATGACGATCTATCGATTTTTAACGACCCATTCTTGAAACTGTCCCCGATAATATCATTATGAATTGTTGTTGAGTGACTTCTGTTTTGTTCGAGAACTTGTTTTTTTTTTCACGATCGTTGACCCATATTTTGGAAGGTGCATGTGGTTTTATTTTTAAAAATAATAGGTATGTTATGTTTTCTCATTTCGTAATGGATGCTTCCGTTTTTATTTTGTTGTTTACCTCATTTTATTTTTGGCATAGAAAATTTATCTACATTATATCTAGCTAGGTAAAGATGATTAATTTTTTTCCTGTTAGCTTATAGTTACCCCAGAAGTAAATATTTTTCAGGTGTTTTGATTATTTCATAGCTTGAAATAGATTAGATAATGAAAAAAAATATTCTCGCACTGCCTAAAAAAGTTCACTCGAAGCTTCTGGACCATCCTTCCGTTTCAGTACTTACGGAATATTATTTTCAGCATCATCTTTATACTTTTCAAATAAATGAAATACTAGAAAAATATATAAAGTGTGTGATGGTCAGGACTTCAATTGATTGAATATTTATTTTCATTACACAATGTATAAAATTCAAAATTTGCATTGGCCATTTGATGAAGTTTTCAAAAAACTACTGAGCAAATAAGTATCACATGGAAAGATTCTTACCAAAATTTTCCAATTCACATGCTCAAAATATTCAATTTTATTCTCTGAAAGTGAATCTAGAAGGGTTTAAAACTCTAATTCATTTAAGTTTTGAGAAATAACATGTTTTTATCGAAATGATTTATTGAAATTTTTATGGTAGATATACTAACGATATTTTTGGGGAACTCTCGCTCTGAACAATAATAAAATAATGCAAAAATTGAATATCAATACGTGTAGGTACGAAAATGAAAGGAAATCTGTATACTAGATAGGATATTGGGAGAGGTAATAGCTATTGGAATTTTCGAAGGTCATGACTATGAGGGAGTTATATTTCATTACGAGTCTGGAAATAGGGATTTTTCCTTGCGCGTTTGACCACGGGAAGTAATGAAAGCGCGGAAAAATCATTTCTAGACGTGTAATATACGATATTTTTTATTATACTTCGTTGGAAATTAAAACATGAGACACAAAAGAAACTTGGAACATTTTTATTTTCACAGTTGTAGGAATGAAAAGACTTGGAAACTACTATTTAGCATTGAGAATCGACATCATAACGTGGAAGATTTCATAGATTTATCTTTTTCTACTAAATAACTAGTCACTTACAGTTTTAATTTTTTTCAGATTCCGCTATTCTGTAAAAAGTTGATATTCGTATTCGTGCATGGTCGCTTGTGCCGCTTGCTCTAGGATATTATCGAGAATTTCGGGATTTTCTTCTGAGTTCATTTTGTTGGCATACATTTGTTTGACAGAGAGTAAATAATGCTGACAATACAGTGTTTGGCATGTATATGATTTGTTTCCGTGCGCTAGCCCGAAAAAGCCCATTTTCCAATATAACTAATATATATATATAGATGAAAATAAAGTGATTTCAAATAGGTATAATGAAGAACCTATTACAAAAATTTCACATGCTCAGCTTCGCTATCGCTTCTCCTCGCAAACGCGAATTTATCTTGTCAAACAAAGTCTTTCACTCTCGATTTCACTTGATCCTATTACAACAATGTAGTTAGTATTATCTAGATTTTCTCATTCAATAGAAAAAAATAAATAGAAATCTGAATTGTCGTCAAAAGCGTCTCATTCATTTGTTTTTACTTGCGGTCTACTTATTTTCCATTATCCAAGTAATGCAAGTGAATTATTACTTCATTACCTCCATTTCTTCATATCTATCGGCCAGTTGTTCAAAAGCATAAAAGCGTGAAGGTGAACATATTTTACCATAACCTACTCGCTATGGTGATATCTCCATCTCTGGGTCCGATATTCGAGCACAATTAGGTAAATATGGCGTATATTGTTGCGATATTTCTTGTAACAATACGTTGTGTATTAACGTGTCACGAATCATGTGAAACAGTTGAGCTCTATTTTTTTTTTTCAAGAATTTTGTGTCCGTAATTCATGCACGTGTGCGATACTGAATTTTATCCTCGATTTCATTGGAAATTTTTTGGTAAGAAACACGACCGTCCGTCAAGCGGTATGCGAATGTCTCAGGCATGAAATATTTGGCTAGTTCGTATATATATTTCCTTCAACTTCTTCATCGCTTTACGATCGGTCTGATAGTTATGACGAACTATAACAAAGTCACAGGTTTTCGATAATAATAATAATAATAATGAACAACTTCTATTCAGTACTCAATATTACATCATTAATATATGCAGATTTTAGAACGGAATAATAAACTGGCTGTCATATACATGTACAATGTGGATTTTAATAATTGAATGAAGTCCTCAATAACCGTATTATGACAAAGTATACAGCCAAGTAGGAAATGAATAGTATAGTATGATACAAGTTTTATGAGACGCTATTTTGTCGCACGCGTTGTTTGGAGTACGACGACCAAAGCTACTTTTTTATTCTATTATGCATCAAAATCTTTTATTGCGAAAATAAATTCAATATCGATCAATAATAGAAACATGTTCGATTGTTAACAATGATGACATTAAAATATTTAAAATCGGACACACAAGCGTAAAGCCCAATTGACTGTTGAGCGATTTTGATGCGATACCAGCGGTGAAAAATTCAATGTTTTTATTGTTCTTATTGGTCAATTCAAATCAAATCACACCCTGAATTAAAATTTTTCAACAAAAACATTGAGTTTTTCACTGCTAATCTCACCAAATCCAAAATCTCTCAGAAGTAAATGAAAGTTGGCCTAACTGTTCTAACTTTCATTTGACAGTTCGATTGCACCAACCTCCGAATAATAAAAAATACGTATCGAAATAGAGGCTATTTCGATACGCATTTGCGTTTCCTAATGACTCCATTATAGAATCAAAATAGAAAAAAATGTCTTAACATGGCTGACGATTGACGATGGATGTGCAATTTTTTAATTCATTGAATAACTGAACAGGTATTTTCGATTTCAATACTGTATAAGTGATGTTGCAATAATTATATTCCCTGAAAACATCAGACATATGCACATTAACACGATTGACAGGAGCTTGGGGAATATGTTCGAGTTTTCGTCCTTAAGTGAAAGGGCAAAATATTCAGGTAGGTAACTAATTAATCTGCCTAAAATTGCAACATTTCGTTGAGACAAGAAGAAGTGTCGTTGTTCCATTACAATAATTATTGAAACTCTTTGCTGGCTGAAGTATAGACGATTCCGAAACCTGTGAGCACGTTTAATGAAACTGGGGGCAATTAACCGCCCCTTTTCACTTTATCAGATCAAATTCTCGTGGCACTTGCTAATAAATCACAATACAACGATCGAGAAGACACAAGTGGCTGTAATTAGACCATTGACTGGTTGTCCTTTATAAATTGATATCTAAATAGCGTGCCACAAGAATGCTTAATTAGTCTCGACAAAAGAATGATCCTTGGTTAAGGACTGTCACTTGTCAGTTCAATGCTGATGACTATATGGACATCACAGATGTTTTCATCTTCTAGCTTTTTGTCGTCGTTGGTGGTTAACAAGACTACTTTCTTTGAAATTCCCTGAAGACGGCTGTCCGAAAGAAGTAGAAAGAAGAATGTTCCAATTCATTGCCAATTGTAGCTAGAAAGAAAAACCAACCACATATTTAGGAAGTGTTGGAGTTAGATGAAGCAGAAGAAATTTCAGTTTAATATGCTCGACGTATCGTATCGGGTTCGCTCTAGAAATATCAGAGAAAAACAAGAAATCTTTGGAAAAGTCTATACTTTATGCAATCACACTGTTCATTGTCGAATAACAGGGAGGCTGGAACAATCTAATGATCTGAACTTTTTCCAAAACCATCCGGCTCGAAGGATCAATGTACAGACTAGTCAGAATTGATGTGAAAAGTAACAACAGTCTGATTGAGCCATAGCACCGCTATTTATATAGTATATTTTGATGAATACGAAGCATCGATACGAAGCATCGATGAAATCGAACATGAGGAGGCTATAACAAATAATACCACAGAGTAGAGATGAAACCCATGAACGTTAGAGGGATATTTGAGGGATACTTGAGGCTGATGGTAGCATACAAAAAATAAAGTACGGTTCGTTCATCATATTAGTGTCAGTTCATTAGGCAGTCAGTTCATCTGAATGAGCTAATCCTCGCATTATTCACACAACATTGTCTAGAGAGTCTAGACTGTCACGCCTAAATCTGTCCCAATTAAACTATACCCACCAGTATTAATATTTTCGCTGAAAGCCAAATACGTGGGATGTAATAATTTTTGAATGAATCAACGAGGCATACGAGGGTAGGCGGCAAGGTACAGAAAAATCGCATATTTTCCCATTTGCTCCAGCGGCGTATCACCCAACATACTGCGGTTGCGAAGATTCTAGATGAGAAAGCAGTATGAAGTGTACTGTCTTCCGCGAAGCTGTGGACAGGACAGGAGGTGCCAAAACAGATTCTTGTGCAATATCGACATTGATTGTCATTTTATCAGATGATACGCCATCAATGACCATATGGAATGCGCCGAATAGTGCGCTGGCAGACGACTATTTCAGGCATACTGCATAGATCCTTTTTAAAACGAATAAAATGCTACAATGAGGAAGTTTCGGTAATTTTGCACTTATCTTGCGATCTATATTTTGATGAAAATGTTTGTTGGTACTTATTTATTTTGACCTGAAAAACACGAATTTCGTAATATTATCGTGAACATATCTCTAGTTTTCGAGATAATCGATGCCAAAGTTCGAATTTTCACCTTCTGTCTATATGGCAAGTATTGTATCTTCTTAGATCACAGGACATATTACATGCATTTACCATGGTTAATTATGATTTTTGTCTGGGAAAAACATCATAAATATGTGATTTTTCCGTTACTTTACTATTATTTCACCACCTAGGCTAAATAAACAACGACCGTTTTAAAAACCTACACTGAAAAAAATATGGTACATAATATCAATAAATGCCGTTTATCACCTGTTCGTTCATTTGCACAATGAATTTTTCATCAAGTCAATGAATAAATATTTAATGAAATATGTCAGTATTCATTGAAAAAATGAATTCGTATTCATTGTTATCGATGATGATCGTTGTTCAGAACAATGCACAGGTTTCGTTGTGATTATGGAAAAATTCAATAAGACGATTAAAGAGTTCAATGTGAAAATGTTATATTTATTATCATATCAATGAAAATAATTCATGATCCCAGAGCAATTACTACACTGTTTTGAGAAATAAAGTTCATGATATCAATAAATAAGATTCATTACCTCTTCGTTCATTGGCATGATGTATTTTGATTGCGTCAATGAATAATCATTTACCGATATAATGTATGTATTCATTTGAACAATACATTTTGGATTGAGATTAATGATAGTTATTCAGACCAATAAAAAGATTTCGTTGGGGCTTTGGAAAAAATCGTTGAACGCAAGAAAATGTGCATTGAAACAATGACTCGTTTCCAGAAAGTATTGATAAAAGTATTTATTTCAACGGTCTGGCAATGGACCAGTGTGGTCAAATTGTTCTCAAATCAACTAGCTATGTCAGGAACAGAAGACCAATGATTTGATTATGTTGTTCCTGACATGAAATTCAGTACATTTCACTGACATATGAAGTTCATATGGTTAATATAGGTATAGGCATTAGGTACAAGTTCAAATAAGTTCATTGGCATAAAGTACTCAGATTATTCGAAATTGAAGACCTATTTTCATTGATTCCTCGAATATATTTCATTGTCTCAATGTGAAAGGACATAATATTGATGTATCAACCATCAAACAATGAATCGCGTTATTGTATTGATGAACTTATTCATTGGGACGACAAAACAGAAGATTGAACTCATCTCCATTGATTCTTCGAATATATTTCATTGTCTCAATGTATACGTACATCATATTAATGTACCAATCATCAAACGATGAATCTCGTTATTGTATTAATGAAATTATTCATTGAGACGATGAAACAAAAATGTGGAAGGGAGGCTTACCATAGAATAATCCGAAATTTGGCATCTAGATAGTTGTATAAGCTTGGTTTTATTTTTGATTTGCCAACGTATTGTTTTCTCGCTTTCGTGAGAGTTGTGAAGTGCTGGTGTCACGTGAGTTGAGTATTCTTCGTATAGGTTGAAGGAAAGTTATACAACAAGTGTTCTTATTTGAAAAGCACATTTAAAACTGCTGTTATGACGAAAGCTCAAAAGGTACCTACCATGGACGTATAAAATGGTACATACCACCTACAAAAGAATTAGGATTGAAAAAAAAAGGTAAGGAATCATTATTAAACCTATATGTTGATATTATATATTCAGTAAGACCGGGGCACCCTCATGAAATCTAAATTTTTAACAGAATCACACTTTTGGAAATTCCATTCATATCAACACTAATTTTCGAAGGATTATTTTGAATTTTGAATTTATTGATTTGATGTCGAAAATTTCAATTTATACATTTTATGTATGAAACACTACCGATTATTTATGAAATTTCTTCAGATCCAGAAACAAACGCTGCAGCGCCTGCAGCCTGCATGAAGGCTTTCAGATATGATAATCTGACGGCAGAAGGTTCGATACTTACTGGAAATCTTACAGCCACTATATACTTCAATAAATACATGGAAGGAAGAAAGAAGACGTATTCAAGAACTGGCCTCAGTACAAACGGCCCTCTAGGTTTTGTCTGGTAAGCTAATAATAAGAAGTATACCTAATACAGCATTTGCTCATCTCACATATTTTTTAGATTAACATGGACTACAACATTTTACATGACAATGTCAATGGATAATTGGGAACCTTGCATGGAAAAAATTTTCCTCAAAATGTAATGTACAAAGGAGTGAAAACATTATTATTAGATAATCTCAACATACCAGACTTGAGTGAGAGTAAGTTCTTACTGATATAAATATATCAGAAGCACTGGTCTAGTTGAGTATGTGGTTGATTATTTTTTTCGTGTTATTTTCAATCAGAACGTTCAATTGAGTGAAGTTAGGTACCTCGTATGATTTCGATAATACCTGATTATATGTATATGGAGTACACGAGTCACCTGAATATTTATCGCGAAATGATTGAATTAATTCAATCGAAAAAACTTTTAGTGGACTTTCTTTCAATAATCCAAAGACCAGTTTCTTGTGTTCAGAATTTGCATTTCACATAATTTTATCATTTTGCAATGTATACATACTTTTCATCGTTTTCCTAGTGAGTTTCATGGAATATTATTTATGTTCTGATATTTCTTTCAATTATAGTTAATATGAGGATTTATTATGTGAATGATATTGGATGTATTGTATTTATATAGATAGATAGATAGATAGATAATATATTTATTTCAACAGAGTTGTGGTCTGGGAAATACGTCATTGAGTTACAAAACACCATACATGAAATACATAAAATACATACGATTAAAAAATGAGAATATACAGGTACAAATATTCTTAAATTCTTAAATAACAGTATTGGAGAAGAAATCATTGACACAATAAGGCTCCATATTGCATAGATATTTTCGCAGAGATCTCAACAAGCTACTAGAGTCTTCAAGGCTTTTAATTTCATTGGGAATATTATTAAAAAATTTTATTGCTTTATATAATGGACTTTTCTCGAAAGCTGTCTTTGAATGTATAGGATAGTTATAGTCGTTTTTGAACCGAGTGCTGTGATCATGGGTCATTTTATAGTTGTGAAAATATTCTTTATGTTTGATTAAAAATGTGATTGACTCCATGATATAAATTGCAGGAACTGTCAACATCTTGTTTGTTCTGAATATTCCCCTACAGGACCCATTATAAGCTATGCCAAATATTGTTCTTATCACTTTTTTCTGACACTTAAAAATTTTAATCAATCCTGAGCAACTTCCCCATGTTGCGATACCAAATTTCATTCTAGAGTAAAAATTTGCATAATAGACCGAGAGCAGCACTGTTATATTCAAGTTTGGCTTCAGTACTCGAATTGCATAAGTTATTGATGACAGTGTGTAACATAGCCTCTCCACCTGAGTTGTCCATGTCATGGTGTCATCGATGTGAACTCCCAAGAATCGAACTGAAGAACTACATTTTATGTTTTGGCTATTGATTGATATTGTGTCTGGCTTTTGAATGTTATTGAACGTCAGTAACATACAGTCAGTTTTCTCCTTATTAATTGTCAACTTATTTTCATGAAAATATTGTTCGGTTCTATTCATAAGTGAGGTATACGTAGGTACAGATAAATATTAGTCAATGTAATATATTTGTTTTATTTTTATAATAATAAATTATAATCATTCTTCATTCTTGTAACATCTAGAGAACCCTTATCTTGTCACCTGTTTGGGCTTCAATTATCACTAATATGTGGAACTATGCTTTTGGTTTAAGTATTTTGAACAATTTGAACGATAGATATTCTTTATTATTAATCTCATCAGGAAAAGGTCCATGGCATCTCGAAGTGGAGTATTGGTCAATTGAGTATCACCTAATTTTATCAGGAATATAAAATTTTCTGATCAATGCATGTTCTTGTCACTATTTCGCAGTTGTTACAGGAAAATTTTTCATCTTGAGGATAAATCATCGAAATTTGGGACATCCAACTTATTTAGCGCTGGTATACCTCCTTTTCTCCTTCAGTTTCAGAGATCAATTGATCGAACTTCAATACATGCTGTAAACTTTCTATATGTCACTTTTGTAAATTATTTACATTAACAAAAGTGATATTATAGAAAGAATGCAGCATGTGTTTGAGTTCGATATATTATCTCTGAAACTGAAGGAGAAAAGGAGGTACCTACAACGGCGCTGTGACACCCTGTATATGAAAAAATCAATAAGGAACCTTTATTGCATTGATGATCAATATGCATCAATTCAATGAATACCATTTATTCAAACAATGAACAAAATTAATCAATTCGATGTATAGAGAGAGCATTTGGATGATAAACGGAAACATATATTAAATGAATACTATTCATTGAAGTAACGTCCAATATTCTTGAATTCAATGAACAACTGTTCTATGAATGGAATTCGTTACAGTAACGAACCTATGTTATGTAATTAATCATGAAATCAATGAAAGCGTTCATTAATATTATTAACATTCATATTCTTAATAAGGATAACCAGTGTTACATTGACACAACGATTGCGTTCATCGGACCAATATTAATGAAATTGTTCTTTGAGTCACTGTACTTTTTCATTGTATTTAGGTACCGATTTCTTTCTGTGTACGTGCAAATCTTGAGCGAATAAAGGATTCATAGCTGCCCTATAGCAATACGAGACAGTGATATGTGTTTTCTTTCTTCAATACATGTCAAAAAGAAAGATATGTATCAGTAAAAGAAGGTGACATTTCGAACTTTGGCATCGATTATCTCGAAAACTACACCTTTTCCAATTTTAGTTAAAAAATGGTCAATTATATTTCCAAATAGTCATTTGGATCAATGGTATTTCAAATTAGTCAATTTAATTTCAAAAAGCATCAAATGTGTTTCAAAATTATCAATTCCATTTCAAAAACTACTTCTTCAAATTCCAAAATGGTCATTTGTATTTCCAAAAATATCAAATGTATTTCAAAATGCATCATTTGAATATCAAAACTGAAAAAGCACAGGCAAAGGTTAGATGTAAGGTGATATTTTCATTCACCCAATTATAGGAACGCTCCTGGTTCCTATCATATATCACATATTAGATTGTAGTAGACTGATTTAGAAATAAAAATGATTAGATTTGAAATTGAAATGGAATTTTTTGAAATTGAATTGATTAATTTGAATTACAATTGACGCATTTTGAAGTTGAATTGATAATTTTGAAATACAATTGATACTTTTTGAAATTGAATTGATTAATTTGAAATACAATTGATACTTTTTGAAATAAGCTTGACGCTTTTTGACCTAGAATTGGAAAAGGTGTAGAGATATGTTCACGATAATATTATAAAATTCGTGTTTTAAAATCAACAAAAATGTCCACCAAAATATAGATCGCATGATAAGTGCAAAATTACCAAAGTTTTCTTCGGATAACTACTATTATATTACTGGTGTCTACTGAACGTAGAATACAAATCTGAATTTCGGAAACTTCCTCTCAGTCTAGCTTTTTTATCCGGTACGTCTATCGACTCTGAGAGTTTATAAAATGAGGCAGTAATGATTGTCAATTTCCGTCACAATCATTCAAAAGTTATCCCATTGGCAAGGTGGATATAGGATGGTGGAACAGCTTCCTATTAACAAGCACTAGAATAAAATGTAGACCTTTGCCTACTTGATTTCATACCGTAGTAATATTTCCTGAAGTTATCAGAGATGGCGACATACCTTGTGTCGGTAAAACAGAATCTGTGCATCTGTCACCTTTTTATCAGTTTCATCTATTCTAGATGAAAAATGACTGAGAAGAGTCAAGAAATCGATAATTGTTCCAGATTCACTGAAAATATTGTGTTTTGATGTCATTTCAACTCATGTCTGTCAGATGCGAACCACAGAAATACATGAGCAACAGAAATCTTCTTCGATAATCGATCTCACCGCCATCTTCATTCAAGTCGTGGAAATATTAGTACCTTCTCAAACGGTCTACAAGTTTTTCGCAGAAACAATTGAAGAGCTGTTTCACCATCCTATCCACCTCGCCCATTTGTCAATCTCTTCTGACCCTGTCACATCGTTTGACATTGTCACACATTTCCAAAATCATTCGGCAAAACACCTCGAGACATGGAGTACCTCGTCAAACTGCCCTTGTTTCCCGTTTTGTGGTTCATGGAGTACGTCCCAGGGTGCTTCAGGTTCGTCCTGGCCGGTTGTGTCCTGTTCAAAATGTTCAAGGATGTGCACAAGTACAACAGAAACAACAAGCCGGGAGTCCTCAGACACTCGCGTGATTTCCAAAGCAGCTTCCAAAGTTGCAGCGGCGGTTGTCCTTATCAAGAGGTGCGCATGCAATCTGGACAATGACGGGACTTTGTTTTTTTGGGCAATGAAATTGTGCAGTTGTGAACGAAATAAAATTGTGTCTATGGTGAGATGGAAATCGAATCATTCCTCGTAGTAGTGCGATTGTTGAACGCAGAAGTAGTAAGTGAATTCGAATGAAAACATTTGCTTTAGCTTTCTATAGATGGAAGGTGGAGGAAAGAATGATGCGCTAGGAAAAAATACTTGAATTAGGGGAAAGTTCCACTTATTATATTGGATGTATTCTAGTGGAGAACTGAGAGAAACAGGAAGAACAATTGTTGAAACCATTGATTCAAGGTGGTTCAAAATTGTATGATAAATTTCAGTTATCCTTCAATATTGTCGGATCATAGATATAGTTAGAAACTAAGACATACTCTATCTGGAATCCCATTTACTTTACTACTACTTTTAGTCATACCTTCTCTTCTGATGCTCAAGTGGTATTTTCAATTATAATACCACTAGAGCTCCACAAAAAATATTCGTGTTTGAGGAAAAATTTTCTATTTTTGATTGAAGCTGTGGTATTCGGTAAGAAAATGTGGCTTGATATTTGAGATGATTTTGGACCAAGACGCCAGTTAAGATTACGCTAAATAAAATACAAAAATAATGATAAGGCAGCTGCTGGTACTTCAGCCCATTATTATATTCCACTAAAGTTGGTATATAAATACAGTGTCACATATAAAGTTCGCGACATATGGAAGTTTTTTTTTATTAATAGGTATAAAGAAAATTTGACTTCGCCGTTAGTTTATGCTTGAAAAATGAGTAAAATAAATCCTCTTTCCTTCTTTCATGTGCTACTCTAAACCTGTCATATTTGACTTTTTTTCGAAAATCCTCAAAAAATCAGTTTTTCTTTAAATTTCCAAAAATGCCCGAAAAAAAGTTGCTCAGTTTCCAATTTCATACATTTGTTCCAAATTTGGACTCTCCATTGTCACGTCGACTTTTTTTAATTTTTTTTAATTGTTCCAATCTTTCGCTCTATCGATTCGAAAAAAACATGATTCAAATTTCATAATTTTTATGAATACGCGAGACTTCAATATCATATCTTGCCCAGGAAATACCCACATTGGCCTGAAAATAAAAAAATGCATCTCCAGAAATTCGTCTTTGTTGTTGCAAAGTTCATCTAGTTTTTTTCATTTCATTGTTAAACTGATGTGGATTTTCAATGTATGGACGTTATGTCAGTAATCGAATAAACGAATTTCTCTTCATTATTATTACACTCGTATTTCTTTTTTCAATAGATTTTTATCCAGTTTGATTACTTTTCCGTATGTCGCGAAAATTATGTGAAACTGAAAGTGTTTAGTTAAATGTGAATGACATTTTACCTATAAACGTCAAAAAATTCACACTGTAATTTCATGCTCCTTACCTCAAAGAGGAGAAAAGTTCCAGACAGTTTTGTAGTTTCTATATGGTAACGATACAAAAATGTGTGAAATTTTCACTTTTAATCTCCCTACAGCTTGAATAATTTCCAAAAATGTGTTGTCATTCTAATCAAAATAATTTGAATAGGTGAAAGAAAGAATTACATATCATAGGAATTGATTTGGTTCAATTTAAGCAGAATTTGCATATTTGTCATATCCGGAAACTATAAAATAACGACGTCATAATTTTTTTTTCTGGAAACATACCTAGGTACACATATTTTGGCATATTTGAAAAAGTGCTAATTTTTTGGAAAAAAATGTTTGCTAGTATTATCAAAAAAATAGCTATCTTCACGAATAGCTATTAGGGGCTCTAGAGGAGAAGGCTGTATGAAGTGTACCATCGTCCGAAATGCTGTGGACGAGACAGGAACTCACCAGTTAACAGGAAAAAAGTCGAAACAAACCCTCTTCTGACGGCTCGTCTGACGGCCCTGTATACCTAGCTCCATTTTGGCTGCTCTGTTCGAAACATGCTTCACATTTCACGGCGATAATATAGTAAACTGCATCGCTGCATATACACATATACTGTTTCCTTGATATATCGCGGTTATTAGCAGGTACATGTGTCTGAACATGTGGAAACATATCGGCCATTACGATGGCGGACGTGGCAGATATAGGATGCGGCAATGTATACAGACGGCAAATATGCGGGTTTTTTTTCATTTTCGCATATAGTGCCATATACGCTGGTGTTTTCCCCCCGATAACAAAAAATATAAAGGCTATCGCCCCCGTCAGGTGAGTCCTCGATGAAAAAGATTGCTTGTCCTGTGTACCGAGAGCCAGTAGCAAAATATACAGGATGATTTGGCCCGAATTGGTCAGTTGGTTGTCACTCCAAAGGGAAACTAACGATGAGAAATGTTGCTCGAATTCGAATATAAAAGACGATAAACTGGCAGCAGAATTGGATAACGGTGGTTTATTATAGGAACGCATTTTTTTTTCAAATAGAACGAAGATGACTCATTGCCATATCTAAAAAGGATATATTGTAACGAATGATTTGATGCAACACAATCGATATATCAAACAAAAGGTTAATAACATAACTACTAATATCATAACAGTTTAATTAACCAATACTGACCAAGATAACAAGATAACAATGCTTAATGATTGTTTGTTCAAAGTGTCATATAATAAATCATAAATCATATTCATGTGCTTTACCTGCACACCGAACTTCACTCGTTTATCTGTAGAAAAAAAAAATTGTCAACTTTCGAAATTTTTTCAGATTTTTCAAATCGCTATAACCTTCGAACGGATGGACATATTTTTCCAATCAAAAGAAATATGTTTCTTCGTAGAGATAATTATGTCAAATTGTTTGGACAAAGTGACATAAATAACCATAAGGGGTGTCATTATACTCACAACTCTTTAGATAAGTAAAAATAAATGGGGTTTCTCTGGTCCATATTTTTATGGAATTTCTGATTTTTATACTTCCTCAAACGTCAGTGAAAAGAATTTATCAAAATTAGCAAAATCTCATGTTATATATTTTGAAAAATAAGTAACATTTGGATAGAAATTCATTGACAGAGATGGATTAGAGTTTTTACAATAAACCATTTGATTGGGAATCAGTCATTTATGAAATGTATTTGCCAAAAAAAGTGTCTTGCAACAAAAACTTTATGTTTTTGCACAAAATTAATTCCATGGAATATTGCTGAGGTCATCAACTTCACATTGTTCAGTGAACTCCACAAAAGATCTTCTTCAAAATTCTCATCCAAATGTTACTTATTTTCCTAAAAATATTGCTCTCGAGATTCTCCCGATTTTGCAAAATGATTTATTTGAAGTAGCTGAAAATCATTCAGTATATTTGATAGGGGCTGAGTAGGTTTTGAGACAAGCCTAAGTTGATACTTTTTTCAAATAGCAAGTAGAATGTTTTTTTTTCTATTTTGGTTGTATAATGAAGTCATTGTGCAACGCGAATGCGTGTCGAAATAGCCTCTATTTCGATACGCATTTTTTATTATTCGGAGATTGGTACAATCGAACTGTCAAATGAAAGTCAGAAGAGTTAGGCCCAGTTTACTTCTGAGCGATTTGGATTTGGTGATATTAGCAGTGAAAAACTCAATGTTTTAATTGGTGAATTTCAATTCAGAGTGTAATTTGATTTAAATTGAATAATAAAAACAATAACAACATTGAATTTTTCACCGCTGGTATTGCAGGAATCAAAATCGCTCAACTGTAAACTGGGCTTTACGCTTGTGCGTCAGATTTGAATCATTGTCACCAATCGAAGATGTTTCTGTTATTTATCGATATTAAATTCATTTTTTTCTTCAAATCAATTCAAAATAGAAAAAATTTCATATGACACACGTTTTATAAGACACTTTGTCGCACCTGTTCACTTGGAGCACTCCTCGCTTTGCTTGTCGTACTCCAAACAAAACAAAATAGCGTATTTTAAAACTTGTATCATAATATGCTATTATGTCACTCTAGATACGTCTAGATCTATATCTTTCTTTTTAAGCTCTCCTTACCAAAACGACGTTTATGACACTCGTTACTGTGGCCATCGCGCGTGAAACCTTTCGGTGTCTTTTCATTTCCGTACGAGAAAAGCCATTATCGACCCGCTAACTCGACAACGGAATGGAAAATTGAAATTCACAGCGGAAATCCTCCGTACACGCGCAGACTTACTTGTGTCGAGCTCATTGCGGAACGTCCCACCATCTAAATCGCGTGCCAAACCGGCATAACATCCAATAAGGTTTTTGACTCGAAACGCTATCGCCAGAAAAGTTATTCACAAAGAGGTGCAAGATCCTCCGATAAAAGAGCTACTTGGATTCAATCGGTTCAATTCAAACACAAACATAGTTAATTCGAATGAAAAGAGGAAAATTACCTGTGAGAATCTTTCTTGAAAGATTGTAGAGGGGGTCGTTGAGGCTGTGCAGCCTCTCAAGCAACTAGATCTGTTTATTGCTAACAGCAATATAGTTTGTACAGATGAAGAAAGGGACACCAAGTTGTTTTCACGTATGAATTCAACTACTTGAAAGTTATGGCAACTGCTGATGGCCATTATAATATCTGTTGTATGGAATGGTGAGTGCTATGAAAACCAGCTAGATAGTTTTTTATTATATGATTCATCTCTGGTGATGAGATGGTCGCATTTCAACGTGATGTTCACTTGATGCAGTATTTTTTCACTTCATTGCAGATATTCTGTAGATATACCATGCTCAATGTTCATCAGATGAGTATACTGACAGTCGTACCACGTTCTCGGATGACCCTGTAGCTACCAAAATTGATTAGTGTGCTGGTTGGTTTCAATGGATGGTCAAAATTAACAATGCAGGTTTTATGTCCATGGGATTGGGGTTTGAGAGCCGAAAGCAGTAAGAACTGTATCGTGATTGGACGGGGAATGGTTGATGAATGACAGTCACATAATAACAGGCTCCATCGAATTCTACAGTAAATGTCAAGATTTATTCGTTCCTACTCATAACAAGGCCAATCAATGATGCCCCTTGAACTTTTTCAGAATCTAATGGAGTACGAAGGGAAAGGGGTAGGTTGTAGATTGTAGGTAGGGTCGTTGAGGCTGTGCAGCCTCTCAAGCACTTCGACCTATTGGATCTTTTGTGCATAACCCCTAATCTATTCGAGGCCCGGGATTCCGAGGCTTCGTGCAAAGTTTATCAGTTTCCTGGGAGCTAGGTTCCTGATATCGGAGGGCTCTAAGAAGGCCCCTTCCAGGAACTTGAGCCTCTTGCAGAAGACCGCTGGGCATTCTCAAAGCAAATGTTCTGCAGTTTCAACGAAGTTCTCGCAGTATAGCGACAACTTTCAGGTGATACCTCAGAGGGCAGTGTCCAGTGAGGTGTCCTGTTACTACACACATAAAAAGAATTACTTGATTTGATTTGATATGCTTTGATTCAAGAGTATGGCTTGTTTATATATACTGGAATAAATGTCTGCTCAATTCAAGACTATTATGTTTCCAACTAAATACACTCATACCAATGTTATAGATTTCTTGAATCGTGAATGAATGGAGTTCTTCGTGAGAATAATACAATATTGCAGATTGATAACACAATATATTCAAATCAAGACAATCATAATCTCTCAATGACTCGCATTTTTCTTGAACAAAAAGAATCAGATTTTCAGTTGTAGCTGTAGATTGTTTTGTATCAAGAATTTTATCAAATTAGAGGAATTATATCGATTTCTTGAAATGAGAATCATCCTCAACTTCCGTTCTCTTATTGGGGCTCTCATCAATCACATCATCACTTGCAGACCTTCTTCTTGACAACCTTTCCCCCTATTCGTAGATATTATTTCTGAACTTGTCCACCAGTTTACCTCGCAATAAAGTTGTATTCCTCTGGTTTCAAACTACTGAAAAATATAAAATATATCATTCACAACTCCATGTAGGTACAATGTGAGGGATAATCTGACTCAGCACAATGCATGGTTATTATATTTCTTCAAATCTGGGTTCACATTCTTACTACTGAATTCATTTTCCTTGGATCGAAATTTGGTAAAAAAATGTAAAAATATGTTAGGTATAATATGCAGTATCAAAATACCTAAGACGTCTACAAGTTCTAGAAGCTCTTTTCCACTGTTCAATCAGTGTTTGGACAAATTTAAACGTTCATCCGCACTTAGGTACCTAACCTCAATTTTCACTCACTATGCCGATCCTGGTTATTCAAGTTTTTCACGAATTATCAGTTTTCGAGATGATATAGCTACGTTAATTGATTGGATACACAATAATACCTACCCAATAATGAACGTCGATAAGATATAGGCATGTAACTTACCTCTAAAAGTGGTAATTATATCCTCAGATATCTCCTTAGACCTTAGTTTTTCTTTCATGGTAAGGCAATATTTCTATGCCAATAAAATAGGTTGAACTGGTTGAACAATGATGGATGCACGACAAGAGCACCGAAACAACACACTCACACCGTTTGGCAACATTCTCGGCTCGAAGGGATAGAAAATTTTATGGTCAATCCAAATAAACTTTCTCAGAGATTTATAGTTTCAAGTCTTTTTTCACAACTCGAGAAGCTGTTTAGCTTTCCTTCGCGAAAAGCTCACTATAGCCTTTGCGCTTGCCTTTGTCCTGGCACTTTATTCCACTGAGATTTCATTTCATCCGCTTCCTAACGTCTTTTCTCAAGTGAGCCTTGGAGAGTCCACAGAAGGGTTCTGGGCCAGGAAATTGTGTATTCGCCCCTTCTTTGGCAAGGCTTCCTAGTTGCCTTTAACACCCTTGTGACCTGGAACCCACATCAAAGTGACCTGGTTTTTTCTTGATAGGTCTGTGGTCAAAATTTGCCAGAAGCGATACTTTCATGATTACCTATACTTCATCAAATGCACCTCAATTAGCAAACCATGGTTCTTTAAAGTATGTGGTCAAGCTGAGGCTGATAAAAACACAACTGCAATGGTATATCACCAATGAAGTTTGCTGAAATAATACGAAAACTACAGAATTATTTTACCGGTGAAAGGACCATTCGAAATGTGGCCAAAGCTTTGTAAAAAAATATGTATTCCTCAACACAGTTCTTTAGGAACCGTTCCACAGTTCCGCTGTTGAATATGAAATTGAATCCCGATGAATAGAAGTTTGGTTGGGATTGGCAATACTGTTTTCGAAAATGGCTTAAGCATTTTTGGAATTCAACTTTTTGTAAACAAGCAATGTTTTTTTATCTGAGTCCTTCCAACATCGATGGACGGACATCAGCCAATGAAAATAAATAAGATTTTGAATTTGAAAACTGTTAAAAAGAAGAGGATGCACAATGTTCATTCTTCAGTTGCAAGTGTACTCACATATTTTGTTAGAGTAATACCTCAAATAAATATTTCCAGGAGTAGGGTCCCAATTCCATTCACCCCAAATTTCCTTTTGTAACCGATATATACAGGGAGGGCCAATGGAAACTTTCCACCCTAATTTGTGGGAGTTCAAATCAACATCTTAAAAAACGCTCGAATACGTCGATATTTGATTTTAGGGGGAACTAATTTTCAGTTTTTTTCACCCCCGTAGCTTTAACCCTGTAGCTGGGGGGTGAACAACCCTCAAAATTTGAATAGGGAAAAGGGGTCGTGCCATACCCCTTTTTGAAGGTCTCATTGAGTTCTTCATGACCCTATAATTTTGCCCTATTATTGTCATCGATAACGAAATGACAGGTTGTCAAACTCTTGGAAATAGAGTGGGAAATTTGTGGGATTGAAAATCAAAATTGTGGAATGTTCATGGCTGACATTTTGAACAGCTTGGAATTTAAATTTGACGTGTCCACCTGATTATTGCACTGGTAACTCGAATGATTTGGTATTTTTATTACGAAAACAATAGTCTCTTACCAAGATTTTGACAACCTGTCATTTCGTTATCGATGACAATAATAGGGCAAAATTATAGGGTCATGAAGAACTCAATGAGACCTTCAAAAAGAGGTATGGCACGACCCCTTTTCCCTATTCAAATTTTGAGGGTTGTTCACCCCCCAGCTACAGGGTTAAAGCTACGGGGGTGAAAAAAACTGAAAATTAGTTCCCCCTAAAATCAAATATCGACGTATTCGAGCGTTTTTCAAGATGTTGATTTGAACTCCTACAAATTAGGGTGGAAAGTTTCCATTGGCCCTCCCTGTATATACCTATTTTCAGTCTGCATATATCATCTCCCTAGCAACAAACCATGACATAGCTCACAATTTTCGTTCTAAATGGTTACCAGTAGGTTGGAACTATAGTTGTCTATGCACTCAAGTCTCAAAAGAATGCCAAGAAGATGTCACAGACCCAATTTTAGGTTGAAGTCATGTTTTTTTTTCACTTCACCACATGTATCATATTTACCGAGTGCAAAGGTTAGAAAATAGAAGACAGTATTATTCGAATATCTGACCTATTTTGTAACACAATGACCTTGTTGAAAGCAAAATATATCTTGAAATACTGTACCTATTCAAAGATTGCTTGTAAGATCCACCTTTTTAATTTAACAAAACTCATTTGGCAGGAAAAAAAGTGCCTCCACTATAGTGGAGGCACTTTTCTTTGATTCAAATTAGATGTTGAGTGTGCAATCGTCCCCTAGGTTGACTTTTTGTATAGATTTTTGACAAGAATCTCTCCTGATGATGGCAATTGTTGTCGAAAACGTTTTTGTATTATAGCCCTTTGTCACATTCATTAAATCTTACAAAGTACATACAACCTCTTTTTCAATATCATTTCGCCTACAAGGTGTTCATTTGGAACGACAATGACACGAAAACGTCTGGTTCATTGTTCTCCTCTCGTCTCTAATTTTTGTTGTACATTTTTCAACAAGGCAGTTGGCCAGGTCATGTTTACATTGTTCTGTCGATCCGATCAACGTCCGTATATGGCAACGGCGAGCCGTGCAATAAACGGCGATTTCCGTATTTGGTAGGAACGTTGCAGTGAATGCGCTTTTTGGGTTGGAGGCGGAGGACGAAAGAGGTTTTGATGGACTCGATGGATACAAATTTTTGATCCAGATATGTTCTTGTAATTACACATATTGAAATTGAAATACGTGGAATACGGCTTGAGGGAATATTACCAAACTATACAGGGTTTTTCTTTAAAATTTCGCACACCAATATCTCGAAAACGAATAGGAATATTCGATTTCTGTAAGGAGTAGTCAATGCTTGGGGTCAAGTAGATTTTTTGAAGAGTTTAGATAATTCGGCGCCTACTAAGAGCTGGGCGTCGCGACGCGTCGAAAATATAAATCGACTGCAGAGACTCTGAAATTATGCGCATGCAAAAGTATATGTTATTCATGAACTTTTTTGTTACTCGATCTCATTTATTTTACTCATTCCTGAGTTATACCAGTTTGAAGTTGACGTTTCTCGATCGACAAAAAATGGATGAACCGAATGCCAGGAATAGTTACTATGGCATTATCCAAACACCAGTAACATGTTTACTCATTCCTCATTGCTGAATTGAACCATTTTTGTACAATTATTGTTCGTTATCGTTAATTTTGTTCAAACCGAATGAATTTGACAATTCCTCGTTACAAAATATGACAATGTCTCTGACACAGTATGACAACATATGTGGCTTGTAACTGCACTCAAAACGATTGCGATAATAATGGTAGCCATAGTAACTAATATTCATGGCATTCAAGTAAAAATCATCCATTTTTTGCCAATCAGAAAAAGTCCACGTTGAACCATCATATCTCAGAAATGAGTGAATAACAAAAAAGTTTATCAATGATATGTACTTTTGCATGCGCGCATTTCAAAGTCATTGCAATCGATTTATATTCATTATATTTCAGCTCTTAGTAAGCGTCGAACAAAACAACTCTTGTTCTATTTTGGTTCTATAATGAAGTCATTAAGAAACGCAAATGCGTATCAAAATAGCCTCTTTCTGATCTGACGCATTTTTTATTATTCGGAGGTTGGTACAATCGAACTGTCAAATGAATGTCAGAAGAGTCAGGCCCAGCTTATTTCTGAGCGATTTGGATTTGGTGATATTAGCAGTGAAAAACTAAATGTTTTCATTTGAATTGTACAAAGGAACAATAATAACATAACATTTTTCACCGCTGGTATCGCAAAAATCAAAATAGCTAAACAGTAATAAACTGGGCTTTACGCTTGTGCGACAGATTCAAAATATTTCAATGTCATCATTGTTACCAATCGAAGATGTTTCTGTTATTGATCGATATAAAATCAACTTTTTTCAATGAAAGTCTTCAAATTAGAGAAAATCCCGTTGTCAAAATAAAACTTGTATCATAATATACTATTTTTCCACGTATAGTTAAAGCTGCAGGTAGGGAACAAAATATAACAGGACACCCTGTATGAATCAACTATTTCGACACGAATGTTATAGAAATTCTTTATGGCGTTTTTAGATGAATCAGCTTCTTTAATGAAAAATATTCCTGTTAAAACTGATCAACATCGACAAAGGAAAACATATTTTTTCAACAACCAGCCTTTGACGCTTTCAAATCTAAACACAAAATTGACTTTTTCCGAGGAATGTCATTAAGTGACAGCATTTGCGCTCGTGAGCAAAAATATTGAAAAAACGCTCCTCTCTATCATAGGTATATTGTTGAAAAATCATATTCTCTCTTGCATGATTTTCAATAGTGACTGTGAATTTTCGAAGGTACTTCCTCATATTACAGAAAGAGCAAAAATTGTTACTTTGAACCTTCTACCAGAGAAAATGGGGAAAAGTATGAATCACGATATGATGATTCATTACATGGTGCCATGAAATGCTCGAATAATAGTACCTAGTAATAAAGTATCGAGTTTTCTTGTCTAGGAAATGCTATTGTAGAAAAAATGTTGTGTGTATTTTGAAGGACAAGTGTATTGCTGCTCTCGAAAGATCATAGATCATCATCAGATAACTATATTTTTCGAGTGGCGCTCTAAATACGCAAATAGCTATTTTTTCGAGATGCTAAAAAAGAGATTCAAGCGTAAACAAAGCTGGATGCGAAAGAACCCAAAATGTTTGCCGTCTTGATTGAATCACAAATAATCTACAGAAAGTATCACTTCGTCTCAGGAACTGTCGGATGGATATAAAGCATCATTAGCCGCTCTCCAACTTGGCAATCATCGTTGAGGAAAAAAACATGATTATTGCACTATCGACTTGAACAAAATCGTTCCTACAAGCATCGTCATCTGGATGTTTATCGTCATTGTCTACTGAAGGTCACAATCACCAGGCCTCGAAATGTGATTCGAATCAAAATGATCCACATTGCGGCTTAACAGACGTGACAGATTCGACGTAAACATAGTGTCAGCCCATCACAAAGAAGATCGAATCGTTTTAAATAATGTCACGTTATGGTTTTTCGTGAAACCGATAAAAATGACAAATTGTGTCCAGCAGCTATAAACAATCGTTTCACATTGTTCAGTTTGGAGGCTTTCCACTTGAGTTCTGTTCCAGTTCCGAGAAACCCTTTTACAGGGTGTTCCCATGATGAAATCACAAACCTCTGGGCGTGTTCTGTTTTATGAATACAAGGAGAGACACCGAAAAAAGATTTCAACGCACTTGAGTTGCTAAATTGAATACTGAAGACAGCTCTCAGAGGTGTGGTAGATCCTTCTGATGTCATAAAGGTCTTACTGAAGCTGAGATATTTCTCAAAAGACAGAAAGGACGCCTTTTATATCAAACAAAAACAACACATTTCCCAGATTTATAACTATATTATTCGGATTTGAATAAAATCACTGCACATCAACGATTTGTTGGAAGCAACTCTGTATCATTGGTTTTTTGTTCCTTGAAGCATTGTCTCAAAATTTGAATTAAATGAATCTGGCAAAGATTCCAAAACAACAACAGCATTAAAAGTAGTATTTCGAGTGAATTTTCCAACATCATGATTACCTACTGATTGCTGTGGTCAAGTCCGTTTCTTCAATACCTTGTAATTACTTTCGGTTCTTCTTCTTGGAGTATAGAAATCACTACTAGATATAGACGATTTTTATTTATATTCTATGATAAAGTATGATCAATCATTGTCAAGATATGAAGACCACAACAAAAACAAATCAATCCCATATCACATAGGAAATGAGCTGGAGCTAAATGTTGATTTGTATGTACCATTTTATTGGGTGAGTCAAAATTCTTCTGATATTTTTTCATTTCGATCAAAGTTTTCCAGCGATCTAATTTTGTTAAATGCGTAATTCATTGCTATAATTGTCATTCTGAGAAATGAGTGGCACTTGAAGTGACACAATAATTTTCCAACATATCATCAAACTTGACCTTGCAATTTGCATCGCGTTGGCTATGATTTCATGCTGAAGCTAACGATCTGCGAAAACATATAATTACTCAATAATTTGTTGTGTAAGACGAGCCATTGTTTATACTGGCATCAGCTTTGTTTTTATTTCCTTCAATCTCGGGCGATAATAATTACATGTTGGAATGAATCTGATATGACGTGTACTGTGTGAATAAAAAACTTTGCCACCTGTTTTTCATTCAGTCGCAGAGATGAAACTGATGATCAAGCATGCCTTTCTGTGTTCTGAGAATCAAGTGTTTTTGTCTAAGATCGTGATATTAGCGATCATGATTATATACCTCATTGATTAGTTTAACGTTCATTTAACATTTCGTACAAGAATCTATGGTACAAGGTATTTTTCCTACTACTTCGGGAAATTTGATAGTTTCTATTTTTACGAAGTGTATAATCGCCATAATTTCGATAACTGAAGGCACACTTATCAATGCACTTTTCGAGAAAATAATCCCTAACAGTTTCTCACGAAGTAATCAGACAATTCTCTACTTTTTTGAGGCTCTGACAGTTCATCTAATCATGCCTTTTTGAAGAATGGAAACATATAGTACTTCCACAAAACCATTAAATACATATGCCTCACCTAGTATTATCATTTATGCCTTTTGGCAATTGTTGAAATCATTCAGATTGTTACCTAAGAATCACACATTGGACTATTATATCATCAATACTGAAAACCAAATCATCAACTCCTTTTCCGAGTTGTGAATTGACTCATGTCATGAGGTACTCCAATCTCTAATTTCGAATTCTCTGAATTGAATAAAATTGTTGAATAACTTTTTCTATTACTAAAAAATGACTTTCAAATAATGATCTGTGATAAAATCAAGTTTTTATGTTGTGAATATTGGTGTTCTCCAGGGGTCGGTATACTTGGACCTTGGTCCTTCATTACTCATACCAAGTCCTATGAAATCCCAGATAAGATATCAACTTTTTTTGCTTATGAGGGGAATTTCACGATGAGACTCAAGCAGAACTATCCTGCAGGGTCACTTTTTTATAAGTCCAAATTCGAAATGGATTGGACCAGTGCAGTGATCATTGAACATAAAAACGTTAATGTTTTTGCTAGAATCGATGATTTTCCGAAAACCATTGCAATTGTATTGGTCTCATAATATAGAAAGCTGTTGCGAAGACGTTTTTTGTAATCACGCACTACAAGATCAACTTTGGAGATTTAAAGATTCGAATTCCGCAAAATAGCCCCAAACCTATACATTTGGCTACTTTTTGACAACCATCACTTGAATCCGTTGTATCTGGGATCACTATCAAAACACAGTCAGTCACATCATGTTTAGATTGTTTGAAGCGATGTTTTCCGTGAAAAAGAATTGGCTAAAACTATAATAGTCTTGTATGTAACCACGTCGAACCAGTCACTGTTTTATAGGTGCCTAACACAATTATTCGTTCAATTCTATTTGTTCACTAATTTTTTTGTATTGTGTATGCATCATTTTCGTAATTGTCGAAAATGTTTACTGATTGTACCAGTAAAAAGGCCAAAAGGGTCGCGACAAAGAAACGTTTAATAGGAAAATCGATGAAGCAAATCGATGATGTAACAAATGCAAGAAACGCATACACTGTTTTCTGTTAATACCATATTTTAGCGCAACCTCGTATCACATGACTCAGTTGGCGTTGCAAAAGCATTCCCGGTCCCCCATCAATTGTTGCGGGGCTCATGTTTGCAGGCTAATTAACCGAAATTTTAATGAACCTGTATGTTACGATAACGTTAAACACAACCAGTATATTTACGCTACAACTGCAAGACATAAATCTCTTTCAGCGGGTGTTGCGGTTGATGTTTTGCTCTTTTTCGGGTGGAATAATACGTACTAGGTATATGCAAAGTGGGGGATTGCATCACGAAAATTGCAAAATCTGCGTCATCGGTAATAATAATTATTGTTCTCAATCCGTATTGGGGTATGCAATGTTTACGAAATAAGTCCTGAATATGATATCGACAATATACAGCGTATACTTTTAGAGATAAGAGGATACGTGCTGTATATACAGGGTGATTAATTGGAAAATGCACATACCGTGAAGGTAGATGGAGGACACCGAGATGCTTCCAAATAACCTATATTTCATGGGTCTATCGTTTTTTATAACCAAGATACAGGATGATTTGTTAATTTCTGTTGTGATATTTGGTACGAATGTTCTTTGTCCACAGTGGTATCGATCAACATAGTGAGGAAAAGTCTTATTCCAGGTCCGGCTTAGAAAAAATTCAAAAGTAGCTTTCGAGTCGAAACAACACTTAGTAAGACCGAATGCATTTGGTGTTCCCGCACACAACTTTTCCTCTTATTACCTTGAGTCAAATCTAGATGTTTCGATGAAATAAGTGGCACAAAATTAACAAAAATAAAGTTTATCTGCCAAATGGTACTTTTTTAGCTTTAATCCATGGAATCATCAACAATTTCTCATTATCATGATTTCTGGATGCCAATCTTATTGATAAATGAGAGAACATGTCCTTATTTGAAACAAAATTATTATTATACCAATGACTAACTTTTAAACACCTTGTATGCGTAAATAATTATCACATTTATTCATTGATGAAAAAATCAAGGAAATGAAGACAAATAACCATTCCAAACTTTATTTTAAAAACAAAATAACGTTGCAACACATACTGACATTTTCTCTCGTTTTTCAATGAGATTGGAATCCAGAAATTATAGGAGAATGGATTAAAGCTGAAAAAGTGGGTACCACTTGAGAAAGAAATGTTGTTTTTTTAATTTTGTGAAACCTCATTACAACGAAACTTCTATAGATTTCATTAAAGTATACAAGGTGTTTTAAAGTTAATCATTGGTATAATAATAATTTGTTTCGAATAAGGAGCTCCCGTTTCCTCAATAAGATTTGAATCCAGAAATCAAGATAATGAGGAATAGTTGATGATTTTATTGATTAAAGCTGGAAAAGTACCATTTAGGGAAGAAAATTCAATTATTCAAAATTTGTGCCACTCATTTTATCGAAAAATCTAGACTTGACTCAAGTTAATAAGTGGAAAAGTTGTTTGCGGAAACACCAAATCCATTCGGTCTTACTCAGTTTTTTTCTGCTCTTTCCAAATCTACGAATGAAATTTCGAAATTTTGTTATACAGAATGTTGTTTCGACTCGAGACCTACTTTTTAATTTTTTCAAAGCCGAACCTGGAATAAGACTTTTCTTCATTATGTTGATCGACAACACTGTGGACATAGAACACACGTACCAAATATCACAAAAATGTATAGGGTGGTTCATAAGTTATGATAAATTGCAAAAATTGGAAAAATTAACAAATCATCATGTATCTTGGTTATAAAAAACGATAAACCCATAAAATACAGGTTATTTGGAAGCACCTCGGTGTCCTCCATTTACCCTCACGGTGTGCGCATTTTCCAATGAATCACCCTGTATTTAATAAAAATATACTCTATCGGATATCCAATAACAAAATATATATGGTGTTCCATTTAAAAAAATATATTCGGTGCCCATAACTTTTTCAAAATAGATGAAAAAGTTGAGAGGGTTTCAAAATATACGTGAATACCCTGTATGCTCGTCTTCTTATGCTGTGCATCCTTATCATGGGCACACTGTATATTAAGATATGCAATTTAGTCTACGGGGGGTGTGACAATTGTTATGAACGGACAATCATCAACCAAACATTTTATATGGAGTCTCCACCTAAATCTACAATTCCATTCAATGGAAAATGCATTACATTTCAAACTCAATCCTCAGACAACCAAACAGAGTCGTTAATAAGATAACAGAACGACTCGTTGCTGCCAATAATAATCATCAGATTTGTGTGAAAAACGGGCATTGTGTATGTTAATTCAAATTACCTGGCTAGAAAGGCGGCAGAGCTTTATTGTCTGATGGAATCTCTCTGATTTACATTCAAATACATCGAACTGGACGCATACAAATTTTGTCGCGTACGGAACGTCAATCTTAATGAAAGCGCCCTTTGTGGATATACGCTGTGATTCAGAATAGACATGGATTATTGACACGTGCTTGGAATTGATTAATTGACTGTATAATATCATCGAGGCGACAAAGTGGAGCTATTTTTTTTACTCCAAATTACATTACCTTCCTGGCAAATACCACGCAGAATATTGAATTATATCTACTCGTAGTCTATGCACCGATAAACTAAGTTAATTCAGAATGCAAAAGTGTTTCTTTCTTCCTAATACGCTGTTATAATTACATTGAAACAGGCACGCCTGACAACCTACAGACTGGTTTCGGGCTTATTGGCCCTCATCGGTGCAGGGTAGTCAACCGAGAAGATCAGTGTTGCCAATTGGCGGGAAATTTCCCGCATTTCTAGACCTCAATATAGGTAATAGATCGAAGAAATCAGCTCTTTCGGGATAACCTGAAAATGTTACAAAATACAGGGGTGGGTGCTATTTAAAATAACAAAGTTGTTGCTACTTTTCGATAGAAGCGGCAACGCCGCAGCGCAGAGAATTTTTTAGATCGATAGAAAAAAAAACTGATTACCCAACGACCCAAGAAACCCCGAATTTAAAGAATGATCCCATCTCCCGTTCTCCGTAAACGTCTTAAGATACCATCGACCTTGACCCACCCTGTATAAAGCTAGCAGAGCCGTGTTTTTTTTTTGTCTTGATGAAGGGTAATAAATTTTTCAATGTAGTAATAAGTGAGTAGTAAGCCATGGACTGAATTAAATTTCCATGCACGGATACTTGGGGTTTAGGTTCTGCCTCTCGGGTTCTGCTATAGGTTGATATCGAAATATCAGAATTGATGATTTTTTCTCTTGAAACGAAGAATAAAAAATCGAGAATATGGTAATAAATTAGTAATAAAAGAGTAACAAATTATGACCGATGTCAATTATGAATAAAATATTTTTGAGAGTGTGGTTCTGCTGGGTTTATATAACAGAGCCGTTGGTTTTTTGTCTTAATGAAGAGTAATAAATTCGCCAATGTGGTAATGAATTAGTATTATATTAGTAATTAATTATGAACTGAATGAAATTTCTGTACACGGATACTTGGAGTTTTGGTTCTGCTAGGTTTAGATCGAAATATTGGAATTGATAATTTTTTCCTTGAAATGGAAAGTAAAATATTCGGGAATATGGTAATGAATTAGTAATAAAAGAGTAACAAATCATGCCCTATGTCAACTTTGAAAAAAAATATTTTTGAAGTTGTGGTTCTGCTAGGTTTATATAAAGCTAGCAGAACTATTGGTTTTTTTGACTTAATGAAGGGTAATAAATTCGGGAATGTGGTGATAAATTAGTAATAAATTACTACACTACTACGATTTTGAAATTCTAAAATGGTTCTGCTAGGTTTATTGGGGTAATAGAAGCAGGAAATAGAACTCAAGATAATTCAAACAACATTCGGTCATTATTTCATGGCTAAACCTGGTATTTCTGTTTTTGGTCAACTCATTGAAAAGTTGTGAGTTCTCCTGTAAAGGCAATTAGAACAATTGAAAAACTAGTCCTCCGGCTTGTTCACTGTTTCCATTCACAATTCACACTGAAACCAAACACAATCTCGAAGGCTAACGAGTCTAAAGGAACTGTGTGATTGTTCACGGTTAAGGAGAAATACAATGGGAAAGCAATATACAAATATTAGCTCAAGTTACACAAACGGAGACTTTGGGAAATGACGCCCATTCTAGGAAAAGGCACCGTATCGGTCTCACAAATATTTTGCATTCATTACTTTTTCTGTTTATGCCAGTGTTCAGAAAATTTGAAAAGAAATACTATATGCATGGCATTGTTGATAAGTATGTGACTGTAATAAACAACCAAATGCGTATATAAGGAAATTCTTATGATATACGAGAATGTTATTAATAGTTATTCATGTTTATATCGTTTATGTGTGTGGGAAATTCTCTCAGGTGACTCATTCATTTGAGTCTGCTCTGTTAGTTTCAATATGTATTTTCCAGTTTCTGATCTGGGTCAATAAATACGGTGTTGCTACCCTCTGGAGACAGCTGCTCGACTGTCACTTCACATATACCTACTATGGTGTGTTTCGAGAAATTTGCACCACGTGGGATTCAATTATTTCGACTTTTGCATCATTGACCACACAAGTGTGATTAATTGCAAATTTATGATCTTTCACCACCTTGTATTTGTTTCTATTTAATGTCAGTATATATTAAATGAAAAGTTAAGATAGGGACATGTAAGCCGTTTTGAGAAAAAATGAATAGTTTCGTCAAAAAAAATTCCTAAAGTTGAAAAATCTCCACAAGTATGATAGATCGACGAAATCTGCTGTTCAGGAAGAATCTAAAAATGAAATAAAATACAGGGTGTTCCATATGAAATAACAAAGTTGTTGCTACTTTTCGATAAAAGCGGAAACGCCGAACCCTGAAAATATTTTAGATCGATAGAACAAAACTGATTACCTATAAGGAAAACAAATTTTCAGAATGATCCTACGTCCTGTTCTCCAGAAACGTCTAACTTACCATCGTCCGTGAGTGACCCTGTATACTGTCCAAGAACAATTATTCTCATAGACAAAGTTGACATAGAATTAGAACATAATGTGGTTAATATCATAATAAATATATATAAATATTTGTCATGCATAAATGAATAATGAAACAGATATAGTATAAAATAGTATGTTATGACGCTATGTTGCCGCACGCGTTGTTTGGAGTACGACGAGCGAAGCGAAGAGTACTCCATGTGAACAAGTGCGACAATGTGTCTTATAAAACGTGTGTTATATGCAATTTTTTCTATTTTGAATTGATTTGAAGAAAAAAATGGATTTAATATCGATAAATAACAGAAACATATTCGATTGGTAACAATGATGACATTGAAATAATTAAAATCTGACGCACGTGCGTAAAGCCCAGTTTACAGTTGAGCGATTTTGATTATTGTAATACCAGCGGTGAAAATTTCAATGTTGTCAATGTTTTTATTTGTCAATTTAAATAACATTACACTCTGAATTCAAATTTACCAATTAAATTATTGAGTTTTTCACTGCTAATATCACCAAATCCAAATAGCTCAGAAGTAAACTGGACCTAACTCTTTTGACTTCCATTTGACAGTTCGATTGTACCAATCTCCGAATAATAAAAAATGCGTATCGAATTAGAGGCTATTTCGACACGCATTTGCGTTACACAATGACTTCATTTTACAACCAAAATAGAAAAAATAATTTAACAAGATATGAATTGAATCAAAATAAAACAAATTCAGTAAACGTACATGGGTATGCACATTTGTCACAGAAAAAATAAAATAAAAAATAGAAAGTAGATACCTATAATCCATATCAAGTTATTTATTGATATAATACAGTATACTAGGTGTTCATTTAGTTGAGATCGACAATGCCCAAACGATTCAATTCGCGTTGTTGTTGTTGTTGCAGTTGGACAACGTGAACTTGTGCCTGTCGACGCTGCGAGGCCAGCACGTCGCAGGCGTCGAAGGCGTCTCGGCGCAAGAGCTGCGCGATGGCAAGCTGAACGCCATCCTGGCGCTCTTCTTCGCCCTCTCCAGGCACAAGCAGGCGGCCAAGGCCAAGGCGGGTCAGCACCATCAGCAGCAGCAGCAGCAGACTGCGGCAGCGACGGATATGACGCCCAACAGGTAGGATGCTTAGAGCACAGATTAGAAAATCTTAAAGGTGTGACAGTCAGACAGGGCGAATAACATTAGAGAGAAATGTCGAAAGCGCAAAATTTAAAGGTCCAGTCATAGATATGCGCAAGCGCTAAAATATTGATCGAGTTTTGTTTACATCGTTGTCATCATTTCCTTTGTTATGTCACAAATGTTTTCGTTTTACACGATTCACGATTCAATATTTCGGATGGGTTTATGTTCTTACAATGTTAAACATATTTTCCATAAACTATAATTCAAATGGCGAAGTAATTAAGATTTTGGGGATCATCACAGCACAGATTGAAAAACCTGTAATCATACCTTCATTATCTGGAATGTGAATCAGGTACAATAATATGTTTATGTTTATTGGCAATCATTATGTGTATATAAAGATTGCCAATCATATTCAAATGAATCGGGGAATTTCAAATTACATTGTTTTCCAGAGTACTTATATTGAGTGATATTATTGACTTTAATCAAACTTTTCCATTTGATGAGAATGTCACATTTCAAGTTAAGGAATTCAGAATGATCATTTATTAGATAATTGAATCGTGTTTAATTTCTCCTGATTAATGGTCTACATTCGAAATGTTATTTATTCATAATAAATCATTCAGAAGTAGGTAACCTTTTATATTGGTTTTGATGATGCATTACTAAAATGGCAACATTGCACATCAGTAGTTCCAGCGGTGACAACAACCATCCGGCAACTGCGAAGCGCAAAATTTAAAGGTCCGAGGTCAATGAAAACGGATGTCGGTACATCAAGCAAAATGGGCGGAGTCCGTTGAATATAAATATAAATAAGTTTGACTATATCTTTTTGATTCATAACGTATTATAACTAGGGGCTAGATCTTGCTAAAAATTGTTGAAAACAAGTAAATGTATAATGTGTTTTAATTGAAAGAATGACGAATTTTGTGTTTTCTAGCAGAAATTTTATATGCCTCAATGGTGTATTTTTAAAACGAAATAGGCCCATGTAATGATTTTAGTATTCAGTTGATACTTCTCACAATTGGTTGAACACTCTGTTTCTGGTATTGAAGTTTTAAATTGCAGATTAAAATGACGATATGTCAAATATGGTTTTAATGCGGGTAATCTTATAAAAAGCCATCAAAAGCCACAACAGCCCATATCTCTGAAAATACTTGATACTGTCGCGTTTTGACTTCGGATTCATGATCAGGAGACCAAAATACGTAAGTTCACCACCAAAAATTGTTTTTCAATTCATAGGAGTGCAATAAACGAAATTCGCCATATTTCTTATCGCCCTATGCCTAAATAAAATTCCAAAATTGAATGACAGTAACCAAAATGATATTTTTAAAACTCCAGGAGAATCTCTAATGAGAATCGTTCGAATTCTCCCTTGCTATAAGGATATAATTTTTTTTTCTCCTAGAGACACTCCACAAACGGCATTTGTGTAATTAGGTTTGGAAATTTTTTGTGTCATTCGGTGATAATTTCATTCCTCAACATTTCCACATTTTCCAACTTATCTGAATGGGTTGAAGGAACATTGTCTATTTCAAATTATGTCTTCATTTATTCACTAATAGTTCTTCAGAATTTCTATAAAAAATTACAAATTATACTTTGAGTAACCACGAGATTACTGACCACGTTCTATAGCTGAGACATCAGACGATCGATATCGTCTATCGATTCAGAATTCGAAAGCGTATTCAGAATTTGAAAGCGTAAAAACAAATGACAGTCACTTCCGGTTTGAGCGGATGATCTGAATCGTATGAATGAATCCATTCTGCATATTTTTCGATTATAAAAAAAATTTGAAAATATCGTGTATACTGTATGTGTATACAATATGCCTAACTTTTCAAGAAATAAAGCAAAGAAAATGTGAAAAAGTAATGTACTCTTATTTTGTTTTTGTATTCTGCATTTGGGAGTGCATTTGGAAGAAGAATATTATGTCAATGATCGTACATCCTCGTTCAGATTACATTCTTGTTGTTTGTCACTGTTTGTCACTTAAATATGTGGCAACAATCTTTATGGCGACCATTGCCTAGTTTTTATATTTTGGCGGCCGCGCCACGAACAAGTTGATATTCTGGCGAATGCGAGTTGAATATTTGGCGGGTGGGTTCTTGCTAAAATGTGGTGAAGGAGCCATGTACTCGATTACACAGTTTGCTGCCAGGAAAATCGTTTTTGTAATGTTTTCTTGAGGAAAAGTTGAAATAATAAGTGATATATTATCGAATAATATAATACAGGGTGGGTCGCGGGGTCACAAGAAACAGGACGAACTTTGACGAGAAAAGGAAACATAAAGTGATATTTTGATTTTTTTTACCAATTTCCTGGAGAACTATTAAAAATACTCACCAATATACGGAGTACTCTTCAATGTGGTAATTCTACATAAGGAACAATATGAACTTTCCATAGTTGTTTCTGTTTTCGAGTTAATACTATTTCTATCAAAGTTACAAAAAATCAATATCGACAAAGTTGACCGATTCTCAACGAATCTGCTGCAACTGGTAAAACTGGGTAATACAATATTAGATACTAAGTTACTCACGACGAGGTGTTCTAAAATATTCCATTGTATTCTTACCACTTTCAATTGTATCTTGTTTATTTCAAATACAACTACAAAAAATACTACGTATTTCACTAGTTCATGATGTTGAAAATGTTATTCTTATTCGTATTTCATCAAGTTTTCATATTCCCAGATATAACGATTCAAAAGACAGTGAAGAAAAATTGAAAATCACAGCACGCAATAAAAATGGACAAGAAATAAATATTTTTGAACCGAAAGAAGTGAATGTTGAAATGAACGCCATTTTGTTTGAACATCTGACTGAAACTAGGATCAATTGTTGAATAGATTGAATATCAAAATGTCTACTAAAATTTATTATAGATCAATTTTTCACTCTCTCGTACAGTTGGAAGATAAAAAATATCTCACTTTGGTCTCAGTAGTATGTGGTATCAATTATTGTATTGAAACAATTTCAGAAAAAACTCCTGCAATATTGTTCTAAAAACACCACAGCTGGTATCACAAAACCAAAATCTTTTTGCAGTAGGTAAACTAGTCTGATTTTGAATATTTCAATGTCATCATTCTTACCAATCGAAGATGTTTCTGTTATTTATCGTTATAAAATCAATTTTTCACAATAAAACACTTCAAATTAATGCAAAAGAGAAAAAATCTTTTATGACACACGTTTTATAAGACACGTTGTCGTACTTGTTCACTTGGAGCACTCCTCGCTTAGCTCGTCGTACTCCAAACAACGCGTGCGACAAAATAGCGTCTTATAAAACTTGTATCATAATATACTATTCTAAACACTTTTCAATCCCGTCAACTTATGCCCGTGTAATAATCGTTGAAAATATTGAGGAGAAAATCTGTTTCACTAATTTTTCCTTGTATAGGGAATCTACCAAATCCCTTGAACAGATGTTGTCGAAAATGCAGAATCTTTGTTTCTTGTCACGTTGAATTTCAACTCAGACTGCTGAAAGTCAACTTAATGAATGCTGCGAAATAGTCGACATAAATTTAGCGCTTATCAGATTAGGAACAAATTGCGTGGAATACGAGAGGGATACGTCTTGCTCGCGATGCCTTGGAGAAATTCAACGAGCAAACGTATTTCGCGAAAATTAAACTCCAGTTGAACAAAGTGGGGGATCAGGACAAGAACAGACGAACGAATTCGCCCAATTCTATTATAGGATCTTATTAGAGCCCAAATTGCATTGCAGGCACGTAAATAATAAAGCGGATATCGCCGATATCAGCTTTCAAATAAATTCACTCACAAACACGAAACTGTATGAGACAGCTACCACGAACGATATAAATTATGCTAGGAAAGTGGAAACCACAATTTTGCGTGCTTAACGGAATATCGGTAAATCACTGAGGAAATATTGTGATTATTTCGAAATATTCAGCTTTGTTGACTCCTCTAGGTAAAACTCTTCATGCTTTTCTTCTTAATTTATTGAATCATGTATTAATCTGTGAAGAATGCAGTGGTGTATAATAATATATAATCATGAACACTTTTACCCTTAGGGTGTCGGGTTATCATTCTAATCTTGTTTTATAAACTTCTTTAATTCTTTTCTGTCTCTTGTAGGTGTATTTTTTCCTCTTCATTGTTCATTTCTTCCTTGTAAAATCTTTTCTATCATGTTGTTCTAGAGGTTTTTGTAGATCTTCCTATTTTTCTCTTGTTTTGTGTTTTTGCTTCATGAACTTGTTTAACAGGTCTGTTATTTGGCATTCTCTGTATGTGTCCCCACCATCCCAATTGTTCTTGTTCAATGAAAGAAATAATGTCTTCTATGTCTAGTTCTTCTCTTATTCGTGTATTTCTTATCCCATCTCTCCCTGTCGCTCCTTTAATTCTTCTCAGGTATTTTATTTCTGTTGCTTGTACTCTCCTCAAGATTTTTTTGTTAATATCCAAGATTCAAATCCATATGTTAATACTGGTCTATGTCTTGAATATTTCTAATTTTGTCTGTCTTGATATTTCTCTTTCGTTAATAAACCTAATGCAGTGGTAGTATCATATATGTAATCTGTTAGCTATGCAGTGGTAGTATATTTTTCCATGCCTTCTTGCTCCTATACAGGGTGCCAACAGTTCCATATAGACAGTATTGCCAGATTATAGAGAACGTATTGCTATATCTCCCAAAACGTTAGAAATATAAAGCTCCGATATGCCGTTTTGAAAATTGCAAAAAGTTAGTGGTTCCTGAGGGAATTTGAAAAAACTTCACTAGTTTCAGAAATAAGCCATATAACTTTGTTTTTTCTTATCGATGCCATATTTGTTTTTTGTACCATTAAATGGAGTTGAAAATTCCCTTCACATTTATGTATCACACATTATTATTATCACAAAAAGAATCTCGAACAAAAAATTTATTCGTAAGAAATTTAAGATGAACACCAACTCCATTCTTCTTCTTTCCTTTGATTCTCACGATGTACTCTGAACATTACAGGACATCCCTTCTCGTGAAAACCAGAACATAAAAAAAAAGTTACTACTGTTTTTACTGTTTAACTTTGATGCTGTAGCTGTAGAAATATAATCAATACAATATTAAATTTCGACTATGATAACTAGCAGGAACGTGTTATTCGAGCTCTCTATCTAACAAATATTGCGTCCATGAGAAAAACAAAAATTGTATCACATAGGTATCTCTGAAACTATAGATATACAAGTTAGAATATATCCAATAATTCCAACATATTCGGCTTCGTCAATTATTTAGATAGCCAAATTTTGAACCGTTTTCTCCAAATCATAACAAAAAATACAAAAAATATCGTCCATTTTCAGCTTTTTAAAAGTATTTTAGGAACTACTAACTTTCTTCATGTTTTCAAGACGACATGATAAAGTGATCCCTGAACCTATACGAACGTTGATTTTGAGATTTCCACGAAAAAACTCTGTATCTTGAAACGACCTATGGTTAGGTATATAAACTTTTCGTCTTAAAATTACTCAAATAATAACCCCTAGAAGTTTGGTCACGTAATTGAATAATAACACCCTGAATACATAACTCAGGAAGATGAGAAGATAAGAACTATTTTTCTCCAAATCTTTAGGTTGTGCTCTTCATTTTCAACAAAATTCTTCATCGCTAATATTTCTTGTTAAAAATGTTCTGAAATATATTTACTGGAAGATTATTCCCTTGCATAACGCTCTTTTTCAATCCGGTGAAACACGGCATATTACTTTATATTCCAAATATCCCGGAGTCATCCCAAAACGAATAAACTCCCTCTCGTTGAATCGAATCAATTATGTATGCAAATAATAATAACAGCGTTTCCCTTTGATATTTCCCCTAACTGTGAAATTGGTGAATACAATTGTTTGCATTTCACGTCAGTAGAATTCGATAAAATGGTTCAAAGGGTAGTTACCTATATCGATATTACATCATACCGTTTAACAAATATTCAATGGTTATTGTTATTATAACAGCTGACTTTGGAAGAAAATCTACACATAGATCTTTTCGCAGTAAAGTTATCATTATCCACCATCCACAACTTACGCACTTACTTATATTCTTCGGTTGATGTCAATATCCAATATAATAAAAAACTGCTGTATTCCTGGTTGCGTGATTACCTACTGGCGACAACAGAAAATCGGTGACATTTGTTATATCTAACTCACATATTCGTGTAGACTTGTGTTTTCTAATATCAATAGAATGTTTGTGGGAAAACGAAAATAATTCAGTAATTGACATCTGGAGTTGTCGTATAAGAGTTCGATTATTATGAAAATATAGAGTAATATCGGAATTACTTCCAACGAAATCAAGAGAAAAATATAGCTCTTTGGAGAGTGCATTTCCTGCAGTCGATAATGTTTTCAAAACGAATGAAGAAGCAAGGCTGGCAATGGCTTCCATTGAATAAACAATATTTTCTGCGTGCAATAGTATATTATGATACAAGTTTTATAAGCTGCTATGTTGTCGCACGCGTTGTTTGGAGTACTACTCTAGCGCGAAGCAAGGCGAGTGCTCCAAGACAATGTGTCTTATAAAACGTGTATCATATTGAAAGAAATTGATTTAATATCGATAAATAACAGAAACATGTTCGATTGGTAAAAATGATGACATTGAAATTTTTGAAATCTGACTCACAAGCAGGAAGCCCAGTTTACTGATGCCAGCGGTGAACAATGCAATGTTGTTATTGTTTTTATTGGTCAATTTAAATCAAATCACACTCTGAATTGAAATTTAACAATAAAAACATTTAGTTTTTCACTGCTAGTATCACCAAATCCAAAGAAGTAAGCTGGGCCTAAATCTTCTGACATTCATTTGACAGTTCGATTGTACCAACCTCCGAATAATAAAAATGCGTATCGAAATAGAGGCTATTTCGACACGCATTTGCGTTGCACAATGACTTCATTATAGAACCGCAAAATAGAAAAAAGTAATTTCTGATTCAGGTGATTCAGATTTAGTTCACGCCACTGGAAAAAGTCATATACGTAGGCCTAGAGGGACCATACGCTAAAGCACTAAAGCTCATAATTCTTAGTCCCTAGAGGCGAATAAATTATTTTAACGATGTGTCAAGTGCTAGCGAGTTCTAGCTCCACGTACGTTTATGCGACTCTGCGGTATACGAAGTTTCCAGAAATATGGCTTCACATGAGAATACGCAAGCATATTCAAACTCAGTGTGTGTCGAATTAAAAAATTGCCACCATCAACTTTTTTAATTAATAAGGTCTTGCACTGTTGGTTTAATTTTTTACTCGCCTGGCGGACCTGATGGTTCGTAGATATATACCTACATTGCAGTTTCGAAGTTTAGAAAATAACAAATAGATGATGGCGGCCCTCGTTTGACGAAAAGTCGTATAGCAAACTCTTTCTTGCAATATCTCGATAACTTATCAACCATTTCTTTGTGTCAAAGTATTTTTCTCTATTCACTCGAGCTCAAATTCGTTGCAGCCCCATCAGTGTGATTTTGTCCGAATAAACTAAAACGAATTACTGATTGATGGCGGCCCTCGATTGACGAAACGTCGTATAACAAATTCTATACTGGAAAGTTGTCTTTCTTGAAATATCTCGAAGACTTTTCAACTATTTCTTTATGTCATATTGTTGCGAAAATAAATATATACACTACTTTTTCTTAATTCATGTTGGCCCACGAATTTGGGACACTCTGTACATCATTTGCAAGATAAAAATTAGTTTTTTCCAACTGAGTCGATGACCTGCATCTGAAAAATTAAATTTAGCGCTGATATCTCGAAATCACGAAGATTTGGTATGAATATACCATATTCGTTGGATTACTACAAAAAAATTGCTATGAGAATAGGTATTCCATCGGAATATTTTTATATAAAATAAAATAGTTAGCGTGGAAACTTGAGGATTAACGAAACCGTCTTTCGCGTATAAAACAAAAACAAAAAAATTTTGGCGGAATATGTTTTCACATCAGCATGATGAGTGAGACCCCCCTGTGTACCCAAAATACCACATTAAGTTGTAAATGAACTATAATTCAAGTTATATTTCAAGATCTTTTATTTACCGTTTACCGTTCCTAGAAAATTCCTTCACCACATTATATTTTCATGTCAAGTATGTTTTACTTGTTTTAGAATTGTGTTCTTTAAATCGGCTTACTATGTTTCATAATGTTCGTCCAATATATTCTGTATTCTCATAAATTTCAAACTTATCTTCAGTATAGATTTTATGTTGAGGATTACCTTATAGGCTAGGGATGGTATTTCAAGCCGTGAAGGCTAGGTTTAGCTTGGTATTCATTACCTATATATAGTTCCTCTATCAATGTGGTGAACTATCTATATTAGTTTTAGTGATGTAACCACAATATTTTTTCAAGTTGTTCAACCAATAACTCATTTCCAGATGATTGAAAATATTTTATGTTGCATAAAATGTTGGGAATCACTAGGAATTAATATGTATACAGGGTGACCAGATAAGAATGCAGAGTGCAGTATCTCGAAAACTTTTCGTCTATGAGACTTGCGGTGAAAAATGTATATATCGAAGTACGGCTTTCACTAGCCTATTAAGGTATCATTCCAGTACATTTTCATGGAAAAAAAGTCATATAATTGCATATGATTTTTCAGACAATTTTGCAATTTTTTGTTATTATGTCAAAAAACGCGCTCTAGTGGCATCACTTAAAATCAGACACATTTCAAATAAGATGAATTTGATAGACCAATGAATACTCTTTCCAACGATACCAAGTTTGTTGAAATCCGTTCGGTCGTTCATGAGTTACAGCTGTTTATTTGAAAAACATTGAAGCACTTCATTTTAATAGATACGTTAAAAAGTGTCGAGCAATAATTACTCGAATGAAGCTCATCTTTAAAATGTATATATTTTATTGGTACGTTTACTAGGCGTATTTTGTCAAAAATTAATTTCAAAAGTTTTAGATGGCGGTTACGCCCCCTGGCGGCCATCTTGGAAACATGAAAATAATTTCCAGGATTTTCTTTTGGTAACTTTAGTTATTACATTTTTCAACGCATAGTTTCAGAGATACTGCACTATGCAATCTTATCTGGCCACCCTGTACAGTTGTGGGTGCAAATTGGAAAATTTTATAGGAAACAACAGTTTTTACAAAAAAAATAAAAAATACACTACCTGACTACCATATTACTCTCAGAAATGGGTCTCAAGAATGTTTTCTCACAGAAGCATAAAATATTCAAGGTTACGGGATGGGTTAAGACTACACAAAGTTCTAAATCACCCTGTAGCTGTCTTACTTTCTCACAGAAATCGAGCACGTTAGTTTTCCTAAAATTGATGTTTCTTGATAAAAGTGTAGGTACGATTATAGGACCATCCTGTACAATGTGTCCAAGTTTTGATACTCTGACACGATATTTCGGTTGTTTTTAGATATAGAGAGCTGCGACTTTCACGTTACTGCAATACTTTTTTGTGAAACGGACATTGTTGAAAACAGAACTTTCATAGTCCTTAGGATACAGGGCGAAATGGGAATTTTCTACTTTTCGAAGGTTAGTTACTTTTGAACTTATCCGGTATAATGAAAACGAGACCTCATGTAGCTTTTGATGTAAAATACAAAGGCGTAGTTATTGCATTTCCATAACCAAGATACGGATAGTGTTTCGAAATTTGGAAATTTCAATTTTTCCCTGACAATGTTGGTTTCACAAAAAAATTGGACAGTTATGTGCATATCGCAACTTTATCTCCAAAGACAACTGAGATATAGTGTAAAAGTATCGAAAATTGGACATACTATACAGGTTAAAATACAATGATGAGTATAACCGTTGTCATGCACTCAGATATATTGCTCAGGTGTTTCAGAGATATTGTTTTTTATACAAGGTGTCCCTAAAAGGTGCGGAAAAAAGCTACCACAAGTTCCTGAGGCGTAAATATGACGATCTAACTCAACTTACCTCAGTCCAAAAGTGGATGATTTCAGAGATACAGAGTGTCAAAAGTTAAATTTGATTTTCATTTTTTATATTTTTGATTTGAGCAGCTGTTTTTGAGATATCTGGATTTTAAAAATTCACTTCGTAAATGGCCAGGTCTAAATTATTGTAATAATAAAATTGAACATATTTGAAGCGTAGGCGGTAAATTAAAATAACGTCACTAAAAACTGACTTGGGTCAAATCGAATCTAAAAAACAAGTCAAGACAAATTGTCAAACAAATAATGAAATTCTTTTTGTCTCTTTAAATGTGTTCAATTTTATTATTACAATAATTTAGACCTGGCCATTTACGAAGTGAATTTTTAAAATAAAAATGATAGCAAATTCTAATTTCTAACCCCTCAAACCCCCCCCCCCCCCCCCAAGCCGAATATTGTGACAATACACCAATTATTTAAAAAAATATTTATAAAAAATGAAAATCAAATTGAAATTTTGACACTCTGTATCTCTGAAATCATCCACTTTTGGACTGAGGTAAGTTGAGTTAGATCGTCATATTTACGCCTCAGGAACTTGTGGTAGCTTTTTTTTCCGCACCTTTTAGGGACACCCTGTATAAGTAAGAGAATTTCAGTGCATGTTTTAGCAATAACGGAAGCTGAACATTGTCAATCAGTAATTCGTTTTAGCTTATTCGGACAAAATCACACTGATGGGGCTGCAACGAATTTGAGCTCGAGTGAATAGAGAAAAATACTTTGACACAAAGAAATGGTTGATAAGTTATCGAGATATTGCAAGAAAGAGTTTGCTATACGACTTTTCGTCAAACGAGGGCCGCCATCATCTATTTGTTATTTTCTAAACTTCGAAATTGCAACGTACCAGGTCCGCCAGGCGAGTAAAAAATGAAATCAACAGTCCAGAACCGTATATTAAAAAAAAAGTTGAATTTTCCAATTTAACACACAGATCAGAATATGCCTGCCTATTCTCGATGCTTTCCAGATTAAAATGCGTCACCATGCCCAATGGACACAATAAACTCACCCCTGCTTCTGGTTTTCTCAGATATGGAATTCACGAAAGGGTCTTCTCAGATAAATTCAGCAGTTTCACTTGGTTTTACGATGCACGATCGTCAGCCTCTCGTGTTTATTATACACACGAAGGGGAGATATGGAATTCTTGAAAAAGATGCAGGTGACGCTGGGGAATATAAATTTTTGGAAAAGAAAACTTCCAAGCCGGATAACAACCACCGCATACGTGTAATGTTGCGCAGTTTAAATTTCATTTCGAGGGGTATAAAATAAGTTCTAAGCTTCGCCGGATTCATGGACCGCAATAAAGATATAAACTTCCACTGAGACGGTGAAGTTGCAGAACAACTTCTCCATGGAGTTAGTAAAGCGTTAGTATGAAGGAAGATTCACGGTGGATGGTATATACATTAGACTTCCGAAATACTTTAGATAATGGAGAATCGGTATTATTGATGCTGAAAACTCCATTATTTCATGTCAGGTTGGATCTCCTGTATACATAGTGCCCCTATAAAAAGTCTCAATAAAAATCTAGCACATATTCCTCAGACCAGAATGCAAACTTACCTCAGTGCAAAGATACTTTTTCTTGTTTTATAACATTAAAAGGGTCCATGCAATTTTTCTCAAATTTGGTACGTTGGCATGGTTTTGTGGGGCAATAAAATTGTATTATGCCTTATATTGAATTCGTTTATTGAAAAAATTGATTTAATATCGATAAATAATAGAAACATCTTCGATTGGTAACAATAATTACATTGAAATCTTAAAAATCTGACACACAATCGTAAAGCCCAGTTTACTGTTGCGCGATTTTGATTTTTGCAATACCAGCGGTGAGAAATGCAACGTTGTTATTGTTTTTATTGGTCAATCATATTCTGAATCGAAATTTACCAATAAAAACATTGAGTTTTCACTATTGGTATCACCAAATCAAAAATCGCTCAGAAGTAAACTGGGCCTAACTCTTCTGACTTCCATTTGACAGTTCGATTGTACCAACCTACGAATGTTAAAAAATGCGTAACGAAACAGAGGCTATTTCAATACGCATTTGCGTGTCATAATGACTTCATTATAGAACCAAAATAGAAGAACTACATAATAATCTTGATGGGCGTAGGAATTGATTATTTCATCGGTAAATGCACATCTAAAATTTCTACGCCAATAGAACAAAAAATCCAAAACTGAAGCTTGAATTTTCTTCAGGAACATCCTATTTCTAATTAACTCGGTGTGAAAAAAGCTACTTTACACACCTAATTATCTTCTTATAATCTAAGCATAATCTAATCCTTCGATCTGTATATAGTGGAGTATTATACATACAGTATGATGCAAAAGTATGGAAAAGATTTATTGTTTGAAACAAGACGATTTTTGAAAAAATCCTAATGTAGTAGAAATAGTTCCAAAGATGTCTTATGACACATTGAAATCACGAATTCTCCCTTGAATCTAAAACGATTTTTTTTTCATTTCAACATGTGTGCTTTTTTTCGATATGAGTTACTCTCCAATCAACGAAACAGTGTGTTGTATGACGTTTTCATACGTGTTCGTATAAAAATATATATTTATACAGGGTTAACCAAAAGCATGTACTCATTTAAGTGGAATGAAATCACATCATGATTACGATCTCGTGAATTTGAAAATTTTAGGATGATGAATTCAAAAAAAGTTCACCATTCTACACATAATTGAAATAATTGGAATAATACCAGGTGCGCCTTTTAAAATAACAAAGTAAGGGTAATTTCCCGTAAAACCTGAAGTGACAAGAAACGATTGAATACGTCTCTCGTTCAATCATTAAACGCAAAAGATATGTTTGATTTTCGAGACTCAGAAGAGGCTCTAAAAGAGAGTAGAACTGATGTCTGAGAACACGGTTCGAGCTGTGTAATTATTATTTTTTCGAGCAAACGATTCGTCAGATTGCTTCCTATTGTTAGTATTCTGGAGAGGTTCGCGCCGAAATTCGATATAGGGGTGAGATCCGTTGATAAAGGGCTTTTCATAAACCCACCCCTGTGCTCGTAAGACGTGAACTATGGTTCGCCTGAAAGATTATAAAAACATAATAATCGGAAACCCACCTGCGTACACTTACACGATAAATTTTAATGACAAAAAGCTCTTCGAATGAATGGGCTTATATCAGAAACCATCGTCTACCCACTTAAACAATGCAATAATACCTATTTTGCTTTCATTCGATATAATGGACGCATTAATCTTGAAATTCCAGTTTCCTTTTATTTTCCTCGGTCTCCGGAATTATTGTTCTTTCAGTCTGAATAGAAAATTTCGTTATATATTATTTTCTATCCAATCAATCAGGTAAGAAAGTGTTCTCCGAAAAAAAAACACTTTTTAAACTTAGGTGAAATATTCGTTTTCGGGTAATGCCCTAAAACAACACGCAAAACTAGTTTTGAGTAGGGTATACTTCCTAAATTCGAAACTTTGATGTTATACGGTTATTGAGCATCACAAAATAACTAGTACTGGTTATAAACTGTGCTAATGAGGACGGGGTTCACTATTTTTTTTTGCTAAAATTTCAGGTTTGGGAAATATTCCTTGCCCAAAACTAGTTTTTCGTATATATTTCGGGCAATACCCAAATTCGAATACTGAGCGTAACATTATAATATGAAAGGAGTGCTCTAAGTGAACAAGAGCGATAACGTTTCTTATAAAACGTGTCATGTACAATTTTTTCTATTTTGCATTGATTTGAAGTCTTTTATTGGAATAAATTAATTTAAAACGATAAATAATAAAAACATATTCGATTGGTAACAATGATGACTTGGAAATATTTAAAATCTAATGCACAAACGTAAAGCCCAGTTTACTGTTGATCGATTATTATTTTCGCGATACCAGCGGTGAAAAATACAATGTTGTTATTGTTTGTATTGATGGTCAACTTAAATCAAATCACACTCTGAATCAAAACAGAGGCTATTTCGATACCCATTTGCGTTTCATAATGACTTCATTATAGAACCAAAATTGAAATATATATTTTCAATATCATTATTATCAACTTTTGATATTCCTCTCCATAAAACTTCAAAAATATTTTATCTGTCTGTTATGACTCTTGCGGCCGAGTGATTTTGGCCTAAAAAATGCACTGACCATTGGATCTTTTTTAAATTTTTCAAATCGCTATTACTTCCGAAATAGTGGACCGATTTCGAACTTCGTGGATATCATGTTGCTTCTTTTTTCTCATAGAATCCATTTCTACAATCGAAAAAAAATCCGAATAGAAAAAATATGTATTTTTATAAAGAATAAAATGAATCAAAGGTGGTAACTTTGGAACTTTTCCGAATTATTCAAATCGTCATATCTTCCTAACGGATGGACTGTGGTCTTTCTGGTGATGCATCACTTTAATATAATGCTTTTTCATATATATTATCGATATATGAAATTTTGAATTATTTTCTGTATTATTGGGTTTGGATTTTCTGCTATGTTCTATATTACACCGTGTCTAAACCCGCTGCTGAACCGCTGCTGAACCCCTTGTTGAAATTCAAAATTTCGCCACCAGAGGTCGCCCATACGGCTAGGCCAATTGACTGACGTTCTTTTATGAAAGGACTAAAGGAGGAGTGTTGTTATGTTGTTAAACTTCTTGTGGAGGACGATGATAGGTTCGAGCTTGAACGATTAAATCGTGAACGGGTTTTTTCTTTCAAAAGGCGCTAATAAATGCATTGCAGCAAAGGCAAAAATAATACATTGTTCGAGTAGGTGATAAAAGGATCCATCATACACGGAGTGTCCCAGAATTATCTTACGGTCGAATGAATCTTGATCGAATTGAATTCTAGAATATGAATGAGGCAATAGGGGTTAGCTGAATAATTAATATTCATAATGTGACATTGCAACAGAACTGCTTACTATCACAATATCTCTGGGAAGCAAAATTTCAAGTTACGCCACAATATCAGGAATTGAAAATCGTGGGTGACAACCATCAAATAACATTGAAATTACATTACTTTACATATTTACATCTGACACTGTCTATAACATTCCTTACTGGTTATGGGAAAAATTGTCGTTTCTTTTTTTTCTGGTATCTACTAGTATTAACATGTGCAGATTTTGTAGATATTCTCTATACAGAACACCTTATCTAGACACCCTGTATGATGAATCAATAATCACCTTACATTTACGTCTACTTGAAAATACTCTGAGGTTCAGCTTTGGATGTTGACAACCTCGTTATTACGATTAGAATGGGTCTCAAGAAGATTAAACTCTCAGGAATGTTGCATTTAAATGAAATTAGCCAGAACTACCTATACTCGATTCTGGGACATAACCATTGATGAAGATGTCCTTAAACTGCACTAAGCGATCAAATGAAGATACCGCCATTTTCGATTTGTTTATTGCGAAAGGCAGTTTTCTATAGGTCTGTCAATTGCAATTCCAATCAGATATATCACTTTATTGGTCATGAATAATAATACAGAAAGATACACTCACATCAGAAAAAATAAAATTGCTAGAAATAAACTCGATACCTCGACACTTTCATAAGAAGCTATAACAATCACAAATTTTGTTTGTTGTACTGGCAATATTCGTGACCTGATTTATGAAAATGTTTATAAAACATCAATACTATTTTAATATTTACGTAGACATATTATATATGCTGTTGATATATCCGATTTCAGATAAGTATGATTTGTTTCTGAAAATAACTATTGTTTCCATCAATATAGTTCAGTACCCCTCGAAGGAAGGAAATAGATAAGGGACAGACCAACACCAACAGAATAATCTTTATCAGACAGGCATATCTTCTACTTGTTGCTTTTATCACCACAAAAACCGCATTGGGGGAAAGTATAATGTCTCGGTATTGTTACTTTTTCTCCATTGAATTTTAGGGTCCACTGAGAAATTGAAGATGAAAGTCACCACACAGTTTTTCACATTCGTGAATACGAAATAAGTTCAGTATCAATTAAACTATACTCATTATATAGGTTAATAATTTGGCAACAAACTAACAAAGTAACAGAATCAAAATAGTATATATTATGATACAAGTTTTATAAGACGCTATTTTGTCGCACGCGTTGTTTGGAGTACGACGAGCAAATAAGCGAGGAGTGTTCCAGGGAACAAGTGCGATAAAGTGTCTTATAAAACGTGTGTCAGGTGTCACGTACAATTTTTTCCACTCTGCATTAATTCGAAGTATTTTATTGAAAGATATTGATTTAATATCGATAAATATAAGAGAAACATCTTCGATTGGTTGAAATGATGACATTGAGATGTTTAAAATCTGACGCAATATAGCTTGAAGCACAGTTTACTGTTGAGCGATTTGATATTTGCGATGCCAGCGGTGAACAATGCAATGGTGTTATTGTTTTTATTGGTCAATTTAAATCAAATCACACTCTGAATTAAAATTTAACAATAAGAACATTTAGTTTTTCACTGCTAGTATCACCAAATCCAAAATCGCTCAGAAGTAAGCTGGGCCTAACTCTTCTGAGTTCAATTTGACAGTTCGTCATGCATTTGCGTTTCACAATGACTTCATTACAGAACTATAATAGAAAAAACATTTTTCGATCATTCAGTGTTTCGAATTGTATTGCAAATATCCATTCAAATATAAATAAGGGGATGAAACTTTCCCAAAAAAGTTCTACGTAGGTCGTAGTCTTTTTCAGGAAAGTGATTATATTTTATCTATAAACCCACCGTATGTTATAATCGTTCATTTATTTCTGGAGCACTCCGTATTTCGAATTCATATTAACACAAAGAACAACTTGAATCACCGTACCAAAAAATGTTCGGTAAAACCCCAACTATATATTTAGAATTTAGGAAACAAAGGCTAAATCTATAGGGAAACAAAACACACCCTGTACTTTATACAGCGCTTGACAGTTACTGCCAGTTCAAGTGATTCAGTCTTTTAACGCTTGAATGGAATTCTTTGTTTTCGCAAGAAATATAATATATGTCTACAATAATATAAGAGAAGGGTGTATGATGATGTCGAATAAAAACACAAACAATGGGTCACTTGTTCCTTATTCGCCTCCATTCGTGTTTTATTTGGTTTATCTGGAGGTATTCTAAAACAAAACTGAGCTCTATTATATTCATTTCCTTTGGGAGTGAATTGGTTGAATTGATGAAATTTACGACCGAAAAGTAATGGCTTTCAAAGAATTTCATGTGAGATGCTCACTCTCCAATCCGGAATGTAGTTATTTCCTTTCGCAGTGAACTCTGAAAGTTCAAATTCATGATATCGATTCAAATTCAATGTCATCCTTTTTTCCAAATAGAAAGCATTGTTTGTAACAATATTTGTGATGACAAGAAAAATTTATTACATCGAGAAATCCTGATTAGAATTTTCATTTGAACTGTTGCAAGTAAAACTTTAACAAAATCTTGATGTTGCATTTCCACCGAAATTATGAACACCTGCCAAATTTAAAATTATTTGGACGTCAGCATGTGGGGTGAATATTATTTAGTGAGATTCCGTTATACCAAAGTTACACATTGTAACAATTTATACATGGTGAGTCAGGTTTTCGTAGCAGTACTTGAACAGCGCAAAGAAAACATTTTTTCGAGATGAAAATCTCACATGCATAAACGTGGAAGCTTCGTATTCAATTTACATGGTATCAAAGTTTCAAATATATTTTTTGTTTTCAAAGGTTTCTTCAACAATTTTCAAATTAATGAATTGGAATTTGATACACCTTGTAACCTCTACTGTGAGAGTCACATAAGAGTTACTTGCCTCGGTACCTTCATATCAATTATTTAGAGCCTTGGGTCGGGGTTCGAGATAAGGATGTACCTAAATCAGACTCATGGGCGCCATCTTGACATAGTATCAAGCAAAAGAAAAAAAAAACAAAACAGAAAAAAATTAAATACAACAATATATTGATGAAAATGATATAGCCAAATTGAATATATGTACCTATCTATTAAATCGAAATCTATATCTATAATATCGAAGAAAAGAATTACATGGATTCAAATTATAAGCTTAAATTACCTACCTTAATTCTACAGAAGTGCATGAAACATTCCACACCCTGATATATATGGATTCGAAATCAATACACGACCCAATATTATATGGATTCAAAATTAAATAATCAACAGATTGTATGAAAGATCAAAATAACATGAGGATAATAATTAATAAATCATTATTAATTATTATATAGATTCAAAATTGAATAATTCGCATTTCAATTATGATATGTGAAATTGAATAATCAATATAACTTTTTATATGGATTCAAAATAACATAATTTACATAACCATTATATAAAATTCATGAGGCAAGGTAAGAGGTAAGTTACATAATAGGGTAGATACGAAATTGATTAATCACCACCCAAATATATGGATTCAAAATAATATAGTTCACAACCCAATTATAGAAAACAAATAAGCCGGTACTCAACTTTTAGTTTTATAAGAAGATGAAGTGGTCTCCAGAACTCCAGATTCTAATATTTTCTCATGCATTCATAGGCAAACTCCATCTTTGTTGCAAAAAAAACTACGACGACTATATGAAAACAATTTTTGTTGTAGAAATTCCTCAGGTAGGTAGGTCTATCCAGGTAGGTAGTGATGAATGTATTCAAAGATTTTAAAAAGAAGCCTAAAATATACATAAACTCTATCCTATATGTTGCAAAATCGAAAGATAGATTATATTTTAAAACAGTTATATGGTAGTGAATTTACCTGTTGGTTGGGCTCTTCCGGCACTGTTATTCCAGAAAGAAATGAGTTATTTCAAAATAAAGTTGATGCTGCGAGACTAAAATCCCCAACTTCGGGTGAGATAATCAAACGTTATCTTCAACTCGCTACCTCAAATCTTTATTCTACTCAATTTATATCCATCAGTTTTCAGGAAGCCGGGTTGAAATCAAATGAAGAAGACCTCTCTCGATCGAGAGCTTCAGCTTTTTTCAGCTCATATAAAAAAATTTTCAAACAAATCATGTGATCTTTTGACCAATTATAAAGCACCACCTGGATATGCTACTACGTTACCTACCTGAACTCCAAGACGATCATACCTGAATTTTCTCTCTTCAACTCGTTGAACAGAGTCAATAACGTATGTTATGGTATAGAATCATTAGAATCCTGCTTCTCGGAGAAAATAATATTCATTACAGGGTTGCACTACTCAACTTATAAAACAATTGATTAATCTATGGAATAGTGTATTGATTATTAATAATATTATTGTAATGTTCAATATGAACGTTACAACCTATTACCTACACTTTATAAACCAAATAATTTGGAATATCAAGCGTGTTTCAATACCTGGGCGTCGTACGCATTTTAACCCTTTCGAACTATTTTACGTGCCGCTTCTGCTTTAGATAGTCTTTGCTTTTTTGAAAGTTTTTCGAAACCTGTTTGGATTTCAAAATAAATGAACTTTAAACTTTATTTTTCGAACCTATAGTTTAATTGACATTTTTTATGAATAACAACAACTATAACCTCATTGAAAACCAATGATTGAACGACTTATGACCGAAAACTTACGACTTGAAACTCAAAATTGCTGCATATTATTGAACAAATTTCATTTCATTGTCTACAAAAACAAAAAATTATAGGGGCTAGCCACTTTCCGTGGACACCCGGTATATTCTGTGAGCTCTGGACGCTCTGTGGCACTACGACCAAAAATTACAGAGTATACAGGGTGTTAAGTACTGGTCATTACAAACTTTGAAGGATGAATCCTCTTCAGAAATAAGGCCGAAAGAAAAAAACACTCATGGTCCTAAAATGCTTCCTTAAAAATATACAGGGTGTTGAAGTCAACAAACGGTATGTTGTGTTGTAGAATTTATGTTCCCGAATTTTAAATATTTGGCACGTCTGGATATCATTCTGGATGGCTGTTTGAAGATGTGCGGAAAATTTTTCATGAATCATGCTTTTCGGCAGGTTTTGAAGCTTTGTACCTCGAACACGAGGCGTCCAATCAAAACTATGCAAGAGTAACTTTTTCTTCTAAAATAATTAGGGGAGGCAAAAGAGGGTAAAAATATGGGACACCCTCCTATTATCTGAGCCCCCAAAAACTTATTAAATACTTATTTCACTTTGACTTCATCACCCTGTATCTTTTTAAGGAAGCATTTTGAGAACTTTAAGCAATTTTAGTTTATTTACACTGTCCCGAATCCAGGAAGCGCCCCACAGACCACAATTTTTTTTATTCCGGCCTTATTTCTGATGATTATTCATCCCTCAAAGTTTGTAATGACCAGTACCAAACACCCTGTATATTAGATTCTGTAAACTTTGTCACTGCCGAGCGGCGAGCGCCCAGTCGAATTAGCCAGCGCTGCCGCAACAATCGACAATCGCCCCGCCGGCCGGCAGAGACACACGCCAACGCTGTTCCTCCGCCAAGCGTGCGTTCCATTCGGATGCAAATCGCTATTTAGGGGAGCGCGTACGTATGGCCGGCCGGCCAGGCAGATGCACTTTCTCGGCTCGTTCATCGTTCGTCGTTGGTTGCTGGGGTGGCTGTGATCCACGCTGCGAAGCGCGAAGAGGGCCGTGGTGGAGCGATCCGATCCGTGATTCGGCCGAGCGCGTGTTGCAGTCTAAACTTTGTCATAGGTGGCCGCGGTTTCGGCGATGCGGGTTGCGGGGCAGTTCGGTGCAACGGAGTGTTGGGAAGTGGTCGGTTTTCGAAATAATATGCGAACGCGTTCGGATCAAATGTAGAAGAGGTGGTTTTCTTGGTTTTTGTGATCGGAGTGATTTGAAATATGGTTCGTTCACGGTGGCTCGGGTTTGGCGGGATTTTTTTCGTCGCATTTTTCTGCCCATGATCCAAGATTGCAACTGAGATTGTGCGAAATCTGACAGCGTCACCTAGGGAGTTTTCTGCGCTTACTGTTATAAAATTTGCCAACCATGCAGCTGAAATTGAAAGAATTAGGAAACCAATTTGGCGAGAGGAAACCTGTGGTGAAATTCCGGTGACCAAACAATTGGAATGTGAATTTGTTGGGGAAGTCCTTGCAAAAATGAGTTTTGGCGTACCTACGCATTTTCGACCGGACATCAGTATTGAAAAATTGGAAGTGGAAATTGGAAATATTGACACGAGAGTCACAAAAAATGAATGTTTAAAGACGAACGCAAATGAAATAGATATCGATATGATCAAATAATTTTGATAACAAATATTTTCGGAATTTGTTTTATCAAGTTGGGAAGGTCAATTGTGAATTTCTTCAATAACTTCAATCTGATATTGACGATATTTTGGAGCACTCGGAGGAGCTTGTCCGAAAGTATTTTTTCCGGTATTAGTTTTTTTCAAGTATTTTTGGCGGATCGAAATTTTTATGTATTAGAACCATATGATGTCCATAAATGATTTCAACCACCTGCTATATAAATATCATTGTCAGCGATATATGTTTCAAAGAAAACCGTGAACAAATCACTATTTTTCGATAAAATCTCGGATGAAATCCATGCCAAAGTTCGAAATTTCACCTTCTTTGTCTCGCAAATTTTCAGCCAGTTTCGTATCACCGGAGTGACTAGACAATGGACATATTATACATGCTATGACCATGACCATGGTATCTAAGAGAAACATCATAAATATGGCATTTCCAATAATTCTCCTCTTATTATACCTTTTCCATTGAGAAAAACTAGAAGTTAAACTAGAGCACACTTAGTGTACCTATATATTTATCCGAGTTTTTACCTATTTAAGTATCACATGTGAAAGAAAATAACAAATACCTATGTATTTGTGGCTATAAGTGTAGCAGTATTCATGCACTCCAGTATTCAATAGAAATCGTTATTAAATCATTGAATGCATGTAACGAAAAAGGCCGTTATTGTAGTAGTAGATCTAGATCATGGAATTATTGAGAAATACCGAGAGAAATACCCTCGGAAATACGCATGCTCGTACGCATGTATCCGAGAGGAAGGACACCACGGCGATAGGTGTACAATATGTTCAGAAATTAATGCCGATACTTGCGGCATTATAATATAGGCATTATCTGAAAATGATCGGCATTATTCGAAAATAAAATAGACGGCATTATGTCGGATTTGATAGGCAATAGATTGTTAGGTATATTATTCGGCATTACGGAGTGTCCTCCCTTTCGCATGTATCATAATTTTTTTCATCCAATAAAATCAAGTGAAAAGCATATCTAATCATATTAGTCCATATCCTTGTCCATCTCGTAGTCATTATGCTTACAATGTGTCCAGTGATCTAAGAAGATACCGAGGAATAAATACCGAAAAAGGACATGGACTTTTGGAATTGTGACCTCACTAGAGAGAATTTTTTTCTATTTTCAAACATTCTTGACATTGTTGTTACAGATATGATGAATGTATTAAAATTCGAAACAGTTGTTTTTTCCTGTTTTTTCAAAGGAAATTAATCCAAATCCCAACCAACCATCTGATCGACAGATGAACTATGAACTTGTAACCGCTTGTCTTAAACGTAACTTGAAGAAAACCTCTCCTCTTTGGAATCCCTGTTAATCTCAATGGTGATTTCTTGGAATGCCTTGACAAAATTGAAGTTTGGTCTACACAATTTTGAAACTGTTTACCCCTCGGTTTACCCCTCGCAAATTGCTATTTTTTAACGACTTCATCTTAGATTTCAGCTCCCTTTGGTGAGCCAGTATATTTTTCAATATAGAACTTATGACTGATCGTCGAGGTGATCGTATTTTACCTACACACCTTCACATCATTGTGTGGGTTGCAATCTTGGATTCTGGGCATTGGAGATGTGTTTACAACAATCGGCTTCAATAGGTTTGTCTTGTACAATTTCCGATGAATATCAGTGATCGTTTGTGTATATAGAATTGAAAGGAAGCAAAGCTAAACAAAAATGATCATCCCAATCGCAGTTCGTCCATGATTTAAAAAGACAAATATGGGTAACAGCAGCAGCGGTGTGACGAAGTCTAGGAGTCTGCCGACTTCCCCAGAAGTTCGACGGGCGAAGTAAGTTTTTTTGTTATACTGGGCGATCCGAGGGACAATCCAAAACTCGTATATGTCAAATCATCAACATAATAACCAGATAAATGTTGATTGTATTGATAAATGTTTCACTGAACAATCACTGTGATCTCTAGGGGGTCTGAAAGGTCGAGTACGATACTAAAGAAGCTAGCAAAGCCACACACGAATTTCGACTCGGGATAGATAACATAATATCAGGCTCATTTTAGGCTATTTTATTACCCTATTCCCAAATTTTTTTCTCTTCTCTTTGATAGAAAAAACTGTGGCTTTGCTAGCTTCGGCCGAACTCAGCAGAGCCATTTTTGAAAAACAATAATTTTGGTGTTTTGAAATAGCCAAATTGTTGAGCCCATTTTAGGCTAATTTATTACCCTTTTCCCATTTCTTTTGCTCCCTCCCTTAATAGAAAAACTTGTGGCTTTGCTAGCTTCGGGTGAACTCAGCAGAACAATTTTTTTTAAAACATTATTTTTCCAATTTAATTAATCAGCCTAAAATTAGTCTTGAAATATCCTAAAATCAAATGACAGAAAAATAATGTTTTTGAAAAAATTGTTCAGCTGAGTTCGCCCGAAGTCAGCAAAGCCACAGGTTTTTTTTAAACGTCGAATAAAACATTCCAACATGGACATTTTATTGATCCAGCGATGAGTATCATCGGTTTGACAAGTTAAATCGTCAAAAAATTATAATTTGAAATGATTGCATCATCGACTTGGCGAAAATCGAAAAATCTTGTTTTTTTCTGTAATGCGTGGAGCAAAAAAAATCAAATTAGGGTAATTAATTAGCCTAAAATTAGTCTTAAAATGTCCAAATATCAAATGACAGAAAAATAATGTTTTTGAAAAAATTGCTCTGCTGAGTTCGCCCGAAGCCAGCAAAGCCACAGGTTTTTTTTAAAAAAACGTCGATAAAACATTCCAACATGGACATTTTATTGATCCAGCGATGAGTATCATCGGTTTGACAAGTTAAATCGTCAAAAAATTATAATTTGAAATGATTGCATCATCGACTGAAAATCGAAAAATCTTGTTTTTTTCTGTAATGCGTGGAGCAAAAAAAATCAAATTAGGGTAATTAATTAGCCTAAAATTAGTCTTAAAATGTCCAAATATCAAATGACAGAAAAATAATGTTTTTGAAAAAATTGCTCTGCTGAGTTCGCCCGAAGCCAGCAAAGCCACAGGTTTTTTTTAAAAAAACGTCGATAAAACATTCCAACATGGACATTTTATTGATCCAGCGATGAGTATCATCGGTTTGACAAGTTAAATCGTCAAAAAATTATAATTTGAAATGATTGCATCAACGACTTGGCGAAAATCGAAAAATCTTGTTTTTTTTCTGTAAAGCGTGGAGCAAAAAAAATTAAATTAGGGTAATTGATTAGCCTAAAATTAGTCCTTAAATATCGTTATATTGAGTCGCAAAAAAAGTGGATTTTCAAAAATGGCTCTGCTGAGTTCGCCCGAAGCTAGCAAAGCCACAAGTTTTTCTATCAAGGGAGGGAGCAAAAAAAATGGGAAAAGGGTAATAAATTAGCCTAAAATGAGCTCTACAATTTGGCTATTTCCTAACACCAAAATTATTGTTTTTCAAAAATGGCTCTGCTGAGTTCGGCCGAAGCTAGCGAAGCCACAGTTTTTTCTATCAAAGAGAAGAGCAAAAAATTTGGGAATAGGGTAATAAAATAGCCTAAAATGAGCCTGAAATTATGTGATCTATCCCGAGTCGAAATTCGTGTGTAGCTTTGCTAGCTTCTTTAGTTTTCGAGTACGAGTGCTTGATATTTAGATTTTCATGCACTGGATATGTTATTGTTGAGCGGAATATGACTAACTAATCGTACCTTTTGCATCTCCTCTTTTGCTGAACTAGGTTTCCAATCTTTGATCTTAATAGAAAGGTCGTGACTTCCAACTATCGAGGGAACAAAAGGATTTGGAAAATGTTGTCGAAATCAACAAGGACAGATAAAATACTTCGTGTAATACATTCACGATCTTTGAATAACGTATCTTGATCTCGATGTTGATGAACCGTTTGGAAGAGGGAGGAGAAACCCCCTATAGGAGAACCGAGAGGAGAACCCTCTTCCACATTTCCACATATGGTATAAAAAATCATCAGAGAAATTAAGAGTTCCATTGGAAATATATTTGATCCCAAAAAAACGAGTTTATACATTATCGATTCTGGAACAAGAGTTCAAGATGTTATGCCGACTGTTATGCTTTTATCTTGAGATAACAAATGCCAGTTACAAGGCCAGTTAGTAGTTACGAGATTTATGAAATAGGGTTGTAAACTTTTTTTCGAAAATTATATATGTGAAACGCGGGCCTCCAGAGAATACGTCAATATTTTTTTGAAATTTTTATTTTCAAGGGTTTTTCCAAAATCGGCATTCAAAAATCGAAAATTCTCCATCCTTTTCTAAAAATGTGACGTCACCTGGTAGATTGGTTTAGGTTCTGTTCCATTAATCGAAGTGGAAGAAGAATTAACAATCTCTGTCATCTTTGACAGATGGCGGTAAAAAATTACTGGGCGATTTTAATTATTCATGCGAAAATATATTCGGATGATTCAAGGTAAGTTACTATTGAGTTTTGTTTTATTGTTCAGCGTTCATTATACTCTTCACTGACCACTATTTTCAGAAAATTCAAGCATTCAAAGACTTGTGCTTCATGTAGCAACACGAATGTGGATTCTTGAAATACATATTTGTTCCTACTCCAAGTCTTAATATGAGATAAACTTGGTGTTGAAATTCTTATTCTTATTTTCTTAATCTTTGTACATGAACATCATGAGAATTTGAAGTGTGAGCACAAAGTATTTTAGTAATAGGTATAAGCTAATAAACCAAATCTTCATTGTCATGCACTTCTGTAAATAATAAATGTATTTTCCTAATTCCTCAGTTATTCTTAGAACGTACTCTAACTATGATGTGAGTTTATATGAAATTTCTTCTTTACATTATATAGTGAATATTTAATAATAATATCAACTTGTTGTTTATTAAATATATTATCACCACTACACTTACCTACTTCTCTCAGACAATAATGTTATCAATTGAATTAATTCTTCATTTTATTTCTCTATTTTATAGTGTCTTTCAGTCGTATGTTCGATCGTCGCATTGACTTCGCAGAGGTGGAATAGAAAATCCTATAGAAATATTATTAACTCATATAAAATAGATGATTTGCGTTATATAGATGATAAACAATCAATTAATATTTTGAATATTTTGAATTAGTTTCGTAATCGAAAAAAATTTGAATTAAAAATTGACATATTGTCATCTGACTTATCTGCCATCACTTATGTCAAAAATTTCTTCTTCCCTATTATTTCCGATATTTTTACGATACCATCCCTATCTACCAGGTGACGTCAGCAGAAATATGGTGCTGTCAAATAATTATTTTTGATTTCGATTTTCTCGAGCATAAAAGAATATTCCGATTTAATTTTGAGGACATATCGGTAGTAGTTTAGTAAGGTATCGGAAAACGACAATCAATTCTGCTAAAGCTTTAGAGGTTTATGACCCTATTGTCACTGTGAAGTGTCAATCAAAAGATAATACATGACAGAAACATATTTGCTTTCCAAGTTCGAAAGATTAGTATAGTTACAATCTCCTATCATTTGAGTATTTAGTTTTCTGAAATTTTCTCTAGTTTATCTTATACTTTTGATATTTTTACCGATTTTTTTACCATTGTTACTCATCAAGAGGCTCATCATTTATCCTATCTACATAATTCTTTAGATGAATTACGAGGTGAATGATTTTTTCACTCATTTTTTGAAACGAGGAGAGTACCACGAGGCCAAAACAAAACAGAATTTCAAAAAAATTTAGATACTTTCAATCTCGCTCTCAATCGTTCTCAATCCAGTAAATTATTCTCGGAATTTTATAAATCTAGCTGATACCACAAAATTTCATTGTTTTTTTTTTCAGAAAATGCAGAGACATTAATGTATATCGTATATCCAGAGAATTACTTAAAAATATAAGTATACATCTTGTTATCTATCTTTTCAACTCAACCCAACTACTTTTCATTAACTAATACATATAATTATTGATGTAAACCAAAATTGAAAAAAAATCTAAGCCGAGATCGAAACCAAATAGGTATCGACTTTATTACCTACGCTTTATCATATTTATTATAATTGACAAATACCTTTACAAGTAAAACCACAGTATAGATGACCCAGAATAGACCCTTGAGGAACACCGTAAACAATCACAGTAAGAGTTCTGTGAACATAACATAATTCATTCAATTTACTGCACAAGTCATTATGAAAAATACGATGGAAAGTTATAAATTTCTCAATTTTTTTGTTAATTTCATTTGGCTTTTGTGAGCTCTCTGATTTAATTTTCGCCCGTTTTAGGTCTTATAGTAGGTAAACCTTCGACTTATTTTCAGTTTTCAGATGCATATAAGTGGTACTAACCCAAAATATCCTCAAATTATTGTAACCGCTCAAATTTTCTTGTGTTGAGGTATCGATGTTATTAATTGCCTTCTAACTCCTACAGGTATATTCGAGCTTATGTCTAGTCTAGTCCATGTGGCTGGCGATAATATATAAATCCGATAAATATTAGAGTTTTTCTGATCCCTCGGCCATATCTACCTCAATCGAGCAATAAATCATAATCCATTTTGAAGAATTTGTGGTGTCCAGGAAATGTAAATAATAAATCATTGAATCGCCATCCAATTTGCCAAAATCCTTAATTGCTATAAATCGCTATAAATGAGAGGTATATGTCTCGTCGGTGATGCCTCGCTTACAAACTCGCTCACTTCTCTGGAACACCGTAGAAAAGTTGGCGATTCATCTCTGTTTTATAGATATTTTCATTGGCAATGCTCTTCTGAAATATCAACAATCGTTCCTACATTAGCAGTCTCTTCGAGATCAAACCGTAAAGTTCAGTCTTCACACCCCTTCGTGGTCACTTTAGAGATCTGCAGAACGTCCCTTTCCAAAGACTCGTTCATCCAACGAACATCGAGACTTTGGAACTCATTGCCTAGGGAAGTGTTCCCCGAGGCATACGATCTCCAGAAATCTAAGAAAAACACTCCTATCTTCTTTCCCTTGGTTCTCTGAACATTACAGGATTTCCCTTTTCGTGAGAACCAGAACATCGAGCTAATTGTGATTAATGTGTCAGAAATAATCATGCTGTCGCAGCATTTTTGTTCCATGAAAATCAATATACTAAAAAGAAGATATCTCGGAAATGCATACCATATATTTTTAAAAGACGCTTGTAAATTCGAAGTAATAATTGCGAGATTAATAATTATCGTAACATTAACAATGGGTAATTCAACTTTTTTTTTGGCTTTGGATTTCAACCTTTAGCCACAAACATTATACGTTAATTTCTCATTCTCAATTATTATAACTGTAGGACTTTTGCTAATAAGTTTTGAATACTGGTGGGAAATTGTAATTTCAGTTGTTGGAGTTTGTTCATACCACTGAAATTGTAGCATTTGAACCAAGATCTCAACGTGAATAGGCCATTACTCGATTAAGGTATCATAGAAATAATCTCTGAATTGTTGCATCTAATAATGGATCTCACCAATCTAAGAAACCCTGCTGCAATTCATCTGGCAGTTAGCCGGCAAAATAATTGCTCTCGAGGGAAATCTACAATCTAAGATAAACTGAAACTTGGTGAACCGTATACAGAGAACTTGAATCATTAAAGCAGTTTACGATTTATCTGGTGAAACGTTGGCGTTAAAGCAACACCATTGTATACAGGGTCACTCACGGTCGATGGTAGGTTAGACGTTTCTGGAGAACAGGATGTAGGATTATTCTGAAAATTTGCTTTATTGGGTAATCAGTTTTGTTCTATTGATCTAAAATACTTTCAGCGTTGCCGCTTCTATCAAAAAGTAGCAACAACTTTGTTATTTCAAATGGAACTTTGGAGCTTTGAAGATATGCAAAAGAGCTAAAGAAACAAGCTATACAATTATATCGAAAAACCCTGATAATTATCACAATCAAGAAGACCGTAGTCTTGACAGTAGTTGAAGTGATTTGGAGAAAAAAATTGCACATATATGATCTTTCATCACCACTTGCACAGCTTGTAGAAAAACATAAACGATCTGAGGAATGAAGTTGCAGCACACATTCATAGCGCTTATATTATTTCCTAAAAATATAATCGTTTTCTGTTATTAGACTTCTGGTGTAATATTTCATATTTTTATTTATAGTGTAGCCATCATCAAATAATTCTCGATATTGTTATTAACAAGTAAAAAAAATATTGATGATATTTCAGCTGCATCATCGTAATATAGTGAACCACTAAAAGCAAGTGTGGATATGCAGTTGTAATATTTACCTCCGAAGCTTTAATCTAAACACAAATTCAAAGATATCCGACTATTCCCCAAACGCACTATCCATATCGAAGAGAAATACAAATAAACACCCACACAAGCCAACCGATTCTCACGAAATCTCTACTCTAAAACGTTCCGTGAAGGGATATTTTTAACTATTGATATTTACATCCCGAGAATTCCTCGAGATCTCCATATATATTTCTATTTCTCATGGCCGAGATAAATAAACCCCCCGTTCTATTCTTGTCTGCGAGTGGCATTGATAAGGCCGCACCGATCACAACAAATCATGTATCCAATATGTCATCCATATACCATATTGCCATTTGAAAAACAGACAGTGATGAAAAATTTAAAATCAAACGTCACATAGCTGAAACATTTTGATTTTATAAAGATGTATTTTTACCTCGATTTTTAAAAATATTTTAGGATTAGAATTAGTTATTTGAACGTATCCATAGCCCTCTACAAAGAAGAAAAAACTGTTACAAACAGTAATGCTGGGTTTATAGATTCAACTTAACTAAAAATTAAATTAACAACTAAGAATTAATAATGTTGAATACGCGAGAACGTCAACGCCAACCTTTCAACTGTTGTGTGGGCAGAACTTGCAAAACGATTAGAGATACATCATTTGTCATTTTTTTGGCGGGCATGGAAGTATTTGGAAGTATCCTCGGAAGTATCGATATTAATTGTTCCTAATAGTGTTATGGGTTATAGGTTCAGGAGATTTTTGTTTTTTTGCTCATTTGTTAGTTTAGTTGAATCTATAAACCCAGCATAACGAATGATACATGGTTGTATTCTAAATGTCATAATGGAGACAACAAAATTGAAAATATACCTGGTGTTTCATTCAAATATGTTGTCACTTCAGGTGAATCGAAATTTGCATGAAGTTGAGTTACTTATTTTATATTGTTCAATTGTTTGCCTATCGATTGTTGTTTTATATTTTGAAAAATAAAAATTGTATAAATGTCAAATCTACTTTTCAAATATAACAGGAAACATTTTTGAAGTACCTAGTTCAAGGATTCCAAAAGAAATTAAAAAAACAAGATCGCTTTATTCTAATAAAATTGAAATAAAGGACTGGGTAATAAAAAATTATCGTAATTATTTTCATAACATGATAAATATGCTCGTAAATATGTGAATAATATATCATTTCAATTGATTTTTCTCAATAAATTAATTTTGATTGTGTCAAGTTGTTTTTTTTATATTTATGTGTAGGGTAAAGTGGAAAAATGACAGTTTTCATAACACTTTGGATTGAAATACGCCTCAAAACCAATTGTCAATAAAATTAAATAATGATTTTGTTATTTTAAATTTTTTTACGTGTTTTTTTGCAAACATCATCTATATTGCACGATATTGCACCTTCATAAATGTGTAACCTATTGAGCACTGAATCCAAGAATAATCACCGATTTTTCTCCTGTTTATACCCTGTGCTTACCAGTGACGACTCCTCATCCTGATTGATAGGATATTATTAAGGTCTTTTTCCTTCTCGAGAATACTTGAAACCAAGATTTGGCTTAGTTTTGTTTTCATTCTATGATAAACACTCGGATAAATTGTATAAGACTCGGTTCAAGATTCCCAATTTAGTTATAAATTGAAAATGCATCATCTTCACATTTTCTTCTACTTATTGGAATTAATCCCACTTTATGTGTTCTCTGCTGGGTGCTGAACGTTGACCGAGATAGTTATCAGCAGCTATCTGTCTTCTAAGGGTTCTGAAAGCAATACTTTATTTTCCTCTAGCTCGAGTTCTAACTTCATTAACGCCCTTATCTCAATTTTCAGTGAAGTTTAATAAGCCCCACCACAATATTCAGAAAAAATAATAAAGAACAAATGAAGAAAAAAGATAAAAGCAAGTCCTGTGGGGATTCGAACCCACCTAGGTTAGCTACTTTAACTTCTGCCCTTCCAATTAACCGACTGTGCTATCCTTGTACTATCTGGAAATGTTATGAATATTGGTACAATATAGGAAAATATAGCTTCAGTAGATGTATGATATACTGTGGAGGCTACACCTGTCGGAGAAAACTTTCAATCTGGTGCTTTAGGTACATTCTTCCTCATAGTTTTATCATAATTGACATCGTAAATCGTGTTACAGTTCGTCATATTGAAAATGAAGGGAGCAGAGCTCACTTCAGAAAAATGTTTTTCATTGTAGCTTCGTGATTGGCTTTTCAGCCTGTTGGATTCTGAAGATTCGAAGTTCGTGATTGGCTGTCAGCAGTTGCAGAATGTTGATAATCCAACACGTATGAGGAATCATCTATATTTGTCAATAGATAACGCATATGTACCTAATTGATGTAGTTTCCAATAGTCGTGGGGAAAAGAAATATCTATTCACTTCGTGAGGAATTTTTCCATTCATTCATAAAAATCATATTTATATTATAGACAAATCTATAACTGTAATAATTGTTGCAGATCCTCTGCGATACCCCACAAGGGCGGCAGCAGCATCCCCCTGCCGGGGTCGGCCATCCCCGCGCGCAGATGCGCCCCCGACAAGGTTCGGCCGGTGGCGAGCAGCAGCAGAAGCTCCAGTCCGGCCCTGTCGATGATCCCTCGCGGGCCCCCCGGCACTGTGCAACCCGCCAGCCCCTACCAGGCCCAGCAGAAGAATAACTCGGTGCTGGACAAGCTGAAGCTGTTCAAGAGCAGCGAGAACAGGGGTGGTCAGGTCAGTGCGTTTTGAAATATGGTTCAGGCCGGTCAGGCCGGTTCAGGCATTGTCGATCTGAATGAACACATCATTGATCAGAGAATCAGGAAACAGAAAGAACATCGTCAACCAGACTGTGAAAAATGTGTAATGTCACAAAGTAGAAAGAACGTATTCAAAATTGAGAAACTAAAATGCAAAGCAAGTGAAAGTATTGGTTGTAGAATGTACGATAGTTGATACAACTTCAATCACTCATGTTGAGTTGTATATTTGCTCCACGCATATTTCATACCCACTGAAGAAAGCAGTGCAAATCTTCGTTAACCGAACTCCAATTCGGAAAACTACCACTTCAGGCCATAACTCGAAATTGCACCTTCTTTTTCAAATTTTCTCGGCGCCATCTCGTAACTATACAAACAACCAGGATATTCACATTTGTCTAGAAGTCGAAGATTGTCTATAACTCGAAAGCAAAGAATATCATTTTGTATTTAGGTATTTTCATAACGTCTATGTTGGCGATTTCTCTTTGTGATTTGTGAATAGAAACGAAAAACTGCCACTCAAGCACAAAAAACTCGAAGAATATCTCAACCCGTCAACAAATCCCAAACCCCAGCACTTTTCCCACGTGAACCCTGTCAACGTTTACTAGCTAACTCGGTGTTGGACAAGCTGAAGCTGTTCAAGAGCAGCGAGAACAGGGGTGGTCAGGTCAGTGCGTTTTGAAATATGGTTCAGGCCGGTTCAGGCATTGTCGATCTGAATGAACACATCATTGATCAGAGAATCAGGAAACAGAAAGAACACCGTCAGCCAGGCTGTGAAAAATTTTAAATTTCACAAAGTAGAAAGAACGTATTCAAAATAAAATGCGAAGCAAGTGAAAGTATTGGTTGTAGAATGTACGATAGTTGATACAACTTGAATCACTCATGTTGAGTTGTATATTTGCTCCACGCATATTTCATACCCACTGAAGAAAGCAGTGCAAATCTTCGATAACCGAACTCCAATTCGGAAAACTACCACTTCAGGCCATAACTCGAAATTGCACCTTCTTTTTCAAATTTTCTCGGCGCCATCTCGTAACTATACAAACAACCAGGATATTCACATTTGTCTAGAAGTCGAAGATTGTCTATAACTCGAAAGCAAAGAATATCATTTTGTATTTAGGTATTTTCATAACGTCTTATGTTGGCGATTTCTCTTTGTGATTTGTGAATAGAAACGAAAAACTGCCACTCAAGCACAAAAAACTCGAAGAATATCACAACCCGTCAACAAATCCCAAACCCCAGCACTTTTCCCACGTGAACCCTGTCAACGTTTACTAGCAGGCGGCGACCGCAACCGCGAACGACAAGCCGGGCGATGGCAAGCGAACGAGCAGCTCGAGTGGCGTTTCGTCCGCTAGGAGCGACTCGAGCGCCAGCCTCGAGCCCAGCCTCGAGCTGCGGCCCGTCAGGAACGCGTCGCGGCTCAAGCAGGGGCGGCCGTCGGGCAAGCCCGCCCAGCCGAAGGGCAGCCCGAACGCGGCCAAGAGGGGGGAGACGGCGGTTGCAGGCGGTGGGAGGGGCAGCAAGACAGCGGCCGATGTGGAGAAGCATGCCACCAAGGTTTGTTCATTGGATTGTTTATATATAGGATTTGATGGTTGAAGTTGGACAACCATCGACGGTGATGTTCGTCAACTTCTTCGGCTGTTTAACTGATTTGAAACGAAAATTTATTTTACCAAAGGCCCTCGGGTGAATTTTACTTTCCGGATCTCTATAACGCACTTGGTACATGAATAACTATATCATTATCATCAAGGTGGCTAGCCTGGCGGCCACCAAGCTGGCCGAGCCCAAAACCAAAGCGACCGTCCTCAGCAAGGCCCCATCACCGGCCATCCCCCAACCCGCCGCCCCCCCTGGCACCGGCATCCCCAAGCCGACGGCCGCCGTCAAGGGCACCAGCAAGGCGCCGCCCAGGGCCGTGGGCGTGTCGAGGGAGGGGTCTCAGGTGTCGCTGAAGCAGCACAAGCCGGCTGTGGCGCTGGTGTCGCCCATGAAGAACGAGGCGCAGCCGCTGGTGCTGTCGGAGAGCAGTCACAGCGCCAGCACCGGCCACCACAGCAATTCGAGCGAGAGCTCGGTGATCTACAGGTGAGGATATTGAATTCAAGAAAACCTAAATCATGCGAGAGAGTATGAGTTCGTTTCAAACAATCTACTTATGGTAGAGTTGATAGTTTTTTTCCAATATTTTCGCTAACGAGCGCAAATTCTGTCACTTAATAACATTCCTCGGAGAACGTCAATTTTATGTTGGTATTCAAAAAATTACATACAAAAATCATAAATGACCTGAAAAACGAACAATGTGAATGTCTTTTTTTCGCTCCAGCCGCAAATGTCAACGTCATATTTGAAATGGTTTCAATCAGAATTACATATGTGAAAATATGAACCAAAGGAAGTGATACGTTTGAAAACATGATCATTTATTTTCTAAACAAAGAGGAACTTTGTATATCGAGCATTTCCAATCGGTACGCACTATATTATTTTAAGCAACAATTGTATTAAATTGTAATCGATTTAATTATGAGTTTTTCTGCTAATTCATACTTGTATTCGAACTATGAGTTCGAAAATTTCAAAAAAAATCTGATGTACCATGATATTCTGAATGGAATCAGTCGAATAGTTCTTGAGTAAAATTTGAAAAAACTCCTAAAAATTACGTATTTGATTTTTTCTTGATCCTTGATGTTCATTTTCACAAACGTTATCTCAAGAAGCAATTTTTCTCAATTGTAATTGAATTCATAATGAGGAGCGTACACAAACTGTGAGTTCGAAAATTTCTAAGAGAATCATGATTGTCTCTTTTAACGACATTGATATAAAATGATATTCTGAATGGAATCTGTCGTTTCCCGTTTTTTTCAATTTTCAAAATCCTGATTTTACTCAGAACATCTGAACTGACCGTTAATTTCCTCATTGGCTCACAGGCCGTCGAGCGAGAGCGGTTCCGAGCCCCACAACATCATCCCCAACCGCCACGAGCCGCCCACCTACCTCACCTCCGTCACCGACCACCCACCCGCGCCGCCCAAGCAGCAGCAGCCGCTGACCGACATCAGGGAGGGCAGCAGCAGCATCGCCGCCGGCGAAGACCCCGCCCTCATCGCCGTCGAGCCAATGAAGCCGCTGCTGCGCGGCTACTGCGGCGCGGCGGCGCTCACGCTGCCCTCGAGGCAGCGGCAGCGCCTCCAGCGGGCAAGGCCCGAGGTTGGGGGTGGCGGTGGGGGCGGTGAGTGCTGCGAGGCCGCTCTCGCCGGCGGGTACCTCTCGGACGGGGAGGTGTTGAGGGGGGTGGCGGTGCCGGTGGTGGTGGATGTGGGGGATGGGTATGTGTCGGAGGGCGGGGCGGCGTTGTACGCGAGGAGGGTGCAAGGTGTCAACGGGTGAGTGCATTTGTTTGTTTATTTTTCACGAGAGCTATTTGTCCTACGGACTCGTAATTTTTTCAGAGGCAGTTTTTTTCGTCAAATTGCCAGGCAACAAAGTTCTCATTGATACATGTCAAGTTTACTTCGACTCAAAAAAACTAGAGTGTAATTCGGTGGGACAATTTAATGAATATGTGAATCATATTCAATTTCTCCACTCGAAGACTCCAAATCGCGACCCTTTCACAAATGAGAATTGAGAAAAACTTGTTTACAATGCTGGTTGTCATGATTTCAAAAGTTAGGTTCCGTTTCGTCGCTGGATAAGTTAGGGCAAACTTTTTTCGCTGTCATAATGAACTAAATTGTCATTTGAATATTATTTGTATATTTCCCCTTAGATACGGTTACTATATATACACTCTATGAGCGGAAGTTATGGTTCATAACATATACGCCAATAGCAAGGTCTCATTTATGGCAATAATTTTATTCTTCAACTTCCATTGATTAAATATTTCATAATCTCTGTCGTATACGAGTCTGGATTTCTACGGCTATAAGTTATTCGCAATTTTGGCTGCATTTTCTATGAAACTCTTGGGTGAATTCGTATACATTTCCATTATTTTTATAAGACTACACAAATAAAGCAGCAATGACATCCACTAAATATAATGATGACACAAAAATATTCACAAGAGTCAAAATATCAACAAATGTCATACCTACTATGAGAATAAAAATGGAAAAAAAGATAGAGAATAATACCTGATGGTAACAACTCGAACTTCTCGAAATGGTATCGTTTTTGAAGCCGAAAATTGAAACAAAAAATGACATTCTGCGGGACTAATCGCGGATATGCGCATGCGCAAGTTTGAATTGAGAATCGACATTCGTTTTCATAATGGAGGAGAGTAGCTTTCTAGTGAGCGACAAACGTATGATAATTATTAAAAATCAATCAAATGTGTCACGTAACCTTCAATTCGACGTTTTTATTTTTTCATGACATATATTTTTCAAATTTTCATTAATTGATGGATTGTTGGACGATTTTGGATAATAGTTGATGATAGATACAGGGATGGATGTGATCTTCAAAGCGATACTTTCAATTTGCATAGATATTTGTGACTATGAAACCATCGGAACAGGATTTGTGGGTCAATTTTTGAAAATGATTTCAACCATAAAAACAAAACCTGCAGTCGCAGTGATGAATCGTATACTGCTGATTCAGAAGTGGGATTTTTTGAATATTAGGAAATGGTTAGGTACATTATCTTCTTTCAGCGAACCGAATCAGAGATTTCAAATACTTTCACACTTCGAAATGGTCCCAAAAATACTGAAAAAATACTGAAATTACTAAGATATTGACAGATTTCAGAGTGGCAGCATTCATCCCTCAGGCCAGATGCCCTCTGGCCGAATGTTACCCTCTGTGCGTTAGGATCTATATAACGCACTTGGCAAATTATCGTTCACGCCAGTGAAATTGTCTCGAAAAAGAGATCGAGCTTGTGACTTTCATCCTTCTTTATCCTTCACAATCATCGAATAACATCAAACTTTCAAATCGCTTTCAACCAATGATAGGATAGCAAACACATTTTCCGCAACAACACCAAACACAATGCCTTGTAACAGATTTATTTTCATTGTGTTGGATGGCAGCCGGCTTCACTTCCGAGTCCAAAATCGTGTGCGGATCGCTTTGAAATTCGAATCAAGTCCATTATCTCTACGAAATTTCCCCGACCTGACATTCCCTCCCTCGGGATAATGCGTTTTCCCCCGCGTTCGCCCGAAAAGGGTGTCGTATCCATGTATGCCCTGATGAAAATTGATGTTTAAAGCGGCTCTTTCAATTATTCATCCGCATGACCGCTATTTGAGCACCAGAAAAATATCTCTGCGAAAACTTTTCATATGAAATTATGGAGAGATACTCTACTTAAGCACGAATATTCAGCGGTTTTCTGAAGCAATTTATTACCGCAATCATCATTATTAATAGTTTTTTCATTTTTTCTCTCACTTTTCTCTCTATATTTACACTGTTCGCTAGCTCAGTCCTTCAGCTATAATCTCGTACTTCTTCGATGCATGAGGTTTCCTCCGTAAAATCGCTACAGGATGTTACCTGAAAATGTGCTAAATTTCGAAATTTCCAAGAAGATCTCAAATAAAGAAAAACAGTTTCTTCACAACTTCAGCAGCAGAGGCATGAAAATAATCTCATTATCTCGAGACATTTCCAGAATCGCTTTTTCATCTCTTTTATTTACAGAGTGATGTCGAAAAATTAACTTGTTGGTTCTGCAATCATAACTCTTTTCCTCTTCAACCGATTTTGAAAATCTCAGGCTCATTTTGAAGCTGAAATCTTAGATGTAGAGATATGGAGATCAGAATTGACTAAAGATGAACATTCAAGATCGAGGGTTTCCTCAAATCTGAAACACCCTCTAAATCCCGGCTGGGTGAAGAATTAAATGAAAATCAACTTGTTTTCGGATACGTCCAGATCTTCCTTGCTTTCAAAAGTCGAAAATTCTGCGTGAGAAAACTCAATTGAAACGGCATAATTTCGAAAAGAAATAAGCCCAAGAAAAATACGCCCGTAACCGACGTAACAAGAATCAACTTTTTCCGCTATGAGTACCGCTTGTCCCGATTCTGAAAAAGGAATTTTTTTCGCCCTGTACATCAAACTATAATACTTGGAGTACCCCAGTTTTGGCTATTCTTATTATGTCCTTCCCCTTCATCTGTACCCAAAGTACCCCAAGAGGGAAAGGGGAGGAATAATTTTTTGCGGAATCTCCGACCCCGGTGTATGGGTCAGGTAAGATCTGTTTCCCGATACATTTAACCGTTTAGCCAGCAAAAATTCGCCCCCTAAAAAAGTTTTGGAGGTGATATTTTTTCACGCTTTTTTTGGTGGTGATATTTTCGTTTCGATCAAACAACGTTGTGGATTTTTTTTTCAATCGGGATTTCGAGGGAGTTTTAGATTTGGGTCATCCTTGCAGAAATCCTTGATCTTTATTGTTTATCTTGAGTCAATTCTGATCATCATGCCTCCTCATCTTTCAAATTCAAAATGAGCCTGAAATTTTGAAAATCGGTTGAAAATGAAAAAAGTTATGACTGCAGAACCAAAAAGTTAACTTTTTGAGATCACTCTGTAAATAAAAGAGATAAGAAGACAATTGTGGAAATGGTTCAAGGTAATGAGTTAATCTTCATGCCTCTGCTGTTGAAGTTGAAAAAAAAATGTTTTTTTTCATTCGGGATCCTTTTGAAAATTCCGAAATTTTGCACAGTTTCAAAAATCATCCTGTAGCAATTTTATGGAGGAAACCTCATGTATCGAAGAAGTACGAGATTATAGCTGAAGGACTGAGCTAGCGAACAGTGCAAACAGAATTCAAATTGTTCAAAGCAGAAAAAAGTTATTGAAATTTTAACAGGGTGCGGTGCGACGTAATTATTGTTGCGTAGTTTATTTGAATGTCATCATTACCAATCGAAGATGTTTCTATTATTTATCGATATTGAATCAATTTATTTGGAGCACTGATCGTTTCGCTCGTCGTACTCCAAACAACGCGTGCGACAAAATAGCGTATCATATTATCGATTTCTCAATCACGAGAAACAAAAGCTCAACCACCCTCTACGAACTACTAACAACACGTTGAAAGCACTTCCTTGGTCCAAACATCCCAAGATCTTTACTTCTTTGACGCGTTTTTGTTCCATCACAATAAAACCCCCTTTTTCTTTACTCCTCGCTCAGAACCATCTAGCAATCGTGTAATCGAACACCTCCCCTTGTCGTCTTTTGTTTCTTCGCAAAGCATCCCCCCTACCCCCCTACTACCCCCACTTGCTCCCCCGCATGCCGCGTTCCGGGAATACATCATGCCGCGGTCCACTTCAGATTGATTGGCTACCGGAGTACCGGATCGGCTTACCCGGATACCGGAGTCTATTCGATTAGGCACACGGACGTCCGAGCGGCATGATCGATGCGATTCGATGAGAGTGGAAATGGGAAATTTTCACATGCTCAACCGGAGTAAAATCGTTTGAAATGCATCGTCGAATAGTGATCGGTTTGAAAGTGGCCCGGATTTTGCGATAGACGCGAATTGGGTCGGTGAATTCGATTCAAAGATGAGGATTCACTTCAACGTAACATTTTTTTGTTGGAGGTGATATCATTTATACGGACGGACTCTACAGCTTGTCTTATTAAAAATGTCGCAAGCTAAAACTCAACAGCTTTTCATCCAATTACAAAAAAAATGGGATGGTTTGGAAATCATTATATTTTTTTTCAACAACAACCGAAGCCTATAATGTATGATCAACCTTTTTTAGGATAATGATATTGTTTATTGCCCAGTAGGGTTCAGCTTATATGCACACCGGCAAAAAAACGGACCAGAAACAAAATAGCCAAATTGTTCGCCCTATAATAATTCTTTTTATTCTTGTCTGATTTCGGTGAAGTTTCGACCAAATCGAAGATTTATGTTTCGGAATGTTGGCCCGAATTTTGGTTCCCAAGAAAAGTTTTTTAAGGATAAAAGAATCATTTTGTCCTCCTGAGGGATGAAAATCAAAAACCAAAAATCTCAATGTTATTTGATATTAAGAAAAACTCAACAGTTACTGAAAGCACCCTAAACTCAAAAGCTTTTCAATCTGAAATCATGAATCTGACAGAAAAGGAAAATGGATCATATCTTTTTCCACGTTTTTGATGATCGAAATAAGTATAATGAATTTCAATATTTTCTTTGAATCCGTGAAACTTTGAGAAAAAAAAACTATTTGAAGTAGTAAAGAAGATTGAGCTAGTACTCTCGAATCATGGAATATTTTTTGTGAGATATGTCCCTTAGGTAAGTTATTCAATTGTAAAAGTGATAACAATTGTGATATTGCATCTGAAATATATCCCAATAACTATCCAGAAAGAGAACAACCTTTTAAAAATATTACACAACAGGTTTGGAAAGTGACATATTTCACACGAGTAGTCGTAACGAGTGAAGGAAATGTGCTTTCCAACGAGTTTTGTACACTATTTTTCCTACGATTCCCAATACTTTCATTTCACCTGAAGTCTTGTCAAAAATGTACTTGAGCGGTCTCTATAATCTCAGGTGGTTTTGATTCGATATCAAGTACCACTGTTTATTTCCATATTTAAGATGATTTTTGAATACTTCTCCGACAATTCCTTATTATGTGAATTACCGATTGATTGAATTAGTTTTGTTCGGACGAACAATTTTATTGATATTTGACACCCATACGCCTGCTAGCACCAGTAATCACGCAACCAGGAATACAGAACCACAGAAGTACGTAGTGCGCAAGCGCGTACGAGTTAGTGCGTCCTTGACTCCTTGTCAAATGTAAATAGTGCAAACATCTGTGATACTGTGATATGATGCAACATGCAACTGATGCAAGCCGTGCATAAAACTGTAGCCGTACTCTTTCGAATGATCTCACCCGCTGTCATCAACATCATCAGACATGTATAGAAATAGTTCCAGTCACTGAACCTAACTTTTATCAAAGTGAATTCAGAGGTTATGTATCATTGACACATTGAAATTAATAGATAGGTACCTGAAAGATTCTCAGTATAATTCGAAAGGAGACAGAAATTTCAATAAATAATATGTATTTGATTTTTGAACGTTTTTATATTGACAGTGAGTACCAACTAATATACCTAATTATTTCCAACAATTCAGACGAGCGTGTGATTATTTTCATTTCAACTCGTGCGCTTTTTTCTTTTAAATAACAATGCCATGGTGATATGAGCTACTTTCCAAATAAAAAAACAGTCTGCTTCATGACGATTTCATACGGGGTCGTAGGAAAAAGCTTTTTCCAAAAGGTTATCGTAAAATCAGATATGCTGCTCGTGTAAATCATCCCATTCAGTGATGAATGAGAATTTCGCTGTCCCTATTGTGGTTACTGAGTTTCTGAACAATAAACTGAGGCATAATAAGCATTGTTCACTGAAACCACAAATCACCTTAGAGTCCACACGCCTTCTATATTAATGAACTCCGTATGACTAGATACAAGCCAGATTGTCGTGAAAATATGTATTGTGTAAGTTGATCATTTCACGATTCGATATTTTTCTTTGGATACACATGAATTTGTCTTGAATCTAAGCTAACAATCTTCATGGTAAACATTCAGGAACCTTGACATGGGTAGTTTTATAATCGATAATGGTAGATTATTATTTTCACAACCACCAGAAAGTATGAATCAAAAACAATTAAATTGAATAATGAAAATATGCTAGAGAGTCGCGGGTATGCAGTGGTGCTGCGAAACGCCAAGTACATGAAAATATTCCGAGAAATATCAATTCATTTCAAAGCATAATACGTCAAGTAAAACATGCTTCCTTCTTATAAGCTTGCGGCCAATACCTCATTTCAACATTTACATCTGAAACTGACAGTTTTGACGACCTTTGCAATCCAAGTGGTTCAGTTCGATTATGGAATATCGACTGTGTTTTTTACACAGGAGTTAAAATCACCATTCTATTATCAAAAATGATTTCGGAATAATGTTCAGTGCCTACTGGTCGTGGAGAAATAATTTCCAATTTCATCAAATTGGATTTTCTGAGTATACGCTAGCATGTTCTCTTGTTGATGATGAATTCACAGGGGAGATAATGTGATATTTGATCACTTAAACTCCTCCCAGGGGAATTGTGTTCAATGGGACATTTTAATGAAACAAAGCTCGTCACGTAATTACATCCATGTAGCTACCGATGTTCGAAATTTCCCTCGGATTTCCCAGACTGAATCGTTTAGTTTACGAAATACTGAACTGATTACTTCAATTGATACAGGTTGTCTCACAATGAACAATCGCGATCGATTTCTTGAATATTTTCGAGATGGTGACAGGACGATAATCTGCTTATTTTTGATGTAACACTCTACATTTCATTTCATGTTTAGGGTTAACTTTGTGTAAGTAATGTGTAAGTTCCAAAAATTTATAGTTTTCGAAATATTGTTATCAATTTCCTATTTTTTCATTGTTAAAATGCTAGACGTCATTCAGGTTTTGTTATTAGCTGGCCATGAGCGAGACACGAGACATAAAAATTTCAAAAGATACTGTAAGACTAGGTCTTTGTGAATCACTTGAACACTTTGACAGACTCTAGAAAGTCTTCGACAGCCTAGAAATCGCTGGAATGCTATGAGTCATTGGAAAATCATTTGAGGTCACTGAAGATTCTTCGGAAATCACAAAAGCTTGATCTTCATGAGAATGAAAAAATTCACTCTTGCCTTCTAAAAGAGCACTTGGGGTAGGGGCTACAGAACGTTCATGAAGGCTTCAATCAGGAAATCTTTGATGTATCAGAAGCAACTAGGAAGTCTTTAAGAGTCATTGAAAGCAACCTTGAGTGTTAAGAAGTTTTTGGAAATATTTTGAATACACTGGTGTCCTTTAGAAAACAATGGAATTATTTGGAAGTCACTGATGGGAATCCTTGAAGTAGCTAATTGAAAATGTTCTGAAGGTGTACCTAGTGTCTTTGAAGATCAGTTGGATGTCTTAAAATTAAATTATAAGGCAATTTGACAGGCTTCAAGAGGAATTTGAGAGTAATAGAAACCACTAGGATGAATCTGAAGCATATGGATATATTTGGGAATATTTAGAATGCAATGTTTGAAAGTCACTGGGAACCCTTAAAACTACCTGGAATTTGGAGTTTGAGCAATTTGTGAAGTTCTGAAGGCACCCAACGTCTTGATCATTGTATGTGTGATTCAAGAACCCTTTATGAGTGACTGAAAGTGACTGAAGACCCTGTTATTCTTTGGAAGTCACTGGAAATCCTCAAAACACAGTATAAGAAATAGGGTCATAAACCTCTAAAGCTTTAGCAGAATTAATAATCGTTTTCCGATACCTTACTATAAGTTACTACCGGATATGCCATCAAAATTAAATCGGAATATTCTTTTATGCTCGAGAAAATCGAAATCAAAAATAATTATTTGACAGCACCATATTTCTGCTGACGTCACCTGGTAGATCGGGATGGTATCGTAAAAATATCGAAAATAATAGGGATGAAGAATTTTTTGACATAAGTGATGGCAGATAAGTCAGATGACAATATGTCAATTTTTAATTCAAATTTTTTTCGATAACGAAACTAATTCAAAATATTTAAAAGGGCGCATTAATTGGTTGTTTATCATCTATATAACGCAAGTCAGGTATTTTATATGAGTTAATAATATTTCTATAGGATTTTCAATACCACCTCAGCGAAGTCAATGAGACGATTGAACTCAAAGACACTATAAAATAATTAATAACTTTATTGTCTGGGAAAAGTAGGTAAGTGTAGTGGTGCATCTGATAATATATTAAATCAAAAAACACAAGTTGATATTATAATTACATATTCACAATATAATGTAAATATTTCTCTATATATATAATATAAGTACGTACTAACAATAACTGAGGATTTAGGAAAATACATTTATTATCGAGTTTATTATTATTTACAGAAGTGCATGACAATAAAGATTTGGTTTATTAGCTTATACCTATTACTAAAATACTTTGTGCTCTCACTTCACAGGTTCTCATGATGTTCATGTCCAAAGATTAAAACACAAAGTTTGTTTCATATTAACACAAATATGAATTTCGAGAATCCACATTCTTGTTGCTACATGAAGCACAATAAGTCTTTTAATGCCTAAACTTTCTGAAAAAAGTGGTCAGTGAGGGGTATAATGAACGCTGAAGAATGAAATAAAACTCAATAGTAACTTACCTTTAATCATCCGAATATATTTTCGCAGGAAGAATTAAAATCTTTCGCCCAGTAATTTTTTACCGCCATCTGTCAAAGATGACAGAGATTGTCAATTCTTCTTCCACTTCGATTAATGGAACAGAACCTAAACCAACCTACCAGGTGACGTCACATTATTAGAAATTTTCGATTTTTGAATGCCGATTTTGGAAAAACCCTTGAAAATAAAAATTTCAAAAAATATCGACGTATTATCTGGGGCACCGCGTTTCACATATATAATTTTTGAAAAAAGGTGTACAACCCTATTGCAAGTCATACTCGAATAGGGTCATAAACCTCTAAAGCTTTAGCAGAATTAATAATCGTTTTCCGATACCTTACTAAACTACTACCGATATGGCATCAAAATTAAATCGGAATATTCTTTTATGCTCGAGAAAATCGAAATCAAAAATAATTATTTGACAGCACCATATTTCTGCTGAAGTCACCTGGTAGATCGGGATGGTATCGTAAAAATATCGAAAATAATAAGGAAGAAGACTTTTTTGACATGAAAGTGATGGCAGATAAGTCAGATGACAATATGTCAATTTTTAATTCAAATTTTTTCGATAATGAAAGTATAATTCAAAATATTTAAAAAGGCGTATCAATTGATTGTTTATCATCTATATAACGCAAGTCAGGTATTTTATATGAGTTAATATTTCTATAGGATTTTCAATACCACCACCTCAGCGAAGTCAATGAGACGATTGAACTCAAAGACACTATAAAATAGAGAACTAAAAATGAAGAATTAATTCAATTAATAACTTTATTGTCTGGGAAAAATAGGTAAGTTTAGTGGTGCATCCGATAATATATTAAATAAACAACACAAGTTGATATTATAATTACATATTCACAATATAATGTAAAGAAGATATCTCATATAAACTCACATCATATGTACTAACAATAACTGAGGATTTAGGAAAATACATTTATTATTTACAGAAGTGCATGACAATAAAGATTTGGTTTATTAGCTTATACCTATTACTAAAATACTTTGTGCTCTCACTTCATTGGTTCTCATCATGTTCATGTACAAAGATTCAAAGAATAAGGATAAGAATTTTAACTTAGATCAAAATTATCTTCACAGCAATTACTTGCAGATGTAGCTATGTGTTGTCCTACTGCAAAACACAAAGTTTGTCTCATATTAACACTTGGAGTACAAATATGAATTTCGAGAATCCACATTCTTGTTGCTACATGAAGCACAATAAGTCATTGAATGCTTGAACTTTCTGAAAAAAGTGGTCAGTGAGGGGTATAATGAACGCTGAACAATGAAATAAAACTCAATAGTAACTTACCTTTAATAATAATAATAATACTCTTTATTAACGGGACGAACCCAATTCCTACAATCATCCGAATATATTTTCGCAGGAAGAATTAAAATCGCCCAGTAATTTTTTACCGCCATCTGTCAAAGATGACAGAGATTGTCAATTCTTCTTCCACTTCGATTAATGGAACAGAACCTAAACCAACCTACCAGGTGACGTCACATTATTAGAAAAGGATGGAGAATTTTCGATTTTCGAATGCTGATTTTGGAAAAACCCTTGAAAATAAAAATTTCAAAAAAATATCGACGTATTCTCTGGGGACCCGCGATTTCACATATATAATTTTTGAAAAAAGGTGTACAACCCTATTTCTTGAAAATCAATAATCTAGGTACTCCTTGTGTCTCACAGAGACAGTTGCTCGCTCACGTGAATCACTTGATATTTGCAACTGTCTAGCGATTCGTTTTCTATTGACAGTTGTAACTGTTGTTTGATTAATCGACTGACAGACAGATGTATCTGTTTGACAGGATATACAACTGTAATAAATTGTACATCAGAAGTCACAATTCCAAAGACAATTCTGACCGAGATTCCAAATGAAAAACGGACTAACGGACAAGTCATAGAGGCCCAAAGTTCATCTATTCAATAGCAATCGTTGCGACGACCCACCCGAAGTGAATTTCTCAAGGCAACCGTGGTTTTTTGTCATGCACACCGACCGACAATGCCCTTCTCGGTTCTTGGGCAGAGGATGAATCACCAGTCTAGAAGGGGGGTTTAAAAGAGCGGCGCGTGGCTCGTATAGTTCCGCCATCACAGCTGAGTTCAATCAAGTTCGGTGCAGCAGGCTGGGCTGGGACTGTTTGTTCTGTTTGTTTCCCGATCAGGGTCGTTCTTTCTGTTGTGCTCAAGATTAAAATTACAGTTTACACCATCACGGTCGATTGTCGATTTGAAATTGAGATTTTTCCACCCACGGTACACTATACGGCAGTGGCGGGTCATCCATAGCAAGAATTTTCTCCCTTCTTAAAAAAAATACTCGTGTACGCATGCGCAGAATAGTCGAATTATACTAATAGTCGAGAAGAGTATTTGGTAAACAGGGTGATTCAGCATTTGATGTAGATATTTCGAGTTTCAAGGACGTATTGCTGGGATTAAAATAAGACTTTTTCGAATAAAAATGTGTCCCTAAATGCACCTTCTTTGTACTACAGCTACTATAAACATTTTACATTTCTAACGTAAATAAATTTCTTGGTCGCAACAACAAAATAATCAACCCCCGCTGTTAACTGACAACTAACAATACGTGTCAACAAAAATTCAATGCAATTGACCCTTCTCAGAATAGAAGGTTATCATGGCCCATGGCGGATTTTGACATTTGTTGACAGATATAGGAAAAAATCTAGGGAAAAATTTGACACTTGACAGTTAACAAAATAAGTGTTCCATGTCAAAATTAAATCAAAATGTGAACAAATCCAAATTCCGGAAAATATCCTTTTTCTTTGTGCCTTTTAATTCTAAGAAATATCTATATCGATATTCTGGAATTTGGATTTGTTTCCATTTCAATTCAATTTTGACATGGAACACTAATTTTGTCAACTGTCAAATTTTTCCTTAGATTTTTCCCTAAATCTGTCAAATGTCAAAATCCCCCATGATAACTTTCTTTTCTGGGAAGGGTCAATTGTTTCATGGCCCACAAGATCATGATGTTTAAATTTAGAGTTTCTCTTTTCAAACATGTTTTCGAAAGTGTTGACCCCCCCAAAACTGGTTTCACCCAACTTTTGAATCAAAAAAATGTACTCAAAAAAACAGGGGCATGCCGATTTTCAAAATACTCGATCCGCTATTATAGTCAAAGTTTCAAATTATCTTTTCTTTACGCAATTTATAGTGGGTGTAGCTCAAAGGGGGTGCATTTTATGACAAATGCTTACATGAAAAAAAGTTAATACGTCCTTGAAATATCTACACCGAATTTTGGATCACCCTGTATCGAACAAGTATAGAGAACGAGAGATTTATTTATTATTCAATGTGACCTGGCGTATTCAAACATCGGATTTACGATGATTTACCAATTTTTCTGAGATCTGGAAACAGAAGGATATCGATTTTTTATCGAGTTTTTTTAATTGATTAGAAAACAGCCTACCAGTATACAAAAATACAAATTTCTGGATATTATTTTCAAGTTCGTGAACTCGAGTCAATTGTAATATGTTTCTGTAGCTTCTCAATTAAAAGATAGATGAGTAATAGTTCTTCTTTATTTTATCTCAAGGAAATTTCTGATGAGAAAGTATTGAACGAACTTGAAATGGTAAATGAGATCACAGGATGACTCTTATCTTTTAGGGATGGATTTCTTACTGTTTTTTATAGGTATTATACGTATAAAAATCGAACAATTTTTTTAAGATGATTAAAAAAAAATTAGACTAGTAAAAGTTTTATTTTGTTCAATGATGCTTTATATTCAGAGTTTTTGGTGCTTTGGAACATATCTCAGATCTTTCGTTTTACATTGTTTTTGGTAAATTTTTGTTCAATTATTGTCCAGGTGAATGCGTAACAGTTATTCATCAGAAAATACCCCTTTAAGCTCAATTTATAAACTCCGCAGCCGTAGCTACAGTTGACGCTGCATTTACTGTTCGTTGATGGAATATGCTAAAGATAATCATATGTTCATAAACATCGCAGCTGACGCAGATGACGTCGGATATCTTCTCAATACATTTTGGAACGGCAACGTCAACTGTAGCTACGGCAGTGGAGTTTATAAATTGAGCTTTATCCCGTAAGCCCTGGCTTCGACCCCAAAAGACCTGATATCATTTGCAGCCCCCAACCCTACCTTAAGTTTTAATTAAACTGGCTTGCCAAAGGAAAGACAAGCCGACACCTGAACAATTTTCTTATCTGTTCTCCCCCAACATGTAATACGAAACGTGCACACGAGACGCTCTATCTGGATCTGAGATCTTTCGGTGTCGTTTTGACGCTATAAAAATGAGGTTATGATCAGAATACGGAAGTAACTCATCCATCATCAACATTACCCTCCCATTCATTATGAAATGAAATTCTCAATTTTGTCAGGATTGTTATATAGAATGACGAGATTTGGAGATCTCGGAGTAGGTTTCAAGAATTTATTGGAATGGAAATCAACATCAATCATTCGTAAGGGTGGAATATTGTAGGAGAGATTACCCGTATTTTTGACTACATCTTGAACCCTGATCTCTTGAAATTAGTAAAAATTTTGTTCTTGTATAGTGATTGGACTATCAAAATTCAGGATTCTGAACCACCCTGTATTTGTTTCAATTGAATAACAATCGATAATAAATAAAAAGTTGAGATGGGAACATGCAAGCCATTTCAGTCCCAATTTTTCACACCCTATATGTGATTGTGATTCGCTGAACCCCAAATATGATAAATTGATAGCATCAGCTTTCCAGTAAGTACCTAAAAATATAATAAATTCTTATTAGAATGTTTTCAAAAATGTGAAAGTTATGAATAAAAACGATCGATATTTTCGAAAAAGAATATTTGGAAAGTCCTATTCATTTTGCGAGTGGAATCATCTTTTTAATTTCGGCATCATAATCGACCAGGCATTCAATTTAAATTAGGGCAAAGTTGAGGAATTTTATGGTCATCATCATAACTTTCTTGCAATAAACCTTACATCTTGCAATAATTAAATGTTAAACTTTTTCTCTCAAAAATCCCCAAACAAATAAGCCTGAAGAAATATACTTACAAAGATTTTCGGTTTTCATATAAGTTTTACTTATATACGATGGTGTTTCAAACATTCGATTCAATTATCCCACTGGGTTTCATCAACACAACATATAAATGTTTTCGATCATTCCATGTTTTCAATCATTACAAAATGTCAAATAATGTGTGTTTTCATTTGCTCATAAAAAACGCAATTTAGTATTTTCGACCGGATTTCGATTTTTCTAGCATTAGACGGGTCAATTGGAATAAATCGGAACCATCATGGCACACTTAAATGGAAAACTAAAAATTAAAATATAAAAAATTCTGACGTTTGAAATGTTACTTATGTGGTATCATTGGATCCAGAAAATTATGCAGATTTCAAAAATGTAATGATATACAGGGTGTTTCATTTAAAAATCGAAAGTTGGTATCACTTCCGGTATAAACAAATCATTTGTAGGTCAAAAAGTGCCGCTTATTATATCCATGGCATATCCCAAATTTCAATCGATCACCTCCAAAACTAACGGAGATAAGGGGGGTGTACCATGATCCTGTTACACCCGGTATACAGGACAATAATAAATATCCAAATTGAACAGAAAATGTAAATAAATGTTTCGGAAAAGTCAAATTGTATACAACCCCCAATAGTGTTCTATAGGCATTCAAAAACGCTTCGTAGTCCAAAATATTGAGTTAAAAAAGTGTAATAGGTGCACCAGATTTCGATTCATCATTTTGAAGATTCTAGGAGAAAGCTCCAAAAACGAAAAGAATATTTGAAGCTGCCACGCATATTTGTTCACGTAAGGTACCATTTCATCTTTAAAATATGTCTTGTACAAAAAACTGACGTACTTATTAGAAACAAAAAAAAAAAGGATCTTGACCTATTTCATCGCAATCGTCGACCCCTAAGCTAGCCCCTAACTTTTGCCACCGTCGCTACACACCCTCCTGTTGCTCCCCCCCACCCCCCGGTTTTCACCCCCGCGAGCCGGGTGGGGGGTTGGTGGGGGGGGGGGAGCAGCTGCACGATCAGATGGTGTCGTCGGACCGTGGTGGAAAGCTCGAAGGCAGGGTACATGCGCCCTCGACGATCGATTTCACTAGTAGTAGACGCCAGACTAGCGGCGGGCCGTTGCCGGAAAAAAAAACACGGTGTGTGTGTGTGCGGAAAAGTGTGATGACAATTGACAATAACAACCACGGGGTTTGGGGGCGGCGGTTTTGTTTTGTGCCCCGTTTGTTGGCGTTTGTTGTCCACCAGGGGATGAGGCATCAAGCCGACGGAACGGGCGTTATTCATGGATGATTCACTATTTCCCTTCGACCCCGCCACACTTTGAAAGCTCTTCGGTATCGATATAGGGTAGGTACGTAGGGTAGGGACGTAGGTCATTGTTTGTTGTTCTTGTGTCGTGTCCTCTTGGGCTTTGTTGTCGTCGTCCACTTTATTGAAAACAAAAGTTCTTGTACCGTCCTGGTTGATTGTTGTCATTGTTCACGAATGGATGGGCTAACTGATTCATCCACCAAAATACTAAACGATTGGGAATTGCGAAGGGGAATGAATATATGTTGCTGTTTGTTATTATTGCATCTTGAGACTTTAGTTATGATTATTATTATTAATCCACAATGAATCCAAATCAGCAGCAACCAAATTGTTTCTATTGTCAAATTTTTCATTGAAATCACAATAATGTTTAATGAAACTGCAGCATTCACGATGCAAATAAACAAGTGTTCAGCTTTAAAAACGTTATTCTTAGTGAAAATGTATCTAATTGTTGTTTTTTATAAAGTTTCCCATATACTCCATCTGTCTTCAATCTTAGGTGCTGAATTTTTTTAAAAGTCACCCTTTACTTTTTGTTGAGTGTACGAAAAAGGGACGAATTGTGACAATATTTTCGGTAGATAAAAATATAGGAATTCTTCTCGAAAATGTTAGTGGGTGGGTGACACTATTAATTACTATTATATAGGATGTTCTCCTTTTATGATAGTACCCTGCCATTTTTGAGAAAAAAATTTTCTACCATCCACAAATAAATAGACCTATATAAGGGTTCACCAATATTTAACGAATTATGTGGTTGACAAAATTTGTGTTTGAGTAGAAAGTATATAATTTTAAACAAAATTGTTGAATTCAATTTCCATAAATTCTCCATGCTTGATTCCTGATTCCGTACAATTCCAAATAGTCTCGAATTTAACCAACTCCGTTTTCGAGATGCCAATATTGCTTCGAATGGTGTTGCATGTTATTCTTTACCTGGAAATATAGTCCCGCTGAATCACTAAATATTCGTGATGACTGATGAACAAGTAGATAATGTGTTTGGTTTTCATTGGCTGGCGATCGATTCTTGACTCATGCTACAAAAATTTGAATATTGCATCGGTCTCGGCATCGATATTGTGCTGCTAATAATTCAAATTTATTTTGCACTTTACCCAAAAAAACTCGATTATATTCATCACTGCCGAAAAATATCTAAAATACTAATAATATCGTCCTAAGCGCAGTACGAATATTATGATTAAAACAACAAGATATAGTTTCTGAAAAACTAAAAAAAGAAATTTTGTTTCAAATATATGGTCCTCAAATGATTGAACTTAGAGAGATTCCTCGGTGGATTCCTTTCTCATTTGAAATATTACGATTTGAATATTTCTGAAATCATAAAGAAATATACATCATGTTATCCCGAGTGTTATCCCAATATAAAAAACTAACAACTAAGACTAAGCTATTTCCTAAACGAAAGAACATTGTTAAGTATATAGGTACATTAAATCCGATGAAATCAGTACAGTAAATATAATAATAATTGGACTCTATATAAAATTTCTGTGGCAAAATAAACTCCGGTTTGATGCCAAGGGGTGGGGGGGTTGAAAAAAAAATAAAAAAATAATTGGATTAATCTGTTATTTTTTTTTCCTCTAGCATTGTCCAATGGTCACCTTATTGGCTCGTGTTTTTGAGACATTAGATTTTTCACGAAAGTGCAATTTTCAACCAATGCCAATTTCAGAACACGAAAACAAGTTTGACAGTTTTCGGCATTTTCGAAGTTTGTGTATATAACAAAACGAGTAATAAACTGATCAAACGCAATCGTCAATATTTTTATGACAATGCATCTGTTCATGTTTACCTCCCAGTGATAAACATGTGTTGTTGATGTTGGATGTAGTTTTTTAACCTTCGGATATGTCTACTTCTTCAATTATTTATCTTCATGGAGTTATCGACATGTGACCCTTATCCATAGATTTATCGATCGTAAATTGAATATTGCTTTTTGATGTTTTAGTGAAATCACAAATCATCCCATTATTTATATCATTGTGAAGTATTATGCATATTTTGGTAACACAAAGTCGAACTTCCCTTCTTATTTGAATTATTGAAGAAATACATCGTACATCATCATCAGAGAGAGAGAGTTGGGAAAAGAATGGAGCCCTGTGGTATTACCGCATTGGCAGACAATAATATTTTTGAATAATATAGTATTGGAGCATTTTGATTTTTTTTTAATGTTGTCTATTGCTTTCTCGATTGTAACAACTGTGGTTATCATAACAATATTGAGTTACAAGCACCAATTCATGAACCTGTATACATTTCCTGAAAAGTTCCAGAATAGTTCCAGAATATTCAGAAGTCTGATTTAGACAAATCGTAAAAATATTTGGGCTGACTTGGATTTGTTTTTAGGAGAACTACGCACATTCTTCAAAAATGTCCTACTTTAAACGTAATTATGATGTATAACAGGATGTCACAATGAATTTCAAAGTGAAGTAATTTATAAGATATTTTTTTCAAAATAACAGTCCAATTCTGGTATAACCTGAAGTTGTAAAAAATAATTTAAAATAAGCGAGATGCGAATACTTGAAGCAAATAATTTCGAGCAAAAGGAGTTCACATCTCACGTCCCCTTTTTAATATTTCAAAATTGAGATAGTTCATTAACATGAGAGTGCTCTCAGATCATAATGAGGAATGATGTCGTGGGATGTGGATTTTATGTGAGCTCGCACAGCAGAGAAAAGCTCGTACAAATACATGGAAAGTTTTCCAAGGTTTCTCGCTGAAGTTGACTCTCCTCCTTTCCATTATACTAGGGAAGACGAAACGACCTGCTTTGATTTTAAAAAAGCTCTCATAATGTTCATCTCGTCTAAAAAATTATTACTTCGTGTATGCAATAATATTTAATATCGAAATGAAAATTCCATTTCTGGGAAATGAAAATGTTTCATGAAAAAAGTGACTCAGCAAAATTCTTTAATATACGGCTTCAAGCATTTTTCCGCAAATCGCTAGGAAATTTTGACATTCCTGTCAAAATTTCTTGAAGAAAAAGTCAGGACTTCCTTACTGTGAGGAAATGTCATTTCGTTACTGTAAGGAAATGATATTTCCGTACAGTTGTTAGTGTTCTACATAAATGATTGAAAACACATTGCTTATAAGGAATTAACGGGAATTAATTTATATTTTGAAAACATCAGGTCATTGCTTTGCATTTTTAAGATCAATTTGTTATATTTACAGTAATTTGACAGTTAGTACAATTATTGAACATTGGAGGAACACTGTTAGAACTATGAGAAACATATTGGATAACATGCGGGGTGGTAGGGTTATTTAGTTGAATATTTTGTACTGTGAAAATTTTATTTGCCACCTCAACCTTATTGTTAAGCGATTCTTCGATATATCCTTCAGCAACGTTTGATGACTTCCATCCGCCATGCCTCTTTAAACTAGTTATGTCGGCACCAGAGTCAACCAATATTGTTGCCTCGATTGTTGCAGAAGACCGACGAAAGCAGTGACCAGTGTATTCTGTCGGATTTACCGAGTTCAAATAAGTAGCAACTATTTTGGGCATTTTTCTAAATTGATGAATTCCTACCACTTGTCTATACAACCCTTTCCGCTTTGATATTTAAAGAAAAATCGGTCACTGTTCATATTTTCTGGTCTTAACGAAACATACTTTCGTAAAACATTCAAGTAGATCTGATTAATTACAAATGATCTTGGTTTTGTTGGTTTTCGAATAAGGTATGCTGATTAAAAGCTTAGATTCTAGGTCTTCTATATCGTGTACAGTCATTCGGACTAACTCATCCATTCTACAGGCCCCAGAAATACCAATTATTACAGCCACCTAAAAAATAAATAAAGGTACAATCTAAATAGAAATTAAAACCTTGTAAATTACCTTAATCATTAAATTTTCTTTATCTGGAGCTTCCTGGATAAATTTTTCAATTTCTTCCTTCGTTAAAATCTTAAATTTCTTTGCCCTATAACCTTGAGCTTGCCGTTTCAATAAAGAACGAAGTTTTGAGTATGTAGATATATCTACATTGTGTTTAATTGCAAGGGTTGACTTCAGCATTGAATAATTGGCCCATAATGTTGAAGATTTCATCTTTAAACAAAGGTCTAGGAAGTATGCCATTACAACATTTTCTGAGAAAGAACTCGTATTTTTACTCATGCGATAATCCATAAAACGTCTGTATGCATTTTCGTACTTTTCTCTTGATTTCTTTGGCAATAATTCTAATGAAGCAGTATTCACTGCCTCAACCAGCTCTGGAGGAGTCCCAGGAATGGAAATTTCATCATCACTTATCATTTTACTTTCGAAAACACCAGCAATTAAAGTTATAAGCGTCAAGTTTGACAATTCAACCTCAATACGTTTCCATAGTAGCCCAAGTAATTTTATTAGGAATTTCAAAGCACCATTTATTTGGGAATAAAATTATCGCGTTTTTTTTAAATCAATCAATATCTGTCGAATTTTAAACGATTTGCGGAAAAATAGTATGTTTACCTCGTAGGAAAAGCCACATTCCTGGACTCTGTGTTGCTAAGTCTCGGCTTGCGCCTCGACTTAGCAATCTTCACAGTCGCCCAGGAATGTTAAGCTTTTCCTACCCGGTAAACAATGTACTATTCCCGATATTTTCGGCTGTAGCGATGATTATTATTGCTTTTTATGAACGAAAGATATATCGGGATGAAGCTCACATATGATTGAAATAGAATATATTTTCATAAAATCATCGAAGTTATATGCAAAAATACTCCAAAATAAGGGATTCAATTATCATACAATCAGCAGAAATCGCATATGAGATGACTCTAAGACGATCTGCTTCAGAAATAAAAAGAAATTACGAAAACTTACCCGACGTATAGTATCGACATATTTTCTTCATACGGGTGTATATTTGCATTTTCGTGACAATTTTATAGGCATTGCTAAATGAACAGCAGTTGTCCAGCTGTAAACATAAGACTATTAACACAATAATAATTTGAGTAGCCAACGTCTGTCTATAAATAATCTGACTTGTATTGTTATTTAATTTCTTATTGCTCGATCCCATTTCGTACAATGTTTATTTTATATCCAAATAAACAGTTCACGTTTTGTAAATCATACTAGGATTACAAATATCAGTGTCGGAATTTTGTAATTTGTGCTAATAGCTGGAAATGAAATCTTGATGAGGGACAAGATTATTTACTGGTTCCTGATCATTTCAATGTCAAAAAATAGAATTCTTTTAGGTTCAACTGGCATTGGTTGTACCTGACAAATATCGAGATTTCTCCCCTCTAAGTTTTTTGTTGAAAATCGTTTCATGGTATCTGATATTATTTTCAATGAATATTTGAAAAGAGACGTGTGAGTGTGTATCCGATTCATAATCATAAATGGATTCACAATCATTTCATATTTTACATTTGTAGATTACTGAATTGTATCAGTTGACTTACTCTAATTGAGTCATCTTGCGGTTCATCAAGGGTTTCCATGGCTTTATGTTGTTTTATGTTGTTTTAAAGTGGTTAAAGTGAAATGTAATTTTAGAACACACTCACTCTGTATATGGTGAGGTGTCCATTTTCAAAAATTATTCATCATGTCTACAATATTTCAGAACTAATTTCTCTGAAATCATATTTTATTCGGTGTTGATCAAAGTCCACAAATCTATAAATAAATATCTAGTACATTTTGGATGATATATTGAACTGGAATAAATAATCACTCTTTGAATAACCGACAATTGATAATAAACAACAATAACTCAAGCCGATGTCACTTTCCCTCATTGTTTTAATTCACTATTTCAATAATGTCGATTTTGCATGTGACACAATGCTTATTGCATATAGTCAGTCACATTTTGTTACTTGTGATATACAAGTTATATAGTCTTAGATGAATGTATTCAGTTCAAATTATCATAGAGGTGAGCGATAAGCATTAAGGTTCAATAATTACAGGGACATATACATAAAGGGCATACTGGGACGACACGAAAAAAAATGTCTACACGGAAAAAAATATATACTCAGTGAATAAATTTTAGATACACGCAACGAAAAATATGAATCAGCAACTGGTTGCCATTGAGTCTTTTTGCGTCCAACTTTCAGCAGAACATTGTGTAGATATAAAATGGTCTTTTTTCCAGATCGAGTCGTCATCCCACCAGCCTCACCGTGTTGACAGAGCAGTCAACGAGGAGGGGAGGGTCGCGGGAGTCCCCCCCACCCCCTCCGACGCCCCGCGTCACCTCCAAGTCCTCTAGGAATGGAATGCCCCTCCAGGACTCCAAGCACATGCACCAACAATGGAAAAGGTGAAAAGTCGCATTTTAATATCAATTCCGGTAAATTTTTACCTCACGTCAATCAATATCACAATAAATCTTTGAAATTCAAAAGTGTTCATTTTAAATCACATAAATGGTAGTTTTGATTATAGATTTGCATTTGCTGTTTTGTTGCGGTTTTGTCCTTTTGGTGGACCAAAAGTTTTTTTTTCTAACCCGACGAGCCGCCACCTGGACACCTAATTCAGTTAATTTAACCATTGATTTCGAAATTATTATCGGAACTCCTATTAAGATCGATTTATAAACTCCGCTGCCATTGCTACAGTTGACGTTGCCGTTCCAAAATGTATTGAGGAGATATCCGACGGCAGAGTTTATAAACATATGTTTATTTTTAGCACAGTCCATCTACGATCACTAACTGCAGCGTCAACTGTAGCTATGGCAGCGGAGTTTATAAATCGAGATTTAAAGGTGGATTCATGCAGCACACATGCACACTCAACTCCAACTTGCATTTACACTTCAACTCTAACTAAGAAGTTGAACCACTTGTTAAATAATGGTTGATTTTATGCAGAGAAATCAAAACTAAACTTTAACTAACAAGTTTTGAGGTTTTGTGGCGCATTTATTGAAGATTTTCAGATGAAATAAATCAATTTTAGATACAATTTCGTCAAATTGAGTAGGTAACAAATAGAGTTCCAGTTTACAAACAGAATTAGCTTACTCTTTGTTTAGATGTTTCACAAAAATAACACATGTCGAAAAGAAGGACAGATATATTGAATGTGAATTGCCTTGTATGAACGAACGACCACTGGCAACATATTGCCATTGTCTTTACTTGACAGCTATCATGATTTTTGCCAAAATGTTGAAAAAATTCAACATCGCCATTACCTACCGCAAAAATTGCCATTTTTGGAATATCTGTTAACGGTAATCAACTCTTTCACTTATTGTGGCGAAAAATGCAACCATAACAATAATCGCCCCCCTCTGACAAACGACGATTCGCTCCCACAGGTACACCGACTCCCCGGGGGTGGGCTCACCGCCCCCGCCCCCTCCGCCCGCGCCCACCAGCCCGCCGGCGTCGCGGCGCGAGAGGCGCGCCAGCCCGCACCACGGGGGCGGCAAGGAGAAGGGCGGCGGTGGGGGCGGCAAAGGGGCGAGGGGGGTGCCGCAGAGCTTCGGGTACGTCAAGAGGAACGGCAACGGGGTGAACGGCGTCGGCGGCAATGGGGCCAACAACAACGGCCAAGGGGGACAAGGTGGGTGGTTTTTTTCATATTTTTTATTTCTTTTTTTTCTTATCTTTCTTTTTTCTGTTTTTCTTTTTTCTTTTTTTTTTTCTTTTTTCTTTTTCCTTTTTTCTTTTTCCTTTTTTTTTCTTCTCTTCCTTTTTTCTGTTTTTCTTTTTTTTTTCATTTTTCTTCTTTCTTTTTTTTTTCTTCTTTTTCTTTTTTTTTCTTTCTTTTTTTTTTGAAATTCACATCACGAAGCACTTTCAAAATTCAATGAAATATCCGAAGACATTGAAATACGTAGAGACATATCAAAATAAAGAATATTTTTTCAAAAAAAAAAATTAAATTGAGTTGATTGTTTTTTTCCTTTTCTGTGGATATCTTAATGTAATTATTTTTCATGAAATATCTACTTATGAACATTCTCTTGTAGCAATTGAATTGCGAATAAAGATGTATTCGATTTGCATAAAAAGTGTTGATCTATTGGATTTTCACTGGCCCATTGTGTTTTCCAGTAATCCCAAATCCATCCGCAGGAAAAACGGCAGCTGTGTCAGCAGTTCCCAGGACTAAAGTGAAAGTTTCGGGGGGAACCCAAACGTGCTCAAGTGATCTACAACAATCCCACAGTAAGTTGTTTTACTTCAGCAGGATTACTAGAAATCAAATAGTCAAATACTTTATCGAATAACCCGGATAAAACAATGGAATAAATCATTTTGCAAACTTTGGTGCATTTGAACAAAAGCTTGCCAAAAAATACGTTTATTTCATTTCTTACTTTTTTGCATTATTTTTTTTCAGTTTTTAATTGAATCATCTTGGAGCCGCCATTTCAATTTCATAACTTTTCACTGGAAACTCTCAATAACTATCCCGAAAACCCCTACATACTTATTTTTAATACGGTTTTTCTAATTCTTTCACAATTGTATTCAGGCTGTGAGTTCAAAATTTCCCAAAAAACCATGATTATCTCTTATTACGAAAATAATAAGTCCGAGACTTACCAGGGTGGTTGTCTGTTAAAAACATTTTTCAAACACAATACGATATTCTAAAACGGAATTATGTCGAATAGTTATTGAGAAAACTTGAAAATAATACCCTAAAACTAACGTTTCATTATTTTTTTTTGAAATCTGTTCGACATATTATTGTTGAAATTTCAGCAATTATTTCATCTGAATGCTCAATCAACTCTGATTTTTCTCAGAATATTTGAACTTGCCGTTTATTTTCTCATTTTCCCTCTCGAATAAAATCTCTTAATGCTAGGAAAAAAATCAAAATTTTCTCTATCCAGAAGCCAGCCCGCCCCAGTTCAAGAGCTACTCGCTGACTGGCAACACGGCCAACCAGCTGAGCCAGTCGGTGCGGGAGCGGCTGATGATGGGGTCGCAGAGCCTCCCCAAGGGCGTCACCCACCACCACGACTACGGGCTGGTGATGCGGCAGGCCAGGCCAAAGGTCAGCGACGGCTCGCTATCGGACACGCAGGCCATCGAGAACACCAGCCCTTACGCTCCCTGGCTGCGACACAGGTGACTGATTTTTATTTATTTCATTTATTCGTTCGTTCATTCGTGCGTTTATTCCGAATCATTCGTTCATCCATTCATTATTTCATTCCGGTTCATTCATTCTTCCGTTCATATCGATTCATTCGTTCATTCCGATTCATTCGTTCATTCCGGTTCATTGGTTCATTTCGCTCCATTCGTTCATTATTTCATTCGTTCATTCCGGTTCATTCGTTCATTCGTACATTTTTTTGGGTTGAGTGGAAGAAAGCATTTGTCGGATCATTTTGGGTCAGACAAAAGCTAACTCAGCCTTTTGGTAGAATGCATTATCTTTGAAATTATTATTTTATGTAATTCGTCTACCAATAGAAGCGTTTATTATTATTATTATTTTTATTTCGTTCATTCCGATTCATCGGTTCATTCATTCCGGTTCATCGGTTCATTCGTATATTCGTTCATTCCAGTTCATCGGTTAATTGGTTTATTCGTTCATTCCGGTACATTCGTTCATTATTTCATTCGTTTATTCCGGTTCATTTATTCGTTAGATCATTCGTTCGTTCATTCGTTCGTTTATTCCGAATCATTCGTTCATTCCGATTAATTCGTTCATCCATTCATTACTTCATTCCGGTTCATTCATTCGTTCGTTCATTTCGATTCATTCCTTCATTCCGATTAATTCGTTAATTCCGTTTCATTGGTTCATTTCGCTCCATTCGTTCATTATTTCATTCGTTCATTCCGGTTCATTCGTACATTTTTTGGGTTGAGTGGAAGAAAGCATTTGTCGTATTCTTTTGGGTCAGACAAAAGCTAACTCAGCCTTTTGGTAGAATGCATTATCTTTGAAATTATTATTTTATGTAATTCGTCTACCAATAGAAGCGTTTATTATTATTATTATTATTTTTATTTCGTTCATTCCGGTTCATCGGTTCATTCCGGTTCATTCGTTCATTCCGGTTCATTCGTTCATTCCGGTTCATTCGTTCATTCCGATTCATCGGTTCATTCATTCCGGTTCATCGATTCATTCGTATATTCGTTCATTCCAGTTCATCGGTTCATTGGTTTATTCGTTCATTCCGGTACATTCGTTCATTATTTAATTCGTTCATTCCGGTTCATTTATTCGTTAGATCATTCGTTCGTTCATTCGTTCGTTTATTCCGAATCATTCGTTCATTCCGATTAATTCGTTCATCCATTCATTACTTCATTCCGGTTCATTCATTCGTTCGTTCATTTCGATTCATTCCTTCATTCCGATTAATTCGTTCATTCCGTTTCATTGGTTCATTTCGCTCCATTCGTTCATTATTTCATTCGTTCATTCCGGTTCATTCGTACATTTTTTGGGTTGAGTGGAAGAAAGCATTTGTCGTATCCTTTTGGGTCAGACAAAAGCTAACTCAGCCTTTTGGTACAATGCATTATCTTTGAATTTATAATTTTATGTAATTCTTCTACCAATAAAAGCGTTTATTATTATTATTATTCGTTCATTCCGGTTCATTGGTTCATTCCGGTTCATTCGTTCATTCCGGTTCATTCGTTCATTCCGATTCATCGGTTCATTCATTCATTCCGGTTCATCGGTTCATTCGTATATTCGTCCGGTTCATCGGTTCATTGGTTTATTATTTCATTCCGGTTCATTATTTCATTCGTTCATTCCGGTTCATTTATTCGTTCGTTCGTTCGTTCATTCGTTCGTTTGTTCATTCGTTCATTCGTTCGTTCATTCGTTCGTACATGCGTTCATTCGTTTATTCCGGTTCATTCATTCATTCGTTTATTCGTTCATTCCGGTTCATTCGTTTTTTCTGGTTCAATCGATTATTCGTTCATTCAGGTTCATTCGTTCATTACGGTTCATTCGTTCATTCATACATTATTTCATTCCGGTTCATTCATTCATTCGTGCCGGTGTTCTGGTGTTATTGTTCTGGTCGTTCGTTCGTACGTTCGTTCGTTCGTTTTACATTATTATCTTTTGCTTTCATTCATTCCTCTTCGTTTTTTCCTGTGTCCCTTCATGAACATGTATTGTGTGTACAATAAAATTTCATTTTTATCTTTCAGCAATACTTATTCAGTTGCACCTCGATTAACTGAAACTGATAGCATGGAATCCTTGACCAGCCTGCCTGGTCACAGAAGCAGCCTGACGCATACTCGACTCATGAGAGATTCACCTTCTAGACTGAGTAGGAGCAACAGTATCAGGTGAGTATTCGACGAATGTATGCCAGAGATAAACCCTCGTCTATCATCACTGTGGTTGAAATAAGTATAAATATACCGGATGTCCCATTTGATATGATAATGTATGGGTTATTTCCGATCAAACATTGAGTGAAAGAAAACAATGAATTAGTAACAGAATGCATATTTATGTACTTTACCTATAAACAAAATTTCTCTTGTTCACCTGTAGAAGTAAAAAAGTTAAACTTCTTCAAATCGCCATAACTTCCGACCGGATGGACTGATTTTTTTCGTTTGGGACATCATTTTGCTATTTTTTTCTCGAAAAATTCTGTTATTTGATGAAAAACAAAGAGAGAGAAAAGAAATAAATCAAGAGGGTATATCTAATGAGTTCTATTGATGATGAAATATCGAAAGTTGTGAATCAACCCTTTGACTCAACTACCATATGAATCACCTATGATAGCTTACTTAAGATAACATTAACCATATCCACATGTTTCTTACATACAGCTACCTCAGAGAAAGGACTTTTCCAAGGTACCTATGAAAGCGGGAATATAAAACACTTTCATTGTCTGGATATAAATTTGACGCACAATATACAACTTCTGCTTTTATCGTGTGTTTTGATGCTTCGTGTGTACATTTCCATTCAAGTATAATAATTTTATTCAAAACTCCGCTTTGCATTGTTCATTCGAACGATGTGTTACAGTAAAATCTTCAGATTCACTTATATCTAAGCAAATATCTTAGTATGTTTTTTTGGGTCCTTTAAGAAATAGTTTGTGTTATGGATATTTTGTGATGATTATTTTTTAGTTCAGATACGATTGCATAATCTACAAGCTCCAACGATTAGGTCGCAGCGTATGTAAATAATAATTGATTTTGGAAGTCAACCAACATGATATATGCTCAGCAGTATGTATTTCAGCTGCCATTAATAAAAATTTTGATGTTTTTACTGTAACATATTTGAGTACATGCTTTATTTGTCGATACCTACTAATAAGGACCTACTATATTTACCACTGCCAAGATGATAAGATACACGCTTCCACACAGTACACACATGATAACTCAACCTGTGAATATGCCATTTTCATATCGTATATTTTCAATGCTTTACAATGTTTGATCAATATCGCATTGCAATTTGATCGAACAAGAAATGTTCTTGATAATTGAAATCCTTTGGTTTGTTTCTCCTCGTTTATTGAATCAAAAACTCTGATTGACAAAATCATCCCGATACGAAAGCTCATTTATCAAATTGTCCATTTGATTATAGATACATATCGCTCTGCTAGAACACTACTAGACATCCTGAAAATCATAGTTTTGAGAAAATTGAGTTTTTATTCACATCCCTCAAACTGACATTTAATGGTGTTTCGTGTTGAGGTGTTTTTTCTATTTTGGTTCTATAATGAAGTCATTATGTAACGCAAATGAGTCTCGAAATAGCCTTTTTTCGATACGCATTTTTTATTATTCAGAGGTTGGTACAATCGATCTGTCAAATGAAAGTCAGAAGAGTTAGGCCCAGCTCACTACTGAGCGATTTTGGATTTGGTGATAGTAGCAGTGAAAAATTCAATGTTTTATTTTGTAAATTTCAATTCAGAGTGTGATTTGATTCAAATTGACCAATAAAAACAATAACAACATTGTTTTTTCAACGCTGGTATCGCAAAAATCAAAATCGCTCAACAGTAAACTGACCTTTACGCTTTTGCGTCAGATTTTAAATATTTCAATGTCATAATTGTCACCAATCGAAGATATTTCTGCTATTTATCGATAATGAATTTTCTTTTTAATAAACGAATTAAATTAAGGCAAAATAGAAAAAACTTTATGACACACGTTTAATAAGCACGTTGTCGCACTTGTCTTATAAAACTTGTATCATAATTATATTAAGTTATTCCTACATGTATTGTTCTATAAAGGAAGTGAAAAAACTCAAATTTTTCTCGTATTTAACCAGAAGAAAAAAAAGAAAATATGAGAATATTAGTCTCATAACGAAAAAAAAAACTTTCAATATGTCACTTAAACAAGAAATCAATAAAGAGATGCATATTGCAATAGAGAGATATCGGTTATATCATACTGGAATTTTTTTATGTAATAAAGCTCAATATAGCACCAGAAGCGATATGATATATGCATGATGGCCGCCCTCTGTATCAAATCCTAAAAAAGTCAGATAGTTTACCCAACGATGAGGTAGGAAGGTATAATAGTTATATAATTGCATAGTCAGGACCAGTTTTTGTCAGGCGATTTCATCAATCGACAGCTAAAGATTCCATAAACGATCAGAGCCAACCCGAGCAGCGATTCAGAAACCAAACCACCAGCGCCTCAACATCACCCGAAATCATCTCGTTGCAGGTCGACCAAGTCCGAGAAACTGTACCCCTCCATGCTGCACCGCAGCAACGATCCCGAGGCCGAGCCTTACTACTGCTTGCCGATCGGCAGCCTGAGCCACTGGTCGCAGCCCACCAGCCCGGCGCCGGGCAGCGCCAGGACGTTCCCGCTCTCCCCCACGCATTCTGCCACCCCCAGGCACAGCATACCGAAAAACGATGATGGTGAGGGTTGCTGATTTGTTGTATTTTTTTCCACGTGGGATATTTTTATCATACTTGACCTGGATTATCGTGGGGAGACGCAACGTTTCATTCATAATGAAACTCTACTTGTTTTGTTGCGATGATGACCATTAGAATAGTAATATAATAATAATGTTTATTGAAGTACAGAATCACAATAACATGAAGCGAATGAGTTGAAAAATATTTCTTTCGATCTTTGGCAAGCCATTTTTCATGTCCGACAAAGAAGAAGAATCTCTTCGTGAACGAGGTCTAATTATCCCCTATTGGCAACACTGTCAAGTGAAAATGGCTGTTAGACTCCTGACATGGTTGTCCTGTTCCCAAATTTATGTGCATCCTCACAAGCACCTCGGCCTATTCTATGCCAGATCTTTTGTGCATAACCCTTATTAATCTATTCGAGGTCCGGGATTCCGAGGCTTCTTGCGAAATTTATCAGTTTCCTGGGAGCTAGGTTCCTGACATCGGAGGGCTCTAAGAAGGCCCCTTCCAGGAACTTGAGCCTTTTGCAGAAGAGTGCTGAACATCCGCAAAGCAAATGTTCTGCAGTTTCAGCGAAGTTCTCGCAGTAGCTACAACTATCACTCTCTGTTTTGCCCATCTCCTTGAGGTGATACCTCAGAAGGTAGTGCCCAGTGAGGAGTCCCGTTACCAGTTTCAAGTCTATTTTGGCCAACTCGAGAAGCTGTTTAGCTTTCCTTGGCGAAAGGCTCACTAGCCTTTTCGCTTGTCTTTGTCCTGGCACTTTTTTCCAGTGAGATTTCATTTCATCCGCTTCCCAACGTCGAACGTCTTGGCGAGTCCACAGAAGGGTTCTGGGCAGAGAAATTTTGTATTTGCCCCTTCTTTGGCAGGGCAGTCTGCTTTCTCGTTGCCTAAAACTCCCTTTGTGACCTGGCACCCACATCAAAGTGATCTGGTTGTTCGCTGCCAGGGCCCGTATTCTTGAATTCTAGGGAGCAGAAAACAGGTCATCAATTTCACTTCTTGACAGATGATTGATATATTTCATCCTCACTTTCCTGTCAGTTTTTCTATTCCCTAAAATTCAAGAATATAAAGGCCCAGTTGTCCCATTTATGGATTGCTTACAGTCCCAAGTCAGCTTAGACTCACAAGTGAGACTTCATAGCTTTCAATGCTGCTTGGCTATCTAACTTTTACCCTCCGGGTGACCCTTTCTTGCTCACTCCTGGGTACATATTATCTCTGCTTAAAAGTTGGTTGGGGTGTTACCAAGGGAATTGGAGGGCTCGAAGATTGAGCCTATATGGGTTCGATGATCATTTGGTATGACCAGTAGATAGTTTTTGATTTCACACCGCCAAAGAATATTCAACTTGTACCTACTATTTGCTATGTGTTTCTGATATCTTTTTATTTATTTTCCTTTCACAAATGACATTTCCTGGATATTTAATTTTTTTCAAGAATTCACATTTCACCATATTCTATTCCTCAAAGGAAAAGTATATAAAATGGTTGAGATCGAAGGTCAAATTATAAATTTAATGTAGAAATTCGTGGATAAAGGTCTGATCAACATATAGTAGAAAAAATATGCTGATGGTATTTTTTGATAGTTAACAAATGCTCGGATGAGTCTGAGTTGTAAAATAAGAGGTGTTTATATAATTAGGAAGTTTCCTGAAATGCCAATTAATGTCTAAAAATATTTTTCTACTTAATTATCTAATTTTAATCAATTAAGTTAATGTATAATATTTCACCTGTTGAATCACATTTCTATCGCTGTTTATCAACCTTGACTTGACTGTCTTTTTATTTCCATGTTTAGTATAGGCAACAAATAACCTTGGATTCTATTAACTTTGGTAGGAATACATAAAGTTTTGTCTCTTTTTTGATGTTCATGTGATGGTGGTCGATATAGGATCTTCTTTGAGATAATATCATCAAACATAATCTTGAATATAGTTGTCGATTATCCTTAACATCACAGATCTTGAATAGTTAATCCGTTGAAATAATGATATTCCAAACATTATTTTTTGGATCCACTAACACCCAATAGTTACAATATAATGATATTTATGATAATAAATTGGCTGCCAATCATCGAATTTTGTTTTGGGGCACTATGATGATTAAGTTAATCACTGAGTTCTAAGAAAATTTAAATATCATAAGTTACCATTAAAAAAAAACCACAGTCGGTATTGTTGTAATTCAAAAATCAAATAGTTCGATATCGTTTAATCGATGCCATTTACTACTGAGTATCGTTTTTTTTTTTTTGCAGTGCATGGATCCTCAGTAAGTTTGGTTTCGACTGCATCGAGTTTGTATTCTTCCGCAGAAGAGAAACAAGCTCATGAAATAAGAAAACTGAGGAGAGAACTGGTCGAAGCTCAGGAAAAAGTGTACACCTTGACGTCACAGCTCAGCACCAATGTGAGTATCAATGTGTCATTTGTCACTTTATTACATACCGTTGAATTCCGTTTGTCCAAATTGGAGATATCTGAGGATCTCCGGTTAAAAATAAAGAGTATTCAAAAATACGAAGAAGAAGAACATACATATGCTATATAGGTGCATCGTCGATCAATAATTCATTTCGATTGAATATTTAATATTATATTCAATGTATATTGTCGGCACGGCAAACTGCTTTATCTATCTAGATATAGTGAAGATACTTCCTGATACTACATTTCACCTCATTTCCCTTACATGCAATCGTCGCCATATTGACACCATGTACTATTTTGAACGAACAGCACAATTATCATATGACATCTAAAATAATTCAAGAATTACGATTTCCTCTGAGATGAAGTTTTTGCGGTAACCACCTTAGGGTCTATTACGAGTTGTAAAGGAGTCCAAATAGGACACTGACTTTCACAAATCCTCTGTTTATTGCAGTAGATACATTTCTTGTGAAATTATCGAATTTAGTGAATATATATGAATAAGATATACAGTGCCATATGAAAAGTACCGAACAAATGGAAAAAATGTTTTTTCTGCAACCGACTTAAAATTCGTCCATTTTTGTTCTGAAATCAGCTCTAAGAAGTTGACGTTTCTCTTAATGACACAATACTTTTAGGGTCTAAGCGATAAAGTTGATTTTTGAATTCTGGGATTTAAAAATGAGGTACCTATATACATAGATACAAGAAACTGATACAATTACATTCCTACATATAATATTCGATCCATTTCTGATATTGTAAAGTACACTTTTAAAAATTGAAATGTATTTTGTTGTTTTTTCATAATGGCCTCGATATGTTCGTGGGGAAATTGGCCAGCACATTTTTCTTGACTTTTTATAGGGTCACCTTTGAGGTTACTATATTCATTCGGTTGCTAAATAAAATATTGGACTTTCAGTACTTCCACTCTAATTTATTATCTCTCAAATGGAAATCAAATCCCCAAATTCTAAATACTTGAATCTTCTAGACCAGGAGAAATAGAGGTTAGTTTATAGTTAGTTTTTTTATAATTGAAAATTCCTTCCAAATTCCAATTCATAAAATTCATTCAACAGTAAATTTAATTTTGAGCGAAAACGTAAGGTTTTTGTTTAAAAGCACATTTTTGCAAAATCATTTCATAACAGACTGATTTTTTCCCAAAAATATAACATGAGATTTTGCTTATTTTGAAAAATGCGTTTTTAGAAGAAACTGAAAATCACTCAGTATATCTGATATAGGGGACAAGGAGGTTGCGATTGAAATTTTTTGAAAAATCACAAATTGAGTTTTTTTCATTCGTTGTGTACCTACTTTTTGAATGTCTCTATTCAAGATATCATATTAATTACGAATTTGTTATTTCTTCAAATGCCTTTTTGCTTCGGGTTTTATGAAAATATTCATCATCTACTCCCTCACATTCTGACATTCGGGTCAATTCTGTTTGAATCTTGTTATAATAACCACATTGTTATGTTTATAAAATTCAGTAAATATGACTCTAATATTCAGTAATTTGCCAAGATGAAGACATTAATTGACAAGATTTCATGCAAATTGACAAATTATATAATTCAGAGTCGGTTTTTAAAACGCCAATTTTTCAAATCTTTGCTGGGATAGCATTATGTTATCTGTAACCATATTGCTATTTTAAAACAGAATAGACCCGATTACCTGACCTCGTACTCACAAACATCTGATCAGCCCTATTCAGTAATATAATAGATCATTATGTGAGTAGTTCTGAGTCATTCGATGTCCGTCAGCCCGTTGTTATTATAATGACGTTGAATCACCGCCGCGTTCGGCCGACCTAACCAGTCTAGTGGATTCTCGAAAGGCATTCCTTCCTGCATGATTTTCGAAAAGACATGCCGCTCCAACGCACAGTTAGGTATTCGAGGTATCACATAATGGCGAGGACGAGTTTTTTTTTGCTATAAAAGTGTATCCGTCGTTAGGCGTTTTTAAAGACTATTGTCCGCGATAACAGCATATCTGACCTTTCTGCCAGTCATTGATGAACACAGTGGACGTACGTTGTACGATTTTTCCACACTGTTTTGTTATTTGGAAAGTAGTTATTTGAAAGAAAAAAGCACACGTGTTGAAATTAAAGAAGACGCACATAAGCGTTTTTGTTACACCACATTAATATTTGAAGGGTTCGGGTGTAAAACCTGGTATCTTCAATCATATATGTTTCATTATAAACAAATCAAATATCACACACTTACCATTTTTTACCTACAAGACTTTTTGGTGATGCTGCAATAATATTGTACCTGCATTAAAATTAAAACAATATGGAAGAATTGAAACTCAAAACTTCATTATTCTTATTAGTATTAATTGCATATTTCAATTCAAAAGTAGGTACTTCTCTATCATAGAAAACATCATGCTTTTAGCATATTTCAATATTCAGGTTTCTTTCTTCTTCCGGTTAGTAGTCTGATCCTTCATCAGTTGCATAAGGATTAGTTATTGCCGAATCAGAAGACGTATTATAACCTGTTTTTCTGCCCTTAGCACTCATAACATCTGAGAGTTTGGCATACGTGATATTTCGCCATCTGTTGAATATAATTTTATTATATTTTGACAATTTTGTCACATACCAGGTTTTATACCCGAATCCTTCGTTTATTGGATTATCTGCCTCTTTTCGATGATATATAACATCTACATTCATTTTGATGTAAATTAGTCTGGAACTATTTCAACTACTTGGCTGATAATGATGATGGCAGCGGGTAACATAATCCACAACGTGTTACCAAAGAGTACGGCTTGCTTCATATAGGTTTGCACTTTTTACATTTGAGATAAATGCACCAACTAATATTTCTTGGTTAATGTCAATACGCACCGCTGTATTCTTGGTTGCGTGATTACCTACTGGCGACAATGCATAGAAGCTGACATTCGATATAACTTCATATTCGAGATATTCGTGTAGGCATGATTTGTGCTTACGAAGAAAATTCAGTGATTCGCATCTGGAGCTGTTGAAAAAGTTTCCAATTATTTCCACAATATGGAAAGTGATATCGAATCGAAACCTGAAAATATAGATGTCGCTCAAGTTACATTTTTCAAATTAAATTCTGCAAATTGAAAAAAAATCATGGCTAAACGATTACTCGTGAGAAATATATCACTTTCTACACTTGTTATGTAATATACTAATACACGGGTGTACTTGAATGGAATAGAAATATCCTAAAATATCAAGTTATTTTTCGATGACAAGGTTTCTCAGTAAACAAATAAAAATAAATCCATATGGGATAATGTTAGTTCTATAACTTTACGCCTAACAAAGCTTTCGAATCTGTTACGTAATAACCTAGATCAAACAAAGAGACAACATTTTTTTGCAATATACTTTGTTCACTTAATTCTATGAATTTTGATTGAAAATGGCGGTTTACTAATTTTGAATGAAAAACCATTATCACGAATCTCGTCCGCCATGTTGGAGCTGCCATTTTGAATTTTCGAATTTTAACAGAAAAGTTATAATCTCCGACCCCAAAAACCCTTAGATACCAATTTTGAATCTAACATAAAACTCGTATGCTATTTTGGAGCTGCCATCTTAAATGTTTCAATTATTTAAGTCAGTTAGTTAATTATTCACATATTGGTTGGTATAAGTGTAGCTGAATAAAAGCTCGTAAAAAAACTTTCGAAGATTCAACTCCACTGAATACTTATCACCCTGTATAGGACTCACCAATTAGTAACGTAAACATTCGTGCATAGATGACCTCAGGTCCAATAAATCCTTTTCATCTCGATTTCAGTTGCTTCCAATGTCATATTGATTGGCCGTACGTAAATACTTGCATATGCCTATCTAACCAATCGAGAATTCTATTCTAAATCAATCGTCGGCGGACCCATACTCGGGATTCGATTTATCGCTCTTCCGGTCGGACAAAATCATTTCGATTGCATCGAATTTGTGAGAACTGGGTTGAGCCTCACAATCCACGAACCTCGATTCGACGTCGATCAACTTTATTGCGAATATACAGGAGGTTATTCGAACTGGACGCTTGTCAGTATTAAATAACCGAATTTCACACCAAAATATTATTGAAGTCTGTGCGTTGAGAGATTGGGAAGGTTCGACCTCATTTCTCGTTGGTCTAGACGCCAGGCAAGCATACAAGTGGTTAGTTGACCGTACGGCAGTGTATAAACAGTAAAATTAAATACAACTTTGACGAGGTTGACGTTTCAGTCTCGGACACGAATTTGATTGTCATTAACACTTGACAGTTTTCATATTCAGCCGATACCGGTCCACTAGCATTCAGTTCATCATTATTTACCGATACCGTTTGGATACATTGAATAATCATGACAGAAAACTCTGAACCACTGAGGTGAAGTTGGTAGAAATATATTTACACTGAGTGCGCACCAGTTTCACCATTAGAAAACGCTATTAGTATTTGATGTTAGGTAAATGTGAATGTCATATAACCTATAAACGTCAAACAATTTTCAGTATGATGTTGGTTTGATTGTTTGTGTTTAATCAAATGACCACAATTAACTGATTTCATTGGATTCTACTTGAGCAAAAAAATTTCATTGGAATTTAATGTACCTTTTTAAGCGGATCTTGAACTGGGGCAGACTCGTGGAAAGTCGACGTTTCGAGTATTGTGGCCGTCATCAAGTGTGACGAGAATCTTTATCTACGTTGTCAACTGTAAATTGAGGAAATTATATCACTAGAAGTGTTCTTATTTTCTTAAGATTCCTTGAACCTCGTTATAATGTAAAATAATATATTTTTCACCGTTGGGGACAGATAATTACTGTGCGCTGATTATGGGTATTTGCAATTAGATACAATTTTATCATTTTCACAAAGTTTCGCAGAATGTACAAGGTGGCCAGATAAGAATGCAAAGTGTAGTATCTCGGAAACTATTCGTCTAAGAGACTTGCGGTGAAAAATGTATATATCGAGATACGGTTTTCACTAGCCTATTAAGGTATCATTCCACTACATTTTCATGGAAAAGAAGTCATATAATTTCATTTGATTTTTCAGACAATTTTGCAATTTTTTGTTATTATGTCAAAAAACACGCTCTAGTGGCATCACTTAAAATCAGACATATTACAAATAAGATAAATTTGATAGAATGCTCTTTCCAACGATACCAAGTTTGTTGAAATCCGTTCAGTCGTTCAGGAGTTACAGCTGTTTATTTGAAAAAACATTGAACCACCCCCACCACTTCATTTTAATAGATACGTCAAAAAGTGTCGAGCAAAAATTACTCGAATGAAGCTCAACTTTAAAAGGTATATATTTTATTGGTACGTTTACTAGGCGTATTTCGTCAAAAATTCATTTCAAAAGTTTTAGATGGCGGTTACGCCCTCTGGCGGCCATCTTGGAAACATGAAAATAATTTCCAGGATTTTCTTTTGGTAACTTTAGTTATTACATTTTTCAACGCATAGTTTCAGAGATACTGCACTATGCATTCTTATCTGGCCACCCTGTACATGGTGAGACAGACAAAACTATGCATGTCACAGTATTCGAGATGTCAACTTAATTTTTGTTTTTCCAGATGGGGTAGATTATTCTTCTAATTAACTTTTCCAGACAACAAATAATAATTATCGAGTATTTAAAGGATAGATTAAAAAAATACAAATGAAGTGAGTTTTGGAATTATTTTCTAGCGTTGACATTTATGCACTTCTGAATGTCTTCGTTTGACCGCATTTTTTATCAAAATTTATTCGATTTTATTAGATTTGTTAAACTTTCCTTCATCAAAATTATTTTTCCTACTAACGAATTGTGGAAATCATTACCTACCTATTGAGATATTTCCAAATGTTTCTGGCTTGCACGATGTTCCTCGAACATTATAGGTTTTCCTATCGTGCAGACAGACACAAAACAGTACTCTACACTAAAAACTGAAAATGACACTGTATTCTGCATCAAAAGTTTTGTAAATACCAGTTTTCTTTTTTCCGGTTGCTTGTTGCTTAAAATATTACCAAGATAAGGAGGTTTTATGGACGATAATCGATTTCAATAGTTTGATGTCAATCCAGGTGTCACCCGCATTCACACTGTATATCTAATTTATCTTTTCATCTTGCTGTGGTATGAATAAATGAGGCAAAAATCTCGAATTATCTCGCATACCCACAACCGCAATAATTTATGATGGTTGCTAATTATTATTGATGAATAAGGAGATAATTTTAATTCCTTAGATGATAGAAGACTGAATCATTGATTAAAGGAATTAATATTTCGAGGTTATGTCCAATGAAGAGGTAGTGCATATTTGCATGAAAAAGGTAGGATTTCAATAATTTCTTGATATTTATAATAACCAAAATTTAGGCCAGAGTTTTAGCAGAAGGCAGCAAGATTTTTTTAATTACCAATATTCTTGTTGTTATAGCAAATATATAAGCAAATTTCAACAAGCTACAGTTGACGCTGCCGTTCCAGATGTTTATTTTTAGCATATTTCATCTACGAACAGTAACTGCAGCGTCACCTGTAGCTACGACAGCGGAGTTTATAAATTGAGCTTTAGGGTGAATTTACGAACTCAAAAAACCAAGAATTAAATTAACAACTAAGAATTAAGAGATTAGAATACAGGAAAATCCCATCGTGGTGTTATAACAGTATATTTCATTACGAGTCTGGAAAAAGTTCAGACCATCCAAATTCAAAAAAATAGTTTATCAACAAAAGTAATGTGAATTATTTAGAAAACAAGATTGTTATCACTACTAAGGATAGTGACACTTTAACCAATTAATCTCGGTGCGCATAAATATTTTCGATAAAATAAAATTGACGTGTTTTTTTAGATTTTTCATATTATTTACTGAAAGAAAAATATTACATTAAGGGGGAAGTTCCCAATAAATTGACACTGTTATTTTGCGAAGTTTGTGAATTGCGCTTTATTCCAGAATCTTCAACACAGTGCACACTGATAATAATACTATAATCGCTTTCAGTTAATTAAAAATATCGGTTTCGTTCTGAAAGCATTTAATTGTGGTTTCGTCAATAAGGGTGTGCGTGTTTATATATAATATAAGAAGTGTTTTTGTTAGGGCATGGTCTGGTTTACGTTCACATCAATCTACTTGAGTGGGGTGTCTGTAAGTTGATAGAATTTTAGATAACCTATGAGTTGATATAAACGAGAAGTATAAAAACTTCATTTTTGTTCCTGCAGGCTCTAGCATAAATAATTTCAGTGCCCTGTTCCAACATTATAGCAATAGCAGCAGCCTATAGGATAATAGCCTACATTTTGTCATATTCGGTATAGTTTTCTATATGCAAGAGTTTTTTACTGCTATAGAATAAAGGTCTCAGTTCACAATAATTTTATCGTGACAAAATCTGACATTTTCATTAATTGGTTATGAATGTTTATACATATATAGTTTAGAATTCAGATCAATATGATAGCTGAAACTGTTTCCATCAGTGATTCGTCGCTATTGCAATTAATTTCCAAAGACCAGATGGATATCAGATCAAACTTCTAATTGAATTGAGAATTTTTTCACTATATCCCAGTAAACCGCGTACCAATAATAATTGAGGAACAACATAACTTTGAAAGACACGCAATTTTCATGGCATAAACTTCATTCTCGTAATAATTTTTGCTGGTTTCCCGTCATAAGGTCATCTTAAAAGAAAAAAATTATTCAAAATGGTGAGAGTTAAATGTAATATCCAGAACACCGTGTATAGGTTGCAACTCTCGTATGAGTATACTTTATTTAGTACATCAATGAAAAAACTGGTTTTCCTCTTTGATTCTAGTGAGGAAATGATTACTTTTTCTCCATAGGAAGAAAAATTTACCCGACTCATGCATACACAACTAGATACACAATAAAATGTATAAAATTTATTATATTTATGTTGCTAGGCAACACTTTCGTGTCTAGGAGTTGAAATTGAATTTTAAAGTATTTGAAAATTATATATTCACTATATTATATATTCACTATATTTACTAATGCATGCATACGTGCATACCGCAGCTATTCAATTATTCACGGTTTGAAAATCAAATAAACCTGCTTTCAACAATTTCAATCAGAGGTTAGTTCTTCCTGCCAAAAAATTTGCCATGGTTAGTCACATTGGTGGTTACTTCACTTATATTCAAATGATTTGATATCAGTTCTTCTGGTTGCATAAAAAAAGCATGTTTCATTCATCAATAGTGACAATATCAATTTAGAATTTTCATATAGTTGTCTTATCAACCCTCAAAACCACCATAAATTGATTTCCCATTAGTTTTTGAACTCTTTTTAGTCCAGTGAATCGCGTTCCAGGTAACTTATATATTTTTCCTACGACCACGTATGAAAACGTCAATAATCACACTGTTTTGTTATTCAGAAAGTAGCTCATATCACCATGGTATTGTTTATTTGAAAGAAAAGAAGCACTAGTGTTGATATGAAAAATATCACAACGGTCGCCTGAATTGATATACAAATAATTAGGTATATTGTGACCCACTGTCAATATAAGCGTTCTCAAATCAAATTCATATTATTTATTTAAATTTCTGTCTCGTTTTGAATTATACCGAGAACTCTTTATCTATTAATTTCAATGTGTCTGATACATAACCTCTGAATTCACTTTAAAACTGGAACCTATACTCTTTGCTGGAACTATTTCGATGTTGATGACAGTGGGTTAGATCCTTCAAAAGAGTACGGCTACAGTTTTATGCGCGGCTTGTTGCTTGCATCAGTTTGATATCACAGTATCACCAACGAGAAGATTCTTTGGTATCACAGATGTTTGCAAAGAGTCAAGGACGCACTAACTCGAGTAACTCGTACGCGCTTGCGAACTACATACTTCTATGGTTCTTTATTCCTGGTTGCGTGATTACTGGCGCTAGCAGGCGAATGGTGTCAAGGTTGTTTATGTACGCTGGTGTCAATATCAATAAAATTTGTCCAAACTCAACTAACTCAATCAATCAGTAATTCACATAATGAGGAATTGTCGGAGAAGTATTCAAATATCATCTTGAATATGGAAATAAACAGTACTTGATATTGAATCAAAACTACCTGAAATTCTAGAGACCGCTCAATTTACATTTTTGACAAGATCTCTCGCGAAATGAAAGTATTCGGAGTCGTAGGAAAAATATTGTACAAAACTCGTTGGAAAGTGCATTTCCTTCACTCGTTACGTTTCCACACTCACCGCTACGCGGCTCGTGCTAAACGACTACTCGTGTGAAATATGTCACTTTCCACACTTGTTGTGTAATATACTATTTCGAAACAGCTTTGTTTTATGAATTCCAACACGATTTATATTTTCTGACGTGACGAAAATAGTGAACAAGCTTACTTATATATGTTTCAAAAGAAATATATTTTCTAACATTCAGTCGCGTAATATTTTAACTTTATTCAAACACGAGGAAAGTGATATGACCGTAGGTTAGGTTAGATTATCTAACGTTATGACTGTATCGCATGCTACGAGCAATGAGCTTTTGCTCCAATGAATATCTGTATCTGTCGAGGATGAACCGTATTTTGTAGTCACTAGTAGTAGTCAGTCAGACGCCAGACAATCAGTCTGTTTCCAGCTAAGGTCGAGTTCGGTGCGTGTCTGTTTCTCTACGCGCTCTCGCGGTATTACTACGTCAGAAAGTGTGCGTTGTGGCGGCAAATTTGAATAAATTTCAGTGCTCAAGTGTCCCAATAATTTTATTATATCTAGGGTGCTGGATATGTAGAAACTCTAGGTTTCTTATCAATATCAATAGGGTGACTGGATTCAAAAGGTTAACTAGTTTACTGGTTATTGCAAATTCCATATTTTGATTATTCCTACGTTGATAACCACGATACTAAAGGATCCAAATCGACTTTTAACCGGGTATTTTTTCTGAAAAAAGTACTTCCCGCGTTTTTTGTTCATAATTTCCAGCATTCAAGAATTGTCATATGGAGTCGTTTGGGGAGAGGGCATAAAAAGTTCTTTCAACATTTTATGTAAATCTGGATTATTCTCTTCTTCTTCTTTTGTCTGTTTAACCCGTGTTAGTAATGTGTGGCTGATAGTTAGAATATTCCTTTTAGTGAATCACGTAGTCATTTAATTCAAAAAAGAAATCAGAATTCACCCAGAAAATGATGATCAGAACATAAAAATGTTTCTGATATACCTACCAAGTTTTTGAATTTCAATAAACTCATCATCAGGGCACTGTAACAATGTGGAAAATTTCGACAAAATATTGAAACATTTGAATAAGAATATTGAAAAAGACTAACCGATTACATATTCGTATTGACCCGCAAATTAATAATATGGATGGTTTGAATTCATTACTCTTATCCGATATGTGTTGCTAATTCTATGTTATTTACTATGTTCAGCAAATCAGATACGTTGTATGATATTTTTGCTAAATGCATGTAATTATAATGATATTCGGATGCAAGATGCAATATTTTCACAATAGAATTCACAAAAGCAGTAAAGTATTTGCAGATAAAGTAGAAACATCTGGCGCTGTGATTTGCGTATATAACATATTAGTCATAAAGACCGATAATGGTTGATATTTGCTATTCCATATTCAATCTGATGCTACAACTATGAAACTGTGATAATTCAGATTTTTTTGTCTCTATGAATACCTTCTGTACTTAAATTTAAGTCTCTATATAGCAAATCATTGTTATTTTGGGTATGTGCTATATTAATTCGGTCTAAATAATGCATGTGTATTACCAAATCATCCTTGTTTTGTTACCTAATTATTCCTATTAGTGAAAATATGCAAATTTATACAAAACAATGGGGTCAAACTATATAATTTTTTTGAGGTAGGTGCCCAAGGATAGCCATATGTAGCCTCAATACTTTTTACTCAATTCTCTGAATACATTACTGATTTGATATAGCATCTGGGTAATTTTGATAAACATCATGTTTTCATAATAACCAAAAAATGCGACCCAACGGTTGTTTAGTTCAATCTGGATTAGAGATAATAAGATCATGTTTTCTAGCGTTTTTTAATATGGACTTGGAAAGATAATTGAATTATTGCGTCTACAAATTGTTCGTTAAAAAAAGTAACAGTTTCCTGTGGAAAAAATAATTGGTCATCTAGTGTGAGACAAGAATGTTGTTGATATTGAGATCCTATTAGTATTTATATTCGAATCCACTAAAGATGTACTGACTTTGAGACTTGCAAAGCACAAATTCCATCTGTATAGATGCTTTCTCCTTAATGGCCTCTGCTAGATACTCAAAATTCAATAATATATGCTCCACCATTAATTGGTTGTTAATTTTATTTGGCGAGTAAATAATTATAGCTTGTTTTCCATTGGAAAAGTTTAATAAGATGTTCCACAAGAAATTCGAGATGCTATCGACACTGAATCCATTTGCTTCAGTTGTCAGTAAATTGAAATAATGCCGTTATGATTGCGTTAGAGCAGTGAATGCTTCCTTTATAGAAATATATCCTATTTATTGACCAATAAACATGGGAATTTTTCAGTGAGATGTACGTCGCTGCTATCTTATCTTTAGTTAAAAATGATATCATTAGTTATTGCGAAATCGAAGTACACATCTGGAATTGATCAATTAAGTAATATGAGACCATTTTTTCACTATGCAGGCAACCAAAAAAGATGATAATCATTTGAGGAAGCACTGTAATGTAGTCAAAATTGAATGTTGCCCATATCAAAATACGAGGACCAACAATGATAGAAGGAATTAGATATTTTTTAATTTGGAAGTGATTAACATCAGGAAAGATCTCAGCCTCACTACCGAGTTGGATGAAATGAAGAGTTCAAAACATCCGAATTAATTTACTGGTCTAGATAAAGTTATCTGATCTTACGACACAATCAAAATAGCAATTTCTAATGTTATCTACATGGGATACCTACATTATTGTAAGCTTAAAAATTTGATGAGGTTACAATTTCCTTCTTGCTATTGGAAAACGTGAAAACCCTGTACTTCAATCAATATCATAAGCATCAATCAATCAGAAATTCATTTCACTTCAAGTCAATTGGCATTCGGCGCCGTGCCGAATTGAAAAATGATTAGATGGATTTGCTCTGCTCTGTCTGAGTTTCAAAGTCTGCTTTCTTAAAATAATCTAATTCACCCATTCAAGTGCTAAGAGTCACGATATGGATGGAAACACTCCAGAATCTGAAAGCAACATGAGATGCGAGTACCTGCTCTAATCATAATCTCAAAATTAAAACTGAAACAGACATCCTCAGAGTTGTACCTGCGATATGTCGAATTATTTATATCTTGGCATTGTCTTTTCTTCGAGATATTGTGTGTGAAATGTGATGTTACAGGGCTCATTCAGAACCAAAGCAATCCATATTTTACAACCGATTTCGAAAATTTGTTTGTCTTTATTTTCTTGTCATAGCACGAACTTGCGAAAAATAATACTAATTTCCACCAATCATTATCATGTTTTGGATTCAACTAGTGTAACTCCAAAATGTCATCGAGGAATTGATATGAAGGTTTTTAAAATCAAGTTGATGATAATGGAAATATATTTATTGACGTTGATTGATATCAAAATTACCGTGTTTTATAAGATTGCAATCATAGCAGGGCCAAAATAGGAGTGGGTGGTATGGAAATTATTTTTTTTGTATAACTATAATCAAAATAACCATTTACCTATCAATTAACATTTATACTCACATTGTAAGTGATAAAATTTAATTCGAGTCTATATTAAATAATGGATATAATGAGGCTTAACACATGCATTATGAATATTTCATATAAAAAATGTGAATAATTTGAATGGATAACTCAACAAAGTAGTAATTATGACCTTATAATTAATCATCACAGCCTACATATCTCTAGATGATCACTTTTAAGATTTCCAATTTGTGTAGATGATTTTAAAAAAAGGAGGCGGTTGCATTATTATTACGTAGAATAATATACATACTCGAAGAGAAAAATTCGGATTAGGTATAAGTAGCCGTTTTTTATATGGATGTCGAAACTCTCGAATACAGGGAGAGGTAGTAGTATTTTATTCTACCATGATTTTGATTGATTTAGAATTGTGAGAATTGTAATAGGCATTGAAAATAAATTTGATACATCATATGTGTACCAAAAGTATGATGCCAAAATAAAATAAAGTTTTCCCTCCAAAAATAAATATGATTTTCCAAATATCATTTTCCAAATGCCTTTTATTGCAGAGATTGCAAAATTCACTTCATCCTCATCTTCTTTTGATTATTCGTTTGCATTTATTCATAAAATCGCAATTATGTTGAAAACGATTGATTCAATTTTAGTTTTCAAGTCCAAAAATCAATAATTTTTCAGATATTTCATCAGTGGCGTGAAAATGATGGAAAATACTATGATACCCTTCTTGTACGCCAATGTAATATATGTGAAGTTTATAAATAGCTACGAAAATAGACTTTCAAATTTGATTGAAAAATTCTCTAAACTATTGAAGCCACGAGGAATTAGGAAACGAACTTTTATTTGATCATTCTCAACACTCTGTATTTCTGCATTTGAGAAGAGAATATTAGGAAGTCTTATTTATTTTTCGAGGAACATCTTCCGATTCAATTTGGCGTCATAGTTGCGGAACACCCTGTAAGTATATTGCTGCAATGGCGAGTGAATTTAGTGATTCAGTATAAAGGTTTTTTAATTCAACCTAACCTAAAAATAATTCACGAACGTTAATAATATTCAGCCATTTGTATTTACAATTTTTGAATCCGAAACTCGGCTGTAAAATATGGTTTTCCTCCGGTTGCTTTGCTCCCGAGTGTGTCACCCTGTAAATTTCAGTCGAAACCGCCCTTTACCCGCGACCATAAACACGTGACCCCCCCACCCCCCGAAACCCCGGGCACCGCGACGCCAAATGATCGAGTGCGCGATGCCGACGCCGGCGACCACCGTGTACGACGGCTTCGCGACGGTGCGGCGGCCGCGCGTAGGCGCGCCCCGACGCCCGCCCCGGCCGCCCTCGTTGGCGAGCGTGCCCGAGCACTCGGCGCGCCCGCCCGCCGAGCCGCTGTCGCCCGTGGGCAACCGCGACGTGCCGTGGTGGGAGCTGGCGACGAGGAGGGGGCGGTACAGGTCGTGCCCCACGTTGGAGTTGCAGGTTGGTTGGTTCGTGCGAAGGAAGTGTCGGGCGGTCGCCCAAAATAGCGCTCACTCGAAAAAGCGCTCGCCCAAAATAGCGCTAGTTCCAAATAGCGCTCACCCAAACAAGTGTTTGTTCAAAATAGTGTTCACTAAAATAGCGTTCGTTCAAAATAGTGTTCACTAAATTAGCGCTCGTTTGAAATAGCATTCGTTTGAAATAGCGCTCGCCCGAAATAGCGCTCGCTCAAAATAGCGCTCGTCCAAAATAGCGCTCGTCCAAAATAGCGCTCGTCCAAAATAGTGCTAGTCCATAATAGTGTTCACAAAAATAGCGTTCGCCTAAAATAGTGTTCAACAAACTAGCTCTCGTTTGAAATTGCGCTCGTCCAAAATAGTTTTCACCAAAATAGCTATCGTTCAAAATAGCACTCGCACAAAATAGTGCTCACTCAAAAAAGTACACGATCGAAAAAGCGCTCGCTCAAAATAGCATTCGCCTAAAACAGCGTTTGCCTAAAATAGCGTTCGTTCAAAATATTGTTCACCAAAATAGCGCTCGTTTGAAATAGCGCTCGCCCAAAATATAGTGCTCGTCTCAAATGGTGCTCACCCAAAATAGCACCTGTCCAAAATAGCTTACTTCTTTTTAGTTGTTTGAGTTCACAGTGTGGTCAAAATAGCGCTCATTTTTGTCCAAAACTGTAATAGTCCAAAAAAGTACTAGTCCAAAATAGTAGCTCAAATATTTGGATCCTACACAACTTTCAATGAAAACAGGTTTCACTCAAACTAGCATTCATCCAAAACAATTGATAGGTAGGTACTCTCATTTCAACCATGAGCTTAAATTGTTAGAGCATATATCTCTGAGTACATTGTCGGACATAGTTGCCTGAGGAACTCTGACAAAATAGTACACTCCCAAAATACTTTTTTGAACAGCACTTCCCTTTTTCTGTGTAATTCTAAACGAGCGCTATTTTACATGGAGCGCTATTTTGTATATCAGATGCAGTTGATTTTTGTAGTGATTTTGTTTCTGCTCTATTTTGATCTAAAGTTATTTTATGAAAGAATATCGTAAACAAGCACAGATGCCTATTTACTACGCATTATTATTGTTTACATCTTACAAAATTCGAAAAGCATTGCTCAATCGCCTGTGGCATCATTCGACATTGAGATGGAAAAATATGAAGATTAAGGCGGAACTAGAATGATCGAAAGTTGAAATTACATAATTTATTTAGATGATTGCTGGTCTACCAGCGATGTCATGTTCAGAAATAAAAATAATGACATGATACCGGTCGCTCACGAAGTATGTATCTACGTACCTCGCTACGTACCTAAGCCAAGAATAATAACCTCTCTGTGTCGAAAAATTAATTACATTTCAAACAAGTTTGTATGTTTCGTCATATATGAATTAGATTACACAAAATGAAAAAAGGAACTTTTATTTCGAATGAAACATGCAATTTTTCCTGATGCATCTTGAAAAATAATAATAATTTAGACAAATTCACTGCCATCATGCGATAATTATTTTTGCGGAAATGTTTTTTGTTTTAGTAACCCAAACCCAAACATTATTTTACAATCACGACATTCGGTCCACAAGTTTGAATATTTTTGAAAATGTAGAATTTCTTAAATTCGTTCATTATAATCTCGATTATAATAAATTTTCACTAAGAAATTCGTTTTAAAGTTGAACAACTGATGGGTTGTCATGAATATCTGCTGCATTATAAAAGCCAATAAATTGTTTAACTTTAAAAATGTAATTCTGAGTAAAAATGTGATTCTGAGTGAAATGTAATTATGATTTTGTTTTATGAATTGGCCTTTAATTATAGCTATTGAAACATTGCGTCGAAGAAGACATGAAATTTAAATTTTTCGCTTGAAATATCTCAATAAACAATAAGTTTTTCTCAATGTCTGTGGTCAAAATGAGCAATTACAAAAAACGAACTGAAATTGTTGCCTAGCAGAATATACAGTGCTTTCCGAAAGTGACAGATAAATTGTATAAAATCGTTGACATATAAAAAAATTGTTTATTGAATAAATGTATTATATTATGTGAAAAATCCTATATTATTGATAGGGTCACGGTGACTGTAGAAAAATCCGTACCTATACTAGATGTCATCTAGAAGACTTTCTTTTGAGCAAAAGAATCGATTGACCCTTGCAGGAAATAAAAGATAACAGTGTAATAACCGAAGGATATAAAACGAAATTGGATTTTTGCCCTTTGTCTTTACTGCAGATATGTGCAGCTGTTTCTTGGCACACGCTCCTTCGAATCTGTTGAAAAAAATGATGGATAGCAGCCGTTAAATTTTATGCCCCCATTGAAGTAGTCGATCGTTCAGTTGCGCAGGATGCAGGGAACATTTTTATGCATTATTTATCGAATTGCAGGCTTTGGTACTGCTCGTTTTCGCCAGGCTATCACACTCATTGAGACTACAAAAAGGTGTTTTTTTTTGTCAGAACTGTGAATCGAACAGCTTAGTTTTCATTTCTAGGGCTTTCTCACCTGATACTCTATTCTATAGTCTATACATTCAGGAAACCCCGATGATTGCGTGAACTAAAAGGCTAGACACACCTCATTCGCTCCCTCCTATTTGAATACAAAGCATAATAATTATTATGATTCATACCCCCGAGGGTTGACTCTTCAATCATTTAATTAGTTCATTAATCAGTATATGCAGGGAGGAAATGCTTCTTCGTATTCATATACCTACATTATATCGAACACGCCAACTTTTGAATCAATAATTCTCCACTAAAAATAAGCTTTTTACAGGGAATTTTCTGTTAGTTTCGAGTGTTTTGAAGTGACAGCTTTCGAATAATTTCAAATTTCCTTGATATACAACATTATTGTCTACTACTTATTACATTCTTTTGACAGCTGTCAAAAAAGTTTGAGTTTGTAGATCTTTGTAGAGCGATACGTACTATAATATTTTTTGTTCCTGTTGCTCACTACTTAACATTCTTTGTATGCTCCAGTATTCTGAGGGACTTTTATGATTGAAGAAAAAATATACCATTGGAGAAATTCTTTTCTTTCTTATTATTTCTTCACTGGGAAGCCAGAAGAGAAATCATATTATTTTGTACGACTTTGTTGACATTCTTTTAGGTCCTCCAGAAAGATTTTTTCTGAACCAACAGCATGATAATACACCAAACAATGTTTTTTGTACCTATTATAATCTTCAGGTAAAGATGATGCGTATATTGTTATGCCTCGTAGCTTCAGTTCCTTCACCTCTTCGTTGGGTATTTGAAGATGGAACTAGGCTACCGTCATTGATGTTTATTCTTCTTCCTTCCAATGCAAATATTCCAGCTCCAAGATAATTAAAATCTAGGTTTCAGTGTTACATATCGCTTTTTTATCACTGTCACCTTGAATATATCGTGAAGTAGAATTGTTGACTTTCTTCAAGCTAGCAGATTGAATTTATCTTCTAAAGCCTCGTCTAAAACACAAGTGGAGGCTCTAATTTTAGCCAATCACCGATTTTTTCGTTTCAAATCGTTGGTTTTTCTAGTTAAACCGAAACTAGTAGAACCCGAAGTAGAACCAATCATCGAGGAGAAAATTATTTAAAGCTCCTTTGTTTTAGAAGTAATTTTTCCTCTAGTTTATGTTAAACGCGCACAAAATTCGGCAATGGCAAAATAAATTAGCCTAGAGTTAATTAGTTAGAATTTAAATATGCTGCTGCAAGCTTGATGAAGATAAGTAGTAGAGACACAGAGTTCCTGTTTTTTAAACAGGAACAGTTTTCGAAACAGCGGAAAACCATTATACAATACAAACAGTTATTGTTGTTTTATTTTTGTCATATGAAATTCACCTATTTGGCTATTGATTTCTCAGGGTCAAAGTATATTTTCATTATTTCGGAAAACGCTAGAGCTTTTTGACTTCTGCGTACCAAATATGCATGTATGCATTCGACCCTATTCGACCTACTGGAGTGTATTGCACCCGTCTTGGATAAACAGATGAATCTTAAGTGAGACACATTAGGTACAACGGAATAACATGCATTTATTGCATTTACAACAATAACGAGCTCAATTGTCAAATCATCGTACAACTCGCTACCAGTTGTACTTTTTCGCTAATAAAACGTTCTATATATTAATGTCTTCACTGTGTTCTAATTGATTTATCCTCATGCGTGCTAGTTTGAATAATCAGAAAATTATACGAGGTAATTGTTTAATATTTGGGATCTTTTTTTGTTTCAGGCTCATGTTGTATCGGCGTTTGAGCAGAGTCTGACATCCATGACTCAGAGGTTGCAGCACCTCACGGCTACCTCAGAGAAAAAGGTGAGCTGGTTAGAATATTCGTAACATGTCACAATAATCGCTATGGACAATGTATATTATACAAAGACCTAAGAAAGATCGCAGAAATTTTTTTTGAGTTCCTAATATCACCGCTGTCCTGTCCACAACTTTGCGGATGGTAGTACACTTCAGCGTGTAATGGCCCTCGGCTGACGCCATCGTGCCGTCATCTCCGCCTAAGACTATAAACGACTACCTTACGCGGTGACATTAAATCTTTGAACTTTTTCCAATAACTGTTTTTTCTATTAGTTGTATGATGAGTTGAACTACGAATTGAACAAGCAGTTTCATAGGATTTTGACCACACACACAAACGATCTAAACATCAATCGATTTGTAGTACGTTTCAAAGTCTAAACCTTCTCCTTTGGATTTCAAAAAGCATTGTTTGTATGTAAAATTAGACAATTTAACTTTAAATATGCATTTGCCATAGTTAATTATGATTTATGTATAAGAAAAACATAATAAATATGTAATTTTCCCGTAATTTTCCTATTATTTCACCAACTAGGCTTAATAAAAACGGCCATTTTGAAAACCTCTGCGAATCCTGAGCGAATGAAGGTGGATTCATAGCTGCCTTATAGCAATACGAGTCAGTGAAATGTGTTTTCTCTCCTCAATACATGTCAAAAAGAAAGATAGATATCAGTAAAAGAAGGTGAACTTTCGAACTTTTCCATCGATTATCTCGAAAACTAGAGATATGTTCACGATGATATTATGAAATTCGTGTTTTTCAAGTCAAAATACGTAGGTACCAAGAAATATTTTCATCAAAATTACCCAATTTTTTCCATGAATGAATTTCCATGGTATTATATTCTACATGAAGAAAATCTGTAAAATACAATTTCGATCAACTGGAAATATTCATCATCTTGAATAGAATGAATATCCATGCATCATTCCACATTTTTACATTCCCTAACGTACGACTAAGGCACTTACCAATGAAATGACACTATTGACACTTTCATCCCAGAAACCTGCTTCTAACCTCAAATAAAACAACTTTTCACCATTCTGAGTAATATACACAAGTAAGTCAGACCACGTCATGAATCATAAACAATCTGAGAAACTCGCTCGAAATACGAAAACGGCGAGTTGGTCCGACGAGGCCCGAACGATTAGATTCTTATCGTGGAAACAAGAAGGTTTGACAGTCGTGTTGGCATCATAAAAAAGGATGGAAAATACATACATCTATTAACTACGAGTATTGATAATAAGGACAGCCTATCTGAAGCCGAAACAAGAGTGTTAGTGGCAAAGATGAAATTATGCGCATGCGCCAAATTAAAAGTTTATGATAACAGTCAAGAGCGACTCTCTTAGTGTTGTTTCTTTCTTATGTCCTCGCTGCTACCCAAATTGTAAATGATAGTATGTCGAGTATCACTTTTGCGATCTTTTTCAAACAAAAGCAGGTTATATCTGTGTTTTGTTGATGTGAATTTCCTCGTTTTTCGTCATATTTTTTCGATTGCGTGTTGAGTGTTTGTATTCCATTAATTCATAGTTGTTCAGGTGATACTATTCGTAAAAGTTCAACACTGCCGTAAATAAGACCAGTGTCGGTGTTTAGGTCGTGTCCAGCCTCCAGGTTATCTTCCACGATTGTTCCAGAAATCAAGACACAATGGAAGTGCCTGTGCCATCATCAATGTCTAACAAAATATTACAAAAATCAGAATAATTCATATGCCTACCATTGCTTTAATCTTGATTGCTTTACGTATATTATTTAAATCTGAAAGGAGTAGTTCGCTGAATCAGAAGATCTCTGATTATTCTCTGTCAAAGCTTAGTATACTTCATGTATTATACCATCATCGGATATGTTCGAAATGACAAAATTTTTAATATATATAAAGTAAAGTTTTTCTATGAATATGAAATTCATGAATTTTAGACATTTCATGATTCAAATTTCGCCCCCGATTTCGCGCATGCGCCCTCAATCAACGTTGCCAATTAAAAAATGATAGATATACGAAATTCGGCTTCACTTTGTTAACATTGTCTCTTATGGCGTGTGGTCAATAGATATATGGGAAAATACCATTATATGTTTTTTATTAGTCTTAAGTCGCAATAAACATCAAATGACAGTGCTTTCTCTCCCTCCCGCAGGAATCCGAGCTGCAGGAGCTGCGGCAGGCGATGGAATCGCTGCGCGCGCAGTCTATCCAGGCGGGCATCGGCACTGGACTGGCTCGACAGCCCTCCTCCGACAGCGTTTCGAGCCTTTCGTCCGCCTGCAGCCTCGACAAGCACGAGAAGAAGAAGAAGAAGGGCTGGCTGCGCAGCTCCTTCACCAAGGCGTTCTCGAGGAACGCCAAGGTCACCAAAGTGCAATGCCAAAGCGACAACGGTGAGGGACTGATGCCTTTTTTTTTAGTTCCTAGTTGTCAATATTTAATGATATCATCCTGATGATTCAACTAGCGATGTTGCCAGACATACCTCTATGTTTTGTCGAAAAAAAATCACAGCTATTTCGGAATTTCAATCAGGATAGTATAATAATCATAACATTTATTGATTCCAAGAAATGTATATACAGGGACACAAAAAAACAACGAAGAGAATTGCATTAAATATAAAATCAAATAATGAAGCATGAAGATCATACCTAACACTTAAATCGGAATAAAGCAATGTTAGGAGAAAATTCATTAAATTGATAAAGTATATTCCTTCAGTTCAATCTTGAATTTTGTTATAATATTTATATTCTCATCGTTTTTGGTAAACTGTTTTAAATGTCCACAAAAATATAACGTTTTTTTTTTCAAATTGTGTTTTCATATTGATAGTTTTCAAATAATCATATTGACCGGTATGGTATTCATGGGTGTCAAAATTGACTTCGAAGGTGAGTTTTGGATGCTTCATCAATCTTTTTTATATGTTCAGAACAAATCAAACTGAAATAAATGATTTTCAAACAATTAAGTGGTGTAAATAAAGACCTCAATTTTTATAGTTTATGTTTTTTAGAAATTAGAATTATATGTATAATTTTTGCAAAATATTCCTTCTTTTGAAGGATTTATAAGGTTATTTGGTAAAATCATTCTTGAGATAAACATGGAAGATGTTTCATCAAAATTACTTCGTATCCATAAAGTAATTGAACTAAGATTTTCTTTCATTTATTTTTTCATCTATTGAATATATTTTCAAAGTAACTAAGAGTTGTTTTATCAGCGAATAATATACCTATATCTACCTAAACTGAAAAAATAGGTCCAAGAATTGATCCCTGAGGTACACCACATATTTCTTATTGAAGAAAATCAGACTCGCAATATGTACAAACTATACAGGGTCACTCACGGTCTATGGTACCTTAGACGTTTACGGAGAACGGGACGTAGGATTATTCTGAAAATTTGGATTCTTGGGTAATCAGTTTTGTTCTATCGATCTGAAATACTTTCAGCATTGCGGCGTTGCCGCTTCTATTAAAAAGTAGCAACAACTTTGATTTCGTCGATCGATCATACTTGGGGTATAGCGAGAAAGATTACAGAGATATAGGGTGTGAAAAATCGAGATTTTTCAAATTTAGGAATTTTTTGTGCCGAAACTATCTATTCTTGCTCAAAACGGCTTACATGTCCCTATCTCAACTTTCCAATTACTATCGATTATATTCAATTGAAACAAATACGGGTGGTTCAAAATTTTGAGTTTCGCATCACCCTCTATTTGTTTCTATTAAATGTCAGTAGATAGTAAATGAAAAGTTAAGATAGGGACATGTAAGCCGTTTTGAGCAGAAATGGTTAGTTTCGACACAAAAAATTCCTAAAGTTGAAAAATCTCGATTTTTCACACCCTATATCTTTGTAATATTTCGCGCTATACTCCAAGTATGATAGATCGACGAAATCAGCTCTTCAGGAAGAATCTAAAAATGAAATAAAATACAGGGTGTTCCATTTGAGATAACAAAGTTGTTGCTACTTTTTGATAGAAGCGGCAACGCCGCAACGCTGAAAGTATTTTAGATCGATAGAACAAAACTGATTACCCAATAAACCAAATTTTCAGAATAATCCTACGTCCCGTTCTTCGTAAACGTCTAAGGTACCATCGAACGTGAGTGACCCTGTATTATATCAAATAAATAATTTCAAACCAAGATTAAAGTACCCTTCATTCATGTTATTTTTTTTTTGTAAAATGATAAATTGACTCGAAATCCTTTCACGAATCTACAAGTGTTATGGCTATTTAATATTTTGGCATATAATCCATGATTTTATTATTGCAGACATGCATTTTTCGTATGTCATGTTATATGTTATATTTCATAAAACATGATAGTTTGTCATAAAACGATAGTTATTCAGAGATGGTATTTTCTCAAGTTTTTCCGGATGTCAATCAAAAACTAGAAGCATGGCAACATTGTGTGTCCACTTGCTGCATCATCAGAATGATGATGGTTCAATTTTTTACTCCGAAGTGATTATTTTATTTAATAAAAATCTCAATATTGGAAGCGATTATTTCCTAGTTTCTCATTTCATATTCCAAATATTTTATGTCACTGATTTGATTTTTTATTTTGCAGGAGAATCCGAACGTACCCACAGCCCACCCCCTCAACCCGCCACTGACGCCGGCCAAGAGGTGGTGGAGTTGCAAAAACAGTTGCGGGAAAAGGACCTGGTGCTGACTGACATCCGATTGGAAGCTTTGAGTTCCGCCCACCAGTTGGAGAGTTTGAAGGATACCGTCATGAAGATGAGGGTGAGATTTCAATGTGAAAACTTTTGAGATTCATTTAAAAAAAAAAACAACAAATTGGATATGAGAATGATGAATCCTCATTTGAAACAAACTTCCCAGGTGAAGTATCTGGACATTGAATTGGAGATGAGGTAGGAGAAATGTATCGATAATCTAATTCGAAAAGTCTGGAATTAGCCAGAAAATATTTACTCACGATGCGCTATCAAAATTCAATGAAATACCTGAAGACAGACAAAGTATCAGCAGAGATATCACTGATTTCAGTTAACTTTCCACTCAATCCATTTACTTTATGGCAAATGTGTCGAAATTTGTTAACGCCAATTTTTAAAGCTCAAACAGTTGTAGAGAGAAAGTACTCATTATTTTTAGATAAATACTAAAACATTTTATCTATTCAAGTGAATAAATTAATTTAATAAATTATTATCTTCATTACCAGACTTAGCTGATATTGATTCTTCTTTCTTGAGAAAAATAGGATTTTTTCCAAAAAAAAAAGTGAGGGATAGAAAAGGAAATCTTGAAGGAAATCAACATCATTTCTCGTCTTGAATATAATGATATAAAAAGCAATATTAATTTTTTCAAACGCAATCATATAAGTCAAAAATTTATCATGATTATGGGAACTGAATAGTGAAAAATTACCCAGATAACTGATGAACTGATAGATTGCCGCTCGAAAAAGAAAGTTATCGCACTTACATTTTTTCTACTAACACAGTTCGTAGGCAATAAAATCGATACTTCATTCAATTAACTTACATTTCATAATGTTCTTCATCTAAATCATTGATTTGATATTGAAATTCAATCCAATAATTCATACATCTAACAGAAAATAAGAGAAAATTACTCATAGATTAAAAAAGGGTTGCCCTGCTCTGGGATCGAACCCGGGCTGGCAGCTTGAGAAGACCCGTCAGCTATTGAGGCTACTTGAAAACTTTATGTCTATCCCACCATTATAATACGTTATGAACCAGAAAGATATAGTCAATGTTTGCTTTATATTAAACGGACTGGAGTTTTTTGAGAAATATGACAAATTTAGTATACTTACTTTGATATCATTTGCATTCAAGCATTTCATGGCACCATGTCATGAATCTATCATATCATAATTAATACTTTTCCTCGATTTCTCCTGAGGTAGGAGGTTCAAATTTAGAATGTTAGTTAATTCACTGTCACTATTATTTTTCATCATGTGACAGAATGATGAGTTCGTTTTCAACAATAATGGATGCGAGCGCAAATATGCTGTCTCACTTAAGGACATTATTTCCGTGCACGAGCGACAATGCTGTCACTTGATGACATTCCTCGGAAAACATCAACTTTGTGTTGAGAATTGAAAGCGCGTCAACGGCTACTTTGTCGACCGGTTGTAGAAAAAAGATGTTTCATGTTCTCTCAGAGCGAGATGCTGAGCCTGAAGCAGAACAACGAGCGGCTGCAGCGCATGGTGGGCGGTTCGACCAACCTGCCGGCCGATCTCACCGACACCAGGAGTGTCAGCAGCATCGACGCCCTCAGCGACCTCATGCAGACGGAGGAGCCGCCGCCAGAGGGCGAGACAGACGGCAAGCGGATCGCCATATCGGTGTACCTGGGGCAGCCGCAGAGTTTCGAGAAGTGAGTGGCGATGGGGATTTTTTCAGCACATGCTATAATTTCTTTTATGTCAAAAACTGCTATATATCAGCGATTTTCTTCGTGGAATTATTTGTTTGTGAATTTTTGCGAAGGTTGACTTTTCGATGCTCTTTCTGATAAAAATTTCATTTGAAATCGGTTGAAAAGTGTGTATCAAAATTGAAAACTTACATATTTTTTCTTGCTAACTTAAGTTATGCCTGCCTTCCCTCTCTTTTTTCATCTTCCCGGGGTTCTTATAATAGGAGGGGTTACGAAATTACATCAATTTTGGAAGACATCTCGTTTCTTCACTTCGCCAAATTTGAAAATGCCAAACCAACAACGAGATTATTTCGATTATTGAATGCTCAATAAACCGTTACATACAAGTTGTTTTTTGATTTTATTGCTGACAATTTCTATGTTATTGAAACTGGATAATATTCTGTATCTGAGAAAACACTTGATGTAAGAGTAGGTAGTGTGGGGCCTTTTATTTTCAATGTACATTGATATGGACGATCGGAAGATTCATCTTTTTGCCGATGATAGCGTCTCTGATACATCTGTTGAGAAGGCAAACTTGAAACACACCTTTTCAATTCGAATTGAGGAATTGATGGATGTGAACAAAGTATTGGTTAATCCCAGTCTAACTATATGGTACGCGGTAAAAGTAAATATATTAATGACGAATCTGGCTTTACTTTTGAATTTGGAGGTGCAGTTTTAGAAAAATTTTAGATCACCAGATAACTAGTAAAATTTCAAAAAAAAATGTTTTGCTTCCAGAGTAAATAACAAATTGAGTTTATATGCGAGACAAATAATACATTTGTGTCTTAATATATATTTAGTACTCACTATGATACATATACGATCCGATACTCAATTGGACACGATACACAACACCAAACTCTTCGTCAAACGCCGCTCTCAGTTTCCTGAGAAGAATGATGCTCCCTACTCTAGATTCAATACAGAATAGATTGAATACTGACTGCTCATCTGTGAATCACTTTCTCATCATGTCTTACCGCACCAAACGATAAGCTTTGTCACCAAATGGAATGAATCAACGGATTAACGTGACTATACAGTTTGATTCTTACACAACACTAGGCAAAATACCTACTTTCCTGTTTCTCCAACTTTTTCAATGAAAACTAAAAAAGTATATTTGAAAAAGAAGGTGAGGTAGTATGACAACTTACCTATACTCATCAAATGATCAGAAAATATAAAAATGTTCACAAATCAATTAAAACACCTGATGTCAGGTTATCAATCCATATGATTTCTTTGTTTTTTATCTCTACTTCTAAAGGATTTAATTTTTTTTTTGTACGGACCACTACTTTTTTTCTTAATAGTAATAATATTTCGTATTTGAATGTGATTAAAAGGGTCCTTTAGGTACTATACTTTCCTTGATAAAGTATGATCTTCTTCTTCTTCTTTAACTCAAAACCCAAAATTACAGACCATGTAGGTCTGTAATTTTGGGTTTTGCGTTTGCGAAATTTCCGACAAAATTATATCACTCATTGTTGTATTGAATGATAATATTGTAATAATTGATACAGATTCAACAAAAGGTTTCTGCCTATCCTTATTAATGCTTGATAAAACTTTTGTAATAGTTTGATATTCAAATGAAAAAGCACCTTTTAATTTCCAATTTATCTCTCGATTTTTTATTTTTCCTTCTATTTTTCGGTTGCATTTCAAGTGGCACTATCAGTCCTATTGTTTGAGAAAATGATTTTCTTCTATTTCAGGTATTACGTCGAGCACTATGGGTACGATGGTTTGAGTGAAAACGCCAACACAGAAATATCCATAGCCTATACCACCATTGGGGCGTCTAGTTCTTGGGCCCAGCTAGACAATGCAGTTAGGAGGGCCTTCAAGCAGTACGTGGCCAGATTGGATCCTGGAGGAGGCCTCGGATTAGGTAAATATATCGGAAGTGACTTTCAATTTTTGTTCTTCTCAGTTGAAGGTTCCTTGAACGAATTGGAAATCATGAAATTTTCAAATTTTCATCTTTCGAAATGGCTGAGATAATTGATTGGAACAGGTATACTGGGACACCCTGGGTTGGAAACTGGGTTGGTGGCCGAGTGCGCTGAGGCGCTGGTCTATGGCCCAGAGGGTCCGCGGTTCGAATACCGGCGCGGCTATTGAAAATATTTATTTATTTCTGTAGCAACGTTTAGCTGGAGGAGATAGGTGACCAACCGAACATTCTTGGTACCTAGATTTCATTCCTTTTGACTCCCCACGGTAACCAGCCGAGTAGTGTTTCGGATGACACTTAAAAAGTTAAGGTCCCCGTCTTCCTTACTCATAAAAGTCTCAATGAGACTTTGAGGGTTGCTTTGCAACTAAGTTGGCGGTTAAAAACACTTTTCAAACACTTTTCCAAACCCGGTATAGCAGAAACTTCATCGAAATTATTTTGTTGAATGCGATTTCCAAGCCATTTTCGGTCTGAATGAACCTCAACTTGGCAGACATTTGGGGCTTGAGTGAACAGACAATGTTATAGTTCCAGCCTACTAGGTTCCCATTAAGAACGGCAATGGTTGAATATCAATAAGTGTAATCAAATACAGGGTGTTTCATAATAAATGCGCAGGACGTCAGGATATGATAGCTCTTTCAAGAATATGAAAAAAAGTTCCTATTGTCTTACCCTCTAAAATGCACCATTTTCGACATACAGGGCCATCTTAAAACCCTAGTCTACGCTACTCCAGTTGAAAATGTTGACAATTTAAGAGAGCGCATTGTTGCTTCTTGCAACATAATTCGGAACACTCCGGGTATTTTCCTACGTGTTAGACAGTCAATGCATCGAAGAATTGCTGCGTGCATTGAAGCTAACGGCGGACATTTCCAACACTTAATTTAACTAAGTATGATTTGTTTTTTTTATTTTGCAAATATGAAGTTAACGTTTGGTTCTGTTACTTGTTCTAACGTTTAAATAAATTTTGTATAATTATGAAAAAAATTATTTAAAAAAAATTATCATGTGTTTCAACATGAAAGTTGATTTTTCTTGAAAACGGTCAACTTTAGAGCTTATAAACAATAGTCCCTTTTTTGTGTAGAAAACATTGGCGGTTTGAATAGGTGGCTCAAAATTGTACTTTTTCCAGTGGCGTAAAAGTTGGAGGAAATAACATCCACTACCCCTTGAAAATCTTCACTAATTATGAATTTGAAAAAATAATAAATCAGCCCAAAACATAGCTTATTATGAGTAGAAAATGCCTACAAAATCTGTTTTCTGTGCGATAAACGGTTCCAGAAATATTCGCAAAAATTTATTTTTAATTCAACACCCTGTATGTCGAAAATGGTGCATTTTAGAGGGTAAGTCAATAGGAACTTTTTTTCATATTCTTGAAAGAGCTATCATATCCTGAAGTCCTGCGAATTTATTATGAAACACCCTGTATACAACAGATTTAATCGAAATTATTTTTTGATTGGGATTTCCACGCATTGCTCATATTTGATTCCACTGAGGGTATGTGAATAGAAGAACATATCAGCCATTCTGGGGATTCAATTTGACACTTTCTCCGTTGTCCCCCCCCCCCCTCCAAAAAACTGTCACCCGACCAATCCCCTTACAGGCAGCGACGCCATAGCCAGCTACAAGCTGGGCGAGGCGGTGCGCACGCCGGAGGACGCGGGCCCGCCCGACCTGCTGCCCGTCGGCTACGCCGTCGGCCGCGTCGCCGCCGTCCACGTGGTGCTGCAGCCCGTCGCGGCGCTCGCCTTCGAGGCGCTCATCCCCAAGGGCGTCGCGCAGCGGCTCGTCTCGCTGCTCGCCGAGCACCGCCGGCTGGTGCTGTGCGGCGCCCCCGGCACAGGGAAGACGCACTTGGCGACGCGGCTCGCCGAGTTCCACGCGCAAAGTTTGGGGCGGGATCCTGCGGAGGCTGTAGCCACATTCAAGTGAGTTGGTTTTTTTTTTCGGGGGCGGGAAGTGAGAGTGTTAGGTCGACTATTTATTGTCTATCTGAACATGTAGAATACGGTATAATATTATTTCTATCGTTATGATATTTCTACTTGGGTTCGTGAATTTAAAACACTCAGTACAAAACTGAACAATTTACTTCACGAAACACTCGAAATACAATTCAATAAACGCTTTACAAATCTCAATGTTCACAATACTAGCTTTCTTTCTAAACTGCCTGTCCGCGACACTGCGGTTTTTTATATAGGTGCAAAACATCCATTCTACATAGTAAAATCTTGAATATTCAATAGAATTCTAAGAAATACCGTTCATTTCCGATAAACTGCGACGGTTATGAATCATCCACTTTTGTCCTATAATGGGGAAGTTTCCGAAATTCTGATTTTCATTCCAAGTTCCTCGTGCTATCAAATTTGACTTGGAAAAACATTCCCAAAAATGTAGTTACGGCTCCTCCACCATTCTGATGACGTACTAATTAGAAGAGCCTTGACAGAGATGGATAGATATTTTCATCATTGTCTTGACGCACGCTAGCACTTTTGCGCCTGTACACAGTTGCCGGAAGTATCTATATGTCTAAATAGTAGGATATTATGCATTAACATCTTGGTATTGCTATGACATCCAATGTATAATTATTTGTTCAATAATTCAAGTTGAAACTGAATTATATTTTGAAACTCCATCCAGATGCCCAAGGGAATGTTGATTATAGACAAGATAAATATTAAAATAGAGTATTTCATCATTTTTAAATTATGACCAGGTAAAAATAATTTTTATATTGGCAATTTTTCTTTGAAGTTGAATATGCAAGTCGAATATTCCATGTTTTGATGAATACTTGTTATTCAAACAATAATTTCATGAAATTCATTTCGAAGGAAACTTCCCCATTAGGTACGCCGGTGACTGAACCCTTTCCAAACTAAAACTGACTGTCCACGACACTGCCACGTCATTTTATGTAGGTACAAAATATCATTCCATAATTCTCTTTTAATAACAGAAACCTCTAATAATCACCGGCTATTAATCATCCGCTAATTATTGGTACGTCGCATCGGCGACCGATGTTATAGCGAGCCGCCGCCTAAATAATGACTTCCGGTATTCTTGAAAGCAAAGTTCGTAACACTCGTATTCTGATATTACTGAATTTAGTGATGACAGTCAGCAATTACGGAACGAATTCAGGTTTAGTAAGCTACTGCCAGTATCATTCAGTAATTTTAGGACGATCTAAAGTACTGAACAGTACTGGTTGGGAATTTCGGAACTCGACCAAGGTATTTTTATGTGAGTTCTCAAAGATGAAAATGCCGACAGGGACTGTCGCTTCTGTTCCCGTAAGGGTATATATTCTATGACTACTGTTGATAATTTTTCGTATGAAACTGTACAGTGATATGTTTCATCAATACAATTACATCATGAATCGTGAATAACAATCTGAGAAACTCGTTCGAAACACGACTACGCGGCGAGTTGGTCCGACGAGGCCCGAACGATAGATTCTTATCGTGGAAACAAGAAGGTTTGACAGTCGTGTTTGCACCGTGAAAAGGATGGAAAATACCAGTCCATGTTTTTTATAATAGTCTGAGGTTTTTACCAATAGAGCATTTTAGAACACGTGACCTTGTTGGACCAAACCTTAGATCATAAAGGCTTACGCTATAGATCCGGCATCATGTAGTATTTGTTTGGTATCGGAGGGGTCTGTAAAAAGTACAATGATATCACGTGGTACAACATATGTATACATATGTATGGTCAAAATTTTAAAACGATCAATCAATGGCAGTACGTTAAATCCCCCTGGACCTACCAAATGAATAACCTGGATATCGTATCTAGCGTAAGCATATGTGACCTAAGGACCAAACATGGCGCCAAATTATGTCAATACAAAGTAAATGTCAGTAAACAGGAAAGTTATAGTTGCTGATTTATCAGATATTTTCATGATACTTTCAAGTTTATTTCGTTTATGGCTTGTTAAGGTAACAGTAAATATTTATTGGGTTCAGAAAATTGTGGTAGTGAATCTGCAGAGTGATATAGGGATGTTATTAAAAGTGATGAAGTGGAAACTGACGTGGAATTGTTTTCAAAAGTTGCCTCCTTGGACAACATCAGTATTTAGACTCTTTCGGGACCAAACATGTCCCAAGAACTGATTTCAAATACTTCCAACAGAAATAAAAATCAACTCGAATGACAGCGAAAATATGTGTGGTTATGCAGGTCCAGCAGGTCTAATTTGACAGCATTCTAAAATACTCTATACAATGTCACCTTCCACAGCGTGGATAACAAATCCAGCAAGGAGCTGCGCCAGTACCTCCAACACCTGAGCGAACGTTCCGCCGCCGGCGACGCCGCCCTCCTGCCGTGCGTCGTCGTCCTCGACGACCTGCACCGCGCCGCGGCGGGCGGCCTCGCCGAAGCCCTCGGCTCCCTCCCGCGCAACCTGCCCTGCCTGCTGGGCACGATGGCGCAGAGCGCATGCTCGGCCACCAGCCTGCAGCTGCAGCACGGCTTCCGGTGGGTGCTGGTCGCGCCGCACATGGAGCCCGCCAGGGGGCTGCTGGGCAGGGTGCTGCGCAGGCGCTTGGCGGCGCTGGAGCTGGTGGAGGGGCCGAGGCCGGAGTTGGCGGCGGTGCTCGGCTGGCTGCCCAGGGTGTGGCAGCATTTGAATGCGTTTTTGGAGACGCATAGCAGCGGGGATGTGGCCATAGGGCCGCGGTTGTTTTTGGGTGAGTGTTTGTGAGTTCGGGTCGGGTGGTTTGGGGGACTTGTAGCGAAGGCACGGATTAGAAAATCTTACGGATGAGACAGTCAGACAGAGCGAATGAAAGGGATAGAGAGAGGGATGTCGAAAGCGCAAAATTCAATGGTCTAGTCATGGATATGCGCGGGTGCCGAGTTAAGTTTACATCGTTGTTATCATTTTGTTGGTTGTGCTGCAAACGTTTTCGTTTTACACGATTCCCGATTCAGTATTTCGGATGGGTTTATGTTCTTACAATGTATAACATAGTTCCATAAACTATAATTCAGAAGGAAAAATAATAAAGGTTTCGAGGATCACAACTTGTGATCATAAGTATATACCTTCATTATCTGGGATGTGAATCAGGTTCAATAATATGTTTATTGGCAATCAATACTGTATATCAAAATATTGCAAATCATCTTCAAATAAATCGGAGATTATCAAATTACATTAATTCCAAATGACGAAAAACTTTGAGTACTTTTATTGAGTCATATTATTTTTATCAAACTTTTCCATTTTTGCTTTACCTATACTGCTATATCACATTTCAAATTGAGGTATTCAGAATCTGATCATTCATTAGATAATAGAATCGTGTTTTATTTTTCCTTATACAATACATTCGAATTTCATCGTAAAATTCATTCAGAATACATCTTATTCCTGATAGAAACTAATTTCTGAAGACAACTTTTTCATAATAGAAGTACTTAACCTTTTAGTGCCTTTTATATTAGTGTCGATTATGCATTACTAAAATGGCAATATTGCACATCAGTATTCCAGCGGTGACAACGGCAACTGCGATGCGCAAAATATAAAGGTCCAAGGGCAATGAAAACGGATGTCGGTACATCAAACAAAATGGGTGGAGTGTCTCATCTGAAAGGTTTTCTAATCTGTGGCGGAGGTGTTTCGGAAGACGAATGTAAACGGCTAGTTGGAATTCGTCATTTTTGTATCAGAAAATATCGATAGTATATATTTCAGAAAAAGTCATTCGTATTTCAGAAATAGAATTGGATCTTCTTCTACGAAGAAATCGAGCATAATAGAAAGTAAAGTACGCAATATTTAACCTAAAATTTGAAAACAGTTGGGCTTGCGTCTAGGAAATTATGCATGAAGTAAATTGTAAACTGTGAACCATTAAAAATGAGAAGAAATGTCGATAAAGAAAAATATGCAGGGTGTGAAATGAAGTTTGTCTCATTAGTTTTCTGGACATTGGACTTCCGACTGCGCCATGTATCCCAAACACAAAATGACCCGTTCGCGGCATCGCCCGAAAAAACCACGTCACGAATCCCCACCCACCAATAACCACTCCCTGATATTCTTCCAGGCTGCCCGCTGGACCTGGACGCGGCGCGCGCCTGGTTCGCCGACGTGTGGAACTACTCGCTGGCGCCGTACCTGCGCGAGGCGGCGCGCGAGGGCCTCCAGCTGTACGGCAGGCGCGCCCCCTGGACGGACCCCGCCCAGTTCGTGGTGGACACGTACCCGTGGCCGGGTGCGCCGCCCCACGGCCTGGCCGCCATCCCCGCCGCCGACGTGGGCCTCGAGGCCGTGGGCGGCGGAAGGGCGGCGGGTGGTGGAGGGGGAGGGGGAAGGGCGGACGGGGAGGGCGACCCGTTGCTCAGCATGCTCATGAGGTGAGAGGAGCGCAGGCGGGGCTTCTTCAGTTTTGTTTGTGGTGTTCATTATCATTATTATTATTATTATTATTAACTTTATTGCCTCTTAAAAAAATACATTTTATGGCAAGAGTATGAAGAATCGTATATAATTAAAAAAAACACACAACTAGAGACACGTACTATACTTATTTACGAAATCGCTCGTTTGAAACTTTGAGGAATAATGTTCGCCATTTCACCACGTATTTTTTTGTTTTATAATCCCAACTTGTGAAAGCGGATTTATGCACAACGCTTTTTCATTTTTCTGTTACTTTCTTTCTCTGTAATTAGATCGTATTTTTATTTTCTCAATTTTGGTTGTATAATGAAGTCATTATGAAACGCAAATGCGTATATCGAAATAGCCTCTATTTCAATACGTATTCTTTATATTATTCGGAGGTTGGTACAATCGAACTGTCAAATTAATGTCAAAAGAGTTAGGCCCAGTTTACTCCTGAGCGATTTTGGATTTGGTGATACTAGAAAGTGGAAGTGGTACCATTAACGTTAAGACACAAATTGACATCTACGCATGCGTATTTCTCGAGTATTATTAATTCGTGCTTCAACGGGCACCTGGAAAATCAACGTACGTAACCGGAATATCCCGAGACGATAAATCTGGAATGGCTGCCTAACCACAAAACTGAAAGATATTCGGTCTGATTCTCTAAGGAAGTGGTTATCTCAACAACTGTCATTTGGGTGGCAAATAGGAAGGTCAGTTGTTATTTGAATCACTTTCCGAATTTTCAATTCTCTAACGTCAAAATGGAAAAAAAATCAACAACTTATCGTTGGTTTACCACTGATAAAGTGACTAATTTATCCACCAGATTTTACTGGTGGAAATGAAAAAATAATTCATCATAAAGGTGATATATATTTGAAGAGGCAGTTATGAAGGAAATTTGTTACAGTTGTCAGGATTTGAGTCGCTCAGGAAATAATTATATGGTAGGATAATCGATATTATTGAGAACCTGTTGCCATAACCAATCGAGCCCTTCGGGCTCTCGTGTCTATTGCCTGGCAACAAGTTTTCTAAAATCTGTCGAATTATGTTCAATTTATTCTCACTCTCTTGTGATATTACTACTGATAAAAGATCTTATTATGATTCACAAAATGAAAATACAGTATGAATATTGTATAAAAATTATTGGAAAACGACGTGCGAAGGCTGACGTACGTGATTATTACTGGACGAATCCAACTCAATTTTTCAACACAACATAAACGTTATATTTTGACAATAACATATACGTTAAGGTTTACGTACTATAATCAATTCAACTCTCCACTAGCAGTGGAAAACGCGATGTCACTGTTGGTTACTTTTAATTTAGATTGTGATTTGATTCAAATTGACCAATAACAACATGGGCTTTATGCAACTGACATCAGCATCCGTCAAATTTAAAATATCTCAATTTCACCAATGTTACCAATCGAAGATATTTCTGTTATGTATCCTATCAAATCTTTTTTCTTGTAATAAAATAGTTCAAATTAGTGAAAAATACGAAAAAAAAAATGTATGACGCATGTTTTATAAGACACGTTATCGCACTTGTTTTCTTGAAGCAATCCTCGTTATCGCTTGTCGTAGATTGAAATGAAATGGAAACTATAAGTTCTTTGTCGACTACGGAACGTAAAAAAAATTTTGAACTCAATTAATTTTTTACCATGCGGTTTCAATACAGTACCTCGTATCCTCATTATCAATTCACCCGCTGTACATCGTTCGCAATTTGAAAACAACCACGTCATTATTTTCATAAAAAAACTGTCTTCCAGATGTTACACAAAATATCATAATAATGAACACAAAACGTCGGACACTGAATCTACGATTTACCTCTGTCCATAAAATCACTACTCACTTGCCAGTTCCCTGTATCAGATAAAGAAAAATTTGTGATAAGAACTTTGTATTTTGGAAATAGTAATTTACGTAACAAGTCCGGAAAATACTGTTTTTTTGGATGAGTCCTGCGAGTCCAAAAAAAACTGTTTTCGGGCGTGTTGCGTACACAATTGTTTCGGCAACCGTGTAGAATAACAAATCAAAGAAACACATTTCTTTAAAGGCCGATTCAGATTCATGCGTGTCCACCCTGCATTTTTGACCCTGCATGAAAAATGCATGCCTGTCGTCGTTCACATCTATGCCTGTCGGCGTGCTTGTGAAATGCGTGGTGGGCATGCATGGAATAAGGACAAGTTCTTATTTTCCACTGTATTGCATGCGTTTTTGCCGAAACATCCCTAGAAACCTGTGAATATTTGACAATGTTTTATTTGAATTTGACATTTGATTTATTTTGAATTTGATGATCATTTTGTAAAGTTTTTAATACATTCCCGCCTTTCTCTGTTGTGATTTTAAACTCGAGACAATGAATGAGATGAAATTTTCGATTTACTTGAACTGACAATACTGAAAAAACCAATTAAAATATAACCTTGGGTGAGAAATGCAATGGAAATGCACATATGTGAAGTGTCATGCCTTTTTCAGGCACAAGCGTCAGAAATGCATGTGCCTGTAAATCGCACGTGCTTCAAAAACCCTGCATGGAAATGCATGAATCTGAATCGGCCTTATTCGAACAAAATTTCGAACATTTCAATTCTTATTTATATTAATATTTATATTAAAATTAGAACAATTGTTAATATTGAATGGATTCGATTTGTTTGAAATGCTTGGTATATTTAAGTGCCTTTTGTTGAAGTCAGAAAAAGAAGGTAAAGTTTCCGTTTCACATTGATTGTTTTCATCTGATAATTTTTGAATGTTAGCTAATTTTATGTCAGATAGCTGTCAGTCGTTATTTTGCTGCTATGGTAATGATCAACTGCATTTATCAAAACCATACTACCAAGATTTTCATATTTACAATGACAACAACGATGTGATTCTTCCCGGCCTAGTCCGGGAAGTACGTACTTCCCGGACTAGGCCGGAAAAATGCCACTTTCTCAAAAAAAAATCGTCTGGAAAGTACGTACTTTCCGGACGGTTGCCGAAAAAATAAATTGCTTGATTAATCGTAACAATAATGCTCAATGCGTCACGTTAATAGATGATGAATTCTTTTCTCGAATGATTAAGATTTTTATGGCGTTATGGTAAGGCACCCAATCAATGAATAATACCTTAGTTGAGATTTTTTATCGTTGTAGATTGCAAGAAGCCGCCAACTATTCCAGTCCACATTCTAACGATTCCGACTGCAACAGCCTTGACTCCAACATGACACACGGGAGTAACATCGGCCAAGAGAGCGTATCGTGATTGGTTCTTCAAGAGCCCATCTGATCACATTTCAAAAATGTTTTGATGAGGAATAACATACTTTGGTTCACCATCAATCGGGCTGGAAATTTATTGTTGCTACAGTTATATTCAAAAATGTGTCGACACGAATAAATGTCACGATGCTTCGATCCTTTCTACAAAAAGAATGATGCGTTGATATTGTTTTCGAATATTGAGTTTTCTAGGTTGGTTTTGTTGGAATAAAAAAATTCCTCACTGATGGAATGTCAGCCTGGATGTAGTGCTCATCAAAATATCAACAATCAAATCAAAAATTTGTTAAACCTGCAACTCTGCTAACATATATCAGCTGCAGTTTGGGCAATTAAAAGTAACCCCAATATGCCTTTGGGACACTGTTTGAGACAATATTTGAATAACATGAAGCGTTTTTATTGTAAAAATTAATATATCAACATTGCATTGAATATTAACTGATGTAGCTGTGAAAATGAAATATACCACATAGCAGTTTATAAATGACTTTAACTAGAGTAATGCTTCATTTTTGTAAAATAGTGTTGATATTGTTATTTATTTATGAGAATATGCACATTTTCCATGTAGTAGTTTGATAATGACTTGAATATAAAGATGTGTAATATTTTCAACTTTTTGTCTGTGTTTCATGAGTTTTTTCTGGTCATATGCAGCCATTTTTGTAAATATATTATTTAGATTGAACATTGTTTTCTATAGTTTGTTTATATTTATATCAATATACTACTTTGTAAATGTTTTAATAACTTTTATACCAAATGTATAAAACTGCCATAAATTATTACTATAATAATGAGTATTTATTTGCATACTATCCTTATGGAAGGTATGTTGTGTGTTTCTTGCCAATTTTTATATCTACTGTTCCCACATATTAAGATTCAGGAAAATCGTTCATAACCGATAAAATCATCGAATTGGCTTATTCATTATATTTTCAAAACAAGTTTTTGGAATTATCGAACAAAGCATTGTGTGTCGAGAGATTAATGATTATGTATTTTATAATACCCAACGACACCAAATATATACCCAGAGTATTATTTATTCCAGCAAATATAAACCGGTACTCTACAGACGAACAATTTGACATTTTGATTTCAATTCTTATTGAACTCGTCCATCACATCCACAATCGCAGTCGGTTTCTTTTCCAAATAAAAGATCATGTAGAACTTTCTGGTAAAATACGAATCCTCCTAATAGGCTGATCGTTGCGATTGAAGCCTAAAAAACAGTTTTGGAAATGGGTTCCGATCATTCTTTACCACCTACATTTCTAGCTGAGTTCGATCTGCCATTATGGAAAAAATCGAAGTTAGATTTTCTCTTCGTGATACTATTTTTTCCATCATTACAATCGATACCCATTACAATAATTTTGTGCGATAATTTTACAATCACTTCACAATTTTTTGATTTGAAAACTACCCGGGCTGGTTTTGACACAGAACATGACATCAGTCATGCGTCAAGAAAAACTTTGCATACGCGTTCCGTGGTTGTGTCGATAAGCTGTATCCTTTTCTAGCAACGGAATTAAAGAAAGATGAAGCTGCAGGAGTCAACTATCGAAGTTCCATGTCAGTGAGTTCTGTTTAATTGTGTTCTGTGGCTTGCACGAGAAAAGAAACGTCAATAAATATTTTGAGAACAAAAATATGAAATACCTTCATTGAACAATGCCGTAGGTTAGTTTCTAAATAACAATTTCGGGATAAGTGAAAGTTAGAGACCGCAATACCTTTCCTGCTTATTTTGTTATGAGTTGAATAGGTGTTCTGATCGATATGGCAGATTTGATTCGTACAGGAAGTGGACACAATGCTGCTATCATGAAAGATAAATTGGGATCTCCCAGTACAGGAAGCGACGACGGAAACGACCACGAAACCCAAGGGGCTATCAAACCAGAACCCGAAGAACCCGACTTGGGCGACAGTGCTCATTATGCTCCACCTGAGACTCAATGGTACCATGGAAGACTGGACAGATATCAAGCAGAAGAGAGACTGTGGCAATGCAACATACTGGGGGCCTACTTGGTTAGGGAGAGCGACAGAAAACCGGGTAGCTATGTCCTCTCATATTTGGGAAGAACTGGAATAAACCACTTCAGGATAACAGCAGTATGTGGAGACTTCTACATTGGGGGGAGGCAGTTTGTATCATTGAATGATCTAGTGGGTTATTATAAGGAATGTAGCGATTTACTGAAGAGAGAAAGGCTCATTCACCCTGTAGCACCTCCAGAACCAGTCAATGATAAAAAGGTATATTTTGTAATTTTCTTTGTTTTATAATAATCACATTATCTCATAGTTGTCATTATAATGGTGCTGATAAATCCAAAGAACTTGATGCTGACATCTATGATATTTTCATTTGTTTTCAAATTACATAGGTATTGGAATGCTTTTCAATGATTAAACAACTTTTCAGAGAGTTGTTGCCATATTACCATATACAAAAATGCCAGACACTGATGAACTGACCTTCAAAAAGGGTGATATATTTTTTGTACACAATGATATGGGCACAGGTTGGTTGTGGGTAACAGCACATAGAACTGGTGAGCAGGGAATGATATTCAGAGAACTTGTTGAGGATTTAGATGATAGCATTGATCCGAATACTGTATTCCCTTGGTTCCATCCAAACTGTACAAAAAATGAGGCTGTTGATCTACTAGTCAAAGGTAACAAAGAGAACAGTGGAATATAAAAATGCATGTTGAATGAATTTTTATTGACCTTTCAACTTCCTTCAATATTAACTTGTATTGCCATCATTTACTGAAATAAAATTTTTCAATAGATTTTTGGCAAAGAAAAATGGCATATCAGAAAGCTTTTTGCCTAGTGCTCATTAACTTGCATTTAAAATAGCATTTTGCCCTTCTGGTCAGCTACATTTTTTACCTTATTGAAACATTATTGTATTATTGAAAAATATGTAGCTGAGGTAATACTAATTTTTTGTTTCAAGTATCTCATTTTTTTAAGGCATAGAATTAACAAAAAATTGAGTGAGACAACATTATGATTGAATTATTCCATTAGTAGTACCTAATTAATATGTGGAAGTTCTTTGAAAAATATATTCCTACAACAAAATTCTAATATCTCTTGATTTTGTAGAAATATCATATTTTCTCTTTAGATTATATTATTTTTTTCTGAGCTATTCATGGACTACTCTCAATATGGATCAAGAGTAGAACTGTTCACAAAGTAATGTTGTAAATATTTAATATTCTAGTTGTATGCATGTACTAAATTATTCAAGATTTTTTCTGATAATTTGAAGATGCCTTCAAATGGAGTAAAAGAAATATTCTCATAGGAAAACGATCTATTGAAGTTATTGTTTTTTATTCTCAACCCTTTAGATAAATTGTTTTTTTGTTGAAATGCTGAAACTGAGGTGAGGGGTGCATTGGGTGTAAAAATACAAAAGCCTGTAGAATAATCAGCTGATGTAGCAAAGTAGCGTTCATTTTGAAAATGACAAAATGCCATGCAAATGTATTGTTGGTTCCATAAGGCCAGGGTCATGCTTGCATCTGAGGGATCCTAGTTGCACAGTAGCACTTTTGAAGACTCAATTTTCTGAGAACCTGCAATAAAATTAATATTCTGCAATAATATGACGACTTTTTGAACTTCCAAAGTTGTTCAGATAATATGATAGTTGTAGATAAAGTATAGTATTCTACTCGCGCATAATGGATATTAAACACACAGATGATTACAGCACTTGGTTGAGCTCGTTCAATAATATTTTATTTTATATCAACAGAAATAATAATCATAATTTATGATCTTGTAAGTTCATCTACAATAAGTACGGCATAGGTGACACTTAATGACGTGATAATTTAGTGACTTTTTTATGATTTTGCCTCATTTTAGATGATTTTTGATATACTATATTACTCACATGTGAGAAATAAAAGTGTATTAGTTAGTCGGTAGGTAATGGTTTATTATCAGACAAATGAATATTATGGTAGATTTTGGTTATTCACGTATATGTTGTAAAACTGCATGAAACCGACCGTTGCCGTCGTATAGGTGGGTATAATGACAAAATCGCTTTGTTTACTTCCTTTTCGGATAACCATGAATTTATATGCATATTCACTGTAACATATGTAGCTTCTCTTCATTAATTTAGTGATAGTGGGATTTAATGGAGTGGGGATACTGTACAATTCATCTTTTCACTCGGTTTGAACTATTTCTCACTTTTTCAGTAATGAATAATAAGTATATTTTTTTATTATATCATGTTTAGAAAAGTGTGCAATCTGGGATACTTGAAACACTTGTGAATAATTTTTCTAGCTGGTCCCGGCAGTTTCCTTGTCCGACCTAGTGATAACTCTCCCGGGGACTATTCTCTCTTCTTTCACATCAACAATCAAATTCAGCGTTTTCGAATAGAGAAAAAGGGGGTGAGATACCTAATGGGAGGGAGAATATTCGAATGTCTGGATGCAGTGATAAATCGATATAGGAAAGAACAAATCGTGGAAGGATATACTTTGCAACACCCGGTACGTTTTTAACTCCCAATTGATAACTATTGTCGTTCTAAATGGAAACCTAGTAGGCTGGAACTGTCTGTTCACTCAAGTCCCAAACATCTGCCACTTTATAGAAGTCGTTAGATGCTCATTTGTTTTAGTTTTCTCTCTGTTAGCGACCCAACTTCAGGTTGAAGTTATCGTCATCTTTATTTTTCTAATTCCAGTGCATATTCTATAATATTTTTACTTTTACATATTTTTACTCAAAAGGATCCAATACCAGTTTTTAGGCACACTTATACCACATTCTAACAACGAGAAGAAACATTTTGGAGGTACTTATGTATTTGGCCTCCTGAACAAGAATCCGAAGTTGAAACGCTAGTTTCGTGAATGAATAAACCGTTTGACATCTCGAATTTTTGCTGTTAAAACTCGTCTTTTTTTTAATTAAAACACCACAAACGCTAAACACTTCATACCGGACAGAATAATATTTTTCAAAATGTTTTGAAACGTTAAGAAAACACGGGACTTTTATCTGTCAACTTGACACTGTCACAAAGCCCCTCAGGCTGAGTTCTCGATAGGCTTTGTTAATGTTTTGAAGGGCGATTTTTTTTAAATAAACTAGTTTTTTTGTTGAAAAATGTTGGAACAAGTGAATGTAAGTATATGGTGTTTCAGTTGAAAGAAGGGCAGACATTTGAGATGTCAAATAGTGTATTTCCAAAACGAAAGGATCCCATATCTTCGAAAGTACTTGAGAGTGCCGCGTTTTGACTACAGATTCGTGTACAGGAGTCCAAAATAAATGAAAACAGACAATATTCTAATGTCTACTAGGTGTTCATTTAGACAGACAATGGAATAACTAGCCATTTACTGAAGTGTTCTTATAGTTGGTAGTTGATGGCTCCAAACAACTGGATTGGGTTCCCGAGAACCAGAAGGCGAAGTCGGAGGCGGAAAAGATTTATGCTACCCTGAGGGAATGCAGGGATCAAGCGGGACTGAAGAAGATGAGGGGTATCAAGCACCAAGGGTATCTGCATAGGAAGTCTGACAAGGCTGCCAAGAAGTGGAAGCTCTTGTATTTTGTTCTTCTAGTGGACGGAACTGATACTCATTTGTACTTGTATGAAAATCCGAAGAGAACAAAACCCAAAGGACTCATAGATCTTTCTTGTGCTTATTTATATCAGGTAGGTGGTTTTTATAAAGTGTACATTTCCTGCACACAACGATTACTCTTGCGAATTAAGCCACGTTCCACACTCTAAAATACTATTGATGATCCTAGTAGTGAAAAACTTATTAGGTTTTCTATAATAGCTGGACGTGCACACAGCCTCTGGTTTTATTTGAGTTTGATCAGCCTGTATATCATAAAATCAAAATCACAGATTTAAAAAAAAATTGTTCGTCGGATACAAAAGCAAACTATTTCAATCTAATTCATCAAAACTTCATACTTCAATGTCAACCGTCGCCCCCCCGCAGGTCCACGACAGCCTGTGGGAGCGCTCCCACTGCCTGCAGCTGGTCGAGCGCGCGCTGCCCTGCCTGGCGACCGCCACCCACCTGGCCGCCCGCTCTGCCGACGACTGCCACGAGTGGGTGGCGGCGCTGCGACCGGTGTGCGCTCCGCAGCTGAGCCGCGCCGCCGCCAAGGTGGCGCGCCTGCGCGAGCTGCGCTGCCTCACGCTGCGCGTGCTCGATGCCCACCGGCTGCCCTACAAGCTGGTGCCGCAGCCGTACGTGACGGTGCAGCTGAACGGGCAGGTGCGCGTGGCCAGGACAAGGGCCAAGTCGGGGCCGGATCCCGTGTGGGACGAGGAGTTTGCGTTCGAGTGAGTGGGGTTGCAGATTAGAGAATCTGGCAGATGGGACAGGCATAGAGAGATGTCAAAAGCGCGAGATTTGAAGGTTTAGTCATATTGATCGAGTTTTGTTTACATCGTTGTCATCATTTTGTTGGTTATGTTACAGGTGTTTTCGTTTTACACAATTCCCGATTCAGTATTTCGGATCGGTTTATGTTCTTACAATGTATAACATATTTTCCATAAACTATAATTCAAAAAGAAAAGTAATCATCACAGCACAGATATGTAGTATGTACCTTCATTATCTGTGAATCAGGTACAATAGTATGTTTATTGGCAATTATAACTGTAATAAAGATTGCAAATCATCTTCAAATTAATCGGAGAATATCTAATTACATTGGACGAAAAATTGTGAGTGAAATTATTGACTCCAATCGAACTTTTCCATTTGATGAGAATATCATTTTTGCTATACCTATACTGCTATATCACATTTCAAGTTGAGGAATTTAGATTCTGATCATTCAATAGATAATTGAATCGTGTTTCATTTTTCCTGATGACAATGAATGGGATACATTCGAAATATTCGAATTTCATCGTAAAATTCATTCAGAATACATCTTATTCCTGATAGAAACTGATTTCTTATGACAACTTGTTCATAATAAATCACTCAGTAGTAGTTAACCTTATTATATTGGTGTTGATTATGCATTACTGAAATGGCAATATTGCACATCAGTAGTTCCAACGGTGACAACGAATATCCGGCAACTAACTGCGATGCGCAAAATTTAAAGGTCCGATGTAAATGAAAACGGATGTCGATACTATCGAACAAATAGGGCGGAATGTCTCATCTGTAAGGTTTTCTAATCGGTGGTGGGGTGTTTCGATACTTTGGTCGTTATAATTCGCGATGTGTCCCCTCTTTTTTCAGCGATGTGCCATGCGATATAGTGTCATTCACCTTAACTGTACATAACCGAGGAAAGAGGGGCAAAGAGCAGGAGGTGGCGGAGCTGCACGTGGAGTTGTCCACTCTGGGCAACGGAGAAGAACGAGAAGAGTGGTACACCCTTTCCGGACTGACCCCCTTGGGCGAGTGGGGCTCCCTGAGACTGAGGACGAGGTAAGCGCGCTTTGGCTATCTCTCCCCAACGACACTGATACGACACTGAGTAACTCAACAGTGAAATGTTGTGTTCTGGTCACACATTTCAAATCGTTTCATCATCCTTCAAATTCGAATTGAACAGAATAATAGAAAGTTTTTAAGTAGAATATCATTCAAATTTTCTGGAAATATGCCGTTTAATTGAATTATCGAACGATAAACAGCCGAGTAGTGCACAATTTGACAACAGCACAAACAATTGCTAAGCACTCTCGGGCGTTGGTTGCGATCACGCATCGTGTGTTTTGAGCCGCTTCTTCGCCGACTCGGCGTGAAACCGCTCCCCGTCTATTTTAACCCCTAGCGGCGCCCCTTTCAGGTACCTGCACGACCTGGTGATGCCGGGCGAGGAGTACAGCCCGCTGCAGCAGCTGCTGCTGGAACCCGGCTTGACGTGCGTCAAGACGCTGGCGGAGATATGTCATTCGGATCGGGCGCCGCTCGCCACCGCCTTGCTCAGGATATTCCGAGCCGAGGGGAGGGAGACAGAGCTTCTGAGGGAACTGAACACCGCAGAGGTAAGGATGCAGCTTGGTAGACGTTTCTCAATGTCCCGTGTGACAAGGTCGAGAATTTCACAGCTCGGGAGGTTCAGAAAAATGTGAAGATTTATAATCCGAAATGATTGTTTTATAATGCCGTATTTTTGCTGACGTCAACCAATAATGTGTCAGGAGATAGCAAATTGAGAAAAAATCGTTTTTGCGAAGGATGTTTCAGAAATAACACTAACAATTTCGTTTAATCTAAATTTTGACTCAATTTCAATTGAAAACTTCCAAATTCAATTGAGCTGACAGATTTTAGATTAATAAACAAAATTGCTGGCGATCTTTCCAAAGCAACGATTTTTTCCTATTTTTGTCCAGCATGTAAGATTCTAGCCAGTACTGACAGAAAGCTGCAATTGTTACATTGTTCCTAAAACATGGGTCTCTTAAGTTCTGACGTATATTGAACTAATATAACACAGAATGTGTAATAAGGTGAGTGAAACTTCGGTTCAAATACAGTTGAAATAGTCAATTTTTTTAATAGAACAATGTGTGCCGGTTGCATAAAATTTCGTCAAGCCTTCTGTCTGTTAAATTAATGTTGGATTAAAGGTCATTTGCATAATGAATTTAACAGAATATACTTCAGCTCGCGAATTAGCGCAGTTAGTCCCGAGTTGATTTAATAGAAGGCTTGATGGACTTTTATGCAACCGGTACTAGATCTTCTAACTCACAAGCTAAGGAATGTGTTGCCATGGTTGAAAACAAGTTAAATATTCTATCCAATACATGACAGTTATAACTCATTATTTATATCATTTTATACAAATAAACTATCAAATAACTCACGTTCATATTTAAAGTAGTATTCTATTCATTTATTACTATTACAAGCAGAATCCACGTTGATATTTGTAGAGATTTTTGTTGATTACTTCCTCACAACGAGGAAACCCGTCACATATTGATATTGAAGGAAAACGCTAACGGTTTATTCGAGTCATTTTACCGAAATGTAAAAAAGTCACTGTCAAGTCATTCTGACATTTATAGGATACTGAGACGCGAGTAGCTTTGATTTGATCACGAATCTTATTGATTATTATCTCATAAAAAACGATGTCTTTCACTTGTTGAATACGAAATTGTAGGTCACTCTTCTGTTATGTTTCCTAAGTCACATGAGAATTTATGTAGAAATCTTTCTCGCATGACTTATTTTCAACATAACACACAAACTATAATCGTTTGATGAATTCTCTATCAGCAATGAATTAAACACACAAATACGTGTCTAATTATTACATGACAACTCCCCATACCTATCTTCAACAGTTTCTGAATTGTGGGATATTTGAGGTGACCAATCGAAAAACAAAATTGTATATTGATCCCGGGTCCAGACAAAGATTCATCTACAAAATTTCAACGGATAAAAAAACTCAGGAAGTAGACGTATCGTACTATTTCCAGATTGTTAGAGAGACTGAGACTTCGACGCTGTTCAGAGCAGCATCACTCGCCACCACCCTGATGGACCTCTACATGAAGGCCGAGTGCGGTGGCTTCCTGCAGGCGGCCGTACTCGAGACCGTCCTCAGGCTACTCGAGAGCAAACAGTCCGCCGAGCTTAACCCGGCCAAGATGGACTCTCTGGATGACGCGTGCAACAATGCCGAATTCCTGTTGCAGATACTCGACCAGGTACGTGAAATGGTTCACTGCGATGTTTTTGTTTGTACCACTGAACTCAAATAAGAAATGAAACGATAATGCAATTCAGCAGTTTTACGCTAAATTGAATTCGCGCATACCATGTGATCATATAGCAAAATTGAATGTGGATCATGCGCAGAAACCTTTTGCACAGGACTGGCACTACCAAAGATGACAAACTCAATGACACAGCTTTTTAAACAGCAGATAATTCAACAAGAACACAAAAACACAATATGAAGCCGAAAACAGCTTGCTGAAAATCGAAATGGACAAGATTCGAGAACAAAGAGCAATAAAATACAATGTAAACAAAACTTATAGGCTGACGAGTGGGCTGACGCCAACTCTCAGTTCTGTGGCTGAAATATATAATTTTAAACATACGTTCACATAACACATCAAAAACGTAGTCTCAGACATGCCCAGCTAACCCTGGCACATATTAATTGCGCATGTGCTCGATTCAAGGTTTATGATTCGCCTGTTGGCCGTAAATAATCCTCGCGCATCCTGCTATATTGTCGTTCCATTTCTTGTTTGGGTTCAGTGGTTTGTACTCATTTATTTTTCCTAATTCATAACTGTTCTAGATGTTGAAGTCGATCTTCTAAATTATTGAAATGAACTGATACCATTTAGTTGTATTTTTCAGAGTAGTCATTATTTATGTGACCCTATGTATGGTTTCTATAGATTCATGATAGAAAATAACACGTAGCACTATCTCATGGTGACAACTCGAACTTCTTGAAGTGGTATCGTTTTTGTTTTGTTTTCATAATTTTGATATTTGTGTTATTGTGACATTACTTACATTTGTGTCTTTGCCACCAAACAATAACTTAAACGAGAAAAACGATAGGATTTCACATGTAAAAACTGCTGGAAGTACACTTTTCACATAAGAAGCGAACATAAACAGAATAGGTGTTAAGTTTGCCTGTGGGTAATCCCCCAGAGAGTTTAGTGGTTATCCCACTTCGAGTGGTTCACGAGTCACCGCTAGGTAGCGTATCGCTCAGCACCTATCGCGAATAGAGTGTTGTTGAATTGACAAAAAACTGTACTAGAAATATCTGCTATAGCCATATCAACAACACTAGAACCTTTCTGTGTTAACATATCTCATTTAATCGGTTGAAAATTACCATAAACTAAAGAATACAAAACCAAAACAATGAAGGAATCCACTCAATTTGTTATTTGGAGAAACTATTTAGAATGATATTCCTACAATTTTTTATGTTTTTGAGCATTGAAGTGCTTCCTGACTGATACTTTTTTGGCAACTTACAGATTTTGCAGAATCAAGATGGAAAACATTTGTTGTCTTGTATGGTAATGGTGAATTCCTGAATTTCTGGTTAATTTAAAACTAGATTTCATCATTTGATTGACGATAGGATAAAATATTTTGAAAGTGCCATTAGGGGTGGGCGATTACGATTTAGAAATATCGATAATCAGACAATGAATCGATATTTTTCAATCCTTCACAAGCTGTTGGCACCAACAATTCGAGTAATTTCTTGCATTGTTCACGAAAAAATGTAAAAACTATTGCTGCACGATTCAGAAAATTAGGGGTGTGCGATAACGATTTGGAAGTATCCATTATCGATCATCAGAATTTGTCGATAATATCGGTTTATCAATAATATCGAATACGTAGGTACTGCCTAGATTTGGTGATATTTTGGAATATTTGTTGGTTATAAGTTTCTAAACTTAATTTGGCCGAAAAAAGGAGACTCAGATTCTAATCTGAAGTCACTAATTTATTGTATGAATTCAAGTATTCATTGAAACATGGAATATTTGAGTAGCATTGTCAACTCCGAAGATGAAATGGCAGTGTCATAATTATTTTGCACCTGGCCATAATTTCTTGATACAAAATTACTCTATTTCAATATTTATGTCTCATAATCAACATTCCATTGGGCATCGGGATAAAATTTCAAAATATAATTCAGTTTTAACTTGAATTATTGAACAAATGATACATTGGATATCATAGCAATACGAATAATTCAATGCATAATATCCGACTTCGATACTTCCGGCATACAATCTCCAGAAATAAAAATGCTCATTTCAAACGTGCATTCGTGCATTTAGGCTTTTCTAGGTAGTACGTCATCATAATGGTGGAGGAGCCGAAATTACATTATCGAGAACTTTTTTCCAAGTCAAATATGATCGCACGAGAAAAATAAAAAATACGTATTCGATGAATTTTCCCAAACTTTAACATGAAATGAAAATTTTAATTTCGGAAACTTCCCCATTACCTAGATATACAAAATATTTCAAAGAATAATAGTCTAACCCAATTATAAATATCAAACACAGTTTGAACTTGAATGACTGGTAGACCACGAGCAGAAAACACCTACTACTATCTCCTAGTTGGACTAAGCTAATAAATGAAAAGTAGAAAGGCATTAATTGCACAGGTTGAATTTGAATGTCTGCATTTTGTCACGTCTTAGAAAGAAAGAAACATTTGCGATCTGCATTCACAGTGCGAATCGTTGCATGGACTTCGAGCATATATAATTCAATATTACAATTTGATCCAATTCCAATCGGATCAGACTATTTTTCTTTCAAACATCTTCCCCCACCACCCGACCTCTCCATCCACAGGTGACCCTCAGCATCTTCATGTCCCCCGACGCGTGCCCCCGCTCGGTGCGCTACATCTGCGGCAGCCTGCAGAAGGCCGTGACGGCCAAGTGGCCGGACGAGCGGTTCGTGCGCACGCGCGTCGTGTCCGGCTTCATCTTCCTGCGGCTGCTGTGCCCCGCGCTGCTGAACCCCCGCCAGTTCGGCCTGGTTGGCGAGCAGCCTTCACCGTCGGCCACCAGGAGCCTGGTGATGGTGGCCAAGTGCCTGCAGAATCTGGCCAACCTCGTCGAGTTCGGGGGCAAGGTGTGTGTGAGTTTTTTGAGATGTCGTTGACGGTATTCTCGGACCATGTTTATAGTTTTGGACACTCGATTTTCGATTTGATTCAGTGCCACTTTTTTTTTTTCGAATGGTGATGACAGAAGCCTGGTTAAAATATTCGAGGTTCTTCCCCTCCCTTTCTATCTGATCTGAACATGTCGATATTAACGGTTTAAACCGTCGATCATCTAACAGACTAGATGAATATTGCACAATCTAAAATCATCAATTCCACCAGCTCCTACTCTGAGCATTTTCTCAACACTTGGATTCTGAATGAATTTTACGATGAAATCTGAATATTTTGAACGATTCAATTATCTAATAAATGATCAGAATCTAAATTCCTCAACTTGAAATGTGATATAGCAGTATAGGTATAGCAAAAATGGTGATATCATCATCACATGGAAAAGTTTTATTGAGGACAATAATATCACTCAATAAAAGTACTACTCACAGTATTTCGTCACATGTAATTTGATATTCGGCGATTTAATTGAAGATGATTTGCAATCTTTTTATATACAGTAATATTTGCCAATAAACATATTATTGTACCTGATTCACATTCCAGATAATGAAGGCATGACCACAGGTTGTTTAATCTGTGCTGTGATCCTCGAAACCTTTATTACTTTTCCTTCTGAATTATAGTTTATGGAAAATATGTTATACATTCTAAGAACATAAACCTATCCGAAATACTTGATCGTGAATCGTGTTAAAACATTGGAACCAAACCTCAACTGGAAAGGGATGCATTAGTGTGGTATACTGATGGATCCAAGATGGATTAAAGGGCTGGAGTGAGAGTTACAGGGCCACATTTCAGGCTCTCAAAATCCCTACATAACACCCCATCCATCTTTCAAGCAGAAGTACATGCTATAGAGATATGTGCACAGGAGTGCCTCAAAAGAGACACTCAAAGGGCAAAAATCTATATCCTTTAGATTCAGATAGCCAAGCAGCACTGAAAGCTCTGAAGTCATACACTTGTGAGTCTAAGCTGACTTGGGACTGTAAACAATCCCTGATACAACTGGCAGCGAACAACCAGGTCACTTTGATGCGGGTGCCAGGTCATAAGGGAGTTGAAGGCAACGAGGAAGAAGACTGCCTTGTAAAAGAAGGGGCACACAATTCCTCAGTCCAGAACCCTTCTGTCGACTTTCCAAAGCCCACTTGAGAGAAGAGTTCCGACGCTGGGAAGCAGATGAAATGAAATCTCACTGGAATAAAGTGCCAGGACAAAGACTAGCGAAAAGGCTAGTGAGCCTTTCGCCAAGGAAAGCTAAACAGCTCCTCGAGTTGGACAAAAAACACTTGAAACTGGTAACGGGATTCCTCACTGGACACTGCCTTCTGAGGTATCACCTCAAAAAGATGGGTAAAACAGAGAGTGATAGTTCCCTCTACTGTGAGAACTTCGCTGAAACTGCATTTGCTTTGCGAATGCCCTGGAAGGGGCCTTCTTAGAGCCCTCCGATGTCAGGAACCTAGCTCCCAGGAAACTGATAAACTCTGCACAAAGTCTCGGAATCCGATTAAGGGTTATGCACAAAAGATATAATAGGTCGAGGTGCTTGAGAGGCTGCACGGCCTTAACGACCCCCCCTAAAATCTACAATCTACAACATAACCAACAAAGTGATGACAGAGATGTATTCGATGTTAACAAAACACGCGATCAATATTTTAGCGCCTGCGCATATCTATAACTGGACCTTTAAATCTTGCACTTTCGACATCTTTCTCTAATTTCATTCACTCTGTCTGACTGTCTTATCTGTAAGGTTTTTCAATCTGTGCCACAAGTAATCGCATAACCCGAATATTTCGAAGTAATAGGCACCCTAAGACCATGCCTTTCCCCTCTCAGGAGCCCTACATGGAGGTGGTGAACCCGTTCATCCTGAAGAACAAGGAGCGCATGGTCGTGTTCCTCGACCAGCTGTCGATGGCGGGCGACCCGGGCGAGCCACGCCCACCCGCCCAGCCGGACGCCGCCAAAGAGCTGGCAACGCTGCACCACATCTGCGCCGCCCACTTGACCGAGCTGCAGGCCGTCGGCAAGCTGAGTCCGCACGTGCGCACGCTCGTAACTGTCACCGACATGTTGGCCAAGCACAAGCAGAAGTACCTCGAGATGATCAGATAGTAGTTTTTTTTTTCCTGAGACTCTTCCGCTTTGTGTGTCGCTTGTTCGCGTTTTTATTTTTGGGGACCTCCGTCGAGTTACTCAAGTTGGAGCTGGTGAAACCACTTTGGAAATAGAAATAGTTCGAATGTCTTCACAAATAATTTCGGCATTCTATTTTGGATTCAAGATTTTTCGTACAAAATGAGGTTGACATTCTCATCGGTGTCATTGAAAGTTCACCAAGGCACGAAATGTTTCTCCACTCCTATTATACTTTTCAACATATCGATCAAATCCTCTGTTACCAAGGAATTTCCTACATCAATACCGGAATTTCGGTCTTGACAAATGATAGGATTGGTAATTAAAGTTATTTTTTTCGAATAATATTTTTTGTAGTGGTTTCATCAGTTTGATCTTACTCCAGCAGAACCCTCTATTTTTTTGCTCAAAACAACGAACAATAAATTCGACTATGATTTATCGAATCAGTCCTGGAAATCGCAGCAAATGTTGAGAATTCCAAGTTGGTACTAGGCTACTATGGAGGTGGAGGATACTGAGTTATGATGGACATTTTTCTTTATAAACATTTTTGATCTTTTCTCGAGTCTCACAGATAAATGATTATATTTCTTGAAGAATGGGAGAGAGACAAGTTTTTTCAATATTCAAATCTATGAAAAGAAACTATAATTGAAATTATAATCAGATATTGCATTTGAAATACGTTCTAGAAATAATAACTTTTTTTTTCAAACTCAATGAAAATATATTGCAAATATCGTTGAGCAGTATTGAAATCATAATAAATTATGTTTGAAGTTTTGCAATATCTGCCAAATAGTAATATGCACCAAATTGATATTCAACGAAAATTCAGGTAAGGTCACAGATTAGATGGTTAAATCTCGTGTTGATCTTTATTGGCAATTCATCTCTCTTTCAATTTCGAGATGGTTCTAATTAATTTTTCTCCACAAATAATTTCGGTACCCTATTATAGGTAGTAAGATTTTTTGTACAGGGTTCTAGATTATTTCGATATAATAGAGGACATTCTCATCGATATAATTAAAAGGTCACCAAGGCACATAATCTTCCTTCACATTCGTTCCAATCAATTAAAATACGCACTTTTCACAGGACGGTTTTTATCATAATTCTTGTCTACTCTAAATTTCGAACATGATTTATTCAATATTGAAATATGCGAGGATCCAAATATTTTGAAATAAATATTTCTAAAGATAACTCAAATGGACCATGCTAGTTGAAGAAAAGTCTCTTCAAAGCATGATGTAATTTAAATTAACGATTATCTTGTCTATGATTGAGTTTTTACCTTTATGTTCCTTGGAAAGGTTTTCGATTGATGCTAATTGAAAATAGAATTTTAGAAGAAAACATCAAACAAATATATTGGCTTCTTTCCTACCAAAAAATAATGTATTACAGTAAATTTTTATATTGTGGAACGGGACTGCATTTTCTGTTGATAAGACTGTCGAAATGAATACTAATCTAAGTCAGTAGAATGCTTGATACTGTAGTGTGTGATAGAAGTGGCAACATTTATGGAATAGTGTCAAACTTCAGTCACTTAATGTCTTTTCGATTCTAGTTTAGTTTTGATGATTGATTTTGCATATTTTGTATGTGTTGTTTATTTAAGTTTGATCTTACTTCAACTTCTCAGACCAAAAATTTCAAAGGGTTCTGAAAATTATTTATTATACTAACGTAACTTTTACTGTAAGTATGCATTATTTTATGAACGCATTCAATATAAATGCATTTTTTTATCTTTCAGTATAAAATAATATTCAAAACATGTTGATATATATAACAAAACAATTATCATTATTTCTTATTATCAAAATATACAATTAAGGTCAATTCCAGAAAAGAAAGCATGTTGGATCTGAATATTATGATTCACTAATATTATTTACTATTTTGGTAGATCAAGCTTTTTTGCCCAACCACAATTTTTTTTTAAATCCTCATTATGATATTGTGCCCAATGTTTCAGGCTGTTTTTTCTTGGCTAATTTAAGCTTCAGTCTGGTAAATATCACTTTAATATTCCCTTTTCATAACTACATAAATAACAAGTATACTAGAAGGTTTGGGCATTATTGGATTTGCAAGTTGCGCACATGAAATTAAGGTTGTGTTCCTGGCAATTGAAAAAATTATTTTTTTTTTTATTAAAATATATTATGTACCCAAGTTTTGATCAGAATTCCGTTGTGAATTATAGATGTTTTTATATGTATGTATCTCGATTGTAGATCATTGTATACTATTACTATACCCCGATATGTACTTTTATATTAAAATGTTAATGAAGAACTGCTTCTTTTATTTCACAATACTTCTTCACAGTGCAAGAAAAAAAACTAAGGGAAAACTACATTTGGTTCATAGAATATTGAAGAATGAACATTTCACTGATCATACGTTACTGTCAAGTAGGCAATCAACAATGCACAAATGTACCACTAGAATTGTTGGTTGTCTCACCTACAGTACCACATGACGAGCTTACCCTTAGACCTTACACTAGTTTACCCCACTGAACTCCAACACCCTTTTGCATTTCTGCGATTCTGATGCTGATTGCTGAGTTGTAGTTCATGAGAAATGGGGAGGAATCGAACGATTTTGGAGAGATCTCATGCAAGAATGGAGTGAGGTGCAGTGCATTCATTTAATAATTTTGAGTTTGATCTTCATTAAATGGTTCGCAGAATAATCAAAATATTCTGTAGTTCCTTATCTCACCAATTATGGTAAATTAATATTGAAATAGAATCAGACCGTTGTTTGAGAAATTTTTCTATTTTTCAATCAAAGATCAGACGTGTACTTTCAATGTTTCCAATGGAAATATGCAAATTGATATCAGGATCGCAGAAATACAGAAGGGTAAACACTTCACACGTCACTAGCTTCAGGGTCAAAAATGCAGGGTGAGCACACATGAATCTGAATGGAATCGGCCTTCATGCGTTTCTGCGATCCTGATACTAACTTGAAGTTCATGGGAAATAGAGAGGATCGAACGATTTTGAAGATCATTCATATTCATCATGAGGTTTTTAATTTGATGGAATGATGGGTCACAGAATACCTTTAGATGTACATTGGTATGGTTCGCAGTATTTGCAGAAAATCAGAATATTCCGCTTCTTGGCTAGAAGCCATTATTCCTTTCCAAAATATTTTTGATCTTGAGAAATGAATCAGCAATAATAGAATGGAATCATATTTAGCAGAATTTCGTGACATACTTGCAATGATTAGCATTAGCATAGCTATTTTTCCATAGATTTATTTATTTATAAGAATCGATGCCTGGCGGTACATATTGTGTATCCAACGATTCCAACGGAAATATTAAAATTGGTATTAGGATCGCAGAATCACGAAAGGGTGAACTGTCACGCTGTACTGTAGTTATGCAACAAACAATTCACAAATGAGGTGGCGCCATCTAGGACAGTCAGTGTACACTACCATGAAACAACTAGCGCCATCTGTGTATTATCACTTTCATCACAACATTACTGGTTGTCTACCCTAAAGTGCTAAGCGTCTGATCCTTGGACGAGTTTACCCTTTTGGATTTCTGCGATCCTGATACTAATTTGAAATTCATGATTGTGTTGTCACAAGTCGTGACCTTTATGATGAGTGTGTATTATTTTTACTATTTTTGACTGTAGAGTGTATGACAAACCGTGGTATGACATGTGGTTTACGTGTGATAATTGCTACTTTATTTATCCATTTATTCTTTCATATTAATTTTTTTTGTTAGACTAATGATAAACAATGATCTAACAATTTATAAGTAGTAGACTGACTATTCATGTCAGCACTGACTTAAGAATGTTCAATGTCTTATATCAATGTTAGGGTAATTCAATTCGATATGTGGTCAGTGTGAGATATATAATAATTATAACTTCTTTGCTATCATCTGCATTGTCGGTCGCATGAATTTCGAAGTAACATTCAGTAGTTTCTTATTTTTATTTTTACTCATTATCAGTACACAATAGACTATAGAGTTTACTGATTAATATATGGGGAAATTAATGAAATATAAAAATCTAATATTATAATTTTAATTTCAAAGTTAGTTCAATTGAAAAATAGTAATGACACAGCCATTACAATACAGCTTGCCCCAATCCAGGGGGACTTCCTTTCTCCTATTCTAGCACATTTCCAAAACGTTCCCATTATTCTGTGGAATGAAATATTAAGTAAATTGGCCATGAAGTATCAAATTAGATTACAAACCCAACTTTATTTTTATCCATAATGCTTGGAAATATACCTCTCAAATAGGCACAAGTACATATCAATAAAAGGAAAACTGTCAATAAACTCTGGAAGTTGAAGATTGCTGACTGGAATAAAAATATATAGGATATGTAAATACCATAGATATCACAAAATTGATTTGTGTTTTACCATTATATTAGAAATTTATGATATTAGATCATTGGATATGACCAATGTTTAATCTACTAAGGATGTTTAATCTAAGATAACCATACATAGTACATACATAAACAAAGTAAACAAAGTCTAAGATCTAACCTAATATAATCTTCCTCCCATTCCTGTTAGTTTTGCTGTTTAGTCCGTTATTCCATGCCGTCTGACCATTTGGACAAACACCAGTCATTGTAAGGATATTCAAAACATTGTTGTTAGCTATATTCGTTCCATGAATGTCAATCTGTCATTGTCAAGTTTGATTAGTAATTTTCTTGATTTTATACGGCAAGGATTATCAATAAATTCTTTGGTATGTGAATTATAGCTATTTAAAATACAATATTTCTTATTTGGATTGATTTTTTTCGTTACAGAATATGTCTGGAGGTGATTCCAACTCTGATTCTGCAAAGTTAACTGGGCTGAGCAAAATTTTCAATAGCCAAACGAACAGGGGAAGAGCTAATGTATGTGCCAATATAGTTACATAATGGTTAAAAAATATCAAACTTTTCATACCTTGGCCAATCAATATTATTTATTGTTGAAACTTTTTCAGTAAAAAATTAAATGGTTCCCAGATGGTTCTACACAATGCAGAATCATATTATATATAGTGCAATTGTGCCAATTTTGTAAAATTTTCAGGATAGTTGATTTAAACACATTTTTTGTTTCAGGTCTCAATTGCTACTTATGCTACTTTGGGTCTAGTTATCGCTTATTTTGTATTGAAACCAAAATCTAAAAAGTAGATGTTCTTTGATAGTGTGTAGATTTACTTTTTTTTCAATATGTCAGTGATAGAAATAAACTTTGTTTTTCATTAAAGTGGTGCATTTCATTTTTTCTCAGGCATGTCCAGAAATAAGCAGAAATTCAAACAGAAGCAGAATCATGTAATTACAATATTGATATCTATTAATTCAAAATTCAACAGGATATTTTTAATAACTGCAAAAAATGATTTTCTCCAACTAAAAAATGGGATAAACAGTCATAATGAAAATATAACAAACATACTTTGTTGGAACTGTTTTTACTAAATATTTGACTAGATCAATACATTGAAAAATACAACACCTAGAAGAATGTTATGAGGGTGAAATTAAGAAGTTCCATGATGGTGATCTGCCATGAATTACACCTAAATGTAGTAATATATTTAAAGCTTCATCCATACAGTGGTATAAAAAGTCGAAATATATAATAAACTGACGAATTCGAGGAATGTTGAAAATAATAACTGAATAATTAATAAATAAAAAACCTTCAACAATATATATACCAATAATTATTGCAAAGCTCAAGCATCTGCAAACTTAAACAAATTGATAATATCATATTTTATTCAAACAACTCAGTGTTCCGAATGTCAATAATATATACAAAAAAATGGACGGGAGATAAAATGGTTTCAGTTGCTACTGTCCATTTCAGGATCGCTGTCGGCATCAGAACTAGAGCTAATTGCTAAATCTCCAGCCATAGCAACTCTAGCATATTCGTCTTTATCAATTGATTTACAAAAATGAATGGCGTATTTTAATTTTTGCTGCAGAACATGCTGAAACAAAAAAATAGTTATAAAATGTCATGTCCTCTACTCAATTAATTGATTTTTATTGTATTTGATTTTTTCCCTCAACGATATTGACGTAATTATCAATCATATTCATGGCAAAAGAAAATCCACAACAATTCTTTCAGCTTTCAAAAGATTTGAGAAAAACTGAATTTTTGCATTTTCATTATTTTCCTGCTCTATTATCGAAGGTAGGTCAAACCTGAAAGCACTTGCCACGTTTTGCAATCCACGAAATGGCATTCTTAGTCTCATCATTCATGGAGTATTATTAGTTTCAACCTTGTCAAAAAACTTGGAGAACCAGCGATTTTTGAATACATCGAATAATAAAGATAATAAAGACTAAAATATTTCAAATTTCATATGACCTTATTCGATACTTCTGTGGAATTGAGAATGAAAAAAGTAGCCCGCTTGACGCTTGCCATTTCCATTTTAAAATACATCTCACCTTGCAGGAATACCTCGGCATTTTAAGCAAAAAGAAACACGTATAACTCTCAGGCAAGAAATGATCCGGCGGACTATACTTGTCCAGGATCTGAATAACGAAATCCCTGCCACGGAAGTCGGGTATCGTTCTCGGTAATCGGGTTCTGCCCCACACGAATCTCAGGAACAAAGATCGCTCCTGGTTCGTGAATTCTTCCATCACTTCCCAGAACCATTGGATCAGGGGAGCACTACTGTCAACCCCTGAAATAAATATATATAATAGTTGAACAGTCTCTTGTACATACATAGGTTATGTAGATCGACTTTTATGACTCTGAAAATGCCGATGAAAGTCCGATTAAAGCATTGACAATAGGCGAGATATTTATGGAAAAATTACCACAAAATCCAGAATGATGACAATTTTTGTTAGTAGAAACAAGTTCTGAATTATCACCGAGCGTTTTAGAGAATACTGTTTTACAGCGTTGCCGAGCGTTATTCATAATATATTTCTTTACAATATGAGTATGAGTAGGCCGAAAAACTAATAAAAGCACACATTATACATAAATGTTATTAAAGATCAATTAAATAAACAGCTATCAGTCCTGTTACAAATTATACCAATTTTGCACATGCGCACTCACGATCAGCTTGAGTTTCAATGGATATGAGTGATAGTTGAGCATATAAAATTATCAACTACTGTTATATTTCTTGTATTTCAATGATGGATAAATTTGAATGGCTTACCTTTGTACGTAGCTACAGACTTCAAGAGTGACAATGGTATGTCCGGCGAACCGCAGACCATTGTTTCCAATTCGTATCCACTGAATAAAGACAACAATGGTACCGGTACCACCCTGGACATTCCGTCACGAACTGCTTTGACTTGCTCATCAAACTCATGTAACCTACAATAATTAACACAGAACAGTACTAGATTTTCGAATTCTCCAGTGGTAACATATCTTGCATCTTGCAAATTCTTGAATTTGATCAGAATACTTATCAACCACATGTGATCATTAACTGTGATTTAATATCTGATAATGGGCAATATCATTCTTCAAATAATATGTAGTCGCGACATTATCGATCTCAATGAATACCTAGTAGATGGTATAATATTGCCTGTTCACTGAAAACAATGACGTAGCTTTTTCTGTAAGACAGAGACATCTTCTGATAAAATCCGTGAACCATTTTGGACTTGAAATTGCCATACTGCGCATAACGTTTTTATTTACATTTTGAATTACGCGCTCCTTTTAGCACAGCGAAGCTCCTGTTCTAAGCACGGAATTGTACGAAATCATTGATCAGAGAGTCAGGAAAAATTTTCCATTCAAAACATTTAACAAATCCCATCGAGAACGGAACCTGGCGGGTACTGAACAATCACTTTGTGACAGTGTCAAGTTGACAGATCAAAGCCTCGTGTTTTCGAAAAACTATACATTTATAAAAAAATATTATTCTTTTCCGTTAAAAAGCATTGAAAACAAGTAATTGGAAGCGTGTGTGGTATTTTAGTTGAGAGGACGAATTTGGTGTTTATATTAAAATGACGTAATTACGAAACTGGCGTTTCGACTTCGGATTCTTGTTGAGGAGGCCAAAAACTTCTATCAGGGTAAAAATATGTCAGATTATGATAGATACATATGTGCTGAAGTTAAGCTCAATTTATAACCTCCGCTGCCGTAGCTACAGTTGACGCTGTCGTTCCAAAATGTATTGAGGAGATATCCGACGGCAACAGATGTTTATTTTTAGCATATTCCACCTACGAACAGTAACTGAAGTGTTGCTACAGTAGCGGAGTTTATAAATTGAGCTTTAGAAAAAGAACACATGAGCATTGGTCGACTTCCATAAAGTAGCGACCTCATCCCGATGTACTTTCAAGACTTGAGTGAACAGCCTACTAGGTTTCCATTTAGAACGGCAATGGTCGAGAAAGGACAAATAGTTATTTATGTATTAAGGGAATTATATTATATTGCTGTCCCTCGGGCCAGAGGCCCTCGGGACGCAAACTTTGCCATCGGTAATTAAGGCTCTATAATTCCCGTGGTACATAGATAATTTTATTTTTGACCGATTTTCATAACAATATGTCCATATTTAGAACGCAATAAATGTTTAAATTCATAACCTTTCTGGTATATTTGAATTAGGTAGCGTTGATTGTAGCATTGTTGGTTGTTGCTAGGTTGTCGCTATGTTACAAGTTTATAAGCAAACTTTCTTTATCAATCAATGTTTTTCCGTTAAAAACGTGTTTATTTTTGACCACAAATCGACGATCTTTTTCTGATATAATGGAGGATATTATAAAAAAAGCGGAAAAAGCAAGACAATCATTACTTCCATCGAAAAGTGAAGCCCTATATCAAAAATAATACAACTTATATCTGAAGTGGCTGACACAGAGAAATGTTATGTCAAAAGATGCCAACGAAACTGTCTTTCTGTCATATTTTCAAGAACTGGTAAAGTATTTTCAGTATTTTCAGTATTTTCTAGTAGATTTGGTAATAATTGTATTTATTCGTTGCAGTCAGAAACGTTTAGCCAAAATTCGTTATGGACTGCTACTGCCCTAGCCAATGCAGGAGCAACTATGACAAACTTAAAAAGACACGGAGGTTGGAGAAGTTCCACGGTGGCAGAGGGGTATCTGGAGGACAGTATTGAATTGAGAAATAAAACGGCGCGTATGCTGTCTACTTTGCCATCAGAAGAGGCAGGCACCTCGACTGTAGTGAACAGCAACAGCACCACCCATAAAAAAGAAGAAATTGTTTCCAGCGGCGGAAGTAATTTTCAGGGAACATTTGAAAATTGTACATTTATTATTTGTAATGACGTGAATAAGGAAAATATGTCTATAGTTTTCATTACATATAAACGTTTATAAGCATTTCTTGTATCATTTTCACCTGTAAAAGGTAAGAGGGAGTTTTTGAACCTTAATATCCCAAGGGAGTTATGACCCTCATTATAGATATCGTAACTATGACGATATAAGCTTATAATGTCACTGTCAGAAATAAAAAAATAATCCGCACCGCAAACACCACCCATCAAGTCTCAACAACCCACCTGAAATTCAACGCGAGCCTCACGTACTCGAGCCGATTCTCGAACGTGATCCGCTTGTACCGGGTGCTCAGGCCGACCTCGCCGCCGGACGCCGACGGCGTCGCAAAGGGCATCTCCAGGTTCTGGAAGAGCGGCTCGCCCGCCCCCATATCGCGGATGCACAGCAGCCCCGGCACGTAGTCCCTGTCGATTTCGGTGAGGTCGGCGGGCGTCAGCGCAATGCCGGCCAGCTGTTTCCACACCGGCTCGGCCAGGTTCAGGCTGAGCGGCGAGCCGGTTCGTATGGCGATGCCCATCAGGACGCCGAGGTACCTGTGATGGACAGCCGGTGGAAGGTTACATTGGTTTAGCTGATAATCGTGGTTTATCGTTCGTATTTCGAGTGAAAAATGGCCCCCTATCGTTGACAAATATAACTAACAGATAGGCCATAGGATGCCAAGGATGGTAAACTAGAGAAGGATGGTTCATTCAAGCGATTTTTTCGGCCAAAAGGCGTGGCTTCCGAAGGCGCGCGATGACATAGTCACCGGCCCTGAATTCAAAATTATTAATGCTGAATATCACTAAATGGGCATTAAAAGTAATTTTACTGTGATGTACCTTTTTATAATCGATACATATTGATTATTGATGGTTATTGGTATCATATGGCTTCAAATATTAGTAATTTTTTTGAACAAAAACTCCTTGATTCACGAACATTCCTGAATGTCCACCCAGAAAATAATACATGAGATAATTCAACGTTTACAAAACAGGAAATATACCTATTCCATAAATAGGTAAGTACCTTATACCTACCTTGAAAACATTTTCATATTTAAAATAGGGAAATTTCAATGAAGAATTCATAGGTACTGATGAATGATGCATGTAATATATGTGTGCATATATATTATTCAATGCACAGGTTATTGAAAGTTAATATTTTGAATTAAAATTGATGAACCTACCTATTTTATCAAGTTTAACAATTATCAGTGAATGGTGAAAATAAAATACATTCTTTAATTTAATTTATAGGTACCTACATTATACATAATAGGTATATAATAATATATTGACATCAATTTCGATTTTCTCATAAGCTGACTTTTTTCTTCATTTATACATTGGACTCTACTATAGATGCAATCCAGGTTGTTTCTTTCATTTGCAGGTTTTTATATCCTCATTATAGCTCGAAGTATACAAAATTCCTGAATCTGATTACATGGAACATCATAAAATAATGAGAATATAGGTACTTCTTTTTCATAATACATTTTCATCTACCCATTTTGTAGATCTCTTTCTCAAATTTGGTTGGACAAATCACAGCTCTGATGTATGACTTGTATCAGGATTCACAACATCTACATGTTCACAACTTATCCACCTTTTCCAAAAAGTATCCCAAACAAAATCAGTGCAGTGCCTTTTGGAAATGTGTGGTAAATAATACTGGAATCCTCTTAGTTTTTGTCCAAAAATAGGAAATCTGCTACCTGGCATACTGGTTATTAGATGGAAATGATTTCATAAACACTACACACTTTTCAATGGAGGTGATGTAATAATTTATTAATATTTATCGACACTACTAAATCTTCTTACTGAGTAATTTGTCTATACCTAAAATTATTGAAGACCTCTATTTGAAAAAAAAAACAATTCGTACACAATATGAATACCGAAACATAATTACATAAACGTAAACAAAGATTGAGGGCCGTCAGTGACGTCACGAACGCTGTTCGATGTGCCAACATTGCGTCTTATGGCAATGAAACATCCTTCTCTAGTTCACCATCCTTGATAGGATGCTACATCGGTTGATACTTTGAGACATAATGAATTACTATAGTTTATGAAAATATCGGTTTCGTTCATAATTTCCTCACTTATCATACATACCAACAACATACATGATTGTTCATCAAATTTTATGATAAATGTCGAATTTTTTCAGGAATTTCAATATTTTATGCATATGACATGAGTTGTTAAGACATAAACCAATATCATTTGGCGTTGATGTTGCCTTTCTTATGCGACACATTGCAAAAGCAAGTGTTTAACTGTCAATAAGTCACCACATTGATGTTGAAAGGAGAAAGTGGTTTATAGACGAACAGTCAGTCATATATTGAATATAGAGTAAGGAGGAGTGTGATTCTTCTCACGAAATTGGGAGCGGTCTTTGATAAAGAGTTTGGTGTTGTGTCTCGTGTCCAGTAGAATTGGGGTTAATATACAGTATAGTATCGGATCGTATATGAATCACAGTGTACTAAATATATGTATAAATAAATTAGTGGAAGAGGAAGTCGTTGCTGGCTTGTTAGGAATCAAAACTCAAAATATAGTGGGGAATTGCAGCAAGTAAATTTATGATGATGGAATAAATAGATTCCGAAAGCTTGGATAAATTTCAAAGAGTACACTATTTACTTGATGCAATTCCCCACTATATTTTGAGTTTTGATGTATAAATAAATATATGTATAAAGAATGAATTCGTACTATTCTGTCTAGTGTTCTTTATGACATTATAGTGAATAGAGATTATTTATATCAATCTGTCTAGTGTTTGTTATAACACTATGGTGAATAGACAATTCAGAGCATAAAGGTCTATGTACTACTTTGTATCATCAAATGAGAATCTGAAGGGAAATGACTGTCATATTTAATTTTACAAGCTCGTTCGAAAAAAATTTACGCTTTTGTGTATTATAGCATCCAGGAGAAACTTCTGTCTTCCCAAATGATTTTGTAAGATTGGTAAAGCGAGTCCAACAATCAATCTCTGACTAGGTTAGTATTTGGAGATATTTTGCTTTCAACAAGATTATTGTTCTTAAAATTTGGTGCACGTTTTGTTGGAACTCCATTTCACAAACTGGTGAGAGCCTCTCTTAAAACTGTGTTTGTTTATTTCTGATTAGATTATCATCATTCAATTGTTATTTGTTGATACGACTGTTTTTACTGAGACGACTGAAACCCATTACAAATTGCAGTATCTTGAAAATGACATACTACTCCTTATTTCATTCAGTGCTTTCTTATGGTATCTTACTTTGGGGAAATTCAACGAATGCTACAGCAGTTTTTAGATGTTAGAAAAAAGCCATCAGAATATTGGCAAACGCGGGCTTTAGAGACCATTGTCTTCAAAATTTTATCCAGCTTGGTATCATGCCACTGCCTACTCTGTACATATTTACAGTACTATTAGAAATACACCAAAATGTAAACAAATTCCCCAGACATTCTGATTTACACGATCATCCCGATTCTCTGTATCTTCCTCTACAGATATCCAGATGTGTACTAATTGTCTTTATTTGTTTTTTTCTTTTGAATTTTTAAAATTTTTAATACTTGTAATTTTGGATATTGATTTTTAGCTGTAATTTATATAATATTTGTACTGATAAAATATTTAATAATTAATATCATTTTATATTCTTGACTTTGAAGTCATATTGCCTATGCGACTTGCCATAAATGTTTTATGTATGTACATAACATGGTCAAATAAATACTAAATACTAATACTATCTTATATTTCGAATAAACTATCATATTATAAGCTGCTAAATGGACAATATAATTTTTTTAATAAAACATCATCGTAAAAATGAGAATCACAAATTAATCCGGTGAATAATTCGAATTCAGCTACGATCTTATCGGTATCACCTACCTAAACATGTTCAGGTTGAGGCAAGTCTTCGCCAACGGGTTCAAGATGAAGCAGTCTCTGTTGGCCCCCGATTCGTCCCTGCCATTGGGCGTCGGTATAAGCAGAGGCAGAGAACCGTTTTGCAGTTCGTCGCACATTTCGGCGATGCTTTCGCTATACCCGCCGCCACAGTCATCGACACTCTCACCTACAACCGCCAAAAATCATTCTCAATTGCCTGAGATGAAGTAATTGGGCGTTTTGGATTAATGTATTCATTATTTTGTGAAATCACTAGATCGTAATATCGCTTATCAACGCAGTTAGTGGTTATTTTTAGGACATCTAGTGGTTCGAAGCTAATGCCGGATGTTGCAATTATAACTAACATATAGGCCATAGGATGCTACATCGGTTACACTTTGGGATATTCAAATCAGTATTGTGAAATTTTCAGGTTCGATCGTAATTTCCCAACTTATTAGATAGAAAAATAAATGGACTTCTGTTGATCAACTTTCACAAATGAATACGTGGATGTATGGAATCATTGATCTCGCTTGTCTAATTATTCATTACGATTACCTATTATTGACCTTTTAACACAACATTTCAATTTATTATAATCCCTACTATTGATAATCATTTTATGCTATCTATAAAATGAATGTTGTATTAGTACATATATATGTATATATTACTGTTAGTTTATTTATAATTATTGCTAGAATTCAATCTTTACTCATAGTTTATGTCAATTTATATGTTTGCATTCCTCACATACAGGCAGATTATTCTGTCTCGTGAGATCTAGTTTATTTGTTCACTTACACACATAATATGCCTATAATTGTACCTATTGTTGAATAAATATTATTATTATTATTATTATTATTATACATACCAACAAATTCAACTTTCCAAACTCTGTGAGGCAATGCCAATGTTTCGGAAGTGAGCAGAGGCAGCTTGCTAACCATCTGGCCAAAGACGGATTTCATACCGTCTACTCCAGCCAATCCACCATGAGCCCGGGATCTTTTGACCTATGGAGGGTAAAGAAAATTCAAAATGCTGCTTTATAACATAGAAACGATTTGAGAGCAGGTATATGAATAGTTACTTCATAATGTGCGACGTTGACCTCTTTATAAATCTACATTCCTGATATGGATGCCTACTGCTCTGATAATCCGAAATGATATAATTTTTTTTCGGCTATTCTTGAAACATAATTCTAAGAACGATTTCCAATATCCATAGTGATAAACATTCGCGAGGTATCCAACAATCAATTTTTGAATGAGGAAGTTTCTTTCAAACGGATTCTCATGCAATTATTGTTCAAATAACTATTATTTTTGATGTCTAGAATGACTACTGAAATTATCCAAGTAATTTTTATTGTCAAAATACAGCGATTCACAATTTTTATCGCGGAAAACTATGACGTATACTACCTAGATTTGGTGACATTTGGGCATATTTGTTGATTCAAGTTTGTGAACTTAATCAACCACCTTGGACCAACGGACCGAAAAAATGAGAATTAGAAAGTTGTTGCTCGCACTCTGTTGCCAGATTGAAGTCACTAATTTTTTGGATGAATTGAAATATACTAGAGCAGCAAGATATCTTCCAGAAAAAAAAAACGAGATAATTATTCTGGCGGTTCATAAAAACATAATTCTACGAGCATTATTTACAAATGTGCCTGCAACAGTCATTAAAAATGATTTCTATACATTTCGCACAAGCATATGAGACATATTTTCCTTTTGTAGAGTTTGTTATCGACATTTACATTATTCTAATATTGGCTAATATCTGTTGGCACGAGAAAAAATATTACAGCACTGACACATTATCCTATCCATTGACATTCAGGAAGCTTCTGAGATGCACTGATCAATACCATCAACCGGCTTCATTTAGCGTGAAATTCAAAATGACCCAGGTTAACCAGTTGAGAATTAATTATGAAGCCTGTAGAAGCTGTTTGAATATACGGAATGACCCAGCACCATGAAAATCACACTACCACAACAACCAATCAACCATTCCCACCTGTATCCTGTTGAGCTCGATGACCGGCCCGTGGTGCTTGTCCCTCACCATCGTCGCCTGCACCACCTTCCTGAACGTCGCCTCCTTGATCGAGTAGACCAATATGGCGCGCAACTCATGCAGCGACCCCTCGCCCCCTATCGGCAACATCGCGATGCACGGGCACACCAGCTCGGCGAAGTGGTGCAGCAGCACCAGCCGGCGGTGCAGCACCGCCGGCGACGTCTCCTGCAGCAGGTCGTACTCGAGGGGGGCGGCGATGGGCAGGCATGCGCGCGCCGAGCCACCCGCGCCGCCCCCTGTCGACCAGGCGAGCGTGTGGGCGGAGCCGCAAGCCACGTTCGTTATCTTCTTCGCATTGGCCTGCGGGGAATGGGGAGGGGGTTAGAGGGCGTGGCGGCTCGAACGATACGCGGCAAAATGTTGTTGTTGATAACAAAAGTTGTCAGTATCAATGAATTGTTTATGATAGATTCTGGTTCATGTTCTATTCTTGTTTTACCGGTATGATATCATCCAAAAAATTGTATACATCGTATATACCTGTTGTGAGATATTAATAAAAGAAATCAATGTATACCATTTATAATGAACCAGAATAAATAATATAAAATTCATTGACACTGACAACTTTTTTTATCAACAACTGATACAGAGCGAATACATTGAATACACAACAAATGCATATATATAATAACAACTATATGGATAACACCTATTCTTCTCGTCAAGCAAAAATGAAGCCAGTTTTGGAAAAACAAAAGACTGTCTGGCTTGCTAATGAAGAATTGTGCGCATGCGCGGGTTTTGACGAGCTGAAATCCACTGACGTTTTTAGAATTCCATAGGTTAAGTATATTTGTTAACCCAAATTATGTAAAAGAGCGTTAATATAGTTATTAATGTACTTACTGATTGTTTACAGAAGTGATTAGTGAGTGATAACAGTGATTGAACAAAAATTAGCCCACGAATCTTGTTCCGATGACTTTATCGTCATAGGTTTCTATGCAAATCGCAAGTATCACTTTGTAGATCACATCCATTTCTGCATCTATCATCAACTATTATCCAAAATCGTCCAACAATTCATCGATAAATGAATATTTGAAAAATATATGTCATGATAAAATAAAAACATCGAATTGAAGGTTACGTGACACATTTGATTGATTTTTAATAATTATCATACGTTTGTCGCTCACTAGAAAGCTACTCTCCTCCATGATGAAAACGAATGTCGATTCTTAATTCAAACTTGGGCATGCGCATATTTGCGATTTGTCCCGCAGACTGTCATTTGTTTTATTTCTCGGCTTCAGCTCTGGTATCCATGTTACCTATATAGTTGTATTAGATATATGAACAAATGTAAGATATTTATAAAAGAAATCAATGTATACACATCTAATTACAAATTCCCAAATTTAAATTTGAAATATTTAATTTCATGACATCCACATCTTTATGAATTGAAAATTCATATTGTTTTATGCCTCAAACTTGAGTAAGTGTACTGAACATATCACCAAAATTAATATAGTAAAATATCTGGGGATTCACTTAGATTGCAACCTGAAGTGACATAAGGCATTTTTTAGCGAGCCGAAGTAAAGGAACGTTTCATAACGTCATGTGTCATAGTTATTTTACCTCAGTTCGCCATATTGACACATGGTTGAAACGGTCCAGGAGACGCTTTTAAAACGTTCTGAACCAGAAATAAGTGTGACGTCACAAATGGTTCAAGAAAATGGAGTGTTTCAAAACAGTTTCAAATAATTTCAAAACAGTTTCACGCAAAAAAATACCTATAAACAAATTAATGAAATGATTGGAAGACTATCTGGCTACATATGACAAAAATTGTCTCATTGAAATTCCTGAGAAACTTTAATGGCGGTTCGTCTCTGCGTGTCTGACAACTTAAAAATAGCCGTCGCGACTTATATCACGTGACCTCCGCCTCACCTGAAGGTGCGACACCATTCGGGGCCTCTGGATGGCATTGGTGGTGCCGTCGCCCAGCTGGCCCTCGTCGTTGTCGCCCCACGTGAACACCTCGCCATCGTCGGAGCACGCGACGCAGTGCAGCGAGCCCGTCGCGACGCACACGATCTTGCCCTGCAGGGCGGCCACCTTCCTCGGGCGGCGCACGTGCTCGCCCGTACCATGGCCCAGCCTGTGGTAGTCGCCCTTGCCCCTGGAAAGAGGGACAGTCAGCGACGGTTCGGGGACGAAATTCATTCGATATGGGGAAGGTGCATGTTGATAGCCCTACGCGTATCTGTGTGTCTATCTTATTTGATTGATTATGTGTTGTTACGGATTGTGCTGTGTTCCGAGAATACCGGAAGTTATTATCTCGGCGGTGCGGCTGGCTGTGATTAATGGCCTCGCAATAACATTCTTCGTCGACGTACCTAATTTTAGTGGACAATAGCGGATGACTTATAGCCGTCGCAGTTTCTCGAAAATTAAGGAACTTATTGAATATTCAAGATTTTACTAGAATGGAAGTTTTTCACCTATATAAAGGAGCGCAGTGGCGCGGACAGTCAGTTTTAGTTCAGTTCAAAAAGAAAGCTAGTGTTGTTAATAGAGATTTGTATAGCGAATATCGAAGTGATTTTTAACTAAGTGTTTATTGAGTTATATCTCCAGTGTCTCGAATTGACGAACTCAAGTAATCGAATCAGATTTCTGGTGGCATAATATTTTTTCAATAATCAATTGGGTTAAATTTTGATACACAAAAGTACCTCATTCCAGTTTATAGCTTCATAGAGCTGTCGCAATTTATAATAGTTTTGTTTATTGTAGATTCTACCGTATTTTCCACCATTGGGATTTTTTTTCTCTACAACCGGTTAACAGAGTAACCTTCAACGTTTTCAAATCTCAACACAAAATTGACGTTTTCCGATAAACGTCATAAACTGATAGCATTTGCGCTCGTGAACGAATATATTGAATAAAGCTGGCGTCTACTAGAGTGAAAACGAATTCTTATTCTCCATGAATTAAAGTAGGCACCTCCTCACTTTGTGCTATGGAATTTTATTTACAATTTGTATTTCTCTTTGAATTGTCATATTTTTTGAATTAATAAAAATTTGGAAAACAAAAGCGGATTTTGGAGAAACTCAACTTACACTTGAATGAAAATGAACCCACAACAGAATTATTATATGACTTGATTAGGCATTTGACTGCGTCAAACATGAATAACTACTGGACGAATCATCACATTATGGATTCCGTGGTAATGTCTTGGAATGGTTCTGGTCCTATCTCACTGGACTGGTTCAGAAATGGGCACTGATCAGATCAGCAATAAATCACACATGGTGTTCCACAAACGTTTCAATCCTTGAACCAATTATTTTTTTGAATACAACTGAAATGAATATTTCAAATATTCACACTATCCGCAGATTCATAACATAATATTGATATTGAAAAATGGTGTGATGCCAACTTACTCTTTCAACATCAGGATATCACAAAATGTCTGTCACGAGGCGAAAACTGCGTATTTTGTATTATTTGAATCCCATTTCAGATATTGTATTGCTTTATTGGCTTCTTGATATAACAATTTATTGAACACAATGTTAATTATCCAGAAAAGAGCTCTCAAATTCATCTTAAAAGCCAAGAGACGAGATTCGTGTAAATTAATTTTTAGAAATCATTATACAGGGTGTCCCCTCTCAATTGGAAAAAACTTCTGGGGCATATTGAGGAACCATAGACAAGCAGTTTGAGATAAGAGACTGATGTCCGGAAGTGCATGGTTTTCAAAATACAGGGTGTCAAAGTTTTTTTCAAAAAACTTTTTTTTATTAATATTTCAAAGACACGTTAACCGATTTTCTTGAAATTTGCTAGTGATGTAAGCTTTAATGAGACGCTCAGTTAGCACTAATTAAATGTTAATTATGACTTCCAGTGGCGCCCCGGGGGACAGTGTCACGAATAAAAATGACAAAAAATGTACGCTGCTGACTTTTTTAAAAAATTTTATATATTTTTTGAAAAGCTCAGTTAAAAATACAACTTTTTTGTCACCTGATATTTTTTCGTATCTCTCTCCGTTTTCGAGAAAAAATTTTTATTAACAACTTTATTGAAAGGTTCATTATCTGAAAATCTAAAACAAAACAATGTTGTCATGGTAACACATAAACATGTCAAACTTTAGTAAAAGTGTCAGTTTCTAAGTACTTAATTATCTTCAAACGTTACACTAATTGCAAAAATGAATCGGTTTGAATTAGCCGAGCTTGCAGATATGCATCTCTTGTATGGGGAAGCGCGGGGTAATTCTTTGTTAGCACAACGATTGTACGGGCAGCGGTTCCCAAATCGTGAATTGCCAAACCATAAGATTTTTATCAAAATTCATCAAAATCTACGGGAGACCGGCTCATTCGTGGTAAGTATTGCAGAAATGGCAACTTTCTGTGTTTTTTTCTTGCGCGTTTCTGTTTTACAGCCAATCTAAGAGGCTTTGTTATCTTTGCAGCCTATTCGAGAATTTGCAAGGCAGTTTCCGATCAGAGATGCCGTTGAGGATGAAGTCATGGCACGCATTCAGAATGAGCCCAACACTAGCACTCGTCTGATTGCGTCGCAACTTGATTGCAGCAAAAATACTGTCCATCGAGTATTGAAAATCCACGATCTCTATCCATTTAAACTGCAAAAGGTGCAGCATCTACTGCCTGACGACGCTCCTCGGCGGCTCGAGTTCTGCGAGTGGTTGCTTCGTCAAGCGGATGAAAACGCTGATTTTTAAGTATAATCTTCACGAGCGATGAAAAAGGATTTTTGCGCGAGGGGACATTCAATCCTCGTAATAACCACGAGTGGAGCGAACAAAATCCCCATGCTACGCACATCAGAGGATATCAGCAGAAGTTTGGTGTTAATGTTTGGGCAGGTATTCATGGCGACCATTTGATTGGGCCGTACGTTCTACCTGATCACCTCAACGGGAATAACTATCTAGTTTTTTTGCGAGATATTCTGCCCGAGCTGCTGGAAGATGTACCCCTCCAGTTGCGTAGAGAGGCCTGGTTCCAACACGATGGTTGTCCAGCGCATTTTGCGCGCACCGTGAGAGGTTACCTCGACCAAACCTACAACAACAGGTGGATTGGTAGAGGTGGTCCCGTCCCTTGGCCAGCAAGGTCGCCGGACTTGGCCCCCCTGGACTTTTTTCTTTGGGGCGAAATGGAACGGTTGATCGTGCAACTCCTGTGCCGACCATGGAGGACCTAGTTGCTAGAGTTGTGGTGGCAGCGGAATTTATCGCGAACAATCCAGGCGTGTTTGCTCGGGTGCGCGAATCCTGGCTCGACAGGTGCAGATGCATCGAAATGCATGGTGGACACTTTGAGCATTTGCTCCATTAATTAATAATAAATTATTTGTAAAAAAGCCTCCTTGTTTTTCTTTCTAATAATAATGAACCTTTCAATAAAGTTTTTAATAAAAATTTTTTCTCGAAAACGGAGAGAGATACGAAAAAATATCAGGTGACAAAAAAGTTGTATTTTTAACTGAGCTTTCTAAAAAATATATAAATTTTTTTAAAAAAGTCAGCAGCGTACATTTTTTGTCATTTTTATTCGTGACACTGTCCCCCGGGGCGCCACTGGAAGTCATAATTAACATTTAATTAGTGCTAACTGAGCGTCTTATTAAAGCTTACATCACTAGCAAATTTCAAGAAAATCGGTTAACGTGTCTTTGAAATATTAATAAAAAAAAGTTTTTTGAAAAAAACTTTGACACCCTGTATTTTGAAAACCATGCACTTCCGGACATCAGTCTCTTATCTCAAACTGCTTGTCTATGGTTCCTCAATATGCCCCAGAAGTTTTTTCCAATTGAGAGGGGACACCCTGTATATCAACAGCTATTAACTTCTTTATTTTGGTATCATCAAACACTGTGATATATCCTCAATAAGCAATGAACGTGAAATACGTCAAACATTGAACCTTTCCCGAAGTACTCTCTTACTTAAATTTCTCTGATATACAGGGGTAGGAACATTTATAAACACTTCCAACTAGTTGTTGGCAAATAATTTTCGTTTATTAGTATCAGATTGTGACTAATTTGTTAATAATAACTTTGCATTCTTGGACCATTAAATTGATTGATTGATTGAAGAGACATCGCGACGACTCACCAGGTGTAAACGCTGCCAGACCTAGTAAGAGCGACAGAGAACTGCGACCCGCACTCCACCTTAATGACCCCCAATCCGGCCAGACTCTCGATTTTCATCGGCACTTTGCACCCGTCCGAGCCACCCCTGCCCAATTTGCCGTAATCACCATCCCCCCACGACCATACGTTGTCATCGTCCGTTATGCAGAGGGTTTGAGCGTCTCCCGATCCGCATGCCACATCGATCACCTTGTATCCCAAAAGAGATTCCACCTGTGTAGAGATAAGCGAAGATTAGTCAGCATATCGATCCAATAAGGCATCCCAGCTTATTGAAAACACTTCTTTGTGTACTTAATGTACGATTATAATTGGCGCAGTCGGTAGGATAATCGATATAAGTGCGTGCAGCTGGCGAAACATATTTTGAAAAACAGAACTCCTGCCTCTACCCAATTACAGGAAAAGCAGTGGAAATTCTTAAAATAACAAAAAACAAATAAAATCAAATCATATTATCCAAATAACAATAATTAATTTTGTGTTCTATCAATTATACAGGAAAAAATATGTTTAAGAGAGCCGTTGTTTAAGTCACACAGATCACAAATCAGATTAAAATTCCAACATATCAAAGACACAGGTGATCTACGGATCACATTGGTTCGAGAAGCCTCACAATAGAATGTTATTTCGTATCTGGAATTCAAACGTGGTATGCGGTAGTTAATTTTTTGTAATAGACAGGGACATATAATATTATTGTTAATCAAATTATGCAGAAAAGAAATAGTTACAAAAACTCTACGTGTATTCAAGGAAATTACATCGAAATTATCAAGAAGCATAGAATAGTCAATTCCCCGTTCAGGATATTTCCCTGTTACTTTAAATAACAGGAATTTAAGGAATTTTCTGTGCACAGATTCAAGTTGAAGCGTGTGGCAATCATAAATGGGGTACCATATCAATGCCCCATATTCAAGTTTAGACCTCACATATGCGTAAAAGAGTGTTTGAATTGCACCAATGTTATTGAAATTCCTAGTGTTTCGCATTATGAAACCCAACATTCTATTAGCTGACGAGACAACTTGATTTATGTGTGGTATAAAAGTGAACTTTGCCACGTGCTTTCTACTATGACTACCTGGAAAGCGAATGCAAAATAAGCACGAGCAAAGTTGCCCCGAAGCTCTGTCGGGTATAGGGGGGTTCGAATCAAAACACACCGTATATATAATATCAAGAGGGCGCCACCAACTTACAAGCTGCGAGTTTAAGTTGGAAAACTCCCGAGTTCTTCCAGGTTCCGCTTTCCAGAAACTTATTCACAATAGAGGGACAAAAGAAATGGTCGAGAGATATTCAATACCAGATTTATTCAGACTGACTCTGTATACTCATTACGGGTAGTTTTCACAGTACCTACCTATAGCGTACCTTATAAGCTCCGATTAACTGAAGTTCTTATTTCATCAACAATGATGATTATAATAATACCTACACCCCGACGTGATCACGTTGAGTTTACACCCGGTATTTTCATAATAGAATTAATGAATAATAAATAATAAAACTTTAGTTGAATTCCATTAATCGGTAAAGCCGTAATGTTCTTTTCTCAGCCAGTCTCAATCAAATCATGATAAAGTAAATGCAGTTAGCACAATTTCAAAATCCCCAAAGCACATATAATCATATAATAACACATATAAAAAAAATCATGCAGCTTATCTGGTTTGAGTTTTAAAGGTTTAGAACATGAAGCCGCAGTCCATAGCTTATAATTAATTCCAAAGCCCACAGCCGAGTCATCCAGATAGCCTAAGAGGTTGTGTCATGCACCAGGATGAAATGCGCCGGTATAACCTCACAGATGGTTTGCCGACAGCCAAGCAATAAATTAAAATAGTTGGTACAGAAAGAGAGAGAGCTTATACCAGAAAGTCTGAAAGCATGTACGAGGAGGCACCAAAGCCTGTACAAGGACCCTCTATTTAATTGAGGGTTCTAGAAAAATCCACGAACTCAAAATGGAGGTTCTAGTGAAGCAGATGTTGTTTGAACAAATCCTTCAAAATGAAGATACCTACACCACTAATAATCACTACTGAGTGATAACATGAAAGGTGATGATTGGTTATGCAAGAAGTGCAGTAATATCCACCATAGGGTGAAACTTTTCAGTTCCAAAACAAAGAAAAAGTTTAAGCGCACCAACACTTCTTTATCTCAAACGACATCTAATCTCCTTTTCTCCAACCCCGTTTCTCGCTCGTCAAGAATCCCATTTGCCAATCACATTTCGAAGCCAAGTGAGTATCAACCAAATCATTCCATTTCAACATTGGCTGTAGGTCAGATAAAGACAAGTACCTATCTCATATGCGAAATGGTAGCAAGGGACTATACAACATAAAAGAAAGAAGTAAAAGAGCGACACTGCGATGACAATGCTGTCAGCAGGAATCAGCTGTCGCTATACCAGTAACCTATAATGATAAACAAAACAAGCCAAACATGAATAAACTCAAGAAAAACAGGTAAGCTATCATTTTTATCCCCATACCCAACAACAATTGAAACCTAAATTTATTCTTCGTGAATATCTAACCACTTTGATATTGTATGTTTTTGTTAATAGGTACGATCTCATCCGCAGACGGACAACATGACCACCAGCACCTCGGACCAGAGCGAACTCAGTGAAGTGCCGTTCAATTTAGTTTTGTTTACCCGTGTATCCTTCGGAATAAATTATCAATAATTGGTCGCCTATTATTTTGCATGTGAGTACCTACCGCAATATGATTTTTCAATAAACATTCACTCAACACACACACACCAATACGCACACATAGAAAATGAAACGTTACAACTTATGATCGAAAGTAATTCCAAGACCTCTCATCTCATTGATCCTGTCAATAACATAATCATTTATTTCATAGGGAAACTCAATAATTTTCTGTTTTTTGGTGAAAGATAAAACGTGACATTTCGATATATTTAGTTTTAGATGGTTTTTTGAGCACCAATCAAATAATAAATTGATTGAGGTCTGTAAGACAATCTTCACAGACACTGATGACTTTGAATATCTTCAGGTCATCGGCATAAAGTATCTTAGAACAGTTTATGTTCTTAGCGAGATCATCAATGAATAGTAGGAACAGGAGTGGTCCTAGATTTGATCCTTGAGGCACTCCGGAACTAGTGGTGTATAGATGTGACTTATAGCTTTCGTATTCTACAAATTGTTTCCTATCAAATAAATAATTGGAGAATAGTTCTATCAAGTTTTCGGAGAAGCCGAATGAAGATAATTGATGAAGAAGTATATAAAAATCAATTTGGTCAAAAGCTTTCTGCAAATCAGTATAAATGACATCAACTTGTTGACCTACATCCAGAGCATCAGACACAAATTGTAAAAAACATGCAAGATTGGTTACACAAGACTTTTTTTCAACAAAGCCATGCTGATCATCTGAGATAATGTTTTTAACAGAGCTATAGATGATTCTATACAAAATAATTTCAAACAGTTTGGAAAAATTACACAATACTGAAATCGGTCTATAATTCTCAATCATAGTAACATCACCCTTTTTCAAAATGGGACATATGGGGATATGATCCACTCACCAATTTCGGTTTCAATTGATCTTCGCTGTCACCATGTCCCAACCTCCCATACCGACCTTTTCCCCAGGTGTACAGGTTGCCGGAGGCCGTGATGGCTGCCGAATGAGCCCCACCACAAGCTATGTCGACCACCTCATAACCTTGCAGTGATTCTATTAGCTTGGGAGTTTCGCAAGACCTGAAATGAAGTCAGCGATTAGAAGCATATTTTCGCTCCTTATATCTTGGCTTACGTCCTATTGCCGTGCCCTAGCTTTCCATCATCACCTTCACCCCATGAGTAGACGTCATTGTCGGCTGATAAGGCTAGACAATGTTTGCCGCCGGAGTTGACACTGATTTTCCTCACGTAAACGTGTTGGATGGACTCCAGCAGAGTGGGAACAAGCACTGAGTCGGTTCCGCCGATGCCTAGTCTACCACCGGCACCATAGCCTGTCAAAAAAAACAAGGATTAGCTTTCGATATGATCACCAAACCATTGTCGTTCTAAATGAACACATAGAAAACATATCAATATAGTCTGTTCACTGAAAAAATTACGTTACTCTTTTCTGTAAGCAAGAGACATCTTTTGAACCAACCGTGAACTATTTTGATCTCGAAATATTATTACTGGCCTCTACATCTTTTTTATTCGCATTTTGAATTATGCGCCCCTTTTATCATAGCTAAGTTCGTGCTCCAAGTATGAAATTGTTCGATATATTGATTATGAATGAAAAAAAATTCAGAATGTTAGTGACTGGATGTATTTATGTTGAACATTTCATCTTGTGGATGTAATTGATTTGAATGAATTAATTTTTTTTCATAATGTTCGACTGTTAAGAATATGAATGTATTTTGAATTTTGTGAAATTATCCACTTTGCAATATTTTATTCTCTACAAGACTAGGGTGAAGTTTGATATCCGTCTGACTAGTATGATGAATTATTGTACTACCTTGTGTGAATACTTCAATGATGAATAAATCATACATCTATACAGGGTCACTCACGGTCGATGGTACCTTAGACGTTTACGGAGAACGGGACGTAGGATTGTTCTGAAAATTTGGTTTATTGGGTAATCAGTTGTGTTCTATCGATCTAAAATACTTTCAGCGTTGCCACTTCTATCAAAAAGTAGCAACAACTTTGTTATTTCAAATAGAACACCCTGTATTTTATTTCATTTTTAGATTCTTCCTGAAGAGCTGATTTCGTCAATGCGTCATACTTGGGGTATAGCGAGAAAGATTACAGAGATATAGGGTGTGAAAAATCGAGATTTTTCAAACTTAGGAATTTTTTGTGCCGAAACTATCCATTCTTGCTCAAAACGGCTTACATGTCCCTATCTCAACTTTCCATTTACTATCGATTGATATTTAATTGAAACAAATACGGGTGGTTCAAAATTTTGAGTTTTGCATCACCCTCTATTTGTTTCTATCAAATGTCAGTAGATTGTAAATGAAAAGTTAAGATAGGGACATGTAAGCCGTTTTGAGCAGAAATGATTAGTTTCGGCACAAAAAATTCCTAAAGTTGAAAAATCTCGATTTTTCACACCCTATATCTCTGTAATCTTTCTCGCTATACCCCAAGTATGATAGATCGACGAAATCAGCTCTTCAGGAAGAATCTAAAAATAAAATAAAATACAGGGTGTTCTATTTGAAATAACAAAGTTGTTACTACTTTTTGATAGAAGCGGCAACGCCGCAACGCTGAAAGTATCGATAGAACAAAACTGATTACCCAATAGACCAAATTTTCAGAATAATCCTACGTCCCGTTCTTCGTAAACGTCTAAGGTACCATCGACCGTGAGTGACCCTGTATATTATTGGAGAATTAGGAAATAGGAAAAACACATCGTAGGTCAGTGTCAGTGATGAGGCTGTGAGAAGTGTGTAAATTCGCAAAGTAGAAAGAAAGTGTTCAAAATTATATTAAGAAACTGAAATGCGATGCAAGTGAAAGTCTTGGCATATCGAAATTACGATGGTTAATACAATATAAATCACCAACGTTGAGTTGTGTATTTGCTTCACACAACGAGTTGTACACGAATCTGAAGTTACTGAAGATATGAGATCCTTTTATTTTGCTATCGGAAATACGTAAGAATTTGTTATTCCTAACTAAAACTCCACACACATACACACACACACTGAGATTTACTTGTTCTCAATAATTTTCAGCAGAATAAACTATCATTAAAAAAAGGCATTTCTCCAAAACATAAACAAAACCCATCAATACTCTTTGTGACAATGTCAAGATCAAACTATCGTGTTTTGTTGAGGTTTCGCATAATGGTAAATTTTATGAAAAATACTGTAATGTCTTGAAATAATTCACAATTATTTGTTTAAGTTGTTTATTTGCCAAACCAAAAAGATATATCTTGAACGATGATTCTCATAAAGCAAAACCCAGTATATCGGAGGAAGGTGTAAAAAAGTGTATGCATAAAAAGTAGAAAGATACCAACTATAAATATACACTGGTCAAACATATCTGAAATATACTGGCATACACTACAATATCCTCCTCTTCAAAATAAAAATGAAAAATAAAAATCTAATTGTAAGACAACCTCTGAACAGGCTTAATATTCCTTTTTGGTCTACTGATAACATTTTCTCTTTCTATCACATTCTTATTTAAATTATCCTCGCTCCTAGAGGAGTCTGGACTTTCCTTACTTATAAGCGAACTATTTACATCATTTTCATTCATCTGTTCATCAATATCTGAATTAGGATCGGTATCACTCACAGAGCTCGGAATTTCATTAGGAACATATGAGTTTACTTCACGTACTGATTTCCATCTTTTAATTTGATTAACATGTCTTTTCCACCGTTTACCTAATTCAGGTATTTCAACTATATATGTACAAGCACCTATAATTTTAACTATCTTACCCTTAACAAAGCTAGGTTTATTTGGTAATTTATAATTTTTTACTAGAACAGTTTCACCTAAACTAAAAAGTACATTCTTCTTCCCGCCACTATTATATACTTGAATTTTTTGTTGACTTTCCATTCTTTTGTAGACATCTGATAAACCTTTAGTAGTCTCTGATGAAGTAGATGGCAAAAGAGTAGAAAATCGCGTTCTCAACTTACGACCAAACATTAGTTCTGCTGGACTAACCCCAGTTGTAGAATGTTCTGTGTTTCTATAGTCAAATAAAAATCTACACAATAGTAAATTCAAATCCTTGCTAGGACTGCTGAACATTGCTTTCTTGAAACCATTTTTGAAAGTCTTCACCCCATTTTCAGCTGCTCCATTTGAAGAAGGAGAATACGGAGGGCTAGTTATGTGTTCAACATTATTTAATGACAAAAATCTTTCAAAATCCTCTGATACAAAAGATCGACCGTTATCTGACACTACAAGCTTTGGTAAACCAAACATTGAAAAAAGTCTTCTCAATACTTGTATGGTTAGATTTGTGCTCATATTTGGCATTTCACAAACTTCCAACCATTTAGTAAATGCATCTACCACAACTATAAAATATTTACTGTCTAACTCACAAAAATCAACATGAATTCTCTCCCAAGGGCCAGTTGGTATGGGCCAAGGGGAAATTTCTGCCTTTACCGGATTATTTGTATGAAAAATACAAGCTTCACATTCTTTAACTACTTTTTCGATTTCTTTATCTAGTCCAGGAAACCAAAAATACCCGCGAGCTAACCTTTTCATACGTACAACTCCCATGTGACTATTATGTAATTCATTAACTATAAATTTTTGCATCAAAAATGGCATCACCAACCTGTGGTTCCAGAAAATTAAATTATCTTTCACAACCAACTCGAATCTTTTTGCAAAATAAGGCTGAATCTGAGCATTTTTACATTTTCTTGGCCAACCCTTATAAATAAAACTCTTTACTTTATTTAACAGAGGATCTCTATCAGTCTCCTCCTCGATCCGATCAAGGTCTAACTTAATAGGGCAACTACTTGAGAAAAAATTAAAATAATTGATAAATTCCTTATCCTCTTCTGAAAAATCCTTATTTTCTTTTGACGGTAGGCGTGACAGCCAATCTGCCTTATTCTTATCACTAGTAACATATTCAATTTCGTAATTATAGCCTGTCAAAATCAATGCCCAACGTCTTAGTCTATTTGCTGAAAATTGGGGAATAGATTTATTTTCCCCAAAAATCGTCACTAAGGGCTTATGATCAGTAATGAGCTTAAACTTATTTCCATACAAATATTGATTGAACTTTGAAACTCCGTAAATAATTGATAATGCCTCCTTTTCAATTTGGGAATATTTTTGTTCTGAACTAGACAGGGTCTTAGACGCAAAAGCTATAGGCTTTTCATCCCCATTTGGAAACTTATGGCTCAAAACAACTCCAATACCCACTGAACTTGCATCTGTGGTTAACCTTAACTCTAAATCCGGGTTATAATGAACCAGAACACTTGCAGATTTCAAAGAGGTTTTCACATGATTGAAAGCCTTTTCACAATGACTATTCCAATTCCACTTCGTATTTGATTTTAATAAACTATACAGAGGACTCAAATGAGTCGACATATTCGGCAAAAAACGACCATAATAATTAATCCCTCCTAAGAAACTCTGCAACTGTTTAACATTTTCTGGTCTAGGTACTTGGTCAATAGCTTTTGTTTTTTCTTCGGAGGGGTGCAATCCTTCTTGATCTATTACGAATCCCAGATATTCGATTTTCTTTTGAAAAAACTGACACTTTTTATAATTAACCTTTAAACCTGATTCTTTCATTACATCTAGAACGGCTTTCAACTTATCCAAGTGTTCTGATCTAGTTTTTCCAGTGACTAAAATATCATCTTGAAAAACTGCTACCCCTCCCATTGAACTAAATAAATTGTCCATTATTTTTTGAAATTTTGCTGGTGCACAAGAAACCCCAAAAGTAAGCCTATTATACCTGAATAAGCCTAAATGTGTAGAGATTGTCAGAAGTTCTCTACTTTGCTCATCTACCTCAATTTGTTGAAAAGCCTGTGACAAATCTAGCTTAGTGTATTCTCCTCCTCCTTGGAGCTTAATGAACAGCTCATCAATCCTAGGCAAAGGATGTTGATCCACCAGAATGTGAGGATTGAGGGTCACCTTGAAATCTGCACAGATTCTTATCTGACCATTTTTCTTGAAAACTGGTACAATGGGGGTAGCCCAGCTACTATGTTCAACAGGAGATATCACACCTAAAACCAGTAAACGTTCAATTTCCTTCTCGACTTGTTCCCTTATCGCAAAAGGGACAGGTCAAGCCCTTATACACTTAGGAATAACATTTTCTTTCAAGTAAATTTTTTCCACTCCCTTATTAAATTTTCCTAACCCCGCATCAAATACATCAGGATACTGCTGCAATAAGACCTCTATATTTTTTTCGCAGTAATTTAATGCTAAACCAACATTGAATGCTGTCAAAAAATCTCTACCTAATATTGGGGGTCCCCCATGACTGATTACAAAAAAATTCAAAATGATTTCCTCATTCCTGTATTTTACTTTTAATTTCAAACAGCCAATAGGTCTAATTCGATCACCATTATAAAATACAAAAATTTTATCGGTTTTTTCCATAGGCAACTTTTTCAAATTATCGATATAAAAATTATATGAGAAACAAGAAATTGCACTACCGGTATCTACTTGGAATTTGATTGGAAACCCTTCCAAAAATATTTGCACCGTAAAATGTTCCAAACTGTAAAAATTATTTCCATTCATACATTCATTATAATGTAACGAGAGTTCATCAACTACGTTTTCATTGTTCGAATAGCTACAACCTTCAGTGTCAATAAAATTATGTCTGGAATTACTTTTCTCCATATTTTGATTTTGTCGGGAATTTTTACATAAAGAAGCCAAATGACCTGGTTTTTTGCAAATGTAACAAATCGCATGTTTAAAAAAACACTTATCTTTTAAATGGTTTGTGCGGCCACAAACATCACATCGATGAAGTTTTTCTACAAAACTCTTTCCTATGCCCTGCATTCTTGTTCCTTGCTGTGTGGTATCTCTGCCTTGACCACGCCTTTCCCTCCAAATGTGGTTGATAGGTTCCATTTTCACCAAGGCTTCCTGCGTGTCTTGCGCCGCCATCTTAGATACCGCTATTTCCACTACCTTCTTAAATTTCACATTGTCCTTTTCTTCCATCAACCGATCCAAAATTGCTCCTTTTCCAAAACCAAATATAAATCTGTCCCTCAGGCATACCTCCAGTTCACTGCCGAAGCTACATCCCACAGCCAATCCTCTCAGTCGAACTGCCCACTGATTTGGAGTCTCGTCTGATTCCCGCCAAGCCGAATAAAACTGCATTCTCGAAGCGAACGGCGACTTTAGAGTTTGGAAATGTTCATCTAATGATTCAATCAAGTCGCCGTAAGGCTTTTCTTCTGGCTTCTCAGGGCTTACCAAATCAGCAATGAGTTTATAGGCATCTTGGTCCATGACATTGAGTAAAATAGCACGCATTTTGCTTTCATGGGCTTGTACCTTTATATCATTTGCTGCAAAATAATTTTCCAAACGGGCCTTGAAGATTGTCCAATCCGAATCTTTCAGTGAAAATTCACGCAAATGCCCAATCATCGATCCAATCGTCCCTTCTGCCATTTTCAACTTTCCAGAAACTTGCACTGGGTATAATACTTATTGGAATAATTTATACTATTTTTATTGCATGGATACTTTAATCCTCGTCGCCAATTGTAATGTCTTGAAATAATTCACAATTATTTGTTTAAGTTGTTTATTTGCCAAACCAAAAAGATATATCTTGAACGATGATTCTCATAAAGCAAAACCCAGTATATCGGAGGAAGGTGTAAAAAAGTGTATGCATAAAAAGTAGAAAGATACCAACTATAAATATACACTGGTCAAACATATCTGAAATATACTGGCATACACTACAAATACCAATGTATTTAAGAAACAAGCGTTTCAACTTCGGATTCTCGTTCTGAAGGCCAAAATACGTGAGTGCCTTCAATATTTTTTTATATAGTTGGAATGCGGTCAACGAACATTATCGTTCCTATAATTGGTATTTGAGTAAAAATAATAATAGTTAAAATATATCAGATTAAGATAATACCTTCTTCTCGTTGAAGTTAAGAAATAAAAATAACATAACTTCAACCTATAATTGGTTCGCCGACAGAAAAGAAACTGAAACAAATGAGCATCGAATGACTTCTATGAAGTAGCGGCATCATCTTGGTAGACTTTCAGGACTTGAGTGAACATAGTTCCAGCCTAATAAACTTCCATTTAGAACGACAATGACCAAACCAAATTCCCACCTGTAGCATACACCTTCCCGTCAGCAGTGACAGCGAACAACGTCTGCTCGCCCCCCAACAACTGCACGGGCCGCAGCGACGACAGCGCCTCACAGGCCGTCGGAACCTTCACCTTGGCGCCGTCCACCCCGCCCAGCTGCCCTCTGTGATTGTGCCCCCAGCCGTATATCGTGCCCGAGCCGCCCCACGACAGGGTCCAGTCCTCCGGCCGCCTGTTCAGCCACACCAGCAGCTGTTCGTCGTGCTCCCTCCTGAAGACGGTGTGCCGCTCGTGGTCCCAGTAGTCCTCGGCATCGGACGGCTCGCCGGTGTCGGCCAGCTTCTTCCGGACCTCCTGGCAGAAGGTGGGCGGCAGGGGGGTGCGGTGTATCAGCGCTTTGGCCACCCTGGCGGCGTGGCAGTACCGCCTGAACCACAGCCACTTGTGGTTGTCGGCGATGCCGGACATTTTGTCCAGCTCGAGGTCGCACGCCATGGCCACCAGAACCTGCGGGGGAGCGGAGGTTGGAAGGTTGAGGAAGTTTTTTGTATTTGTTTCATTATTTGTTCACATTGTATGTGATTCTGTAAGTGCTGTAATGTTAGAGAGGAAAGGTATTGTTAGGAACTGCTGGCATTTCCGAGAAGGTCGGAAATCATCGTCCCGACGCGTGATTCACACACTGAACTCAAACAAGAAATGGAACGACAATATAGCAGGATGCGCGAGGATTATTTACGGCCAACAGGCGAATCATAAACCTTGAATCGTGCACATGCGCAATTAATATGAGCCAGGGTTAGCTGGGCATGTCTGAGACTACGTTTTTGATGTGTTATGTGAACGTATGTCTAAAATTATATATTTCAGCCACAGAAATAAGAGTTGGCGTCAGCCCACTCGTCAGCCTATAAGTTTTGTTTACATTGTATTTTATTGCTCTTTGTTCTCGAATCTTGTCCATTTCGATTTTCAGCAAGCTGTTTTCGGCTTCATATTGTGTTTTTGTGTTCTTGTTGAATTATCTGTTGTTTAAAAAGCTGTGTTATTGAGTTTGTCATCTTTGGTAGTGCCGCTCCTGTGCAAAAGGTTTCTGCGCATGATCCACATTCAATTTTGCTATATGATCACATGGTATGCACGAATTCAATTTAGCGTAAAACTGCTGAATTGCATTATCGTTTCATTTCTTATTTGAGTTGTGGATTCACAGCGGAGGCATCGGAAAATAAACCTTAACCGTTCGGCAATCGAAATCGGAACGATCTGTCGACGATCTATATCATTTATGGACGTGTAATTACGATATTTAATATATATTTATTTTAGTAGAATTTCTTCAGAGTTCATTTTGTTGGCATAAATTTGATTGACAGAGAATAAACAATGCTGACAATACAGTGTTTGGCATGTATCATTTGTTTCCATGGGTTATTCTCAAAGTTTTTCCGTGCGCTATTTCAGTGAACTAGCCCGAAAAAAACAATCTTACAATATTACTAGTATATACAGGGCTATTCAAATTCGAGTCTATGCATGGGAATTTCGATAACGGTAAGAGATAGAGGGTTGGTTAAATGGGAGCAAAGTAGCGTATTTCAGAGGTAAATTATATGGATGAAAAAAATCTTACCTAGCTTCTTCAGTTCTGGAGTTATACAGGAAAAATCGAAAGTTTTTTTTAAATTTTGCCACTTTGCAATAGCAACTTTTTGTAGCCTTTCCAAATATCTAAATAAAAATTATATACAGGGTATAAATTGGGCCACCCTCAATTTTTAATTTTCAAATACGGACCTGTATTTTTTATTGCATTTTTTTGAATGGCAAGGTTTCATATTGACGTAGTATTTAAATCTGAATTACAGAGTGTTTTGGAAATATTAAACTATTACCAGTAAAATTTCAATTTTTTTTTAATTCCAGCAGTAATCAAAAAAAATATATCATAGAATAAGGTATAGAATGCATAGGATTTGAAATACAATCAACATTATTCGACGAAGATTGTCTTCTTCAAGAATTCATCCACATTTCAGTTCACGCAACCCATGATCAAATCACTCTGTAATTCAGATAAAAATACTACGTCAATATGAAACATTACTCTTGCCATTCAAAAAAATGTAATAAAAAAAACAGGTCCGTATTTGAAAATTAAAAGTTGAGGGTGGCCCAATTTATACCCTGTATATAATTTTTATACAGATATTTGGAAAGGCTACAAAAAGTTGCTATGGCAAAGTGGCAAAATTAAAAAAAAAGATATAGGCAAAAGAATTTCGACATTTTCGATTTTTCCTGTATAACTCCAGAACTGAAGAAGCTAGGTCAGATTTTTTTCATCCATATAATTAACCTCTGAAATACGCTACTTTGCCCCCATTTAACAAACCCTCTATCTCTTACCGTTATCGAAATCCCCATGCATAGACTCGAATTTGAATAGCCCTGTATAAAAATAAAGTGATTTCAAAGAAATATAATAAAATATATTTCTCTTCTTTCTCACTAACATACACTGAAGTAGTGTACCTACACCGGTATCAGACCACTTTGACCCCGAATGACCCCGTCAAGCGACCTCCGTCAGCGACATGTAACGCAGCGACACCAGCGCCACCACAACAACGCCATCTGGTGGCGATAATCGGGAGTAAATACATCTTCGATCTGAAGACATCTTAGATCTGAAGACATCTTCCATCTGGAGACGTCTTGCAGACCACACCCCACTCACACCATCCCCTCAGGCCTCCGCTGTACCCCTTTGGTCCCCTCAGTTCTCCGCTGTACCCCCTTGGCCCCCTCAGGCCTCCGCTGTATCCCCTTGGCCCCCTCAGGCCTCCGCTGTACCCCCTTGGCCCCCTCAGGTCTCCGCTGTACCCCCTTGGCCCCCTACAGGTATTCGCTATACCCCCTTGACCCCCCTAAGACTGCGCCCCCTTAGCGCTCCGCATCCGGAAACATCTCATGACGTCATATTTTATTTAAAAAAATCCTTCTATCGGCGGGATTTGAACTCCAGACCAGCGGATTACATGTCCGATGCGTTCCCACAGAGCTACGACCACTATATAATTTAATTGCATTCAATGTCGATGCAACGTTATCGCTCAGCGTGACGTAGTCGAGCAGATCCGTCCCAAATATAAGAGAACGTAGCAACCTCGGTAAGCGGGGAGCAGCGGAAACGAACAATGGCTTATTCATTCATTATACATCAGTGTATGAATAGAGAGAATCGCATTCAAGGTCAGGTTCGCTGCATTCCATTGATGACTCAACATATCACACCATGGAGCAGGGAAAGGAACAATGGCTTATTCATTCAATAAACATCAGTGTATTAATAGACATAATTGCATTCAAGGTCAGGTTCGCTGCATTCCATTGATGATTCAACATGATACAATATTTCGCGTAACGTTACAAAGATAAGAGACGACAAAGCGACTGACACTGTTGCCAGACGTTTGAAAAAATAAGGCATTGATGCCAGACTTTCAAAAATATCTGGAAATATACCATAATGCACCTACAGCTTACCCAAGTGGAATCTGAACCATAGATGGATAACGTCTGAAGTATTACAGGGTGTGGCTGCCTGAAATTAGGCGTCTGATATCTGACGTATGACGTCATCGTTTCAAAATATCGAAAGGTCACCAACTGTTTAGTTATTTCCATCTGAACCACAACGTGTGATTATTCAAAATTGATGGATAACGTTTGACGTATTACAGGGTGTCAACCTGAAGTCAGGCGTCTGACATCTGACGTATGACGTCATCATTTCAAAATGGCCGCTGAAATCGGGAGATCACTAACTGTTTAGTAATTTCCGTATTATAAAGGTAATATACATACAGCTTACACAAGTAGAATCGGAATCACCACGTCTGAATACTCAAAATTGATGAATAAAGTTTGACGTATGACAAGGTGTGGCTGCCTGAAGTTATTTATTATTTAGTAATTTTCGTATTAAATATACCTACAGCTCACACAAGTAGAATCCGAACCACAGCATTGATATCGACGCAACAGAATTCATGAACTCGTTAATATAAAGATGTCAATGACAAAATGATTGATTTTCTCTACGAATTATCAGAAAATATTCACTTCCGGTTTATTAAAAAGCGACATAGAGAAAAACTAATGTTTTATTCGTGATCCCCATGACGTGTAAACTTCAAAAACATCAACTTCCGGTTTCACTTCCGGTTTCCATTTTTCCACTTAACATAGTCATGTGGGTACTCTGAGAGAAGGATTTTTCACGGACATTCCAAATATATCATTTTACCTATGTACAAAGTCTCAAGGTTAAAGAGATATCAATCAAAATAAATCGAAATAATGAAAAAATCTATGTAAACAATTCACAAACTCTTCGTGTAATGATTTTCTGGTCGATCCAGCTTTTCGACGAGTTATCAAAAAATATCCGCTTCCGGTTCATCAAAAATCGATATAGAGAAAAACTAATGTTTTATTCGTGATCCCCATGACGTGTAGACTTCAAAAACATCAACTTCAAAACAATCCGGTTTTACTTCCGGTTTCTATTTCTCCACTTAACATAGTCATGTGGGTACTCTGAGAGAAGGATTTTTCACGGACATTCCAAATATATCATTTTACCTATGTACAAAGTCTCAAGGATAAAGAGATATCAATCAAAATAAATCGAAATAATGAAAAAAATTTATGTAAACAATTCATAATCTCTTCGTGTAATGATTTCCTGGCCGATCCAGCTTCTCGACAAATTATCACAAAATATCCACTTCCGGTTCATTAAAAAGCTATATAGAGAAAAACTAATGGAATATTCGTGACCCCCATGACGTGTAGACTTCAAAAACAACAACTTCCGGTTTCACTTCCGGTTTCCATTTTGTTAGTAAACAGGGTCATGTCCTAATATATTAACTTACCTATATACAAAGTCCCCAAGGTTTGCGAGATATCAATCAAAATTTCTCGAAATATTGATAAAACAATAAAAACTGTTCACCATCTCTTTGAGTACTGCTTTTCTAACCGATCTATCTCCTTGATGAATTATCGAAAAATATCCTCTTCCAATTCGTAAAAAATAGAGATATAGGGGAAAAAATGAGATGTTAGTGAACCCATAACGTTCGGACATCGAAACAACAACTTCCGGTTTCACTTCCGGTTACAATTTTTTCAGTAAACAGAGCCATGTGGGTACTCTGAGAGAAGGATATCTCACGGACATCCCGAATATATTAACTTACCAATATACAAAATCTCAAGGTTTGCGAGATATTGACGAAAATTGGTGAAATAATCAAAACAACACTGTTACACGCAAGAAAGTGCTATGGAGAGTCGATTTGAGTCCACGGTTAACTCATGTTTCTATCTTATTAATCAATATTCTAGTAGGAGACTATAATTTTTGTACAACTCATATCAGGAAATGCCATTTACACCATAATGAAAACCAAGTAGGTGAAATGATAAATAGGAAATCGATAATCAATTTTGAAGTAACCGATAACACATAGGGTTAATAAAGTTTCAAAAAAAGCTCTGTTCAAGGTATGTTTATAAATTCCAAGGCAATATAACTATTAAGATCACATTATATTGGAACCAGGTACTTCAATCATTGATCTACTCGAAAAATATGTCTCGAAACAGATATAATTTTCTATATTTAGGATTGCACTTCCAGCATCGGCAATACATGGAATAATATCGGAAATCTCGAGGTGAATGTTTCAAGGACTAAGAATTATCGAAATTTCAAAAACGGAGCTCTGATCAAGGTATGGTTATAAATTCCAAAGCTGTATAACTATTCACATCACATTATATTGAAGCCAGATACTTCAATCATTATTCACCTCGAAAAATATGATACGAAACATATATACTTTTCTATATTTGGGATCGCACTTTCAGCAAAGAGAATATGTGTCAACGTCTACAGAAATCAATGCTTTCATTCAAAATGTTTTCGATAGGTCTAACGATGGAACCAACAGGCTGATAAAATACAGGGATGTAAAAACTATCTAGTCTGGAAGAAATATACTGGGTGTGTAAGAAATTACACTAAGTGTATTCAATAGGTGTACCGTTCGAAAAATACAAATGTACTGACTGGTACAGGATGTATCAAGAATTAATGATGACGTTTAACGTTTGATAGGTATAATTTGATGGTTGACGCTCAACGACTGGAACTTGAGAGCCTTGGTCACGTGAGGGTGGATATGGTTGTATTATGATCAGTGACGAAAACAATTTTATATTGATGAATTATTGAAAAAGTGTTCCTATATTTTCGTGAAAACGCGACATAGGAGAAAACAAATGATACATTTATGATCCCCATGATGAAAAGAGCTCAAACTTTTTGTTTTTCTAGTGAACAGGGATTATATGGGTACTCCGGAAAAATGATTTTTCACGGACATTTCGAGAATTCAACTTGTATATATTCTGAGACTTAAGACCAAAATTGATATTAATTGATAAACATTCATAACAATGACAAACCTTACGAATACAACGCACATATGTCGCGCAAATACAAAAAACGCTCAGACATCGCACCCTTATCAAAAAACTATCAAAAATGATAAATAGCACGACGAAAAGTCGAACATGCGTCTTACATATATCATGCTAACGTCGTTATCCGTCAAAGATCTATCAGACAACGTCGTCTAAAATTTTTGAATACGATGATTCGCATGACAAAGCGTCACGCATTCATTAAACAAGTAGAAAACATCAAAATTCATCACGCATACATCACCCATACGTCGCACATGCGTCGAACATACGTCATGCAAACGTCACACATTCATCGAGAATCTATCAAACAGCAACATAAAAACGATTAATAACGTACTGACATTGCAAATCCAAAATGGTAGCTATTAAAGTTTAGCATCTGGCATCTGACATTCGGTGTCCGACATTTGACGCTTGGCGTACTAGGATTTCTGTTATTCACCAACATAAAGTTGTAGATATAAAAATAAACATAGGGCAATCATTGAAGAACATTGAATATGTTAAAAAAACATGACGCATGCGTTGTGCATACGTTGCGCATACGTCATACATACGTCGTGCAAACGAAGCGCCTACATCGAATATCCATAATACAACGTGTTTAAAACCTTGAAATGAGAAATAGCATGACATGATATCCATCACACATTCATTTTATGACGTTGAAAATTTTGAAAATAAAAACTCCACGCATGCGTCGTACGTACACCACGCTGACGTCGTGCCTTCGTCGGAAATCTACCACGCAACGTATAAGAACTTCAATAACAATAAATAGCATAACGAAACGTCAGACATGAGTTATACATATATTGCATCGACGTCGTGTCCTTGTGAAAATGAAAATGTTCAAAACGATTTATAAATCTAATAACCATCACTTATTCATTAAACAATATCAAAAACTTTGAAAAACACTACACGAAAGTTGTAGAGATGTCATTGATAAATTCAACGACAGACGACAAAGAGTACTAGAAGCAAGAGAAGTGAGTAATTGAAAGATTCGACGATAGGGTCGATAGGAGTGAGTGAGTCATAGACGAATGACCCGGTGTTAAAATTATTATGATACAGGGTGACACATAATTCTCAATGAATCATCACATGGAATATTCACTTCCGGATGGCGGAAGATCTACGTGACCGAATAGCTATGTTCAAAACTTCAATTATAATTATCAACATTAGTTTTGAATTCGTTAAATTATGGTTACATGAAAATAGGACAGTATATGACAAAATACATCAAGAGTATATTCATTTCATTATTGCTTTCAAATTCAAGTTGATCTATGTAATGAAATATGAATAATGAATCATTATTTACCACCACTTTTACAATTATTCACCAACAGATGTCAACTTCGATGAAAAACCCATACACTTAGTTGAAAAACCTCGATATCAATATAATGATGGATTCAGGAATGCTAGTAAATGGAATAATATCAAACCTAACGTCATACATGACGTAGAACCTGACATCACACGCGACGTCTGAGACGTGCGTAAGACGTTAGACTCAGGTTTTCGATCAAGTAAGCTTCATGAATGTGGAAGAGGATCGTTTGGTAGGTCACACTTTTCTTTTCAAGTTCTCAAGAAATTCGCAAATTCATTGAATGGATCTGGTGGTAACAATAATCATTTTATAAAAAATAGAAAAATAATCCACTTTCATCTTTCAAATTTGGTAAATGTTATACATCATAATTCCTAGGGGAAAAATAAAAACGAAAAATTATAGATTTTTATATATATTTCTCACACATTATTCAAATCTCTCAATACATTCATTTCATGAAGGAACAAATATTCCCTGAGTGCATTACTTACTAAACTATCATTTGATATTTCACAAAATGAATACAGAGCTTCAAAATAATCAATATAACCAGCATCTTTATTGAAAATCGATTTAATCAAATTCAAAATATTATTATAAAATGTACAGAAGTTCATTTTTTTCAGTAAAACCACCCGATGGCCCACTAAACTTCGATGAACTTGAAGGATCTGCGTAGCATCCTCGACACCGATAAGGAACTCGACATCATGTTTTTCGACGAGTAAACATTTGATCCCATCAAACACCAATTGTGATATTTTGCAGAAATCTCCACATGGAAACGATACTGGCTCATATTCATCTTGGTGGGTTGGTAACTTCTCGTAGAAAAAATTTTCCAATGCTCGTTTCAGTAATACAGTGAAAGTTTTCCATTCCGTTGTACAAAAAGATTGTTTATTTGGTTTGTATGGTTGTGATAAAATTATAGATGGATTGAATTTTCTCGCTGGACTCAAACCCACTCCTACCTGGAAGGCTCTCAACTGGAATAATGTGTAGAGTAGGTAATGTTTCTCGGCTCGGGCTGCATTTTCGTACATCTCCAACACTTCATCTAATTCTTGATGATATTTCGCATTATTGAAAGATGATTCGGTGAAATATGAATCAATATCGTCTTCTGACACACTCACATAACCACTATCTCGACTTGATGTTGACATGATAGACTAAGTTAAAATATTTTCAGACTGAGATCAATTTCATGTATCTATTTATAGTCTCCCCCCACATTCGAGAACAATAGAGTTGAAATCATTATTGCGAGATGAATCTTGACATATCAAATATGAGAATAATGCTGATTCAAGTAGAATAGCAGAAAAACAGAGGTATTACATGAATGCGTTGCTTATCTCCCCACATGATGCCCTGAGGAATGCAAAGTTGCATATCGAATATGAGATGTAATAAACATGATGATTCAGGGAGATAACATCAACATCATCACAATCTTTGAATTATGGTCGTGATTTATGATATCATCATCGACCACCTGCGAACTTATCAAAGATCTCTTCTATATTGTCGATTCATCTGATGAAATACAGAGAATAAGCATGACATTATTATTGCCAAATGAAATCCGAACCACCACATGTGAAAACCCCAAATTGATGGATAATATTTGACGTATGACAGAGGCGTACTAGGGCTGCTGGAGTTTGGCGTCTGACATGTGACAGTTAACGTTTGACGATACGTCATGCATACGAAGTCTTTTTTCTATAGAAAATCTATCAATCAACGCAAAAAAACTTCAAAAACAATGGAAAGCATGACGAAACGTCAAGCATGCGTCATACATACATCGCGCAGACATCGTGTATTTCTTAAAAATCTATCAAACAATATATTGAAACTATAAAAACGAGTAATAGCATGACTAGATATAATGCATTCATCAAATAACATCGAAAACGATAAAAAACATCACGAATACGTCATGCAACTTATGTCAACTGTCAAGTATTCCATGGCGCTGTGTCATATGTCAATCGGAAAGTGTTCCATGATGCTGCTGATGACGCCAGAGTATGGAAACGCAACGCGTCATAGACTACTAGTTCGACCAATCAGAAGCCGTCATATTCCAAACCACTTCTTTTTTGGCGGGAAATTAAAGTTATTTTTATGATATCACCCCTTAGCCCCCCCAGGTCACCGCTGTGCCCCCTTTATGCGCAACACGTTAGACTCTGAGTTCAGGTGGGGCTTCGTGACGTTAGATTCAGAGGTTAGGTTAGGTTGGGTCTCGAGACGTTAGACTCAAAGGTTATGTTAGGACCCCGTGACGTTCCATTCTAACGTTAGGTTAGGTTGGATCCCGAGACGTTAGGTCGTTAGGTTAGGTTAGGTCGGAGACCTAACCTATCTTCTGAGGCTAACGTCTCGGGATCCAACCTAACCTAACGTTAGAATCGAACGCCACGGGGTCCTAACATAACCTTTGAGTCTAACGTCTCGAGACCCAACCTAACCTAACCTCTGAATCTAACGTCACGAAGCCCCACCTGAACTCAGAGTCTAACGTGTTGCGCATAAAGGGGGCACAGCGGTGACCTGGGGGGGCTAAGGGGTGATATCATAAAAATAACTTTAATTTCCCGCCAAAAAAGAAGTGGTTTGGAATATGACGGCTTCTGATTGGTCGAACTAGTAGTCTATGACGCGTTGCGTTTCCATACTCTGGCGTCATCAGCAGCATCATGGAACACTTTCCGATTGACATATGACACAGCGCCATGGAATACTTGACAGTTGACATAAGTTGCATGACGTATTCGTGATGTTTTTTATCGTTTTCGATGTTATTTGATGAATGCATTATATCTAGTCATGCTATTACTCGTTTTTATAGTTTCAATATATTGTTTGATAGATTTTTAAGAAATACACGATGTCTGCGCGATGTATGTATGACGCATGCTTGACGTTTCGTCATGCTTTCCATTGTTTTTGAAGTTTTTTTGCGTTGATTGATAGATTTTCTATAGAAAAAAGACTTCGTATGCATGACGTATCGTCAAACGTTAACTGTCAGATGTCAGACGCCAAACTCCAGCAGCCCTAGTACGCCTCTGTCATACGTCAAATATTATCCATCAATTTGGGGTTTTCACATGTGGTGGTTCGGATTTCATTTGGCAATAATAATGTCATGCTTATTCTCTGTATTTCATCAGATGAATCGACAATATAGAAGAGATCTTTGATAAGTTCGCAGGTGGTCGATGATGATATCATAAATCACGACCATAATTCAAAGATTGTGATGATGTTGATGTTATCTCCCTGAATCATCATGTTTATTACATCTCATATTCGATATGCAACTTTGCATTCCTCAGGGCATCATGTGGGGAGATAAGCAACGCATTCATGTAATACCTCTGTTTTTCTGCTATTCTACTTGAATCAGCATTATTCTCATATTTGATATGTCAAGATTCATCTCGCAATAATGATTTCAACTCTATTGTTCTCGAATGTGGGGGGAGACTATAAATAGATACATGAAATTGATCTCAGTCTGAAAATATTTTAACTTAGTCTATCATGTCAACATCAAGTCGAGATAGTGGTTATGTGAGTGTGTCAGAAGACGATATTGATTCATATTTCACCGAATCATCTTTCAATAATGCGAAATATCATCAAGAATTAGATGAAGTGTTGGAGATGTACGAAAATGCAGCCCGAGCCGAGAAACATTACCTACTCTACACATTATTCCAGTTGAGAGCCTTCCAGGTAGGAGTGGGTTTGAGTCCAGCGAGAAAATTCAATCCATCTATAATTTTATCACAACCATACAAACCAAATAAACAATCTTTTTGTACAACGGAATGGAAAACTTTCACTGTATTACTGAAACGAGCATTGGAAAATTTTTTCTACGAGAAGTTACCAACCCACCAAGATGAATATGAGCCAGTATCGTTTCCATGTGGAGATTTCTGCAAAATATCACAATTGGTGTTTGATGGGATCAAATGTTTACTCGTCGAAAAACATGATGTCGAGTTCCTTATCGGTGTCGAGGATGCTACGCAGATCCTTCAAGTTCATCGAAGTTTAGTGGGCCATCGGGTGGTTTTACTGAAAAAAATGAACTTCTGTACATTTTATAATAATATTTTGAATTTGATTAAATCGATTTTCAATAAAGATGCTGGTTATATTGATTATTTTGAAGCTCTGTATTCATTTTGTGAAATATCAAATGATAGTTTAGTAAGTAATGCACTCAGGGAATATTTGTTCCTTCATGAAATGAATGTATTGAGAGATTTGAATAATGTGTGAGAAATATATATAAAAATCTATAATTTTTCGTTTTTATTTTTCCCCTAGGAATTATGATGTATAACATTTACCAAATTTGAAAGATGAAAGTGGATTATTTTTCTATTTTTTATAAAATGATTATTGTTACCACCAGATCCATTCAATGAATTTGCGAATTTCTTGAGAACTTGAAAAGAAAAGTGTGACCTACCAAACGATCCTCTTCCACATTCATGAAGCTTACTTGATCGAAAACCTGAGTCTAACGTCTTACGCACGTCTCAGACGTCGCGTGTGATGTCAGGTTCTACGTCATGTATGACGTTAGGTTTGATATTATTCCATTTACTAGCATTCCTGAATCCATCATTATATTGATATCGAGGTTTTTCAACTAAGTGTATGGGTTTTTCATCGAAGTTGACATCTGTTGGTGAATAATTGTAAAAGTGGTGGTAAATAATGATTCATTATTCATATTTCATTACATAGATCAACTTGAATTTGAAAGCAATAATGAAATGAATATACTCTTGATGTATTTTGTCATATACTGTCCTATTTTCATGTAACCATAATTTAACGAATTCAAAACTAATGTTGATAATTATAATTGAAGTTTTGAACATAGCTATTCGGTCACGTAGATCTTCCGCCATCCGGAAGTGAATATTCCATGTGATGATTCATTGAGAATTATGTGTCACCCTGTATCATAATAATTTTAACACCGGGTCATTCGTCTATGACTCACTCACTCCTATCGACCCTATCGTCGAATCTTTCAATTACTCACTTCTCTTGCTTCTAGTACTCTTTGTCGTCTGTCGTTGAATTTATCAATGACATCTCTACAACTTTCGTGTAGTGTTTTTCAAAGTTTTTGATATTGTTTAATGAATAAGTGATGGTTATTAGATTTATAAATCGTTTTGAACATTTTCATTTTCACAAGGACACGACGTCGATGCAATATATGTATAACTCATGTCTGACGTTTCGTTATGCTATTTATTGTTATTGAAGTTCTTATACGTTGCGTGGTAGATTTCCGACGAAGGCACGACGTCAGCGTGGTGTACGTACGACGCATGCGTGGAGTTTTTATTTTCAAAATTTTCAACGTCATAAAATGAATGTGTGATGGATATCATGTCATGCTATTTCTCATTTCAAGGTTTTAAACACGTTGTATTATGGATATTCGATGTAGGCGCTTCGTTTGCACGACGTATGTATGACGTATGCGCAACGTATGCACAACGCATGCGTCATGTTTTTTTAACATATTCAATGTTCTTCAATGATTGCCCTATGTTTATTTTTATATCTACAACTTTATGTTGGTGAATAACAGAAATCCTAGTACGCCAAGCGTCAAATGTCGGACACCGAATGTCAGATGCCAGATGCTAAACTTTAATAGCTACCATTTTGGATTTGCAATGTCAGTACGTTATTAATCGTTTTTATGTTGCTGTTTGATAGATTCTCGATGAATGTGTGACGTTTGCATGACGTATGTTCGACGCATGTGCGACGTATGGGTGATGTATGCGTGATGAATTTTGATGTTTTCTACTTGTTTAATGAATGCGTGACGCTTTGTCATGCGAATCATCGTATTCAAAAATTTTAGACGACGTTGTCTGATAGATCTTTGACGGATAACGACGTTAGCATGATATATGTAAGACGCATGTTCGACTTTTCGTCGTGCTATTTATCATTTTTGATAGTTTTTTGATAAGGGTGCGATGTCTGAGCGTTTTTTGTATTTGCGCGACATATGTGCGTTGTATTCGTAAGGTTTGTCATTGTTATGAATGTTTATCAATTAATATCAATTTTGGTCTTAAGTCTCAGAATATATACAAGTTGAATTCTCGAAATGTCCGTGAAAAATCATTTTTCCGGAGTACCCATATAATCCCTGTTCACTAGAAAAACAAAAAGTTTGAGCTCTTTTCATCATGGGGATCATAAATGTATCATTTGTTTTCTCCTATGTCGCGTTTTCACGAAAATATAGGAACACTTTTTCAATAATTCATCAATATAAAATTGTTTTCGTCACTGATCATAATACAACCATATCCACCCTCACGTGACCAAGGCTCTCAAGTTCCAGTCGTTGAGCGTCAACCATCAAATTATACCTATCAAACGTTAAACGTCATCATTAATTCTTGATACATCCTGTACCAGTCAGTACATTTGTATTTTTCGAACGGTACACCTATTGAATACACTTAGTGTAATTTCTTACACACCCAGTATATTTCTTCCAGACTAGATAGTTTTTACATCCCTGTATTTTATCAGCCTGTTGGTTCCATCGTTAGACCTATCGAAAACATTTTGAATGAAAGCATTGATTTCTGTAGACGTTGACACATATTCTCTTTGCTGAAAGTGCGATCCCAAATATAGAAAAGTATATATGTTTCGTATCATATTTTTCGAGGTGAATAATGATTGAAGTATCTGGCTTCAATATAATGTGATGTGAATAGTTATACAGCTTTGGAATTTATAACCATACCTTGATCAGAGCTCCGTTTTTGAAATTTCGATAATTCTTAGTCCTTGAAACATTCACCTCGAGATTTCCGATATTATTCCATGTATTGCCGATGCTGGAAGTGCAATCCTAAATATAGAAAATTATATCTGTTTCGAGACATATTTTTCGAGTAGATCAATGATTGAAGTACCTGGTTCCAATATAATGTGATCTTAATAGTTATATTGCCTTGGAATTTATAAACATACCTTGAACAGAGCTTTTTTTGAAACTTTATTAACCCTATGTGTTATCGGTTACTTCAAAATTGATTATCGATTTCCTATTTATCATTTCACCTACTTGGTTTTCATTATGGTGTAAATGGCATTTCCTGATATGAGTTGTACAAAAATTATAGTCTCCTACTAGAATATTGATTAATAAGATAGAAACATGAGTTAACCGTGGACTCAAATCGACTCTCCATAGCACTTTCTTGCGTGTAACAGTGTTGTTTTGATTATTTCACCAATTTTCGTCAATATCTCGCAAACCTTGAGATTTTGTATATTGGTAAGTTAATATATTCGGGATGTCCGTGAGATATCCTTCTCTCAGAGTACCCACATGGCTCTGTTTACTGAAAAAATTGTAACCGGAAGTGAAACCGGAAGTTGTTGTTTCGATGTCCGAACGTTATGGGTTCACTAACATCTCATTTTTTCCCCTATATCTCTATTTTTTACGAATTGGAAGAGGATATTTTTCGATAATTCATCAAGGAGATAGATCGGTTAGAAAAGCAGTACTCAAAGAGATGGTGAACAGTTTTTATTGTTTTATCAATATTTCGAGAAATTTTGATTGATATCTCGCAAACCTTGGGGACTTTGTATATAGGTAAGTTAATATATTAGGACATGACCCTGTTTACTAACAAAATGGAAACCGGAAGTGAAACCGGAAGTTGTTGTTTTTGAAGTCTACACGTCATGGGGGTCACGAATATTCCATTAGTTTTTCTCTATATAGCTTTTTAATGAACCGGAAGTGGATATTTTGTGATAATTTGTCGAGAAGCTGGATCGGCCAGGAAATCATTACACGAAGAGATTATGAATTGTTTACATAAATTTTTTTCATTATTTCGATTTATTTTGATTGATATCTCTTTATCCTTGAGACTTTGTACATAGGTAAAATGATATATTTGGAATGTCCGTGAAAAATCCTTCTCTCAGAGTACCCACATGACTATGTTAAGTGGAGAAATAGAAACCGGAAGTAAAACCGGATTGTTTTGAAGTTGATGTTTTTGAAGTCTACACGTCATGGGGATCACGAATAAAACATTAGTTTTTCTCTATATCGATTTTTGATGAACCGGAAGCGGATATTTTTTGATAACTCGTCGAAAAGCTGGATCGACCAGAAAATCATTACACGAAGAGTTTGTGAATTGTTTACATAGATTTTTTCATTATTTCGATTTATTTTGATTGATATCTCTTTAACCTTGAGACTTTGTACATAGGTAAAATGATATATTTGGAATGTCCGTGAAAAATCCTTCTCTCAGAGTACCCACATGACTATGTTAAGTGGAAAAATGGAAACCGGAAGTGAAACCGGAAGTTGATGTTTTTGAAGTTTACACGTCATGGGGATCACGAATAAAACATTAGTTTTTCTCTATGTCGCTTTTTAATAAACCGGAAGTGAATATTTTCTGATAATTCGTAGAGAAAATCAATCATTTTGTCATTGACATCTTTATATTAACGAGTTCATGAATTCTGTTGCGTCGATATCAATGCTGTGGTTCGGATTCTACCTGTGTAAGATGTAGGTATATTTAACACGAAAATTACTAAATAATAAATAACTTCAGGCAGCCACACCTTGTCATACGTCAAACTTTATTCATCAATTTTGAGTATTCAGACGTGGTGATTCCGATTCTACTTGTGTAAGCTGTATGTATATTACCTTTATAATACGGAAATTACTAAACAGTTAGTGATCTCCCGATTTCAGCGGCCATTTTGAAATGATGACGTCATACGTCAGATGTCAGACGCCTGACTTCAGGTTGACACCCTGTAATACGTCAAACGTTATCCATCAATTTTGAATAATCACACGTTGTGGTTCAGATGGAAATAACTAAACAGTTGGTGACCTTTCGATATTTTGAAACGATGACGTCATACGTCAGATATCAGACGCCTAATTTCAGGCAGCCACACCCTGTAATACTTCAGACGTTATCCATCTATGGTTCAGATTCCACTTGGGTAAGCTGTAGGTGCATTATGGTATATTTCCAGATATTTTTGAAAGTCTGGCATCAATGCCTTATTTTTTCAAACGTCTGGCAACAGTGTCAGTCGCTTTGTCGTCTCTTATCTTTGTAACGTTACGCGAAATATTGTATCATGTTGAATCATCAATGGAATGCAGCGAACCTGACCTTGAATGCAATTATGTCTATTAATACACTGATGTTTATTGAATGAATAAGCCATTGTTCCTTTCCCTGCTCCATGGTGTGATATGTTGAGTCATCAATGGAATGCAGCGAACCTGACCTTGAATGCGATTCTCTCTATTCATACACTGATGTATAATGAATGAATAAGCCATTGTTCGTTTCCGCTGCTCCCCGCTTACCGAGGTTGCTACGTTCTCTTATATTTGGGACGGATCTGCTCGACTACGTCACGCTGAGCGATAACGTTGCATCGACATTGAATGCAATTAAATTATATAGTGGTCGTAGCTCTGTGGGAACGCATCGGACATGTAATCCGCTGGTCTGGAGTTCAAATCCCGCCGATAGAAGGATTTTTTTAAATAAAATATGACGTCATGAGATGTTTCCGGATGCGGAGCGCTAAGGGGGCGCAGTCTTAGGGGGGTCAAGGGGGTATAGCGAATACCTGTAGGGGGCCAAGGGGGTACAGCGGAGACCTGAGGGGGCCAAGGGGGTACAGCGGAGGCCTGAGGGGGCCAAGGGGATACAGCGGAGGCCTGAGGGGGCCAAGGGGGTACAGCGGAGAACTGAGGGGACCAAAGGGGTACAGCGGAGGCCTGAGGGGATGGTGTGAGTGGGGTGTGGTCTGCAAGACGTCTCCAGATGGAAGATGTCTTCAGATCTAAGATGTCTTCAGATCGAAGATGTATTTACTCCCGATTATCGCCACCAGATGGCGTTGTTGTGGTGGCGCTGGTGTCGCTGCGTTACATGTCGCTGACGGAGGTCGCTTGACGGGGTCATTCGGGGTCAAAGTGGTCTGATACCGGTGTAGGTACACTACTCACTGAAGTTTTCGAAAAATTTTGTTATGATATATCTACTTGTATTCGTTCAATTCAAACACTTATTCAAAAATCACTTCGATATTCGCTTTGATCGCTATACAAGTCTCTACGTTCACAATACTAATTTCTTTTATTTATATACAACTTCCGCCATAAAATTGGCTACATATGGGCAAAAAATATGTTATTGTAATGTCTGAAAAATTCTATCTGCATGTCTGACAACTAAAATATCCGCCGTGACTTGAGATTTGGCGGGAATTTGAAAAAAGTTGTCCTTGGTGCCGAAAAATATAAAATATTGCAAGGACAAATAATGCACAAGAGTGCATAATATTTCTTAGCAAGGGTAGAGGTATAAAATGGTATTTTCGATTTTTTTTTCAATCTGGTTCAAAATTGGTACATGGGGTCCTCGTTAGAATCCTAACACATAACATTATCCTGATAAAATATTTCAATATCTTTCGACCCAGCGTGATAATTTGAATACTCAATGGCCACAATTCGTAAAAATATGTTCTGAAAAGTGATGTTACCTTGAAAAAGTCCGAATGCATCAGGTGCAATCCAGCTCTAACTGAACCGTCTTCGTACTCGTATTGCCGCAATAAGGCCTGAGGCAGCTCTTCCAAAAGGGATCCCAGGGCGCTGTCAGGTGCTTTCAGTTCTTGCAGCTGTATGGCCACATTTTCAGCCTTATTATCGACACCTATCAGCAGCCTATGGAGTCTTTGCAGAGCCCACATTCTCTGATTGGGAGCTAGTAAACAAAAAATTATAGTATCAGAGTAGTGGAACATTTTCATTTCAATGGTAGATGAGCTGTGTGATTTTTTATTCTGTTTTTGTCATGGTATTGAGTACTTTTTTGCTTGTACATTTATTTACCTTTACCTCGTTGGTTTGTGCAATTGATTTGTTATAATATATTCGACTCAATTGAAATGGCGCAGTTGGTAGGTTTGTTCGAAACTGTCAAGAGGAAACAAAACAATGAGTCCTGATACATTATATTACAAAACCGTTCACATCATCAGAATGGTGTATTTCTCATTTTCTTATCGAGATACGGAATACGCTTCTGTGAAAGTGATTCTCACTTTAAAAAATGCTGCGGATGTTCTGCTGTGAAAAGTCTATGAGATATATCCACAAAACAAAAGCGAGATGAAGTATATCCTTGTTTGAATTCAATATCAATAATAATCAACAAGTCTAACCTTCAATGGGCAAATTCTCAATAAATACGTACTTCAATTTTTTTACTATTATTATTCGACTGTGTTGATGGAAGATACAATGGGAAAGTTTCCGACATTCAGATTAATGGAATACGTATTATTTTTCTCGTGCGAACAAATTTGACTTCCCAAACTCGGCTCCCGTTGCCGAAAGTTGGCATTAAAATCTATGATATGATATCCAATATATTACTTATTCATTCAATAGTTTGAGAGGGAACATAATTATAAAATCGCTGTATTTTAATAATTGAAATTGATTGGAAAATTGTATACCTGTTGTTTGAAGCCAATCAGATGCCTTGATTTTGACAATTTGCCAAGACGATAACCTGAATTATCCGGGAATTTTTGCGGTCACGTGATCTAGCTGAAAAATCATAATTTCCCTGGCTTTACAGTGCTTGACGTCTAATATAACAGAAACCTTGTTTTTTTCTTTCTGTTTGTATAATTCCAATAGAATATAAACAACTTCATTTATCAATAAGTTTTTTCTGGGTTGCCAATTTTTTCAAGATAACATTTCCAAAAATGTAGTTATGGCTCCTCCACCATTCTGATGACGTACTTATTAGAAGAGCCTTGACAAAAATGGATAGATATTTTCATCATTGTCTTGACGCACGCTAGTACTTTTGCGTTCGTACACAGTTGCCGGAAGTATCGATATGTCTAAATAGTCGGATATTCTGCATTAACATCTTGGTAATGCTATGATATACAATGCATCATTTGTTCAATGATTCAAGTTGAAACTGAATTATATTTTGAAATTTAATCCCGGTGCCAAAGGGAATGTTGATTATAGATAAGATAGATATTGAAATAGAGTATTTCTTCTGAAGAAAAGTTTCGGACTTCCATTGTCTAAAGGTATGAAGATTTGAATCCTGAGAAAAGAAAATATGAGTTATGCTGAAAAAACGAAATAAGTGATGAATAAAAAATTAACTATTTTATCGAATCAAGAAGATTCGAGTATCAATAAATCAGGTTAGTATTAGTGTTAGTATATATGAAGTCGAAAATTGTAGATTTAAATGGGAGTTTAACTAGTCGATGAGCCTGAAAATAAGAAAAAATTGAATTAGAAATCAATAGCCTGAAAAAGAAAAGTTGAATTAGAAATCAATAGCCTGAAAAAAGAAAAGTTGAATTAGAAATCAATAGCCTGAAAAAAGAAAAGTTGAATTAAAAATTAAAATAAAATGAATGAATAAAGAATTAAAATTATGAGAAAGATTCAAATCGAGTTTGTCCGAAACTTTTCTTCACAACTCGAGACATTGTCAGCCACCTTCAAACAAGAGTATTTCTTCATTTTGACGTTATGGCCAGGCGAAAAATAATTTTGATATTAGCAATTTTTCTTTGAAGTTGATTATGCTATAGTCAAATATTCCATGTTTTGATGAATATTTCGATTCATCCAAGAAATTAGTGACTTCAATCTGGCAACAGTGCAAGCAACAGCTTTCTACTTATTCTTTTTTTCAGTCCGTAGGCTCAACCGAATTAAGTTCAGAAACTTATAACCAACAAATATCCCCAAATATCACTAAATCTAATTAGTACGCCATAGTGTTCCGCCATTGAAATTTTATATCGCTGTAATTTGAGAATTAAAATGATTAGGATGATTCCAACAGTAATTCTAGATAGCAGAAACATAATATTCAAACAATAATATCATGAAAATCAGTTCGAAGGAAACTTCCCCATTATCCAAACAGTAATGAGAATCCACCCGAAGAACTTCTGCATTGGCGCAGTCGGTAGGACAAACATTATCGATGCATCCCGCCTCAACCTTCCCCCCAACCATGCATAACAAAACAAAAACCCCAATCCTCACCGAGGAAGCTGAGCTGCGAGCAGGCGGCGAGCGCGGCTGCCAGCCTCGCCATCAGACCGGCGCCGGCGGCGGCGCACTCGTACAGCCTGGCGTCCAGCAGGCGCATCACCATGTCCATCGACGGCTGGCTGAGGACGGCGCGATCGGAGCCGAGGCCGCCCGAGCCGCGGCTCGACATCACTGGGTGGACGGTGAAGCGCCACCCCCAGCCGTTGACACTGCTGTCGCTGGTGAAGGTCCACCGCAGCTCGTCGCCTACGAAGGATGATAATGTATCAATCTTCCATATAGATTTTCATGTCGTGAAACCTTCAAACAGTATAAAATCTTAACAGTCTCTTCAATATATTTGCTAAAAGTACTTAGCTACATTTGCATCAAGAAAGATAAACTAATGAGAAATAGTGACATCCACAATCACGATACAAGACACAAAAACAATTTTTTCGGCAACCGTCCGGAAAGTACGTACTTTCCAGACGATTTTTTTTTTGAGAAAGTGGCATTTTTCTGGCCTAGTCCGGGAAGTACGTACTTCCCGGCCTAGGCCGGGAAGAATCACATCGTTGTTGTCATTGTAAATATGAAAATCTTGGTAGTATGGTTTTGATAAATGCAGTTGATCTTTACCATAGCAGCAAAATAACGACTGACAGCTATCTGACATAAAATTAGCTAACATTCAAAAATTATCAGATGAAAACAATCAATGTGAAACGGAAACTTTACCTTCTTGTTCTGACTTCAACAAAAGGCACTTAAATATACCAAGCATTTCAAACAAATTGAATCCATTCAATATTAACAATTGTTCTAATTTTAATATAAATATTAATATAAATAAGAATTGAAATGTTCGAAATTTTGTTCTAATAAAGAAATGTGTTTCTTTGATTTGTTATTCTACACGGTTGCCGAAAAAATTGTGTACGCAACACGCCCGAAAACAGTTTTTTTGGACTCGCAGACTTCTCATCCAAAAAAACAGTATTTTCCGGACTTGTTACGTAAATTACTATTGTTTTAGTAAAAAGTAATCATTCGTTTAGTCAAAAAACTCCCATGAATTGTGGCATTCGGTATTTTAATAAACTTCCGGCCATCGTTAAGAATAGTGAATCGTATAGTATATTCAAGAGACGGTTAAAGAAGATCCTTCACGAAGAATGTTTTTACAACTTGAAAGAGTTTGAAACTTATCTTGCTAACATTCAAGAGATGCACTCTCCTAGCTGTATTTGAGTGCTGTTTTTTTTTATTATTTACTGTGTATTGTTCATTGTTATATATTATGTATTCATGTGTCTGTATATATACAGGGCTATTCAAATTCGAGTCTATGCATGGGGATTTCGATAACGGTAAGAGATAGAGGGTTGGTTAAATGGGGGCAAAGTAGCGTATTTTAGAGCTTAAATATATGGATGAAAAAAATCTGACCTACCTTCTTCAGTTCTACAGTTATACAGGAAAAATCGAAAATTTCGAAATTCTTCTTTTGCCTATATCTTTTTATTTTACGAAGATTTTTTTTTAAATTTTGCCACTTTGCCATAGCAACTTTTTGTAGCCTTTCCAAATATCTGAATAAAAATTAAATACAGGGTATCGTATGAATTGGGCCACCCTCAACTTTTAATTTTCAAATACGGACCTGTATTCTTTATTGCATTTTTTGAATAGCAAGAGTCATGTTTCATATTGACGTAGTATTTTCATCTGAATTACAGAGTGTTTTGATCATGGGTTGCGTGAATGTGGATGAATCCTTGAAGAAGACAATCTTCGTCGAATAATGTTGATTTTCTTCCAAATCCTATGCATTCTATACCTTTTTCTATGATATATTTTTTTTAATTACAGGTGGAATTTAAAAAAAATTGAAATTTTACTGGTAATAGTTCAATATGAAACATGACTCTTGCCGTTCAAAAAAATGCAATAAAAAATACAGGTCCGTATTTGAAAATTAAAAGTTGAGGGTGGCCCAACTTATACGATACCCTGTATATAAATTTCATTCAGATATTTGGAAAGGCTACAAAAAGTTGCTATGGCAAAGTGGCCAAATTTAAAAAAAAACGTAAAATAAAAAGATATAGGCAAAAGAAGAATTTCGAAATTTTCGATTTTTCCTGTATAACTCCAGAACTGAAGAAGCTAGGTCAGATTTTTTTCATCCATACAATTAACCTCTGAAATACGCTACTTTGCCCCCATTTAACCAACCCTCTAACTCTTACCGTTATCGCAATCCCCATGCATAGACCCGAATTTGAATAGCCCTGTATATATTCGTATTTTGGGTGAATAACCACTGCCACTTATGTGTGCATTTGTTTTGACAATGTCTTATCTATTATACAATAGAAAATCAGGCAATAAAGAATCTATCTATATATCTATGTATGCAACGGTCCATTATTAGCATAATAATGTCGATGATTTTATTAAATCAACACTCTATGAAGTATACAAACAAATAAGGTATCTTGAATGGGTTTCAAAGGGGGAAAATAAAAGAATGATAGGGAGAATAATAAATAAAGGGGAATAAAAGAACGAAAATAGAAGAGGTTTTTGAGAAAAACAAAATATCAAGAAAAATTGGTTCAAATATAATACAAAATCACAAGAAAAACGACTATATTTGAGTAGCAGATACCATTTCTGCAGAAATAATCATTATCCTGATAAACATACAGTGTCACACATAAAGTTCGCGACATATGGAAGTTTTTTTCATTGATAGATATAAAGAAAATTTGACTTCGCAGTTAGTTTGTGCTTGAAAAATGAGTAAAATACAGCATCTTTCCTTTTTTCATGTGCTACTCTAAACCTGTCAAATTTGAAATTTTTTTCGAAAATCCTCAAAAAAACATTTTTTTTTAAATTTCGAAAAATGCCAGAGAAAAAGTTGCTCAGTTTCCAATTCGTACGACTGACTCAGGAATACTACTCATAGATACGACGGTTTGGCATTCAAGTAAAAGCAGTCATTGGGACCAGTAACGCATATTCATTATATTCTATTATACTCGGGTCTTCAATATAGTTCTTGGGAAATAACACGTTTGATTATTCTATCGGAAGTTGTTGGTGATCATATAGTTTACAAATGAATCTCCCATATACAGGGTGTTAAAAATCGAGATTTTTCAACTTTAGGAATTTTTTGTGTCGAAACTAATCATTTCTGCTCAAAACGGCTTACATGTCCCTATCTTAACTTTTCATTTACTATCTACTGACATTTAATAGAAACAAATAGAGGGTGATGCAAAACTCAAAAATTTGAACCAACCAATCAATCGATATTTAATCTCGATTTCCACACCCTATACCTCTGTAATATTTCGCGCTATACCCCAAGTATGATAGATCGACGAAATCAGCTCTTCAGGAAGAATCTAAAAATGAAATAAAATACAGGGTGTTCCATTTGAAATAACAAAGTTGTTGCTACTTTTTGATAGAAGCGGCAACGCCGCAACGCTGAAAGTATTTTAGATCGATAGAACAAAACTGATTACCCAATAAACCAAATGTTCAGAATAATCCTACGTCCCGTTCTCCGTAAACGCCTAAGGTATCATCGACCGTGAGTGACCCTGTATACAGAATATATTTTATCAATTGAATAATTTTCGAATCAAGACTAAATTTCACCCTTTATTCCTATACTATTCAATCGCAATATAATTTATGTATGTTATGTTGAGTTCTCCGCATGGATTTTGGAGATGAATTTTCGAATTCGTTTCTTTAATTTTGTTGAGCTTTCCTAGTGGTTTTCAAGTTGATTGCAATAAATTGTAAAGTTCAACTGAATGGAAAATAATGAACAGTTGAATCCGAATAAAGCAATATGAAGTGTGATGTAAAACCGTCTTTTATGAATGTTAATAGAATAGAATATATGTTTATTTAGCTCAATAGCTATTACATTACATTTCATAACCTTAACAATTGATATTATATCCAGAAACATAAACAGTGTTATTGAATATTCAAGTACGTTTGCCTTAATCTAGATTTGAAAACTACAACATTTGGTGATGTTTTCACTATTAATGGTAAGTTATTATACCCTTTCAAACCTTCGATGAAGAGTGTTTTCTCCATAGCCCTAGTGTTGAACCTCTGTATATGGAAATGCTCTGTTGATCTCAAATCATAATTTACCAACTCTGATCTTTTAACAAGCTAATCTCTTAAATATACAGGAGCTTGTTTATTAACAATCTTATATATTAAAACTAAGTATGACTCGGTAATAAGTTGACGGACATTCAAGAAATTTAGAGTTTTTAACATGGATATTATTGGAGTATATCTGTTGCATTTAAGAATAACTCTCATTGCTTTATTTTGAAGTAATTGCAGCCGATTAATGTGTTCATCTGAACAGGAAATGAATATTGACATACAATAATTGAAATGCGGAAATATAATTGTATTGTACACAATTTTTCTGCACCATAATGAAAGATTTCTACAAACTCTATAAAAATACCCAACTTTTTTGCCAATTTTTTTGCATAGAAAATCAATATGTTTAGAAAAATTTAGTTGGGGGTCAAAATATATACCCAGATATTTTATTTCATTCACATAATTAATTATAGTGTTATCTATTTCAATGACAAAATTACATTGATTAAATTTAGCAACATTACTCTTACTACCTAGAATCATACATTTTGTTTTAAGATTATTCAGTTTGAGCTTATTTGCTATTAGCCATTTATTTAGAATGCCCAGTTCCTTATTCATCACTTGTACTATTTCTTTGAAGTTTTTCCCAGATACAGAAATCAATGTGTCGTCAGCAAAGAGGTTAACGAATGACTGTTGTAAATACAGATTTATATCATTAATATATAAAATAAATAGCAAGGGCCCAAGGACGCTTCCTTGGGGGACACCATGCAAAGAACCCATTTCAAGTGAACAATTACCATTGATTTTCGTTTTTTGACATCTACCATCGAGATAGTTTTCCAACCAGTTCAATACACCTCCTGTTATTCCGTAATTTTTACATTTATATAATAATTTCTGTTATGTTGACTACAAAAAATAAAGATATTGTACTTGTGAGAAAAATAAGCATATTCAGTTCGATTGAATTTTCTATAAAATTTGGTGGATTTCATCATACCCGGTATTCTCAATTCGGACGACCAGTCGCTCCATTCTCTACCGGAACAAGTAGCCACTATTCGACCAGTGCCGTCTGTTATCTGGAGGGGGTCGTGCCTGCGTTCGGTGGAGCAACGCCTGTCAAATTCGACGCGCAACGCGTCCGCACCTGGCAATCTCACGTGACCTGAAAGTTTCATGGGTCAATATCTCGGCGGTTTACAACTCATCAACGGTCAAACGGTTACAAGATCAAACTACCTTATAAGATGTAAGAACATGCTATTTACCTCGTACAAAAAAATGAGAATGTTCGGTGGTATGTCTGAAAAAAGTTGGTGGAGAAAAAGATAACGTAAGGGGCATTTGAAATATTCAAAGACAGAATTATCGCATGTAATACAACAAGTGTATTGATGATTATCGAAACACTAATTCCTTCGATTTTGAGATTTTGAGAAACCACACTCGCGCTGTGCGCTCGTGTAGTTTCCAAGCAACATGATTTGTTTCGAAAAAGAGAAGGAATTTTCGATAATCATCAATAACACAAGTTGTATTTGTTCAGATTATTTCATGAATAAAATCGAAGCCTTTTTGATGATTTCCTATTTTAGTTCCAGTTTATGGAATTAGATATTTTGATTATGCATTGTAGTTCGACACAAAAAGATTCGTTATGCAACCAACAATACATGTATGCCATTGTATGATGTAGGCAAGATTGCCTATGCACTAGGTACTACTGAGCTAACTTCATTTTGATTGTTGTCACAATTTGTGTGGTTAGGTTACATTAGATTAATTATCCAGAATTTGTGGGAAATAAAGTTGATACATACTAATAGTGTTTGTTAATAATGGTTCAGACGAAAATTTGGTGTAGTGGCATTCATTTATTTACCAGGGAATCGGAAAATAATATTACAGATTGCAACTGGTGAGTCGTTGTTTAATTAAACTATACCCTACTGCCTACGAATCAGAAAGCGAAATACAGAAACGAAAACACAGCATGTTGGTATCCAATAGCCAATCAGGAGCCGAAATACAAAATCGAAAACATGGTGTTGTTGCTTATCAACACAATCATTTCAACCAATCAAAAACGTGTATTTTAGCATGAATGAAATAATCAGAGAGATACTCTTCAATTAGTTGTATAGGCTCGAAATAGAAATATCTCCAAACTCCCCCAACACCAGATATGTTGAACACTGGCAACTGGAAATAATTTTTGAAGACATCAACATCAACACCATTATGGAAAGTACATTGCAATTCGGAAAAAAACTATCAATGTTCAACCACACTCCATGTACCCGAGTGTTGAATCTTCTGAGCTAAATAAATCGAATTGTCTCACCTCTCAAAGTGACGTCATCCACATATGGATGACTAGATTCCTGAACGACAGGATGTGGCGTGACCGACAAATTCTGAGTACTGTTCGCAGTGTCCTCCAACTCAGTGATGCACAGCTCCAGAAGCATGGCGCCGATGCTGGGATTCGCGCCTCCCATAGCTGAAAGTGAAACCTTGTTGGACCAAACCTTAGATCATAAAGGCTTACGCTAGACCCGAAATCATGTAGTATTTGTTTGGTATTAGAGGGGTCTGTAAAAGAGTACAATGATATCACGTGGTACAACATATACATATGTATGGTCGAAATTTTAAAAAGATAAATCAATGGCAGAACGTTAAATCCCCCTGGACCTACCAAACGAATAACATGGATACCGTATCTAGCGTAAGCATATGTGACCTAAGGACCAAACATGGCGCCAAATTATGTCAATACAAAGTAAATGTCAGTAAACAGGAAAGTTAGTTGCTGATTTACCAGATATTTTCAAGATTATTTCGTTCATAGCTTGTTAAGGTAAAAGTAAATATTTATTGGGTTCATAAAATTCTGGTAGTGAAGCTGCAGAGTGATACAGGGATCGATAAAATAAGAGTAATGAATTCTGTTGATCCCTATGTTATTAAAAATGATGAAGTGGGAACTGACGTGGAATTGTTTCCAAAAGTTGCCTCCTTAGACATCATCAGTATTTAGACTCATTCGGGACCAAACATGTCTCAAGAACTGATTTTAAATACTTCCAACAGAAAAAAAACCAACTCGAATGACAGTGAAAATATGTGTGGTTATGTTTGTTCTGGTCCAGCAGGTCTAATTTGACAGCATTCTAAAATACTCTATTAATAGACGGTCTAATTTTTGTGTGTTTTCGATGGCAGAAATTTGAGATGATGTATCTCTAAAACAAAAGAAGCACTCATCTCAGAAAGTGCAGGCTGTCCTCTAACATTTTGATATGTACTTCAACTATTCGAGGTGAAAAAACATCAAATATAAAAGTTGTAGGGGATTCAACGGTATTACCTTTTGGCAATTCTAAATAAAAAAAATCGAATCGCTGAAATGATTTTCGATTCTTCGAACAATGAAACAGAAGGTTCACTGTGCTGAAAGGAGCGCGTAATTCCAAATGTAAATAAAAACTTCAGGTTATGCCCAGTATGACACTTCGAATTCAAAAAACGTATTGTTTTCCGGTGAACAGATAATATTTTACCGTCTACTAGGTGTTCATTTAGATCGAAAATGGTTAACCGGCTGGAGAAAAAGGTGTATTAGCACGAAATTGTAATACCTGGTATTCTAAGCTAATGGGATGCGTTAATTTTGACGAGTTCCTATGACGGCAACCTAAATTGACAAGTTCAGCCAGCGTTGAGAGAGAAAAAATATGTCTGCCCTAGTGTCGTCTTTATCATCAACATTGCAACTTAAAATAACGAAAATGTTATGATTGCGACGTGAAAAAATAAAAGAAGATCAATGGCACAATTATAATGTGTTTAGAATTATTCAACAATTATAAGCTAACAATGCTTACAAAATATTCTAAATAATCGGAATAACGAAAACAAACTACTAGAAAAACAAACCAGTTATATAAAGGTTACACAAGTCTTCTTCACTTTTACCCCAATCATAACATTTTCATCATTTTAAGTTGAAATATTGATGACAAAGTCAACACTAGGGCAGACTAATTTTTTCGCTCTCAAAGCTGGCTGAATTTGTTATACGGAAATTTTTGCATGCAGTTACATGTTTGATAGAATATCAACTTGATTGAAGGATTGAAATATTATTTTACTGAATAAAGCCGAAAGAGGAGCTGTATCACATTAGGGACTACAAGCCTATTTGTACAATTCATATCGAGACTTACAACAGGATAGTAGACAGTGCATTGGCTTCTCACGCAGCCGTACCGGGTTCGATACCCGTTACGGTTAGTAAGTAAAAGGAAATTAAAAAATGCTGAATAATATTTTTTTATATAGAATTTTCGCAGGTACCGAATCTCCCGCGAGCTTGAATTTATCTCCGTCATTTTTTACTCGGTTGCGTATTTTTTAAAGAAAATTCGCACCTAGAAAAAATGTTCGGCAAGCTCTAGGGAGATTTTAAATATGTGAAAAACAAAAACCCAATCAAACAAAACCCCATACTTATCAACACCGTCGCCAGAATGTCCTGCGCCTGTTCATCCTCCACCCTGCCGGCAACCGCCAGCTTCAGCAGGTCGACCAACAGCCGGGCGTCGTGCTCGCTGAGCATCGCGCAGAACTCGTCGGGCCGGCCGTCGCCGCCGTCGGCGTCGCCCACCACCTCGGCGTGCGACGTCAGCGTCGCCGCGATGACGGACATCGCGCTCGATGACATGCGCGACTGGCGCGAAGAGGCGCCCGCCGAGCAGCTGCTCGCCGTCATCGAGCGCGCCATGGCGGAGGGGGCGTCGTCGGCGTCTGCTGCGGTATGGTTGGGGCTCTGGGGGTGTGTGTGGGGGGGGGGAAATTATTGGTATTGTTGGTAGTGTCTCAGGAGTAAACATGTTCGAGGAGGGATACAGAAAAAATCGAACAGAAATGAATAAATTCGAAATCGAATGGAAGGTAATGACTAGCTGAATCAGAATGTGAAGGAAAAAAACAATTTTGTCATAAGACTGATGAATCTCATCATTTTTGTTAAACTATTATGAATGTTTCTCCACGACGACTATTGGATACTACATAAATTACATATGCGTTATCTATTGACAAATGTAAATGATTTCTCATACGTGTTGGATTCTCAATTATAGCTGCGTTCGGTATTTATGTCAGACTGCTCCGATCAATCTAAATCGTTCGTTTATGACATATAGATGTAAGGGAAGTAAATCTCAACCGTTCGGCAATTAAAATTTGAACGATCCGTCGAAAATCTCTGTGCTCGGAGAATTTTGACGGAGCAATACGATGAATCTGAATTCATGACGTTAGGTCAAGTCAAATAAGAGCATTGTTTTTTATCTTTACAGTTCATTGTGCTAATATTATTGAAAAAATGAAGGACCCAAACCTAAATCAGCGACTGAACTAATAAGAACAAATAACTGATATTAGACAAACACCAAATTGCAATCATGACTAGCTTTTTCAGCATTATTTCTGGATGTTCAGCAGCTACCACTTCATCTTCTGATACCACACGTAATTTGTTCAGCAAATGTTCAAAGGTAGATGCGGACATTCTAAAATGGTGCATGTATTGGTAACTCGCAAACCGGGGGCACCGTTTCTTCAGCAAAATTGTCAATTTTTTTCAAAATACTGAAATCTTCCACTTCCTTATCTTCAAACAGTAATTGATAGCCTCATTCAATTAGTGCCAATACAACAGCAGGAATACTCATTATGAACAACCAATAATTCCAAAACAGAACAGATTGATACTTGGACACTTTTATCTTTGACACCGATCTCTGAACCGTTCGTTTATTCCGATTAATCCGACCAACCCGTGGTCACGTGATGAAAAAATCCCTCACATCTCGGATGGGATTGCCGAACTCGACTATAGTAGTCGAGTTGCGGTTGTGAAGAGTATTCAGTCCCTTACTGTTGTGAATGTTTTAAAATATTTTCAGGTCGTCCGCGATTGTGAATATTTCAATATCATCAATGGATAATATAAATAGTAGAGGCCCAAAATTAGATCCTTGAGGTACACCTGAATTTACATGAACTTTTCCGGAAGTATTTCAAAGTTTCTACTTTGTTGATAGTGTTTGATTAACTGTAATTAATAAGTTTTCCGATAGTCCAAACTTACTGAGTTTTTCTAAACGAAAATAGTGATTAACTTGGTCAGAAGCTATACGAAAATCTATGAATATCACATCTATAATCTACTCACATTGATCGCAACTATTTCAGCAAGTGAAACAGGTGCTTCCCCTCCGCCAAGAGCTATCTCGCCTTCTTTGTTCATCGTGACGCCCCCTAGAGGTTGTTCCATCGAATCAGGCGAGTCGGGCTACAAAAAACAACATCACAATTTAATCAACTCAAAATGGGTGTTCAACACGTTTTTTCGCGCTTGATCCTAAGCTAAGAAGACGATAATGAGATTGAAAGCTCGTATAAAGCTAGGATTATTCAAGATAATATAAAAATAACGATATTCTGAGGAACTATTTAGGAAGATATCGAGTGAATACCTATTTTTTCTTTACTTCAATAGTTTTGTTATTATGTATGTAAGAATCACACCGTATAGTCACTTCAATCCGTTGAATCATATTCAAATTATGACAAAGCTTATCGTTTGGTGCAAAGAAAGTTGTTTACAGATGAGTATCGTTCTTCTCAGGGAGTTGAGAGCGGCGTTTGGCGAAGAGTTTGGTGTTGTGTCCAGTTGAGTTAGGGTTAATATACAGTATATTATCGGATCATATATGAATCACAGTGAATCACAGTACGTCAATAAATCAACTCATATACATCTCTTATTTCTTACATGTAGACTTAGAAATCATACGAAATGTTTGTTGGCCTTTGTGCCACTTAGGACACTTGGTATACGTGGATGGTTGATTCACACTTTCATAGGATTAGAGTAGTTAGGTTGTACTTATTATTTATTTTGTGAAGACTGACACAAATTATATAACTGTTCGACTCATCTCGATGAAGAGGATGAGTTAGAGTTAGTGCCGGTTGCATAAAAGCCCGTCAAGCCTTCTGTGGGATTAACTCTGCTAAAGATTTAACAGACAATTATAGTTATTTATGTATTAAGGGAATTATGAGGGCCTTAATTACCGATGGCAAAGTTTGCGTCCCGAGGGCCTCTGGCCCGAGGGACAGCAATTGCCAGAGGTTATTAAGGCTCTATAATTCCCGTGGTACATAGATAATTTTATTTTTGACCGATTTTCATAACAATATGTCCATATTTAGAACGCAATAAATGTTTAAATTCATAACCTTTCTGGTATATTTGAATTAGGTAGCGTTGATTGTAGCATTGTTGGTTGTTGCTAGGTTGTCGCTATGTTACATGTTTATAAGCAAACTTTCTTTATCAATCAATGTTTTTCAGTTAAAAACGTGTTTATTTTTTACCACAAATCGACGATCTTTTTCTGATATAATGGATGATATTATAAAAAAAGCGGAAAAAGCAAGACAATCATTACTTCCATCGAAAAGTGAAGCCCTATATCAAAAATAATACAACTTATATCTGAAGTGGCTGACACAGAGAAATGTTATGTCAAAAGATGCCAACGAAACTGTCTTTCTGGTATATTTTCAAGAACTGGTAAAGTATTTTCAGTATTTTCTGGTAGATTTGGTAATAATTGTATTTATTCGTTGCAGTCAGAAACGTTTAGCCCAAATTCGTTATGGACTAAATGGTCAATGCTCAAATCGATGGTGACCATATATGAGAAAAGAGATATCACCAAGTTTTTTGAAACGGAAAAGTAAGGGGTATAAGCCGAAAAAGTCTGCTGTCTTATCTCCTAAAGATGTCATCAAATTTCTAAAGGACGCCCCTAATGAAATTCATTTATTGCATAAGGAAATTTTTTTCTTATAATTTTCTTTTTCGTTTGTTTATTTCGTTTTATTTGTTATAGGTTGTTCTAATTATGGGTTATTTTGGAGGATGCAGAACTCAGGAACTTCTAAATATGAGTATAGCAGATATAGAGGACCGGGATACTGTTATGGTAGTGAACGTACCGGAAAGTAAAACTGGTGTATCGAAGAAATTTACAGTTGTGGATGAAAAAGAGTTCTCTGCTTTGCCTTTATTGAGACTTTATATGTCCTTGCGTCCTGAAGGTACAAAACGATTTTTTTTGAGCTTCCGACAAAATAAATGTACAACTCAGCCAATTGGAAAGAATATGTTTGGCAAAATTCCCAGCATGATCCCAATGTATTTAGGATTGCCAAACCCACTAACCTATACGGGACATTGCCTTCGTCGCACTTCTGCTACTGCCCTAGCCAATGCAGGAGCAACTATGACAAACTTAAAAAGACACGGAGGTTGGAGAAGTTCCACGGTGGCAGAGGGGTATCTGGAGGACAGTATTGAATTGAGAAATAAAACGGCGCGTATGCTGTCTACTTTGCCATCAGAAGAGGCAGGCACCTCGACTGTAGTGAACAACAACAGCACCACCCATAAAAAAGAAGAAATTGTTTCCAGCGGCGGAAGTAATTTTCAGGGAACATTTGTAAATTGTACATTTATTATTTGTAATGACGTGAATAAGGAAAATATGTCTTAGTTTTCATTACATATAAACGTTTATAAGCATTTCTTGTATCATTTTCACCTGTAAAAGGTAAGAGGGAGTTTTTGAACCTTAATATCCCAAGGGAGTCATGACCCTCATTATAGATATCGTAACTATGACGATATAAGCTTATAATGTCACTGTCAGAAATAAAATATTTAATTTGTGTATTTCTACGGCAACGCATGCCTTAGCTCGCACATTAGCAGAATTAATCCCACGTTAAGTTAACAGAAGGTTTGACGGGCTTTTATGCAACCGGCACTGAAGTAAAGATATTGGAACTGTTCGGATGCCAATATTGTTGATATAGTCGCCCGTGTCATCACTTCCCACCCACCTTGGCGCCACCATTCCTGACGTTGGTGTGCCCGCACAGCGCCCTCACCACGCACCGCCTGAGCGTGTGCACGTGCACGGCGTCGAGCACGTGGTGCAGCGCCTGCTGCTTGGCCGTGTCGCTGTCCAGCGACATCACGATGCCGCTCAGCGTGGGCGGCTTTTTGCTCGCCGCCAGCGCCGCTGCCGCCCGCGGCTGCCGCTCGCCGTCGTACAGGCCGAGGATGGTCGAGCCGAGCGGGTCCTTGGCCACGGGGAAGATGACCGGCTCGACCTTCAGCGAGGCGGGCGGCGCGTCTTGGACGGTCCACGCGATCGAGTGGGAGCTGCCGCACGCGACGCGGTTGATCTTGACGTCTTCGAGGCCTTGGAGGTGATTTATTCATTTATTTGTAATACAATACTCTGCAGGTCATAAGCACTATTACAGAGCAGGAACTGACATAATATTATGAGTATATCACAGAGTAGAGATTAACACATCACATATTTCATAAGAGGTAACAAAATTATTAATGTAGAAAGTGGGATTTTATATCCGAGCACTTGCAGCTGAATATATCTGGATCATTGCTTATAGAATTTGTAACCTTACACTACTACGTTTTAATCAGCTAACCCACCAAACCCATGAGACCGTTTCCAAGTGGGAAAGTTTAGTCATGACAATAATTTACGAATATATTTGTAATGTCGTGAATGAACTGAGGAAATTGCTCAGAAGTGAAACTTGTAATGAGGTAATTATTTCGAATGAATACATAGCTACACATAAATATAACAAACATGGAAAATAACATGAAATAATTGGGGAAAATCAATTGGATTGACAACAAATTCACATATTTATTATGTTTTGGAAAAAAATACCATCTTTCTTGAATATCCATTGCTGTACTTTAATTTCGTATAGATTAAAGGATTTTGTTTTTTAAATTCCTTCTGCAACCACAAATAAAATATTTTTCTACAAACGTCTTTAAAAGTATAATTTTTAACGCATGCTGTTAGTGTCTAAAATGTCATTTTATGACACTGGTATTAAATGTAAATCACTTTCAACACCAGTGCTAAAAGTGATTCATTTGTATGAGAAAATATAAAAACATAATTCAAAATGAAGTGTTTATTCAATTAAACCTACAATGGGGAAGTTTCCTTTGAACTGATTTTCATGAAATTATTGTTTGAATAACAAGTATTATGTTTCTGCTGTCTAGAAATACTATTGAAATCATCCTAATAATTTTAATTTTCATATTACAGCGATATATACTTTTTATGACGGAATACTATGACGTATCAATTAGATTTACTGTCAATTATATTTGTTGGTTATGACTGTTATAAGTTTCTGAACTAAATTCGGTTGAGCCTACGGACTGATAAAAGAAGAAGTAGAAAGATGTTGCTTGCACTGTTGCCAGATTGAAGTCACTAATTTCTTGGATGAATCGAAGTATTCATCAGAACATGGAATATTTGACTTGCATAATCAACTTCAAAAAGAAATTGCCAGTGTCAAAATTATTTTTTACCTGGCCATAATTTCAAAATAAAAATAGTATATTATGATACAAGTTTTATAAGACGCCACTTTGTCGCACGCGTTGTTTGGAGTACGACGAGCGAAGCGAGGAGTGCTCCAAGTGAAGTGCGACAACGTGTCTTATAGAACGTGTGTCATATGAAATTTTTTTTATTTTGAATTGATTTGAAAAAAAATGGATTCATAATCGATAAATAACAGAAGAAACATCTTCGATTGGTAACAATGATGACATTGAAATAATTAAAATCTGACGCACAAGTGTAAAGCCCAGTTTACAGTTGAGCGATTTTGATTATTGCAATACCAGCGGTGAAAAATTCAATGTTGTTATTGTTTTTATTATTCAATTTAAATCAAATTACACTCTGAATTGAAATTTACCAAACAAAACATTGAGTTTTTCACTGCTAATATCACCAAATCCAAATCGCTCAGAAGTAAGCTGATGGGCCTAACTCTTCTGACTTTCATTTGACAGTTCGATGGTACCAATCTCCGAATAATGAAAAATGCGTATCGAAATAGAGGCGTATAGAGTTCATATTGTTGAAAGTGAAATCACTGAATCAAAGAAAGATAAAATATTGTTTCATACTGAATTTACTAACTGAAATAGTGATCTGAGATGACAAATATAATAAGGTGAAAAATTTTCAAATGTTGATGAGGTTATTGTTTGTTTTTTATTTCATAAAAATCATAAATCAATCAGAGAGGAAGTGACATGTCACTCACGGCAACGTCACATCCGGGCTAAAAATTTCTGCGGAATGGACCATCCTATAGTAAAATATCCTTGATATTACCTCACCTTGCACCAATGCCGGTTTCCGATTGACGACGGTGGTTCCGTTACCCTGTTGGCCGTGGTCGTTGTCTCCCCAGGCGTAAACTTGACCGTTGTCGGTCACCGCGAGGCAGTGTAAAGCGCCGACGGCGACGTGAACGACTTTTTTGTCTCGCAGGGTGTCGATCATTGTCGGCTTGCGGACATGTTGGTCCGTACCGTGGCCCAGTCTGACAACGAAAATATACACCCGATTTACCGTTGGTGGTTGCTAATAACTTCAGAGATCTATTCTTCTATATGATTTTTTCAAGAAAATCAGAGAGAACTTGACATTTTGTAAACAGCGCCCTCTATAAGAGGCGGTAAGAAGTAGCGAAAGTCATCGGAGTAGGCATTCGAATGAGTGTAAAGTCATCCAAACGAGTCTAAAGGTGGATTTATGCAACATCAATTTAAACTAAAATGAATATAAGATTAACATGGAATTTAAATTAAGAATATGTGGTGTTCATGAAACATCAACTAAAAAATTAAGAAATGAAGTCATTTGTCAAAACTGTCACTGTATATAAATGTTTTTTGTCATAAATAAATGAAAAAAGGTAATATAATGATGATATTATGATGTAAATATTCTTAAAAAATCACAACCCATTCATTGGATGACAAATTTAAAAAAGTGACCCAGAACTATAACCAGTCTTCTGTCCTTTGGGCTGTCCGGCAAAATATTTTTTAGGTAACCGTCCGGAAAGTACGTACTTTCCAGACGATTTTTTTTTGAGAAAGTGGCATTTTTCCGGCCTAGTCTGGAAAGTACGTACTTCCCGGACTAGGCCGGGAAGAATCACATCGTTGTTGTCATTGTAAATATGAAAATCTTGGTAGTATGGTTATGATAAATGTAGTTGATCATTACCATAGCAGCAAAATAACGACTGACAGCTATCTGTCATAAAATTAGCTAACATTTCAATTTTTGAAAGAAATATGTTTCTTTGATTTGTTATTCTACACGGTTGCCGAAAAAATTGTGTACGCAATACGCCCGAAAACAGTTTTTTTGGACTCGCAGACTTCCAGGACTCGCTACGCTCGTCTTAGAATTTTGTCCACTCATCCAAAAAAACAGTATTTTCCGGACTTGTTACGTAAATTACTATTATTGGTCTGAGGACTTGACGCATGCGTTTTACTGAATTGATGGAAAGAATTAATTTCTTAGTTGAATGTTGGCCATCTTTCTTATTTTTAATTTTAGTTTTAATTACTTAATTGCATGGCATGAATACTGCCATTGCCTTACATGATTTCAACTTATTGATTTCAGTTTTAAATCCATTAAAGTTTAAATTTGTGCTTGCATGACTCCACCTTAAGTTGATCAAATTTGGACGAAGGGTATGTAAGATACTGCAATTCGAAATACCACTGCGAATGCGCCCTCTAGCGGTCATTTCAGAAACGTGATGATTTCCATCCGTTTCTCCTCCCGAATCCCTAAGGTTTATGGTTTTCATGATATTGTACATTGCCGACCTTATTGGGACAACCGGTTATGCACTCTTCAAACTTAATTAAGTTTTCACCTATTCTCAGGGTTTGTTCAGATAACGAGTCTTTCATATGTATACAGATATTTTACCTTGCCTCAACTAGAGTAAAGTATATATATTTCTATTTTGATCTAATGAATATATTTTATGAATTGATGTTTGTTTCTCATCCTGTAACTGGCTTCGACTGTTGGATGGTATACGAATGAAATAAAATGAATTAATGCAAGACGATATTTGTGCGTCGTTGTGCTACCTGTACTATTGATGATTCTGACTTATGATTCAGAATGTATCATTCCGTTATTTAGTCAAAGCGATAACGGTCGATCCGTATAGCATCAAGGATGATGAGAACAGTCAGTCAGGTTTTGGTATAATGATGAGACGACTAGAGAACAAAGAACTGTGTGGAATTGGGGTGTCATTATCGAGTTTGGGGTTGTTAGATAATTATATCCCTTTTCGTGAGAACCAGAACATAAAAAAAAGTTGATGGAATATGCTCTGTTTCATGCATTATTGATCTAATTGATCACCTAGTAGACGGTATAATATTTCCTGCTCACTGGAAACAATGACGTAACTTTTTCTGTAAGGCAGATACATTTTCTGATGATAACAGTGAACCATTTTGAACTTGAGTGCCATACTGGGCATAACCTAACGTTTTTATTTACATTTTGAATTACGCGCTCCTTTTAGTACAGCGAAGCTCCTGTTTCAAGCACAGGATTATTTGATATCATTGATTTATTGATCAGTCATGAAGTGGGAAATAGCATCTTAAATCAGTGTCAGTGATGTGGCTGTGAAAAATGTGTGATGTCACAAAGGAAAGTACTGGAATATATTTGTTTCACGCATAATTCATACCTACTGAAGAAAGCACAGAAAAATTAGCCCTTCTTTAAACTAAAACAACACACACACTTACATTCACTTGTTTTCAACAATATTCAGCAGAATAAACTAATATATTTAAAAAATTTAAAAAAATACCAAACCCATCGAGGACCGAGCATGACGGGATCACTTACGTTGAGTTGTATATTTTGTCCACATGATGTACGCATAATTCATATCCACTGAAGAAAGCATACAAAAATTAGTCCGTCTTTAAACTAAAACACCACACACACTTACATTTCCTTGTTTTAAACAATTTTCAGCAGAATAAACAGTATATTTGAAGAAATTCAAAAAATTTTACGAAACCCATCGAGAACCGAGCATGGGAGCATGACGGGACCTGAACTTTGTGACAGTGTCAAATTGACAGATCAAAGTCACGTGTTTTCGAAGAACGATACATGTTTTGAAAAATAGTGTTGAAAATGAGTAAATATGTAAGTTAGTGCTGTTTTTGTTGAAAGAAGGACGAATTAAGTACCTCCACACATTTTTCTTTAAATGCCTTTTTGAGTAAAAATTTGTAGAAAAGTAAAAATGATGAGTACGACATGTTATATGCCAATCGATGAGTCGTATTGTGTATCCTATATTATGCATCATTATCTATGAGGGTGAGTGCCAATTTATTGTTAATGTAATGTAGTAATAGTAAAGTGGATCTGTTCTTCACATTGCTATTGATTCATTCCATGAAAGAAATAAACATAATATCCACCACAAACAAATCAATAACCATGACGTCTCCTCATTGGCCTCACCTGAAATAGTCGCCCTTCCCCCAAGTCCATATGTCCCCGGACTTGGTGAGGGCCAGCGAGAACTGGGCGCCGCACTCGATTTGCACCACCCCGACTGCGTTCAGCCGCTCGATGTTGTGGGGCACGCTGCACCCCTCCGAGCCGCCCCTGCCCAGCTTGCCAAAGTCGCCGTCGCCCCACGAGAAGATCATGCCGTCATCGGAGAGGGCCAGAGTCTGGGCGTCGCGGCTGCCGCAAGCAACCTTGGGCGAAAAGAGGCTATCGACGTTTTGTTATATGTATTGCGGTTGGGGAATCATTTTTGGTGGATGATTTTTGTCAAAACTACAATATCAAAATTCATAGTTCAGAAAAAAATAACACGCTTTTTCCACGGAAAACCTACAATGATCATGGTCCAAACATTTTGTTGGTTATTTGCTGACACTAATTGAGAGTGTGTTTATCATATTTTCCTACAATCGCTTAACAATCTACCCTTTGACGTTTTCAAATCTCAATACGAAATTGACGTTTACCGAAGAATGTCATTAAATCACATCATTTGCGCTCATGAGCGGAAATATTGAAGAAACGCTCGCCTCTACAACAGATGAGAAAACCTTACAGATAAGAAACTCCGCCCCTTTTGTTTGATATTTGCACTCGCCGCTTTCATGACCTCGGCCCTTTAAATTGGTACAAAGCAATGTTGCCTTTACATGATTTTCTGAAATATGACGGCTCACACTGAAGCCACAAACTCAGCGACCAATAAAAATTGAGAAAGTATGAAACCCGATCGTTCACTCAACATCTTCGTGTCTCGTCGTATGCTCAGCTTTTGCACAGCGTCAGGACAGAGAACAGTTGTTTCACAAATATCATCTTTGGTAGGAGTCCATATAGTAGCTCAAAGTGGAGTAGTGTATATTGAAAGAACAAAAATACTCTAAATCATCTCCACAACATTTAATCTGAATACCTATATCAGTTGTTTCGAACGTATATACGTTCATCTTCAGCCTGAATAAACGTTCTACAAAGAAAAAAGGGGGGAATTAAAGTTAGATGTTATACAATACAATTTCACATCACTACTTACATGTAGATGAAAAAAATAGTTTACAACATATTAAATTTAAATAGGAAAAAACAGGTTAGTTATTAGGGCCATGTGCCCTATAATTCAGTCCATCAGAACCCTAATAACTAACCTGTTTTTTCCTATTTAAATTTAATATGTTGTAAAAAAAATTTTTCATCTACATGTAAGTAGTGATGTGAAATTGTATTGTATAACATCTAACTTTAATTCCCCCCTTTTTTCTTTGTAGAACGTTTATTTAGGCTGAAGATGAACGTATATACGTTCGAAACATGTCCCTGATATAGGTATTCAGATTAAATGTTGTGGAGATGATTCAGAGTATTTTTCTTCTTTCAATTTTCACAAATATCAGCCGAGACCTGGCAGGAATAGTCGAAAGCCCTCTCTTTCTAATGTCGGTTGCCTATCCTTCGCCTGTGTATTATTTGTCTACTCTGTGCCTCTACCATAGGTATATTGTTTGAAAGAACTCAAATTTTGTTGCATAATGAAAAATAATAGTGACAGTGAATTAACTAACACATCTCCTGATATAGTAGAAAGTGTGAACATTGTAAATTTCAACCTTCTACCAGAGAAATCGAGGGAAGTATGAATTAGAATATAAAAAAGTAAAATAGCTGATTGTGTATTTGAAGCGCAAAGTGATAAAGAGCGGAAAAAAAATTGCGCTCGAAATACATACAACAGTTTTTCTACCTACACAGTTCCTAGACGGGGAAACTCGATTCTTCATTCAATTAACTTACATTTCATAATATTTTTCATCTAAATCATTAATTTCATTTATTTTCAACTACTATATTGAAATTCAATCCAATAATTCCAACAGAAAAGAAGGAGAAATGACTCATAGATTAAATAAGAATTTCCCAGGTTTTAGATAATTCACTGTCACTATTATTTTCCATCATGTAACAGAATACTGAGTTCGTTTTCAACAATAATGGAAGCGAGCGCAAATATTATGCTGTCACTCAATGACATTATTTCCGCGCACGAGCGGCAATGCTGTCACTTAATGACGTCCGTCTGAAAACATCAACTCTGTGTTGAGATTTGAAAGCGTCAAAGACTACTTTGTAAACCGTTTGTAGAAAAATAGCTATTTTCGGCAAGTCACCCACAGACAAGCCGGTGTAATAAAACTCCGTCACAACGACTTGACAGCCGGTTGTTGACGTTTCACGGCTTGTTAGCTGAGTTGAGTTGAGAGGATTCGCCTTCCGACCATGGTAGAGGACAGGCGGCGTCCTCGAGGTTGGAAGTCAAGTGAATGTTGTGAACGTCTACTGAAACGTGCAAATTAATGAAAATACAACCACAAATGTTAAACTAAGTGAATATTAGAGAAAAACAACAGGTTCCTGTGTCTCTACGCCGGTAACCAGGCCGGATGACAACGGATTTGTCGGATAAAGGGGCCTTACTTGTATAGAAAAAAACTGGTTCCATCATTTCTACGCCGTTACCCAGGCCGGATGACAACGGATTTGTCGAATGAAGGAGCCAAAATAGTATCGAAAAATTGGCACCGAAAGGAGTCAGAAGCATAAGCCAATAGAAGAAGAAAATATAGATAAATTATATATACCACAACAGGGAGGAGGTGATGGATATAATTCCAGACGCATCTTAGGTGCAGCCTCATCCCTATACGAAGTACCTGGGTAAATAACCGAAACGGTTGAGCCCATATTGAAGTAGGAAGGAAGGAATTGACATTTACACGCACCTGCACGATCCTGTGTCCGACCAGCGCCTTGACCAGCCTCGGTTTGAGCTGCGTCGCATTGTCGCCGTGCCCGAGGCGGCCGTACTCGCCCAGGCCCCACGTGTACAACTCCCCACCGCTGGTGAGGGCGGCCGAGTGCGAGCTGCCGCACGCGATGTCGCGCACCTTCTTGCTGCGCAACGCCTCCACCATGCGCGGCTTGTCCAGGTTCAGCCGGTTGCCGTGGCCCAGCTTGCCGTCCTCGCCCTCGCCCCACGAAAACACCTGCGCAGACGGTGAAGGCTCAGAGGCGACCCTGAAGGCGCGTATCCATTATTTCAAGCAGGAACTTTTGTCCAGAGCGCGGCCACCGCGCGATCCAGCTCGAGGCAGAACCAGTGAATCCGAATTCAAACAACAGCATAGCGGTCCAAACTGCGCGCGAGCAATTCGGTGAAGCGCCTTTGCCGCGCTCTCAAATACCGACAGATTTTGGCTTGCCCCGCGGCATATTCTAGCGCGGCAATGTTCGACTTGGCTCCGTTATACATACGAGCGACTGAATTGAACAGAAGGTTGAATGGATAGAGATACAGTATCCGGCGAGCCAACCCGGTATCCATTACGCGCGGCTGCCACGCGAGCCAATGTTCGAAGGTTTGCGCCTTGAACCTAACCTAACCTAACTAATATAGTCTAGCATCTTCAGAGGTCAAAAACTGTTCCAATCCTGAGGCATTGTCGTTCTAAATGGAAACCTAGTAGGCTGGAGCTATAATATTGTCTGTTCACTCAAGGCCCAAACGTCTGCCAAGTTGAGGTCGTTACTTTATAGAAGTCGTTCGATGCTCATTTGTTTCAGTCAGCGACCCAATTTAAGGTTGAACTTATGTTCTTCTTTTTTTTTACTTCAGCACATTTTATATGTATATGTCATAATCTGACATATTTTTACTTTTCTAATACCAGTTTTTAGGAACAATAAAGGCATATTCCAAGGAAAATTTTTGGAGGTACTCACGTATTTTGGTCTCCCAGAACAAGAATCTGAAACGCTTGTGTCGTAAATATACACCCACCATTTGACATCTTAAAATTCTTTTACTAAAAACACAAAATTCGTCCTTCTTTTAATTAGAACACCACACACTCTCACATTTACTTATCTTCAACACTTTTCAGCGAAAGAATTCAATATTTTTCAAAAAATGTATCGTTCTTCGGAAACACAAGACTTTGATCTGTCAACTTGACACTGTCACAAAGTTCAGGTCTCGTCATGCTCCCATGCTCGGTTCTCGATGGGTTTCGTAAATTTTTTTGAATGTCTTCAAATATACTGTTTATTCTGCTGAAAATTGTTTAAAACAAGGAAATGTAAGTGTGTGTGGTGTTTTAGTTTAAAGACGGACTAATTTTTGTATGCTTTCTTCAGTGGATATGAATTATGCGTACATCATGTGGACAAAATATACAACTCAACGTAAGTGATGCCAATACGTTCACTTGATGCCTCGCGTATTTGAATTTCTCATGATGTTTTTTCTGTTTCCTGATCAATGAATCAATGATATCAAACAATTTAGTGCTTGGAAGAGGAGCTTCGCTGTGCTAAAAGGAGCGCGTAATTCAAAATGTAAACAAAACGTTAGGTTAGGTTAGGTTAGGTGCCTCGTTTGACACTGAACGTTCAAAATAGTTCACGGTTATTATGAAAAGATGTCTCTACCTTACAGAAAAAGTGACGTCATTTTTTCCAGTGAACAGACAATATTATACCGTCATTTAGATCGACAATAGTTGAAGCAGATATCGAAACATAGTGTACTTATAATTGAAATAAAATAAATCATCCATTATTCATATTACAGAACCTGCATCATTCAAAAATACTGCTATTCGATAAATAGTTTAGTCATCAACCACAAAGAAATAACACTTACGTTGGACATCTACAGATTCAGTTTGTATATGCTCTACAAATTTTATAGAGCAAGCCAGTTTTCCATAAAAATAGAGCCCATTGACTCATCCGAAGAACAAACCCACTAAAATAATAACACGGCAAATTGTCTGAAGCCAATATGAAATTCATATCTTTTTTCCCCACAGAGGTTGCCACATTGTAACATTTGAAAGTGATAATTAGTAGGTACTTATATGAGTCAGATAAGTGTATCAAAAGCTATTTATCTAATCTTCGTCATGTAATGCAGTGCCTCATTTGAATATAGGTGGTTTATAGAATAGCACGTATTTCTGAAAATTTTGGTATTTTTGGTGAATGCGCCAGCGCCGCTTATTTCGTTCAACCGAACGCTGACAGTGACAGCGCGAAATGTCTCGTTTTCAAATAGAATTTTTTGTTTGATGGTTCATTAAACGGCATATTTCCAGTTTTGTGTGAAAATTTCAATCAGATTCTACTAAAAAACTTCGTTTATTCGCGATAGAAGTATACTTGAAAGGACACCGCAAAATGAACAATACAGTAAGTCACAGTATAAGCATATCAATAATAGAACTTTGAAAGTGAATGAAACCATTTTCTTTCGAGTAATGAATCTGATATGTATGTTTTCAGAATACTTTGATATTACATTGTTTTCATCAACTTTTAGGAAAAATGGATATGATAATTTTTTTTCTAATTCAATTTATTACAATTCAGAGACCCTACCAAAATAGCAAGACACTGGTACTGGGGGATTCTGTTGTTGCTATCTTTGTTATATGATTGAAGGACTCATCACTCACCTTTCCGTCAAGTGTCAACGCCATGGCGTGTTTACCCCCGGAATGTACTGCCACCTTTTTGATGACGTATTGACTCAAGAAGGGTATGGGTCTTGGACTGGGAACGTTATTGTTGTGACCCAAACCCAGTCGGCCATTAGTTCCTTCGCCGCAGGCATAAAGCTGAAACAAACAATCGCATATATAGAAATTTCGATGTTTTTAACTCATCTCGACACTCTACAACCATGATAATCGAACACAAAAGGCGATAATCTACATTTTTTTGTATCCCCCTTGCTACAGAGTTATATAATCGCACCGCGCTTGAATCATAACCAATAGTATGACGTACCTACATGTTACATACTAACCTTTCCTTCTTGAGACACTATAAATAATGATTTCGAACCGCCTGCAATATGCGTAGGTCTCAGTTGACTGAGGATGTCGGACAAAGCTGGGAGCTTAACCTTGGAACCTTTCATTCCCCCCAGTTGGTCCTTGTCATTCAAACCCCAAACATAGACTCTGTATCCACTAGAATTCGAAGGACCCACATCTGCGTTACTCTCTTGAGCTGAAACAAGAGCGATTCGTGCCAAAAGGGATGTTTTCAGAGGATTTCGCAGTTGACTCACTCATAGTTATCAGAGATGGTCCGGGAGTTGCCTCCTGCGATAAATCCCAATCGTTGGCCAAAAAGGAAACAGACGTTTTCAGCTCCCCGAATGATTGTTTCATCACCCCAACGATTGTAATACCGTGTATTTTGCAGTCTATGCCGCTGTTGCGGCATTTGGAGATATTTATCTCGATCATAGAATAGTGCTGGAAAATGAAATTGTTATGTTAATCAAACCTTATACAGACAAGCCCATACATTGAGAGAAGAAAAAGACAAACAAAAACATCACATTATACTGAATATAAAAATCAAAAATCATACAAACCTTATCTAAATTATTCAACAGCAATACAGATGTGTCATGGTTTTTCACGTTCACTGTAGTTAATTCAGTCATGGAATTCATAGAATGACCACCATTTACGGTGATCACAGAAGGCATATAGCTATTATCAGCTGGATCGACTCCAACTTTTAATGTCTTTATGGTGATGTCAGGAAATATCTCCAGTCTTATCCAATGCTGCAAAAAGTTATTCATCACTTGCAATATCACAAAAGCTTGAAAAATTCACAGGAAATTCAACGGTTGAAAATTTGTTCACTTAGGTAATTGACCAAGCCAAAGAAGTTGGGATTGTTAGAAATGGTCTAACATCAGTAGTTTCAGAGATAAGCCATATAACTTTCTCTTTTCTCAGGGACGCCATACTTACAGCTGAAAAATGCCTTTAACATCCAAGTATTACATTGTTATTATCACTCGAAACAGCTCGAAAAAATACGTTTCCGCTAGTTATCAGTTTTTTAACTAATCACTCTAAGCTTCAACTCAACTTACCTTTCCTTGGGATCCACAACTCTGCCAAACAGCACCAGGCATTTCGAACCGAACAGAGTTCTTGGAAGACACTGTCACGTTCTTCACTATCCGTCCCCACTCGTTTATAACCTCTCCGTCCACATCCATGGTGTCGTGTTTGTAATATCTGCCAGCCCTTCCGGCAAAAATCTCGGGGGAACCTTGAAAAAAAAAGAAATCTGCAATAATTCGCGGCGCCGCTTACTAACTCATATCAAAATAAAAAGAAGGGAACAAACTGTTCAGATCGATGGTACCAAAAGTGATATTGGAAACGTGAAATGTGGTGTTCTCCAAGGGACAGTTCTAGGACCCATTCTATTTTTGATTTACATCAACGAGTTGTTGAAAACGGAAATAAAACGAAAATTATTTTCTTAAGCGATGTCTTACCTAATACAACGCGAGTTCAGATTTAGCAGGATATTTTTTCCAGTGGTATAGGTAATTTAACTAAAAATATCTGGCTAAATCTGAGTTCTTGTGGTATACTTCCCGAAACTGTTACAACTGTTGTTGACTTAAAATGTAAGCTTATCAGATGCGTTTATTTTGACAAGTTGCTATCACGTACGACAACCCAAATTATCCGAAAATGTTTGCGGTCACGTGACGTGGGTGCAAAATTAATAAGTGATAACTTGTCTTGCTTGACAGCTGTAACTATCATATCCAATATAACATACACCTACATGTTTTCCCTATCCTCAATTATCATAAGATTGTGTGATTTTGATAGAATATCAACTTGATTGAAGGATTGAAATCTTATTCTACTGAATGTAGCCGTTGGAGGAGTTGTCGAATCTCACATTAGCCTGGTCGGATAAGATTACGATTTGTACAATTTATATTGAGAGTTTCGACAGTGTAGTGGAATTCCCGCTATGATTTTTGTTTTCAATTATTCCTTTATCAAAGATTCACCGAAAATAGTGAGCAGTACCTTCACTGATAGGTTAGTGAGTATAAGGATATGAAAAAAATTATAAATAGTTTTGTTATAAAATTTTCTTGCCGAATCCCCCGCGAGCTTGAATTAATCTCCGTAAATTTTTCAAGCTCTAGGGGAATTACATGCGATAATTTTTTAAAATGCAATTCACATAATCATGGACATGTTTTCAAACTTATATGACTGTGTAAAAAATATTGGGTTTATCATCATCAACTACCACAAACCTGGTTCGTGAACGCGAACAAAAGAATGCCGATGATTCCGCTTGGTGTAGAAACAGTTCTCGCAAAGGTCGTAGCGTTCGCAGGTCTTGCACTTGAACCTGGGGCCTTTTATAGGCGACAGCGAGCAGCTGCTGCAGGTGGTGCCTTCGTGGCAGGACGGCACGATTTCCATTTCCGATATCAGCCCAGTCCAGTTTTGTTGTTTGGCAAAATCGACTGTCAGGTCGTGGCCGTTCGGTGATATCGCTGAAGGGGCAAGTGACAATTTTGGGATATGGGATTTCGAATGCTGAGTCGATCTGTGTGGAAACCTAGTTGGCTATTGCTTTTATATTGTCCCGGATGCAATAACCATCAGAGGCGGCAACGCCGCAAAATCCTTCTTACTGCGCCAAACGCTTTTTTAGATGTCGCCATTACTCCGAAAGAGGCGTCACTAGATGAAATATTTCTAGTGATTTTTTTGGTTTTTTGAATTATGTTGGTGCATTCAGAAACCAAGAAATAATGGGTTATTGTGAGAACTTACTTATACATCAATGCAATACATTGTCGGTTTATACTATTAATAATATATCGAGCAAACCAAATCTAGTTATAACTATGTAATCTGATGATAAGCCAACTAGGTTTCCATTTGGTACGACAATGGCTGTATCTCTAATATTATATCTAATAACAACTATATGGATAACGCCCATTATTTTCTTCACACAAAAGTGGAGCCAGTTTTGGAGAAACAAAAGACTGCCTAGCTTGCTGATGATACATTATGCGCATGCGATGGTTTTGACGAGTTGAAATTCACTGACGTGCGGTAGTGGCGAAGAGTTTGGTGTTGTGTCTCGTGTCCAGTTAAGTTTTGGTTGGTATACAGTATAGTATCGGATCGTATATGAATCACAGAGAGTACTAAATATATACGAAGATATACACATGAATGAAATTTATTGGTACTATTCCTTCTGGTGTTCTTTATTATCATTCTGTCTAATGTTTGTGATAACACTATAGATAGTCAATGGACAAATCAGAGTAGGGTGAGCGTATATTCCAATTATTCATCTTTCTGGCTAAACCAATCATGAAGGTCTATGTATTACTTTGGATCTACACATGAGAACCGGAAGTGAAATGGCTGTTATGTTTGATCACGTACATCAATAAATTATTACATACATATTTATCTACTTTCTTACACTTATACTATATAGTTGTTATTAGTTCTATAGCATCTGTACGAACCTGTCACGACCCCAACGCTGTCATGTGTAACATAACCCCACTTGTACCTCGGCGCAGTCACTGTCGACTTCACTCGAACTTTATCGCCCACTTTGATGGTGGAAGGGGCGGGTAAAGAAGGAGGAAATCCGAGTATTTCAACATGGATGAATCGAACCCAATAAGTGCTCACTTTATGTTGCCAGTTTACCTGAGAAGATATAAGCTTTAGTGTGAGCGAACACTAATCTGAAATCATTGAGATGAATTTGGCAGTTTCTGTATTAGGTTAGTGGTTGGGAAGTCACAAAAATTGCTTGTTCTACAGGAAGTATGTGGAATTTGAAGAGATTCGGAAGGGGAGCTACCAGAAAATATCTTCAATTTTTGAGAGCTTCATAGTATCTGTCGGTTTGATGGTGCTAACAAATCCTACGAGGTGCATTGGGACAGGCAACGCTTCGAGTGGAGATCTTACGGTCTCTACTCGGATAACTACCCTGCACTGATGAGGGCCAATAAGCCCGAAACCGGTCTGTAGGTTGTTAGGCGTGCCTGTCCCGATGTGAATTTGTCACGTCTTAGGAAGAAAGAAACATTTGCGATCTGCATTCACAGTGTGAATCGTTGCATGGATTACGAGCAGATATAATTCAATGTTCTGCGTGGTATTTACCAGGAAAGTAGTTGTTTTCTGCTCGTAGTCTACCAGACATTCATTTCAAACTATGTTTGATATTCTAATTGGATAGACTATTTTTCTCTTTCTAAAATTGTAGTCCAATTTATGGCTTTTCCATTTTTCAAATCCTACGATATTTCGTTCGTTGGTTTTTCTTTATATAGCCTCTGCTCCTTGTGCAATTGGTAGTTTTTGATTAAAACTGTCAAATTCATCTAGTTTCAGTATGAACAGGCTCAGATATATAATAGGAAACTACCTGCAAGTTGAGATCATGCAATCCTTCCCTATCAATTTTCACGACTTTTCCGATATCCCCCAACTGAACTTCCTCGTAGCTCTTGCAACATCGAACGAGCATCCCAACTTCGACGTTTTCGCGAACATACATCGCGTACTCATCGTTGGAGAGGAACTGTGATCGTCGACAGAAAGACTGGTATTTGGCGTTGTTTTCGTCGCCCTGAAAGAAATAGCTTCGAGAATATCACTCGGTATGACAAAAACTGGATTATTTCATACGTAATGATTTGTGGCCTGCGCCCCCAGAACGTTTTCGTAGGATACCGATTCGGTCTCCGAGTCGTAAGCCGAGCTCAAGGAATCGCTGTCTTCAGCTGCTACCTCAGGATGTTCCAATAACCAGCCAATTATCGATTCTGGGGTGGTGAGATTGTCTGGACCGATAGCTGAAATACGTTGACGAATATACAATCTGAATAGGATAAGGATGCAAAATGAACAAAAACAACCCAGGCATTCGAAGCCATTCGAAGTCCGTGGAGTTAATGTCAACGTTAAATATCAACTTGACATGCATGATTCATGAAATGGAACCATTCGCGATAGGTGCTAAGCGATACGCTACCTAGCGGTGACTCGTGAACCACTCGAAGTGGTATAACCACCGAACTCTCTGGAGGATAACCCACAGAAAAACTTAACCTCTGTTCTGTTTATGTTCGCTTCTGATGTGAAAGGTGTACTTCCAGCAGTTTTTCGAGAGATGTTCTGGTGAAATACATGTGAAATCATATCGTTTTTCTCGTTTCAGTTATTTTTTGGTGACAAGACACCTATGTCACAATGTCACAAACATCAAAAATATGAAAACAAAACAAAAACGACACCACTTCGAGAAGTTTGAGTTGTTACCATGAGATAGTGCTACGTGTTATTTTCTATCGCGAATTGGAATTAATATTTACTTACTTGCAGGCATCCAAATAATAATGAATTTGGCATGTTGTTTATAATGCATTATTTCATTTTTGTCTGTTACGTCTGGAGATTATTCAAGATGGCCGCACCAAGATGGCGAACAAGTTTTGTGATTATGAGTCGATTCAACATTGTCATTTATGGCTTATCGGGTTCGGAAATTTGGGATTATGGTTTCTTGAAATTAACTATTCTACTCCATCGATTCAAAATATTTTCATGATGATTCGAAATTCAGAATTCTAAACTACCTACACGGCTCCAATGAATGAAGAATTTCAAATGGGAGAAATGCCTACGTGTCAATTTGGGAAAATCAAGTTGATAAAATGAAACTAAAATTATTTAGGTTAGGCAATTCAATTCGCACTTTGCGTCTTCTAGTTTGCGGTGTTGCCACGTTCACAAGTCGGTGTTCATAGGTGAAGAAACCGAGCAGTCCATAAATTACGGTCTTATATCCATATTGAATATAATGCGTCCGGCATAAAGCTGACTACATATGGGAAAAAAATTGTTATTGAAATTTGTGAAAAACTCTGATGGACTTTCGTTTATCCATGTCTGACAATTGAAAAATCCGCTGCGACTGACCTCAGATTTGATGGAAATTTGAAAAAAAAAATTTATTGACAAAATGTGTTTGGAATCCCATTTACCAATTTTGAATCTAATTGAAGAAAAAAATTAATTATCTGGAAACAGCTTTAGTAACCTAAATAACATAAGTTTGGGTCAAATCAAAACTAATGGAATAGACATTTTGCGGGAGATTAGTTATGAGAACACGATTTCTTCTTGTTACTAGGTGTAGTCATGCCCTGTATATTCAATATTCTCAACCGTAAATAAGATTTGAACCAACTATTATTTGTAATTCAAACTCAATAATGCAATATTTATTCTTGCAAAATTCAATATTTTTTGGTACCACATACTATTTTTTTCAATTCCCGGCAAATCTAAAGTCACGTGATATAAATTTCAAGTTGTTATACATGCAGAAACAAACCAACATTAGAGTTTTTCAAAAATTTCAACAATGTTTCTTCTATAAGTAGCCAACTTTATGGCGGACGCTGAGTAATCAGAAGGCTACTTTTCAACTCTCAAAACATTCTGATAATAATTTGTTGACGAATTTGGCAATCATGTAGCTTTCTAACCCTTCCTATGAACCGCTGTGACTTCATTTGTGATTTTGGTACCTCAAAACCGACCAAAAAATATCTATAAAAAAAACAAACTGATGTGGAATTATTGAATCAATAAAAAAACTTAGCCCAGTCGCCCACTGCTCCCTACCCACCCAGAGACTTGATAGCGCACTCCACAGCCTTCCTCGTGAACCCCATCTCGACGATCTGCCCCACCATCGGGTGCACCTGCGCCTCCCCCTCCACCTCCCGCCTCTTGCCCGCCCGCTCGCCGACCACGCTCTCCGCCGAGCTCTCACTCTCGGGCGTCGCCTGCCCCACGTCGCCGCCCGCCGGCCCCGCCCGGTCGTTGTCGATGCCGCCCGACGGCTCGCCGCCGCCCCCGCCGCCCTCTGCGGCGAGGTACTGGCTGAGGTTGAGGGCGGCCAGCCGCATCTCGCGCAGGCAGAAGCCCGGCTTCAGCGGGGAGGGTTGGGTGGCTCGCGCTAAGAGTTTTTGGATGAGCAGGACGGGCGGCTGGCTGAGCTCCTCCTCGATGGATTGTTGCTCCTGGGATTGGTCCATGCCGTTCACGGGGTACCTGCGACGATGGGCGGACGTTGTGTGAAAGAAAATGGGATACCCATCTTGAAAGGGTTGTCACGAGGGAATGAAAAATGAGAGAGAATAATCAATAGGGGAATAGAACCACGATAGAAATATTGTTGATTGGTAAGATAGCAAGAATAGTGTTACGGACTGTGCCGTGTTCCGAGAATACCGGAGACCGTGTCTCGACGGCGCGCGACTGCTTGTGATTTACGGCCTCGCGATAACATCAGTCGCCGTCGTACCTATAATGGGGAAGTTTCCTTCGAACTGATTTTCATGAAAGTATTGTTTGATTAACAAGTATTGTGTTTCAGCTGTCTAGATATACTGTTGGAATCATCCTAATAATTTTAATTTTCAAATTACAGCGATATAAAATTTTCATGGCGGAACACTCTGACGTACTAATTAGATTTAGTAACATTTGGGGATATTTGTTGGTTATGAGTTTCTGAACTTTATTCGGTTGAGCCTACGGACTGAAAAAAGAAGAAGTAGAAAGCTGTTGCTTGCACTGTTGCCAGATTGAAGTCAATAATTTCTTGGATGAATCGAAATATTCATCAAAACATGATGGAATATTTTCAGAGAAAAATTGCCAATATCAAAATTATTTTTTACCTGGCCATAATTTCAGAATGAAAAAATAATCCATTTCAATATTCGTCTTGTCTATAATCAACATTCCCTTGGGCACCGGGATGGAATTTCAAAATATAATTCAGTTTCAACTTGAATTATTGAACAAATAATGATACATTGGATATCATAGCAATACCAAGATGTTAATGCAGAATATCAGACTATTCAGACATTTAGATACTTCTGGCAACTGTGTACAGGCGCAAAAGTGCTAGCGGGCGTCAAGACATTGATGAAAAAAAACACCCGACAACATCACGAACCTGAGAACCTTGCGCAGCCTGCGCTGGTTGGACTGCAACACCCTGGTGGCATTCAGCGCGTAGAGCACGTTCTGCTGCGTCCGCAGGAGCGCCATGTTAACCTTGCCGTGCAGCGGCCTCCTGTCTCCCAGCGTGTTCCTCACCATCAGCAAGCTGGCCCACGTCTTGACGAGGCCCTCCCCCATCGGCATCCTGTCGAAGCTGAACTCCAGCGGCTCCACCAGCTTCAGCCCGCTGATGTTGGCCTGCTTCACCTCGCCGGTGGAATGCGTCTGCACGCAGCACAGCTTGCCCTTCGGGCTGAACCTGTTTGTTGTTGTCGGTTTGTTTATTAAGTGGCTTGAGTGTTTAATTTGTTTTTAACCACTGCAAGGCATGCCCTAGCTTACGAGTTGGCAGAGTTAGGGTCGGTTGCATAAAGATTTAACAGACGGTTAAAAATATTTAATTTGTTTATAACCATGGCAACGCATGCCTTAGCTCGCGGCTTAGCAGAGTTAATTCCACGTTAACAGAAGGCTTGACGGGCTTTTCTGCAACCGGCACTTAATCGCACGATAAATCACCAGAAGGCTAGATGAACTTTTTTGCATCCGGCACTAATTGTTCAAATTAAGCGCTCCTTCTAGGACAGCAAAGCTCCTGTTCCAAGCACAGAATCGTTCCATATCATTGATTCATTGATCAAAGACTCAGAAAACCTCATCGGTCAGTGTCTATGACGTGGCAGTGAAAATTGTGCAATGCCACAAAGTAGAAAGAAGGTGTTCAAAATTGAGAAAATTGAATACGAGGCAATTGAAAGAAACCTCACAAAAATCAGTAAACTAAAACACCACACAGTATACACACTTACATTTACATGTTTTCAATTTTTCTTAGTAGAAGAAAACTAGTATATTTTTAAAAATTCGCCCTTCAAAACATTAACGAAACTCATCGAGATGGACTTCGTGACATTGTCATGTTGAGGTACTCACGTATTTTGGCCTCCTGAAAAAGAATCCGAAGTCAAAACTCTATATAGTTACGTAAATACACCATTTGACATCTCGAATTTCTGCTATTAAAAACACAGAATTCGTCATTCATTCGACTAAAAGACCACACACGCCTATATTAACTTGTTTTCCATACTTCTTAGCGAAATAAAATTAAATTCTTTAAAAAATGTACCATTCTTCGAAACGTTAACAAAACACGATATTTTGATCTGTCAACTTGAGACTGTCACAAAGTGATTGTTCAGTTCCCGCCAGGTTCCGTTCTCGATGAGTTTCTTAAATGTTTTGAAGGGCGAATTTATCTACATATATGCGTCGATAACCTCAACAATTGAAAATAGCGGTAAAGCTCCGAACCTGGTGACGGTGCCGAGACCATTGTCTACCTCTGCCACGGCCCCTATCCTAGGCCGGGCGTCCCAGGCTCCTATGACGTTCAAACAGGCCGCCACCATGTAGTGCTGCTGGTCAGACGCGGTTTGGTCTCCCATCATGGTCGGTGCCTATGAATAAATAATAAATAAATAAATTGTATTTTCCTTTTGACAATTATATTGCACATTGTCGTCGCAATAGTAAACTACAGACGAGACTACAAACTAAATAGAACTATATTCCTCCAGACTGTGATAACTGTTACATATGAGGAATTATTTTAATCTTTTCTTGAATGAAGACAATGATTTACATTTTTTATACTGATTGGCAATATGTTCAAAATTCTGAAAGCTTTTTTTCAAGCTTTTTCAACAAGAATTGTGGATACTCTCACCGTCAGTCACTTATTGTATGCCGATGATTTAAAGATACCGGGTGTTTCACAGTGGATGGAACATTAGAAGTATCTGGAGAACAGAAACACAGATCATTTCGAAAATTTGTGGACGTGGATAATCAAACTTGCTCTATCCGTCTAAAATATTTTCATCAATACAGTGTTGCCGCTTATGTCGAAAAGTATCAACAACTTTGTTATTTCAAATGAAACACCCTGTATTTTATTTCATTTTTAGATTCTTCCTGAAGAGCTGATTTCGTCGATCTATCATACTTGGGGTATAGCGCGAAATATTACAGAGATATAGGGTGTGAAAAATCGAGATTTTTCAACTTTAGGAATTTTTTTTGTCGAAACTAATCATTTCTGATCAAAACGGCTTACATATCCCTATCTTAACTTTTCATTTACTATCTACTGACATTTAATAGAAACAAATAGAGGGTGATGTAAAACTCAAAATTCTGAACCACCCGTATTTGTTTCAATTAAATATCAATCGATGGTAAATGGAAAGTTGAGATAGGGACATGTAAGCCGTTTTGAGCAAGAATGGATAGTTGAGGCACAAAAAAATTCCTAAATTTGAAAAAACTCGATTTTTCACACCCTATATCTCTGTAATCTTTCGCGCTATACCCCAAGTATGATAGTTCGACGAAATCAGCTCTTCAGGAAGAATCTAAAAATGAAATGAAATACAGGGTGTTCCATTTGAAATAACAAAGTTGTTGCTACTTTTTGATAGAAGCGGAAACGCCGCAGTGCTGAAAGTATTTTAGATTGATAGAACAAAACTGATCACCCAAGAAACCAAATTTTCAGAATAATCCTACGTCCTGTTCTCCAGAAACGTTTAACCTACCATCGACCGTGAGTCACCCTGTATACCATAAAATTAACTCCAGAGAGGACTGTTATCTTCTTCAAAACAATCTTGATAGCCTCAATGCCTGGTGCATCAAGAACAGCTTATTTCTTAATGTTTCTAAATGCCATGTTATGTCCTTCACCGCCAAGCTGAATCCAATTATCCACAATTATAGACTAGACAACGAGGTATTGAACCGACCTGACACTTTCCAAGATCTAGGAGTAATTTTCGACAAAAACTTTCTTTTGGAAATCATATCCAGCAAGTCACCAAAAAAACTTATAGATCATTAGGATTCATTATCAGAGTGTCGAAAAATTTTGGAAGGAATGAGAAATCGCTGTTGCAATTATATTTCACGCTTGTTAGATTCACTTCTGAGTATGCATCAATAGTTTGGGCACCATATTATCAGGTATATATATCTGATTTAGAAAATATCCAACGAAAATTTTTGAAGTATCTATGTTTTAAATTGGATGGAAAGTACCCAGATGTGGGTTATCCACATGAGCAACTTCTTTCAAGATTTTCAGTTGATTTACTTGAATTTCGTCGAAATAGGTCACAAGTTATCTTTCTTTTCAATCTCATTCACAACACTTTGGACTGCAGCTGCATTTTGGAAATGTTGAACTTTCATATTCCTAGATTCACATCCCGGAAAAATAATACTTTCTACCTTCCGCTTTGTCACACTAATGTAAAACTTCATGCACCTGTTTACAAGATGTGCTCCACATATGACAAGTTGAATGAAACCATTGACATTTTTTGTTGCAATTTGACCTCCATAAAAAAACTGGACTGTTCTGTTTTTTCTAATAAGTGATATTAATGTAATTAGCTAATATGTTTGAATAATTCTTACTGTATTTTCCTATTCTGTAATTGGATCTTGTATCTGTAGAATAGTGTAATTTTAAAAAAAAAAAGAATCGGAAGTCGAAACACTATTATCGTGAATACACCATTTGACCTCTCAAATTTCTGCTAATAAAATCCCAAAATTCGTCCTTCTTTCAACTAAAATACCACACACGCTTACATTTTCTTGTTTTTGAACACTTTTTATCAAAAAAAAAATGATATTTTTAAAAGAATGTATCATTCTTCGAAAACACGAGACTTTGATCTGTGGACACTGTCACAAAGTTCAGCTCCCATCATGCTCGGTTCTCGATGGGTTTGTTGAATCAAAACGAAGCTAAAAACTCAAAGTCGGTCGACCACAAAATATAATGGGAAATTCAAAAAAAATTGTAACTAGTTTCGGCTTAACAGCCATCATCAGACAAAAGTAATCAGTCTAGAAAAAATAGTTATACATTTCAAAAAATTGATGTGCCTACATACCCAATATTCAGTGAAAATTTATATAAAAAACTATGTCAGCGCCAAGATTCAGTGTGAGGTAAAGACAAACCAAAAATTGTGTTGATGGTTTTTAAATTTGCTGGACCACCAGAAGAAACAATCCATCATAATTGATAGGCAAGAGTTGAACATCATCCTCCAAGATGGTTGTCTTAACTACAACTGGCTCAAAATTATTTTTATGAATGTGAAATGAAGTAGTGACATTGACAAATGATTGTTAAATAACAGTTGACATAGAACTATGAAAATTGAATAAGATTTGGTATAAATATGATATAAAATAAAAAAATTTAAGATGGAAGAAATTGTGAAGGTGGAAGATTCAGTATAAATTAAATAATATGTTAAATGTTTTGAAGGGCGAATAAGGTTAGGTTCGGTATATCATACATGCCTCGCTCAAGAGGTACGCGGCCAGGTTCAGCTTCTGGATCAGGATGGCGTTGAGGACCTGGTTCCAGCCCAGCAGACCGTGCAGGGTGCGCAGCAGTTGGACCATCTCCTGGGCGACGGTGCTGCTGTGGGACTGCGTGAGCAGCACCGGGGACTTGGTGGTGAAGAGCGGCTTGTTGCCGGTGTCGTACGCGCACGTCAGGACGGTGCGGCCGAGGATGGTGAGAATTTTCTCGAGGAAGGCTGGGATCTCGGGGTTGTCCATGTCCCAAGACTGCAGCGCTGTTCCCATGAGGCGGATGGTTAGGATCTGGAACGAAGAGTTTTCATTCAGCGCTTTCCTCGCAAAGGAAGTATGCATTAAAATCAGATTTATTATCTTCAAACCAATTCAGATTCAGAGAGAATAAAGGGCAGATGATGCAATAAATACTTATAAATCCTTACATAATGAAGAGATATTGAGATATTTTAAGAATTGAAAAATGCATTTGATACAGTTTATGGTTGTGGAAATACCTGGGAAGAAGTAGTATCACATGCTGAATTGATTTGTCGATAATCTTAATCATGATTTACTAACTTTAAATTTGAAAACATCTAATTGTATGACATTGACATCTCATGAGAATATACAAAAAAAATTATAAACCGGAAATTTATATTGTTCCATACTTCAAAAGTGAAAAACAATGGAAGGGTATTAAACATGTTACCAAAGTTGATATAGTAAAATATCCGGGGATTCACCTAGATTGCAACCTTGAGTGGTATAAACAATGATTCAGATTATTGAGAATTATTATTAGTAATGAATTGATTATCAGTTTTTTGATTGCATCTTTCAGTCTATCTCAGCCTACAGTATAATAGGGAGCCCTATAAAAACATGTATTTTTTTTTCGAGGCGTCGACTGCTATGGTCATTGGCCTTTCACTTACGTGTATGTTTAATTTTGGTTTTATATCTCACGTGGTTCTGAAAAACGAAAACGATGGTGACTTTGAAACCACTTATATCAATTCAAAAATATAACTCGAAAGTAATATTCAAAACACCTTTTGAATATTCAGTTTTTTTTTCCAAACCAGAAAGCGGTTTACATACACGAGCAGTCATGCATCGAGTATGGAGTAGGGAGTATCATTATTCTCAGGGAATTGAGAGCGGCGTTTAGTGAAGAGTTTGGTGTAGTGTCTCGTGTCCAGTCTCTTCTTTCTTGCACAATATAAATGAGGAATATGTATTCTTATAATTTATTTTATGTTGCTATCCATTTTTCCTGATATGTATAAATTTGCATATATTATGCATATGTCACATTTTTGATCTTCGAACATAATATCTAAAACGTCACACATTTATCTACCTCAAACAAAAGACATACACTCACCTGTTTCGGCAAATTCAACTCATTTCCTCCCGTATTGCCGGGTGGTGCCAAAAAACTGAGTAGCATTCTTATCCAAGGCTTGGTGCTGAAAGCTCTACACAACTGCTCAGTTTGGCAGATGTTTCTCACCAGAGACAGATTTATCCATTCCGAAATGTTCGAATTCAAGGTGGCGCAAAACAGGCTAGTCAGGCTGTGGACTGTGTTCGGGTGTAAATCGTTCTTTGAGAGACCGGTGCTTATCGCTATGTTTCTCAAAAAATTTATGGCCATGTCGCGCAGCAGTTTGATGAGATGATTATCTTTGGCTAGTTGAGATCCTGTGAAACATAATTATTCAGCATGTATCACCAAAAAAAGTGTTTCATGATTTGGGAATAATAATTCAATCTAATACTCTACCACATACTGTTCAGGTGTATTTTAAATAAGGAAAAATGCGCGAAAATATAATTTTATAATATACTTATCCATTGACCATTTGTCAAATTCATATTTTTAAACTGAATAGACAGTATTCGAGTTTTTCATATATATATATGTTTTGTACTTTCGTGCATGTTTTGGTGAATCACTGGAAATAAACCAAATTATTTTATTAGCGGATATTTAGAAAACATTCTCTTACTATCAGTTGATTGTGCCGATACCATTATTAGAAACATTTTTGCAACAAATATCGAAAAATTCCAACATATTTCATATATTTTCCGAAGAAAATGTCAATATAAAAATGTTTAATATGTACGGTGTGAAGGAAACTGTCCTATCGATATGAAGTGACATTGTCATCGAGCATATTGTTTCCAGAAATTCACTGAAACTATAGTATTTCAAGGGCAAATACCTCATCAATAATGAATCCTCCTGATTTTTTTTCTAAGGACCGGCAAAGTCAAAAAGTCGTATGAGCCTCTACTTAAGAAAAATCGTTGTTAGCTCACCACGATCACTGGGTTCTTCCGTTTCACTTTCAGAAGTGACAGGTGAAGGTGGAGAGGCTAAATTCAGATCGTATTTTCCCTCGATGCCCATTCTGTAGCTGTTGGTGGTGCCGTTGCTCCACTCTACCCTCACCCAACCGTCATCCCCTAATTCTCCTATCACTCTTCCCTCGCCCGGTGGATTGCCATCCTGAAGAAGTGAATTATTATAACGGCGTCCAAATGATACATAGAGATGAATTTATTTTTACATATTGGCATGATTTCAAAAGGAATCAATATTGTATCATCCTAAAACGCTCTGAAGGAATATATTTTTCCAGACTTCTCATTGAAGTGAATAAACGCCATATTGCGCAGTTTTTAGAACTTTGATTGTCTTGCTCATAAATTGGTTACAGTTGTTTCAGTCTTGCTCACAACTTTATTAGTATTCGTATACTTCAATGATTTGTTATGAAGGGAATGGGTGTAATACTCTGAAACAATTTATCCACGCTCAGTAGGTGAGATCACAAACGCGTAAATTTGGTTCAAATGTGCTTGTAGTTGAAATATAGTACTAAGATATATAATAAAATATTATTTAATGTTCAAATGAACGCCGCTGTGAAACTTACAAATTCGAATAACAACATCATGGCCACTTCTTGTGACGTCACGAATTACCTGATACTCATTATAAAAAAATATTATGAATATCACTCGGCAACGCTGCAAAACATTATTCTTCGACGCACTCGCTGATGGTTTCCACAGTGCTCAAACGGAAATTTTTCTTTGGAAATTTATTTTGAAAAACTTATAGCGAAAAAAATCCTACCGCTCATCTTCTGGATGTTGTGATATATCTTTTGGGAAATTAGCGATCTCACCTATTATTATTCTTGTTAACATTTTTTTCAAACGTATTACTCACATATGCCGGCGCATGTCTATCTCTTCTTGAAACTTATAGGAACACCATGATGGAATAAATCGAGTTAGAAAGTTGAATCAGATAAAAGTTGTGCAATTCCAAGCACTATCATATGGTTTTCGCAACTCAATTGCTATAACTATTTTCAATCTCCAAATAACTGAAGTGTGTAAGAATCACACCGTATAGTCACGTTTATCCGTTGATTCATTCCACTGGTGACAAAGCTTATCGTTTGGTACGGTAAGAAATAATGAGTTTTTTATCTAAGCAGAAAGTGATTCACAGATGAGCAGTCAGTCATGTAATGAATATAAATTAGGAAGTATCATTTTTCTCAGGGAATTGAGAGTGGCATTTGGCGAAGAATTTGGTGTTGTGTCTCGTGCCCAGCCTGTCTAAAAACTGTTTGTAGAAGAAAATTCCAGTCGAAAATGATGATTTTCGAAAAAAAAAATGGTTTTCGAATAGATAATTTTCTAAAATGTTGTTCTCAATAAAAAATTCCGCGAACCATACTTCCCCATTGACGACACGCAATCCTCACCTGGTCCCCCCACTTCCAATCGCCCCCCCGCACCACCTTCGTCCCCAGCCGCATCATCGCGGCCAGCTCGGGCCCGGCCGGGCAGCCGCCGCCCGCCCGCCCCGCGCCGCCCTCGGCCGCGTCCGCGTACAGCACGTAGAGCTCCGCCCTCCTGGCGGGGCCGCCCACGCCGCGCTCGCTGCCCGCCAGCCGCAGCAGCGATAGCGCCGAACTGACGGCGCCGCCGCCCGCCAGAGGGCCCAGCTGGGCGGCGGTGTGCCGGTCGCTGGACAGCAAGCCCAGCAGGGCGACCATCGCGCGCGCCCTGGGCAGGTCGCGCAGCAGGCCGTGGGTGCCCTGGTCGAGGCTGACCTGGCGAAAATATATCAGAAACAAAATTATCTTTCTGTCGTTCAATCTTAATAAAAGGGAAGCAACTTTGAAATTTTGTGTTGTTGTTTTGTGTTGTTGTTTTGTGTTGTGCATAAATCCACCTTTTTTGCACCTTTCGAATGCCTTGGTATTTCTTTTTGTATTTTCACCGAGATTTATTTAGCTGTGTCATGTCTTTGTACGTTTCTTGTGGGTCAGTCATTCTTGTTTGTTGTCCAATGTAGCGCTCCTAATAAGCCTATCCAGAACACGTGATCAAAAATGGATGCCTTGGGGCATGGGTTTGATCACATGTGTTTTTGTGTTTACAGTTTTAATTCGCTGTTTGAAGGTTTCAAAAGTGAATACAATGGCTTGTGATAATAAAAGTGATTATCTGTTATCGTTAGAGACTGAAGATAAAGACATTGCATTACGGTATAAGGAAAAAATCAGAGTCATTCAAGGCATCGATCCTTTCACTCTGATGGATCAGTTAATGCAGCTGGTTGTCCTAAAATTTGAAACCACATTTCGCAACAAATGCCTTCATGAAAAGTTATGTAACTTTTTACCGTTCAAAAAATGTTTAGCACATACTTTAGCATACTTTAGTTTAACTTCTGTGAGATCTTCCCTTTTGATAGCTTTCAACCATCTTTCTCTTCGGATTTTTGAGAGTTCATTCAATTCTGTTTTGTGTGCAAAATGTAGTACAGTGGGTATATTGAAAAACTTCCACACTTCCCACACTTAACAACACAACAAGTATGTGTCATGTTTTTGTAGCTCTATCTTCAATTTTATGATAAAATTCACAAATCACAATATAGTCTAAACACAGAATATTCACAAATGAATGTTTATATTCGTTCTGGAGTTAAAACTTATTTCAAATTAAAATCACAAGTTCTAATGCACTCAAACGGTTTGTTTGCCCCAAGGTATCCATCTTGAATTTGATTTGACAGCGTCTTGTTGGTTTAGTCCAAGGATGGTGAACTAGAGAAGGATGGTTCATTCAAGCGATTTTTTCGGCCAAAAGGCGTGGCTTCCGAAGGCGCGCGATGACGTAGTCAACGGCCCTGAATTCAAAATTATTAATGCTGAATATCACTAAATGGGCATTAAAAGTAATTTTACTGTGATGTACCTTTTTATAATCGATACATATTGATTATTGATGGTTACTAATATCATATGGCTTCAAATATTAGTAATTTTTGTGAGCAAAAACTCCTTGATTCACAAAAATTCCTGAATGTCCACCCAGAAAATAATACTTGAGATAATTTAACGTTTACAAAACAGGGAATATGCCTATTCCATAAATAGGTAAGTACCTAATACCTACCTTGAAAACAATTTCATATTGAAAATAGAGAAATTTCAATCAAGAATTCATATAGGTACTGATGAATGATGCATGTAATATGTATTTGTGCATATATATTATTTAATGCACAGGTTATTGAAAGTTCATAGTTTGAATTGAAATTAATATACCTGCCTATTTCATCAAGTTTAACAATTATCAGTGAATGGTGAAAATAAAATACATTCTTTATTTTAAATTATGGGTACCTTACATTATACATAATAATAGGTATATAAATATATTGACATCAATTTCGATTTTCTCATTAGCTGACTATTCTCTTCATTTATACATTCGACTCTACTATAGATGCAATCCAGGTTTTTTCTTTATTTGCAGGTTTTTATATCCTCATTATAGCTCGAAGTATACAAAATTCCTGAATCTGATTACATGGAACATCATAAAATAATGAGAATATGTACTCCTTTTTCATAACACATTTTCATCTACCCATTTTTTAGATCTCTTTCTTAAATTTGGTTGGACAAATCACAGCTCTGATGTATGCGACTTGTATCAGGATTCACAACATCTGCATGTTAACAACTCATCCACCTTTTCAAATAAGTATCTCAAACAAAATCAGTGCCTTTTGGAAATGTGTGGTAAATAATACTGGAATCCTCTTGGTTTTTGTCCAAAAATAGCAAATCTGCTACCAGGCATACTGGTTATCAGATGGTATATGAAATTGAAATGATTTCATAAACACTACACACTTTTCAATGGAGGTGATGTAATAATTTATTAATATTTATCCACACTACTAAATATTCTTACTGAGTAATTTGATTATACCTACGATTATTGAAGAACTCTGTTTAAAAAAAAACAATTTGTACAGCCACAATCCACAGTATGAATATCGAAACATAAATGTAAACAAAGCTTGAGGGCCGCCAGTGACGTCACGATCGCGTCGTTCGATGTGCCAACATTGCGTCTTATGGCAATGAACCATCCTTCTCTAGTTTATTTACCATCCTTGGGTTTAGTCTATACCCTAATAGTTCGGCTAACCTTGGCCTTGCTCGGCTTGGCCGGTACGTCACGCACAATGTGCGCGCGCAGCTCGTCCTTGCACCACTCAGTGACGGCTAGCTGCGCCAGCAGCACTTCGGCCTTGTGGTGGGGGGTGACGAGGTCGAGACCGTCGAGGCAGTGGCGCGGGTTGTCCTTTTTGTCCAGGCGCAGGTAGCCGTTCAGCAGGGCGTACTTGACGGAGGGCAGCAGGTGGGGCTCGTGCAGCAGATGGTTCATCATTTGCAGGCCTTCTTTACGCGTCTTGCATCTCTTCACCTACAATATTATTTATAATAATGTTTGTTTTATTAAGGAAGAAGTATACATGTCCTTATAAATGAGCAATTAGTAAATATAAATAGTGACAGAAGCTGCAGAAAAAAACACTACTTGTGCGTGATAAACATGCAGAATAGGAAAAATCGATTAATATAATCCCTTTATGAATACCTATTTAGTGGTTATGCTACTAATACGAATTTAATGACAAAAAAATACATTTCACCAACTTGGAAATATAGGTACAAAAAATCAATTTAGAATCAAACAAGGAACCTGTTATTATCTTCTTCAACTTGTTGCTTCAGTACATGACAACACTTCCAGAAACATATACAATGTGAACAAATAATAAAACAAATACATATAAAACTTCCTCAACGGACCAATTTTGAATCAGATTGAAATACAAAAATACCACTTTATTCTTCAATTCTTACCTACAAAGAAACATTATACATTCTTGTTTTATCTGGAAACAGCTTCAGTAACCTAAATCATATAAGATTGGGTCAAAACTAATAAAATATTTGTGCAGTAGACATTTTGCGGAAAGAATATTTATTATGAAAACACGATTTAGTCTTATCACTAGGTGCGGTCATATATATTGATGCACATGAGCTTAGTCAATATTCTTAACCCATAAATGAAATTTTAACTAAAACTTGATAATGTATTATTTATCCTTGCTAAATTCAATATTCTTCGGGACCAGACAACTTTTTTAAAATTCCCGCCAAATCTGAGGGCAAATGATATAAGTCGCAAAGGATTTTTTTTAGTTGTCAGAATAGCATAAACGAATGGTCAACAGAAATTTTCAGAAATTTCACTACCTATCAAAAATGTTTCCCATATGTAGCCAACTTTGAAATGTTGTCAAGTTTGACATGCTGGACCCAAACAATTCGAGACCGAATATGTTGTTGCATGGATTACAATTTTTCAGTTCTTAGTTATGATGAAACAAATTATGCTAGGTATTGATTTTGAATTCAGATTATGAATACAAATGTGATTAATATTATCTCAGATAATTCGATTAATGCCATTAATGACAGACTGTTGAGGATGAAGTAACCATAATCGACTCCTAATTGATTGTATTCGTTCATTTTTCATAAAATCAATTCTGAAACCAGTGGTGCACCCGGTACAGTATTTTTACTAACTCATTATGTACTCACCTGGTTATACATAGCTTTTCTGAGTACTTCAACGTCACAGCCCGACTGAACGATAAATTCCACAATGGAATGCATCATACCGAGATTCTCAGAGCTGACTTTCTTCATTTGCTTCTCGTGTATCCTGGAAACGACCCCAGTCAGAAATATCTGCACGCTCTCGTTACTAACGACACTCTCGGTTTTCTCCGCTGTCCACTTCTCCTCAGAGTCGGTCTTATTCTCGCCGAAATTCTTGGCATGTCTTTGCTCACTCCTCGAGTTCAGCGAATCCACCATGGCCCTACTCTCCGCCGAGGCTCTATAGGCGCCATTTTTGATCTCGTTGTTCACATCGTCTGTCTCGCTCTTGCTCTCCGATATCTTTCCATCAGAAGTGGCCTTTTTCACTGTCTTGCTGACATCTTCGCTCGACTTGTGGCGTTCCATGCTCTGCGACTGAATCGTTGCGTTGACTATATCCTCGGGCTTCTGTATGTCCGACGTGTGGCGGCCGCACTTCAGCTCCTTGATGACCTTCTTCACCAGGGTCCTCACTCTGGGCTCCCTGTACAGTATGTTGACTTTCTTGAAGGCCTCCATTTCGATGCTGACGGCCGGTTTGGTTTCGTATAGCAGGAACCGGCATTTTTCCAGGAGCGGGATGCAAATCTCCTTGTAGCCCTTGTTGGCGTCTTGCCGGGTTTTGATCAGACTCCATTTTGTTTGGTGGACGACTCTGATGACCTCGCTGATCGACTTTGGAATCTTGGCGCTGGATTGGGCTGCGTCTGGGACAAAACCAATTGAGATACGAACGAAAACAGTTGATGTACACAAACTTACATGCTTCTAAAATGGGTAGCAAAACATAACAGAGTCCTAAGTGTTTCAACAGAACCGCAAAAAGAACTCTACCGATCTCTTCTATTGGATGCTCAAAGGAAAAGTCCACTCTAGTGAGGAAATTATTAGCCTTGGAATGTTGTTCTACTATCGCCAGGAATGCTATGACGTAGGGGTCCTAGGAAAAGTTGCGGCTAAGACATGTTTATGCGAACAAACGAGTGGAGAACTTACTGACAATCTGCTTTCGGCTAAAGCGTTTATAAAGGATTTTATTCTTTCTGCAGGCAGCTGGGAGTATTTCAGTGTCTTCTGCGATATATTCACTTTCGGTTCTGTTGGAGTATTACCTGCAGTTGAATTTGTGCTGCGGGACTCTCCCTTCTCTTCTTCGTAGGGATTAGGTGGTTGATCAAGCTGAAATTGATTCGAAACAGTCAAAATTCTTCCGAAAGATTTCTAATTATGATAATACGGTTACTATAGCCAAACTGAGTCAATCACAAGGGTAGTTGGATAAGCAAATGAAAATAGTGAAATAATTTGTTAATTCGATACATCCACATATTCATTAAAAAAAACTAAATCGCACATTTTTACTGACACATTTGTAGTTGATTACGATTATATTTGTAGATAAGGTAACGTGAAATTGTCTATTGAATATTTATGCTTTCGAAAATCACCATATCTATGAATAAAAGGAAAAACACAAACATATTTCGTATCTTTACCAGTCTTATTCTCACTGTAGGAAACACGTTCTAATACAGAGCTGACTCACGCCATAGATAAAAATCAGCTTATTCAGTATTATATCGGTGCGAGTTCATAATATGCGAAAAAATATCACGAATTAACTCAGATTGCTGTGAATTTTTGATTTTTGATGAGCAGATAAATCGATTACTACCAATATATACAACATCCACTGATAACATTTATTGGATGCGGTCATCATACAAATCTATGATGATCGACAGATAGAAAAAAATCTTAACGTGAGTCGCTCGTGGTGAAACCTAATTGATAGAGCTGTCACCAGTTTTTATTGCATTCAAGGTGGATAGAGTATGGTGAAACAGGTCTTCAATTGTTTCTACAAAAAATTGTGGACCATTTGAGAAGCGTAGTAATATTTCCTTGAACTGGATGAAGATGGCGGCAAGATTCATTATCAATGAAGATTTCTGTTGGTGATATATTTTCAGTAAAACTAGAAGATTTGGAAAAATTATCAATATTTTGACAATCGCAGTACAGATAACACAGATAACAGATGCACAGATTATGTTATACCAACACCACTTGTGCTAACTTCAGGAAATATAACCTCGGTTTGAAGTCAAAAGTCTTCAGGTATTTCTACTGTTTGTTAAATGAATATATGGAATATATGGAAATATTGGAGACATGCAAAGTACCTCTTGTCTTACGAAAAACAGTCGATAAAGAACTGGGCATCTTAGGAGCATTTATGTTAGTAAAATAGGATTTTGTGGAAGTATTCAAAAGGATCGATTTAAATACCAACACGACTCAATGAACCTTTTCAGATTGCTGTCAAATTAGACCTGCTGGACTCAAATCAAACTACATATCCACGCATATTTTCGCTCTGTCATTCGAGTAGAAATATCTTGTAGCAGCTTGAATTATCTTTGTTTGAAGTCAGTTCTTCAGACATATTGTTACTTATAGACTATCAACTGTGATATGCTGCATACATTTTTCGAAATGTGAATGTTTGAATCGGAATGTTTTCGTTGTAAACTATAAATGAAAAAAATCTCGGGACAAAACCTCGGCTTCTTCATAATTCCTTGCGAATTATACTTCAAATCAATGCAAGAGTTATCCTTTGATTGTTAGGGAAAGTGGATACAAGTTCTACAATCAAAACAATGTCCCTCCAAAACCCGCGCGTCCCCATTCTCACCTGCAACCCCCCACACAAAAACGGCGCCTCCATCCACTGCGACGACGCCACCTCCTCCGGCGTCACCGCCAAACCCCGCCTCAACCCACCCGCGTGCGCGCCCAGCAGATACCCCAAACTCCTCTCCGCATCGAGCAGTGCCAGCCCCACCCGCAGCCCGTCGGCGTCGCGACGTCTTGCGTCGGGACGGCCGTACCCGCCGACGAGGCAGTCGTCCTGCACGTCGTAGACGCGGTCGCCGACTACGGCCCACCGGCCGCCGTCGAGATTGTGGTTCTCGAGGTCGGCCGGACGCACCAGGGGCGGCTCCTCGGGCGGCCTGAGGGTCGGGCGGGTCTGGGCGACTCCGGGCCACGCCAGGTCGTCAGCGTCGTGGGATGAGGCGTCGGGGGTGAGGCGGCACAGGCGGTCGAGGGCGTTGAGGAGGCCGTCGAAGACGCGCAGCCAGGGCAGCGGAGCGAGGAGGGTGGCCAGTTCGCGATCGAGGAGGATGAGGCTGGCTAGGAGTTCGGGCAGCAGTACGGCTGGAAGGTTAGCGAGCGTTATGCGGTGGGCAGCCGACACTCGTGTAGACCATATTAGTTGGGTTGTAGAACAAGGTGGATGGATATAGGATGGTGAAACAGCTCTTCAATTATTTCTGCGAAAAACTTGTAGGCCATTTGAGAAGCGTAGCAATTCGCGAAAATCACGAACCAATATATGGCGCTACAGAAATGTCAAAAATTTGACATGAAGGTGATCGACAAACATTTCGTATATGTTTTCAATGATAATTTGTCAATTTTCAATTCACACTATAGGAAAGAAATAACTAATCCAAGATATTTTGAAAGGGTGCTATCGTTTGGTTATCATTTATAGAACACAAAACAGGTATTTTATATGAGTTTTATGGACTTTATAGGCTTTTCAAACCACCTCTGCAAAATCAATGGGGCCACTAAGGTATTTCAAGGATTTCTCTTTATATTGTTATATTTCCAGAATGTCCAATATTGAGATGAGTATCTAAATTATATTAGAAATAAAAAGAAACCATTAAAAGAGCGAGAAGCATTGTTTAAAGCTGGTCACATCATACTTTGTGGGATAGATGTGGAACACAGATAAATAAACTGTTCACAAACTTCAGCTCTAGGGCAGCCCTCATATGAAATTAAAATAATTGTATGGAAAAGTTAGCAGTGGAAGTGTTATTCTAACCCAAAGAATAGATGATTAGAGAAATTATATTGGGATATCTTAAATAGGCAACACAAGATATTATTTTCAAATTCACAGTATAATTATAGTCCATAATAACAATAATTATTTTATATAGATAGAGTATGAGTACCAAGAATAACTTAGGAAGTTACGAGATCTTGTGGTCTACCAGTCATTCAAATTAATTTCTCTCAATTAATCCAATGCATGGCTCATTCATTCTGAATAAAGATTTGATTTCCTGAAGCCTATATTGTGGTCATTCTTGAAGTTTCCATGTGATGACTTTCAGATGTTCATTGAAGTAATCGTATTCTTTTTGAGAATTTATCATCATGTGGTTCGAAGATCAGTAAAATTTATCGAGTTTACTATGATTTGATACATCAGGGGATTTAATTACAAATATACCGAGTACATTTTTCAACTAACTTTGTAAAAATGAATTTGAATATAAAACTATAATAACACATTATTATGATCAAAAATATGGAACTCACAAATTGAATGGCCACTTATTTCTCCAAAGTTCAAATAAAATTCAACAATAATTGAAAATTTATACCACAGAGTGTCACAGTGAAAATTATTATTTGATAAAAAGTGAATACCATTATGGAAATAATTAGTAGGTAGATTATCAACTTCGCAAAGTAAGTTACTAGATAAAGCTTCGGAATTATCTTGCTAAGGACTTTTTATGTTAATAAACATCAGTGGTAGCCCCAATAGGGCAGCGCTGTTCTATTGCCTTATATTTTTCTCCGAGCGAGACACTAAAAAAAAAAATTCATCCGCGAGAAAATATTCAAACCAAAAGAGTAAATACATAGGAAGTATGTGAGTGTATTACACTCAATATATTTTTTCAAGAAACTTGTTTCGTGATATTTATACCAAGGTATAATAATAATAATTTGCCATGTCAAATCAACCTCGTTGTCTCGAAAATAATGAATGATGACTCCATGTTATTATTAATATCCAATAATATCGAACCCTTTCAGCCGTCAATGGTTTTTAGTATTGTTTTTTTTTCAGTAATTGAGATTATCATAATGAGCCCCAAGTGAAAATTGGAATGAGACCGTTAGTCTCTCACAACGACTATTATTCACCACTACGAAAAAACGAAGGTAAGAATTATTGAAAAATATTTCTAAAATGATTGATGTTTGACATAAAGGAGACAAGAACAAAAATATCATAAACCTTTTTCAATATTGGATTTTGAGAGTGACTCCCCCTGTTTTCGATTTCAATTCATAAGCCATCCTGAAGAGTCTAAAATATTTTCCACAACTTCTAATACTTCAAAAATTCTGAGTCAATACTCAATGGAAATATCAATACATTAGCCAATAATACTTTTGTTTTGTTCAAAAATCATTTTGCAAACATTTCAGATCCTACATTGACTCTCTGTGATGAACAAAGTTATTGAAAAAATATCTGAAAAATATGTTCATTTTCTACTAAAACAATACTCATTTGAAAACAAAATACTTTTTGAATATCTATGAAATATGTAATAAATTGATGGAATGAAAAAAGCATTCGGAAGCATACAAATAATTGAAGGCATTTGGCATTACAGGCAAGGTATAGAATATATGATAAAATCGAATCAAATGAATTAAGTGTTGATGTGGTAGTACCTCAAGCACACCAGGGCTTTTATTGTTCATATTATATATAAATGACATCCAGCGTATATTTCAAAATTCCAAATATAATTTATTTGTTGATGACGCAATTATTCACATGGAAGGAAAATAACACAATTGTTAATAACATAAATGGAGATTATGATCATTCAAAGGATTTTCAAGTGGTGAATAAATTGAAATTGAGTGTGCTGATACCAAACCGCAATCGAATTGTATTTCACAAACAAATATTTATTAAACATTCATATGGGTACTTTTTTTATATTTGCTTTCTTTTCAAAATATGCCAATAGAGCATTCTTGTTTTCTCGTAGCTCACATCTCACCATAGATATATAATATACTACTTTCAGATTTCGAAATGGCCAGCATATTGGCCTTACCTATTACACTTCCCTTGGGCATATTTCACTTGGCTATCGTATGGACGCTGGGTATAATCCATTTCTTTCTGAGACTTCCGTTCAGATTAATTTTGGGTTCGGTATGGGCCGTAATGAGAACCATAAGACTGCCATTTTCGATCATCAGGAGGTTCCTGAGAATACCCCTTAGAATTGCCAGGATATTGTAATGAAAATGGTTGACGAGTTCAGCATTAAATAAAAAATGTAAAAATGAGATATCGTTTCAATCAGTTGTTTCCTGCGATGGTGGGAAAAGTTCTTACTGACTATTCTCTGTTGCTAATGTTTAAAATGGGCGAGTAAATAACGAATATACTATTCAAATTGATAAAAGCATGAAAATAACAAAGGACACTCACTAACAATATCCTCCTTCAGTATTTGCATGACATGGATAAAATTCTTCGAGTTCAGCGAACATATTTCGTAGCTCAAATTGAGAGTTGCCGTAACGTGAAAGCTGAAACAATCTAGGTATTTCATGAGTAAAGTTTCTGCGGCCTCCAGACAGTCTTGGGATTTCGAAAAAATTTTCCCGATCAAGAGCCTTTGGAATCGCTGTAACAGTTTGATACTGGGAGGCGGGATTTTCTGACCAGGACATTTTCCAGATGAGCTGAATTCTTTGATGGTGGACTGGGTGAGGGTACTGCTGTTCCTAAAAAATAATTTGTATTTTTATGAATTTTATATTGGGGGGTGTTGACCATTCTTACCCAATTAACTGTCTCACTAGATACAACAATGGTATCGAAATATGCGACGGGGATTGTTCAAAGTTTTCATCAGCAATTATGAGTTCGGATACATCGATGCCTAAGGCCTCGTTCAAAGCAGTCTCGAGACCCCCATCAGCCATCAAACTCCATACCAACAGATCTGTCATGAATCTGTGTCCAGATTTACACATCTTGGGTTCCATATCTGGAAAACAATTCATATTTCCCTCTTTAAAAACTCAACTACATTTTATCGGGAATATCCATGAAATTTTGAAGAATTGTACTTAACCAAAGTTTTACCTGAATTCAGTAGCAGAGATGACAGAGTCCTGGCTCTTCCATTAGCAGTCGGCAACAAAATCAACCATCCTGATTGCAAAGCAGCCTGAGCGGCAGACTGAACAGAAGGAAGAATTTTGGCAGCGCTGGCCAGATAGACCACTTGGGATTTCAAGCTCGCCAAGAGTTTGCTGTTGGCTCCCAAACCCAGTGGTTTTGTGTCCAGATCGTTACTGATGATGCAGTGCAGCTGAAATACGGTCGTTAGGCAAAAAATTCAAGGACCAGGTGGGGAATGTTCACTTACTTGCAGTTGCAATATTTTCAATGCTGATATAGCCAAACATTCCCTGTCTTGGGTGAAAGAAGTTTTTCTCGAAATTTCCAACTCCAGCAACTGATCGATTAGTCTGAAATCATATCAATCAGGGTTCACCATATTGTTACATGAAAAAATTTACTGATCTCTCATTTCAAATGGAAACGTGGGTAATAGTGATCAAAATGTTTTCACAATAACGTGAATTGAAAAGCCGAAAACCACACAGAAAATCCTCTTCAATCTGTAGACAGAAGCTTGTTGAAAGTAGAATGGACGATTTTGCCCCCGCTAGAGGCGCTTTTGTCAGAGAAAGTCATGGGTATCAACAAAATAGTAGCAAATCACTTTGATTATCCGCTTTAATGAAAAATACGGATATTTAAGTGTGGGAAGCTTCATATTGAAATTAAAGAAGAGACGAGCAAAAATTTCTGGCCGCAAATAGCAGGTAAGTTGCTGGAATCGGTGTGTAAACATCGGTTTGTAGGTTACTTTATTCGTATTTTTTACATTTCTTTGTTATCGGTTATCTGGCTACTGTTAAAGTAATAGAATTCACAACACAGCACTGTGGCATGATTTTGACCGAAAACTAAACGTTCACAAATTCCTATCTACACCACTCAACAAATAATAATAATAATTAACGAGCTTTATTGGATACCCAAAAGGCTACCGACCGAGGTCCTTCAGCCTGTGTTACACAGTGATTATATAATGGTTTACAATCATATTCGTAGATAGCAAGACATGGAATTATTCAATTTCTACTAATAAAAAAAACTAATCAAGAGGAAATAATGTTCTGAGAATTTCAGTCTTCTTGCACTTGCGCTAAATTGATAAGGCATTCCAATAATGTTTTATCCGGGAACTTCCGTCTTGGGTTCACTGTTGGATCTCTCTGTAGACACTGGGATTGAATAATCCGAAGATTGGATTCGTTTTTGGAAAACTTCAAAGTTAGATTTTTCAGTCTCTCAGATATGGGTTGTACTCTGGTCAGCTGGTATAAAAGATGGATGGTGAAGGGGATTTTGAGGGTGCCGGATTTTGGTAATGGCTCTAAGGCTCGTTCTTTCTGCTACTTCCAAATTATTCAGTGCCGTCTTCCTACTATTTATGTATATTGTCCACTCAACAATATCACCATGACGAGTGTTCGATATCGAATTACAAAATGCAATGGAGAAATTCTCGGAATTATTCAGATTTTTATTCCACCTCATAGTTTGTGACAATTCATCTAATACTTATTTTTTTATTTTTCTCGTGCGATGAAATTTCATTTTTATTTCCACTGCATTCACAGTGTGAATCGTTGCATGGACTACGAGCAGATATAATTCAATGTTCTGCGTGGTATTTATCAGGAAAGTAGTTGTTTTCTGCTCGTAGTCTACCAGATACTCAATTTCAAACTATTGTTATATTCTCCTGTAGTTATAATGATCCAACTCATGATGAATCATCTTGGAACGACCATAGTCGATGAATAAGAGGAAAAGAGTCATAGGGTTGTACAAGAGTATTGTATTGAGCTGATAAGTTAGTTAGGCTAAGTTTGTTGTATAAAGTATTCAGATAACTACCCAGTGTTACACTATGTTTGATAATTTCATGTTAGAAATACGAAACAATAATTATACACACTTTTATTCTCTCATCCTTCTAATACAACGTCTAAACGGTAACTGTCGACTCTCTGCCTAACTCCTTCACGTAACATCCCTTGATTCATCGTATCACTGAGCTACTAAGTGATATGTCAGCATATACGGGGTGGATGCATATCCTACACTCGGCCATCCTGGGGTTAGTCTGTCCTCAGACTTTATATCGTCCTTATAACATGATACGGATACGTGCGACTTTTGTACATTTTCATGGTGATTTTTACCCATTTCCATAGCGACTTTCGCTCTTATTTCATGGTGACTTTCACCCACTTACATAGCGACTTTCGCTCTTATTTGATGGTGACTTTCACCCATTTCCATAGCGACTTTCGCCTCTTATACCGGTGACGTTCACCAATATGCTTGAGATGAAGAATCCTTCACCTTCGCCACACAGGTCACAAGGACAACTACCAACTGACACCTTAAACCAATACTCCCTTTCCCCAAAGGTCCTCGAGGTCCATTCAAGGTCCGAAATAATAAGCTTCTTGTAACTGATGACTTTCACCATGAGTTACCTTAATCAATTTCAACTTCAAGACATTCCTTTGGTCACTCATTTTCGCTTCGAAAATCTTGTTAAACTTATTACCACTAAAGAAACTGATGAATTCAATATCCCACCGCTGTCTTTGTTAGAAATACATACTTGGAAACAATAATTATATACACACTTTTATTCTCTCATCCTTCTAATACAACGTCTAAACGGTAACTGACTCTCAGCCTAACTTCTTCACGTAACATCCCTTGATTCATCGTATCACTGAGTCACCCGATTGAGCCACTAAGTGATATGTCAGCGTATACGGGGTGGATGCAAATCCTACATTTAATTGGATATGTATACATATTTGAAATCAGACAAATATACCCTATCCAAACGTAACAAAATATATGTATGGTTTTAGATTCAAAAAAATAAAGTTGGTGTCCATAACTTTTTTTTTAGATCATTAATTGTTATACAGGGTGACTCACGGTCGATGGTAGGTTAGACGTTTCAGGAGAATAGGACTTAGGATTATTATGAAAATTTGGTTTCTTGGGTAATCAGTTTTGTTCTATCGATCTAAAATACTTTTAACTTTGCGGTGTTGCCGCTTCTATCAAAAAGTAGCAACAACTTTGTTATTTCGATTAAGACACCCTGTATTTTATTTCATTTTCAAATTCTCCCTGAAGAGCTGATTTCGTTGATATATCATACTTGGGGTATAGCGAGAAAGATTACAGAGATATAGGGTGTGAAAAATCGAGATTTTTCAACTTTAGGAATTTTTTGTGTCGAAACTATTCATTTCTGCTCAAAACGGTTTACATGTCCCTATCTTAACTTTTCATTTACTATCTACTGACATTTAATAAAAACAAGTAGAGGGTGATGCAAAACTCAAAACGAAATCAGCTCTTCAGGAATAATCTAAAAATGAAATAAAATACAGGGTGTTCCATTTGAAATAACAAAGTTGTTGCTACTTTTCGATAGAAGCGTCAACACTGTATTGATGAAAATATTTTAGACGGATAGAGCAAATTTGATTATCCACGCCCACAAATTTTCGAAATGATCTGTCTTTCTGTTCTCCACATACTTCTTATGTTCCATCCACTGTGAAACACCCGGTATAAAAAATCTACAAGAGAAATAATATGAGATCGTATTTCGAAAAAAGCAATCGAGCAATAGATAAAAAAGTTAAAGGGGGTGGGGGTGTTCAAAATATACGTGAAGACCCTGTACCAACACTGAATATCTACATACCATGATGATCAATAAATGTATGATTATTATTATTAAAAGGTGTAGCTATTTATTGAAACAATAATCACACGGGAATCCATTCGAAAAAAAGCCAACGACCACTCACTTGAACGTATTCTCGCCGAGCTCGACAACGAACGGCACGGCCGCCCGCGGCCCGCCCACCCTCACCGCCGTCCACGCGAAGCTCTGCGCCGCCCCGCACGCCACCCCCACCACCCGGCTGCCCGCGAGCGCGTCGACAGTCGCGGGCAGCCGCGCGTAAAGCTCGGGCGAGTCGCTCGCCTGCCGGCCGTCGTTCTTGCCCCAGGCGAACACCTCGCCGCTCTCCGTGAGGGCGAGCAGGTGGGTGGGGCCCACCGCGACGGCGGCGACGCGCCTGCCCCTGAGCGCCTCGACTGGCTCCGGCGCCCGCGCTGGGTCCTCAGTGGGGTGGCCGAGGCGCCAGCCCTCGCCCTGTAGGAAGGGGGGGTGGTGTTTGAGCATGTTTTGTTCAGTATGGACTGCTAGTGTTGCGGGAAAATGTTCGGGTCTATTATGTTTTAAAATAGCAATATGGTACAGATAACATATTGCTATCCCAACAAAGATTTGATGAATTGCCGTTTTAAAAACCGACTCTGAATTATATAATTTGTCGATTTCCATGAAATCTTGTTGATTTGATATTTACCGGATTTTATAAACATAACAATATGGTTATTATAACAAGATTCAAACAGAATTGACCCGATTGTCTGTTCGCGGGATAAATAACGTCCTCTTTTTGGTGAGCCCGACATTTTGTTTCTTTGGTGGGGGCGCGCCAATTTTGAAAATTCGTAGACCGACAACAAGTCTGACAATTGGGGAGATCAAAATCGCGTGAATTCGGTTCCCACGTGCTTTTAGTTGAAATAAAGTGGTGAAATGTCACGTATTTATAGTTTTTTCTGAAAAATATTATGCAATGTGTATAGTCAATCCGTTGATTCATTTCATTGTTGACAAAGCTTATTGTTTGGTGAGGTAAGAGATGATAAGTTTATTTCAAGAAGTGGTTTACAGACAAGCAGTCAGTCATGTATTGAATATAGAGTAGGGAGTATCATTCTTCTCAGGGAATTGAGAGCGGCGTTCGAGCGAAGAGTTTGGTGTTGTGTCTCGTGTCTAGTTGAGTTAGTGTTAATATACAGTATAGTATCGGATCATATATCGAGGCAGTTCGAGGCAATTATAAATTAAAACACAATCATATTACACCAGGGTGAATATAATTATATTATCCAGAAAATAATGTTCTTCCAAAATTAGTTTTGTGAAATTAAAAAGATGTCTTTCAATAGGTTAGTATTGAATTCAAAAGCTAAAAAAATTCTTCATATTTTCTATTAATATGACATACATGCTGAAATTAAAAAAAAACAACTTCAACTCAAAATTGGGTTGCTGATAGTGATAAAACCAATGAGCATAGGACGACTTCGTTCAAGTAGCGACATCTTCTTTGCATACGTTCGGGACTTCAGTCAATGACGGTTAGATTTTTCATTTAGCCGTCATTGCTTCAGTGAACAGACAATTAAGAGTCCATCCAACTAAACTTCCATTCAGAACTATAATGGTACCACTTACGAAAAAATCAGAAAGGAACCTACTTATCCTCGAAAAAGTTTTCAACATTTCCAATCTGACACTTGCAAAAAGTTTTCAAAGTTCAAATATAACAACTAAAATACAAGGAAAACATAACTTCCCCAAAATATTTGAATGAAATATTGACACTTACCTTGCCCCAAGTGTAAAGAACCCCTTCCTTTGACAATGCTATGCTGGAATGTGTTCCACAATATACATCTGAGATCTCGATGTTCTGTAACTTATCGACCAATCTCGGCACTTTGGAACTCTCAGAGCCTCCCCTGCCAAGCTTACCGTAATCCCCGTCCCCCCAACTGTACACCCTCCCTGATAAGACAAAAAATGTCATGTTTTTTCAATGAGGACAAATAATTATTTATTTTCAATCAGATACTCAAAATGCCCCCAACAGTGATTAATATCAAAAGTCAAGGCGTTTTCTGAAGGCGATCTCAACAATGAATTATTGCCTACTTCACCTTCTGAAAACGTCTGCGCTATGAAGTTATGCAATGTTATGAAGGGATATACACGCCTGGTGGAAGAAATCATCTTAAAAGGAAATCAGAATTTGCAATTAAATATGGATATGTAATGAGGAGAGAAACAGCGTCGCTGTTGCTAAGCGTTGCCATTTTAGTATAATGGCAACATCGCTTTGTTTCTACCTTCAGACACCCATACAAATCTCTATGAGATGGTTTTTCTATGAGGTTTCTTTTGACAGACTTATACAGCGTCCGTCATAAAGTTATGTGATTTAGGTTACTGAAGTTGTTTCCAGATAAAGCAAGAATCTATAATTTTTCTTAGTAAGGGTAAATGACCGTTGGAGTTTGAAGATGCCCAAAGGTAATTGAGTGTTTAATTCATGAAATATATAAAGTTGTAATGTTGGATGCAAGTACATATAAAATCACTTCTCACTGATCAGTGACGAGATATAAACTACTGACCTTGGCTCGTAACGCAAAGAGTGTGGGCATCCCCTGACCCACAGGCGACTTTGACTACGTGCTGCCCTGCTAATCCGGCGACCATCGTCGGCACCAGGCAGTCCTCGCAAGTGCCATGGCCCAGGCGGCCGTAATAGCCTTTACCCCAGGTGAAGAGGGCACCATTGGCGGAAATCGCAGCGCTGAAATGCATTGAAATTATATCGGGGTGGTTCGTCCAACCATTGTCGAGCTAAATGGAACACCTAGTAGACGGTTTAATATTGTCTGTTCATTGAAAACAATGACGTGAAATACCACCGGAACTGAAAATTATAAAACACAAAATTTAATATAAGTAAACCTCGAAATTTCAGCCACAACATGATTGATATGAAGAATACTTAGATTCATAAGCCCTAATGAGAAGAATTTGAATCATTCGATAACCTAATATTTTTATTAACATTTTGAATTATGCGCTCCTTTTAGCACAGCGAAGCTTCTATTACAAGCACAGAATTGTTCAATATCATTGATTCATTGATTAGAGAATCAAGAAACCGAAAAAAACATCGTCAGTCAGTGCCAGTGATGAGGCTGTAAAAAATGTGTTACAAAGTAGAAAGAACGTGTTCAAAATTGAGTAACTAAAATGCGAGGCAAGTGAAAGTACGATAATTAATACAATTTCTATCACTTTTACGCTAAGTTGTATGTTTTCTCGAAGCATATTCCATTCCCACTCAAGAAAGCTGGGTAAATATACGTTAACCGTACTCCAACGAGTTGAGAAAGTGGTATTTTGGCCACCTGCACACGATTTTAAAGGCAAAACGCGGCACTCTCAAGTACTTTCGAAAATATGGGCTCCTTCTCAAATATCTGCTATTGAAAACACACAAGAAATAGTACTTCTTTCAACTAAAACACCAAACTTTCACTAGTTTTCAACAATTTCGAGCAGAAAATCTAGTGTGTTTAACGAAATTCGCCCTTCAAAACATTAAAAAAACCCATCGAGAAATTGTGTGGCTGACAGAAGAAACGAACGAACTATAAAGTAGCGACTGGTCCAACCAGTCAAAGTCTCACCTGTAAGTGGATCCGCATTCGATATAAACGATTTCCTTATCGACGAGGCATTCAATCAGGGTTGGATCTTCTTTGGAGGTTGTGTCGCCGTGACCTGGAAATATGTTGCAGGGTGATAACCGTTATTTTAATTGGTAATTTTTGGGTCATACCGAGTCTACCCCCATCTCCGATTCCCCATGAATAGACTTCAGAATCTGCGGTGAGAGCCATGAAATGTTTTCCTTCGGGATGGGCTGCGATTTTTATCACTTCTTTGTCCCTTAAAGCTAAACATCATATATATCGATAGATATTCAGTTCTCCATTATTTTTATGGTAAAGAATGGAATGAACGCATCAAGTTATAAAACTGGAAGTGTGTATCATCATTACGAAATGTGATGAAAACTGAAATTGTATCGATAAAATTAAATATCCTATGGGCAGCGAAACGCTTCATCATCTGAATGTGAAATAGGAAATGAATAATAGCTATTTGATAATTGATAAACATATATTCAACTAAAAATACAAAACTCAGAGGCAAAACAATGGTGAAAATCGGTTATTAACAAATCTATCTGAATTGTTGAAATTCCAAATGTCTTCACTACAATGTTAGGGTTCGATTATCTTTGGTTTATAGCTCTCTTGATTTCGATACGATACATTTTGTGGAAAAACCGTTGAATTTAGCCTTCTTCACAAACAAATTCGCAGTCAACAATATTGATACATGAATATTTCGTTTCTAATGGGTTGATTTTGTGGTTGATGATTTGAAAAACAGTATTTTTAGTTTTCTGGAATTTGGATTATCATTCCACGTTATAATTTGTGAAAATTCATCAAATAAGTATCTTTTATTTTTCTCGTGCGATCAAATTCCCAAAAATGTAGTATCGGCTCCTCCACCATTCTGATGACGAACTACCTAGGAAAATCTTGAACGCACGGTTGAAATACTGGCACTTTTGCGCTTGTACACAGTTGCCGAAAGTATCGATATGTCTAAACTGTCTGATATTCCGCATTCACATCTTGGTATTGCTAGGATATCCAATGTATTATTCGTTCAATTGTTTTAGTAGAAACTGTATTATACTTATTTTCCCTGGTTAAAGACGAGACATGGATATTGAAAAATGGAGAAAAAAGAAAGAAAATGTGGATGCAGCATCTTTATATGGTTAAAAGTCCAAACTATATACTGATTCACTTTCCTTCAACTATATATATATTCCAAAAAAAGATAATCAACTGACTTGATCAAAATCAAAATGTAAAACATTTTTTTTAGTATTATACAGAATAAACTATTTTCTATTTATTCAAATATATTTTGAAAGAAATTATTCAAAAAACGAAACTTCCATGCCAGATTTTGTTTAGATTATAAATGTCACAATTCGGCGAACGGTCTCAAATAAATACACTTGAAAATAATTGGTTGAAATATCAATAAACCTATGTGAAAACAGTGGAAACATCAAATATACCTGCATAGAATGTTGGAACGTTGGAAAAAAGTACTCAAAACTACTACCATACCTTCTATTATTTGAGGATACAGGGTTTCCGAGTTGTGATTCAGGTAATGAACCTTTCCGGAGCAGGAAAGTACCAATATGCCTCGCTCTGAGCAAGCCAGCTGTTTGACTGGCAGTTCGGCGAGGGCCTCGCAACTTTGCGGACCCCCACCAGGTGCCCATGGAAGCCACCCCCATCCCCAAACTCGCTGACCGTTGGACGATGACAACTAAAATTATGGCATACGCTGAATACGCACAGGTTGAGGTTCATATAAACCCATAAGGAAATTAATGGCACATTCAAATATTCCGAAAAAAATAAGAGTTATTTGAGCGTTCGAATATAATGATTCTTGAGATTTTGGAGAAAATCTGTCGAATTAAAACCTCTCATTTTTAAGATATTTTTAAAGTTTCCTCAATAACTATCCGACAGTTTTCATTCAAACTATCAAGGTATTTCAATGTTGTAATAAGAGACAATCATTATGGGACAGTTTCCGAAATTCAGATTTTCATTCCAAATTGAAGTTTATGAAAATACATCGAATACGTATTTTTTAAATACCTCGTGCGATCAAATTTGACTTAGAAAAACATTCCCAAAAATGTAGTTACGGCTCCTCCACCATTCTGATGACGTACTAATTAGAAGAGACTTGACAGAGATGGATAGATATTTTCATCATTGTCTTGACGCACGCTAGCACTTTTGCGCCTGTACACAGTTGCTGTAAGTATCGATATGTATAAATTATTCAAGTTGAAACTGAATTATATTTTGAAATTTCATCCCGGTGCCCAAGGGAATGTTGATTATAGACAAGATGAATATTAAAAAATAGTATTTTTTCATTTTGAAATTATGGCCAAGTAAAAAATGATTTTGATATTGGCAATTTTTCTTCGAAGTTGATAATGCTAGTCAAATTATCCATGTTTTCCTTCCTTCCTTCCTTCCTTCCTTCCTACTTCAATATGGGCTCAACCGTTTCGGTTATTTACCCAGGTACTTCGTATAGGGATGAGGCTGCACCTAAGATGCGTCTGGAATTATATCCATCACCTCCTCCCTGTTGTGGTTTATATAATTTATCTATATTTTCTCCTTCTATTGGCTTATGCTTCTGACTCCTTTTGGTGCCAATTTTTCGATACTATTTTGGCTCCTTCATTCGACAAATCCGTTGTCATCCGGCCTGGGTACCGGCGTAGAAATGATGGAACCAGTTTTTTTCGATACAAGTAAGGCCCTTTTATCCGACAAATCCGTTGTCATCCGGCCAGGTTACCGGCGTAGAGACACAGGAACCTGTTGTTTTTCTCTAATATTCACTTAGTTTATCATTTGTGGTTGTATTTTCATTAATTTGCACGTTTCAGTAAACGTTCACAACATTCACTTGACTTCCAACCTCGAGGACGCCGCCTGTCCTCTACCATGGTCGGAAGGCAAATTCAAATTCTACATGTTTTGATGAATATTTCGATTCATCCAAGAAATTATTGACTTCAGCTTTCTGCTTCTTCTTTTTTCAGTCCGTAGGCTCAACCGAATGTTCAGAAACTTATAACCAACAAATATCCCCAAATATCACTAAATCTAATTAGTACGTCATAGTGTTCCGCGATAAAAAATTTATATCGCTGTAATTTGAAAATTAAAACTATTAGGGTGATTTCAACAGTAATTCTAGACAGCAGAAACATAATACTTGTTATTCAAACAATAATTTCATGAAAATCAGTTTGAAGGAAACTTCCCCATTGTTTTGGGAATTTTTGAACGTACAGTTTGTCAACAATGAAAAAATCAGAAAAACTTATTATAAAATGAACTTCAATCGACAATAATTGCTTTTCAAAATAAAATTTGTAAGAATGAACATCTAGGAATACTAGGATACTAGTTTTTAAATTATTTCAAAATATTTCGTCATGAAATCTCCTCGAACGCTCTGTACCATCGAAATTGGCCCGGCAGGTGCTGAATAAGAATGAAAAGACAAAGTGAAGTTTGGTGTCTATCCACAAGGTATCGCATGGTATGTTATTTACTGTGTAACGTTGCCAATAGTATTGCCAATAGTACTAGACATAGATAACCCATGTAAATGATTTCTATTCCTGGAAAGAAAAGATAGGTCGTTCGGGTGTTGCGGTGTTTGTCATATCAGTTTTTATACAATGAAAAGTGTTTTCAACCGCCAACTCAGTTGATAAGAAACCCTCGTAAGTCTAGGACTTGTATGACGGGGACCTTAGCTTTTTAAGTGTCATCCGAAGCACTATTCGGCTGGCATTCGTTGAGAGTCCGAAGGATTGAAATCTAGGTACAAAGAATGTTCGGTTGGTCACCTATCTCCTCCCGCTAAACGATACTTTAGAAATAAATAAAAATATCCAATAGCCGCCGGGATTCGAATCGCGGACCCTCTGGGTCATAGATCAGCGCTTCAGCGCACTCGGCCACCAACCCAGTTTAATTATCGTGCTCCCTCCTGTAGACATGCTGTTCATTGGAACTTACGTAGTTTGGCTTCCCGAACAAAAAATTCAAATGAGATCTTTGGCGCTCTCAACTAGTTTTGGAGATACGGCGCCCCAAAGACAGGGTTTCAGGCATGTTCTTCCTGTTTGTTCTCCACTAATTTCCGCTCAAAATTGCTCCTTCTTTTTACCAACACAATTGACACACTCCAATTGAACAATTCCAACACATTTTCACAAATAATTCACTTGGAAAATAACAAAAATCATCCTTCTTTCTTGTATGAAAAAAATATTGATTTTGACAGTCCAACGCCGCCTACTTTACGTTTCCTTCATTTAAATGTTAATTGTAGATAAACTATTTGAAAACATGTTGATGAAGTAGAGATAATCAAGTTTCCAGAGGTTCAAACACAGTTTTTGCTGCAGTACCTCAAATTTATATGACATGCTCGTATTGTAGTTTAGAGTAAAATGCACTAAAATAAGTAATTTTCGAATATTCAGGTGGAATTGTAAGTTGCAGAATCCCAAATTCACGTGTCTAGGATTTTTTCTTAAATATGCACAATAATTGAGATACCTACCACTGACATTAATGAAAAACAATGAACCGGCTAGACTTTATTACCTTGTCGAAAGTTGATGGTGGTAAATGTGGGCTGGCCAATAAATCCAGATGAGACATAACAATGACAGCTGCTTGCCTCAGGTCTATTTCACAAGCATCTTCTTCGGGCAATTCCAAGAAATCAAGTAGCGCTTTGGTACTGCTACTGCCATGCTCGTTCTCATCTTTATAGCTGCAGACTGATCTAGAAGGTTCGATGCCTCGGAACCTTCTGAGAAAAGGCAAAAGTGGTGCGCTCGCTACGTACTCAGTAGATCTGCGAAAATTCCAAACATGAACTATCTGTGATTATTGTTTGTGCTCAGCTTGTACCTATTATCGTTCGTCTGAGTTTTCTTGTCCCACATTATAAGGAGCAGAATCACGACATCCAAAATACTGCTCAAAGTGCCTTTCTGTAGAGCAAACTCCAAAAGCAAATTCAGGGAAGTGTGTTGTTCTGACACGGGGACGTTATACTGCCTTTCAGTAGAAGTATCTCTGGAAAAATCGTAGTGAATAAAAAATGATGAAAGTCTGTGACCATGTACGATGTTATTTTTTACTAGAAAATGACACGCTAAAATGTATCCTCCATGAGAACAACATTTTTCTTGTATCACTATTGGCATCTTGAAAATGTTAAATTAATAGTTGAATTGGACAAAAACTGCTAATTTTATTGAACAATGAAACGATTTTCCCGATCAAAATAAACGAGGAGAACCGAAATGACCTGTTTTCTTTTTTTTTGTCCAGATGGAGAAGTGTTCAAAACTTTCTTCTCAGTATGAAATTTCCTATGATTCAATGTGCTTCGATTTTCGATACTTTTCGTTCTTTGATGGTCACCCTCACTCCATTTTTGAGTACAGAATTCTCCATACATAAATAAAAAAATGCCAGGTAAGTTTGATCTGGATATGTCAACCCTTTGAGGCTTGTTTGAACACACTTTTTTTTACAATTAAGAATCGACCCCGATATTTATATCAGCATATCGGTAATTTTAGTCGTCCCCCTAGCATCCATTTTTTCATGGAGTAAAAAGTTAAGTAAACACACTGTAATCACAAATATATATTTATTGAGTAGAATATTTTTCTGACTTACATCCTACAGAACACATAAACTTTTATGTAATATTTTCAAACATGAACCAATGAATTCAACATTTGAACTAAATAGTTTACCTACCTTTTTCTATTATTTATTTTGTTCTAGTTTGGTAATCAACACTGCAAGTATGGCTGTCAGATTTTCTTGAATGGTCTAGATTGTAGAAGACCAAGACAAGAAGCATAGGACATTGATAAATTGAAAGTGATATTTTATAATAGGGTTGTATTTTAGTTTAATGAACAATTAGAAAGATTTTTGATGATTCCTGTGAAGTACAAAAAATAACTAGTGATTTATTGGTAAAAAATATCCACTTAGTCTCTCAGCCTGAAAAGAAATGTTTGCTATTTTGTACCAACCATGCCTAAGTATTTTATTTCCTAAACAATTTCTATGATTTCAATACTTACACCACTAGTATCTCTTTTTAAATTTGGCACATACATAAAGTGATTCTTTTTGAATAGGTGCATAAGATTGAGTTACAATTTGAGAAGTAATTGAAGTAATATTTTATTTGTAATCTTCCTGGATACCCAGTGTTGAATTCATTTGCAAGATCTACCCAGTAATACTCACTGCCAATTATATTCCAGATAATTTTCATTGATTGTTGCTCAGTTTTCCTACTATGCCAATAAAATGTATTACTTTACTCACTCAATAAAGTATATTCTCTTATATAGATAGATAAATATATACTTTATTGTCCAAGAATGAATTCTTATTGACAAAGTGTATCAAAAATACAAATATTGACAGAATATGATTGAATATATATATAAAAAAAAGTACTAAATATAATAAGAAATATAGATAAAATATATAGATAAAAAATATAAATAAAATATAGATAAAAAGGTAACCTTGCATTCTGTGAATGCAATTGCATCATGAAAAATAGACATATAGCTACATATATAAAAATATGCACTGTCACCATACATATAACAATATTATTTCCTTTTCCATTCATCTATCACTTGAACTTACCCTGTGACAACTTGCCTCAAAAATTTTGAAGACCTCTCCACCACTTCCATCCATACAGGGGAAATATCATCCTGTGCATACAGAGTGGCAACAGGCAACACCCTGAGGGCATCCAAAGACTCTGTCAATAGTTCACTACATATATCCATATCTTCCCCCAGTCTCCAAGCCCTTCTCAAGAAGGCAAAGGAAAAATTGAGTGCTGCTCTGGTACCCACTCTAGCAAGACTGGTGGTAGGATCCAAGTGGGCAGGGTAAGATTTTTCTTTAACAGTGATTTTAGAATTAGTCAGTTCTGGGTGTTTTCTCTTGTGGTATCCTTGTTCAAATTCAATGGAATGTGGTGTGCGATTCAGGGCAATGAAATAACGTTTCAAAATGAATAATTGGTGGTACAACCTGGTGGCTGACAGTGTGTTATTTGCTGCTTCAGAGCAAACAAATTTTTGTTCTTGATTCAAGCTGAGTATACCTTGTGAGAGCTGTTCTATGCCTGAAAAATTGCAAGGATGAAATGATTGCACTGATAGAAAACTCAATCATACTTGGTTGTGGATTCCAAGCCCATTTCTCCAGTAAAGATTCAAAACTTGGCAACTTCTCAGTGTGAGAACACATTTCTGCATCCAGCTTCTGGCAAGGTTGACAATTACAGCCACTGTTGGGGCCACAGATTCCATCACAGCATGTACAAGTTAGCACCTGCAATGAATGTTGGATTCAAGCTATTTTTGGTGGAGAATGGAGGCATGACATGAATTATGAAAATGGGTGCCTACCTTTTGACCACAATAGAATTGTCCTGAAGTTTGCTTAGCCATCACACCTGCACTATTGAAAATACCTTCAGAGAAATCTCCTGTCACTTCTCCATCCATAATCAAATCATTCCAACAATTCATCAAGTTATGTGGGTTTGTGAATAGTAGTTCCAGATTTATTTTCAGCCTCTTGATGTCCAGACGAGGCTGAGGCCTTAGTTTTACCTCGGAGTGATACATATTTTCGTCGAAGATCAACTATAAATTAAAATGTATTTTAAATGCATTTCATCCAAATATAAATGACAATTTGAATGAATTGCAGAAAGGATGATTAATGAGTTCTTACAGAAAGTTTCGTACCTGTGATAACTGTAAACATTATTAAAGGAGCTCATCATAATTACCGATTATGATTGATTAAAAAATAAATAAGAGACAACTTTCTCAGATGTCATTATTTTTTACTTTTCAATTTTCCCTGTCTCGTTGTCTTCTGTCAGTTATTGTGTTCAGTGTTGCCAAATGTTCGAGTTGTACTGTAGTTCAAAAATACAACAGGTCTTCATTCTTCATTCTCTTCACGTGAACCTTTCAGGAAAATAGGTAGTTCCTGTCGTTCCTGTTGATGTCCACTGAACTCAGCTGACTGCTCAAATTTTTCGAACCAGAGGGCAGGAATCAGGAATCAGAAAAACATTTTGTTATTTTTGTTACCAGAAAGAGTGGAATTGCACGCCACTGACAGCTCGGAAATATTCGCAAAGTTGGTTTTGAAGCATTTTTTTAGCATGATTTTTAGCACAAATTTTTTGCTTCAGTTCCGGTTCCAGGTTCCAGTTCAGCTTGATAAGGTTAGGTAAACCATTTTTTTATTTAATATTTTGATTTCATTCGTTATGGAAGAAAAATACCACAAATCTGTACAAATTTCAAATATTACTGACCAAAATTAATAATCTCTGGATAGTATAAAATATAAAACCGTCCACTGTTGTTTTGAAGTAATTAATGTTTTGTTTGTGGTAGTTACGAATCTTTTTTTTATTTGAAAATGAAGTTGAATGAAATGATTGAATACATGCCCGATCACTGGGAACCGATGGACATTCATAGTGAGAAATATCGAATATTTATATTACCTCCAACTAGTGAGGAATACCAAAAAGTGAAGGCCCATGTCTTAGGAAGCTATTGTGAGTGTATAGAGAATATTTGTAGAGTACAAAATCCCTTCATATTCACCAAATACAAGCTGAAAGAACATGAGTACTACCAACGTGGATCATATGAAGAAAAAATATTATACCATGACACTAGTAGAGACAATGTGAATTCCATAGCTTGTTTCAATTTTGACTGGAGGTATGGAGAAAGATTCATGTTTGGACCAGGGGTATACTTTTCATGCTCCCCACACACTGCTAATAGGCACTCTTCCAAATATAATGGACGTTATAGGACAATGTTCTTAGCTTCAGTTTTGCTGCAAAATGTTCAAAGAGTAGATGGGGAAGTCTTTTTGCCTGATATGGGCTATGATACAGTTTTGTGTCATGGGGGATCTACTTATGTCAAATATTTTGACTCTGAATTTTATCCTCAATATTTTGTTGATTATATATGTGCAGCTTGATAATATTTCCACATCATACAGTTAGGTGAAAATTCAGAAAATTTTGTATTGTATTTTGATACAAGTAGGTATATTTTTACTTACTATCTGGACATTTTTTCATGTGTATTTTCACAAAGGCTACCCATCAATTTGCCTTGTAAAAATATCCCTTTTTTGGGTAATGTCAAATATAAATTAGGATCCATAATTCTGTATCTTTCATTTTTTTAGTGTGCCAGTTATTTCCTGAAATAGGGTATGCCCAGTATAGTTTATGTTGTAGAAAACTCATTTGTTGAAAGCATTTTTATGAGCTCCATGTTTCTCCCTTTCCAAAATGAGATTTATTTCTTGTTTGGCTGACTCATTTATTTTCATTTTACTATTGCAAGTGCTGTGAAATGTTAGGATTTACCATAAATGTAATTATTGTAATAAGTTTCAGAAACTATTATCATAAGAAAACTGAGAAAAGATAGGTGACTGATAATGATATAGTATATTATTTCATATATTTCTGTATCAAAGTTTAACCTCTGTTCAAATAGAATGTTAAGTTTAAGAGAAACTATTGTTAGTTGTATACCTATAATTATGTAGATAACTCATTACCTGTAAAGTGTGACCATTCAAATTTTGAATATATTTTCTTACTGTTTTGTACTTCTTCAATTTTTCTCTTCTACTAAAAGTGCTACGGTTTTCCAATACCCATAATATATGTATATTCCATATTAGTTATTTTGGATTTATAGATATATCTGGGAAGCATATAGATAATGATGTTCTGGGTGTTCTAAGTATATAAATGTGGCAAAGGTATGAAAAATAACTACCATATGGATAGTCTCATATACTTTTATTACAAATATAGTAGAAATAAAATAAAATCACAATTATTTTTGCAATACCGAAATGGAAGTGTTTGAGTAGGAATATGCATATGTAAGTTCTAAAACTGATCAATGAATAATGGTATCTATCTGTTATAAATAATTTCATGTTTTTTTCATCCTAAAAAAAGTCGAAGTATAACTCAAAATTTCAGTTTCAAATATTACATATCCCAAACATCCTATATGAATTTCTTAACTAATTGATCAATTACTCAAATACTGTGCAATATTTTTGCGTATCACCATTATGGTCGAGTTGATCAGTAATACTATGTGTACTGTTTGCTATACATGTGACGTGTCTATAGCATAAAAAAAATAAATATCCCATTGCCTTTGAATAATCCCAATAGAATATATAGAGTATTCATAATCAAGAGTATATTTCATAGATTACAAAGGTAAAAATGTATAAAGTTGATACACGTGAGATCACATAGAATTAATTATACAATGATAAATGTGGATGATTATAAATACAGGCAAGGAATCAACATAAAATTACTGTGAGGACAAAAAGTTTGTCGCTTCCCCCCTTCTAACCAACACTACGAGTAAAATACAATTCAACGAAGAATCCAAAAATGCAATGATATACACATCAGTGTCTCATTTTTCGAAAAAATGAAAAACTGACTCGCTGCGGCGTTTTTTCGAAACACTGTATAAATAATACTTGAGTCAGTAATGGGATCGAATGAAACCCTATCAACATACATATTCATAAAAAAATTTTAATCCCAATATGTAAAATAAATAAGTTAAGGGAGGAGCGACGGACTTATGGTCCTTGAAGTATAGTATAAAACCAACAAAAAATACATCGAATCATTGTTTTACTCGTGTAGAAGTAGAACTTATGGCATCTACTGATAATGAATGAGCAGTTTTAATCTGAACACCTTGAGCAAAGAAGCGTTTTTTAATTTCTGATATTACCAAAAAACCTAGTTTGTCATAATGTAAGTTTTCAATCTCTTTTACAAATTACCTAATTATAAAATTTCATGCAAATTAAATGATTATTGTCAAGAGTAATGAAAAGCAGCGAGTTCTCAGCATAAATGGCAGTAGAAAAAGAACAAAAAAAATGTTAATGAACAATTTTTTTATTGAAATTCAGAAAGCGAAAACTATGGATAAGTTATTCAAATTAGCAAATTGAAATGTGGGACACATGATTAATGCGATCTGAATTTCAATTGACTAATCTCTGAATTTACAATTCGGAACATTATGAGATATATATCAGCAATCGAACGTTTCATTGAAACAACCTATTTGTCAAGAGTAAAACTTAATCACAATTATAGTAAGAAATACTATGTCAACATAATTTCCGTCCTATTTGGACTATGGCACATGTTAAATAAAAAAATGACTAGATAAACAGCAGCATTTCAAAACTTAAATATTAAAAAAAGTAGCATAACATCAGCAGCGACTATTTGAGGAACATAGAAAACACCCATGCCCAATGCCTTGTGATAAGAGTATTGTGTGTATTCTTACTTTTTTGAGATAAATTGATTGAAAATAACTAGGAATATATTACATAAAATAGTGGCCATGGTCGTTCTGCTGATATCTATTGTGAATTTGAGGTATCTAATTCATATTTTCTCACCAAAACTTCTTCATTTCAAATGAAAATCACCAATTTTGATTTAAAAGTTGGAAATGAAGTAGTTATATGAACCCGTAAATAAAAATTGCGCTCTATACGCACTGAAGGTTTCATAATAGATAAGATAAATGTTATACGTTTATCCACTTGAAATATAAAAGATGATTTGTCTTTACTATCGAGATGTATTAAATTTGATATTACCATACTGCCACAGGTGACCTCAAATTCACATGAAAAATCAGAAGACTGACTATAGTTGGATTTTTGAATTGCAGGGTATTCTTGAAAAAATAATGGAACTACCATTGAATTCGTAGTAAAAATAATAGATGGGAATAATTATCAAAAAAACTGTTATTACATCTTTGATACACTATGCATTTTTGAAAGTTTGCCATTTTTTTCCAATGTTCTCAGTCTGAACTAGAATTTTAAGATGATTAATCCATCATGCATTGAACAAGCTAATGATGTTATTGTATATGTAATGTAATTAGATTTTTTATCTCTTGAAAGCATGAAAGAAAAACCTGCAATGTTCATGGAACAATTTGAAGCTATATTGGGAGAGAAAAGTCATTGGAGTTTTCGGTTTGGATGATATTGGTATCAGGAAAATCCGCACTAAGAGTTCCACATCATCAGCGTTTGATACCAAAAAGAATTCTGATTGAATTCACATCATTTCCTTATTTACGGTATATTATATTACCCTTATTACTTATCCATTTCCTAAGGAAATTACGTCATAGTTTGTGTATAGTGGAATTATTCAAACATGACCATTAATAATTAAAACAATTAACAGAACATTAAAATCGTAATGAACAAGAAAATATATATTCAAACAGTTCTTGAAATTATTTGTTTCTCAGTCAAATATCAACTAGAAGAGGCAACATTTCAAAACTACATAGGAAACAGCATAATTAATGATGCACAGGCAAATGTTTTTTATTGCCCCCTTTGTAAAGGTAGGTATATTTTGTGGGTGCTGAGTACTTTTTCAATTAGTTTTTTTCTTTGCAATTGGAACCAGTTCATTAATTTTTTCCCTACTTGTAGTATGATACACTGCAGACATTGTATTCCTAACTCTCTCCATCAAATCTTCCAAGTCATCCAATGACAAATCTTTTGTTTCTATCTGTGGTAGAGCAGTGATTATCACATTACCTGAAATATTCCTTTTCCATAAAATTTATTTTCAATGTTGAGGTTGTATATATCCTTACCATGATCAAATAGCTTCACTGTTTTATCCAAGAAATAATATCTGCTGTATACTAATGGTACAATAGGTAATTTATTCACAATGGCCATGTGGAAAGCACCCTTTTTGAAGGAATGGATTTTTCCATCATTTCTCCTGGTACCTTCAGGAAATACCCATAATTTAATCTGTAATCAAAAATGTTATCAGTGCAAATTCACATCAGAGGATAGGTATCAATAATCTACCTTATCAGACTTGAGTTTTTGAGCAGCTTCATTCATGATAGTTTTAGCCTTATCTGTTTGAATGCGAGGAATGAATATCAAACCACAAAGATAACTTGCCAAGCCAAATGGGCCGGCAAATAATAATTCTCGTTTTGCTATAACTGTACATTTGTTCATAATCCTCCACAATTCCATTATGCCTAAAATATATTCAGCAATCTGGAAGATGTTACCTGTTTTTTAGTATCAATCTCACCTAAGATATCTATAGAACTTTGATGATTGGAAAGTATAATGCATGCTTGATCCTTTTCCAGATTTTCTCTGCCTCTTATGGTCCATCTCAATCCTAACAGAGTTGAGATAATGCGACAAAAATCTGAGGCAATTCTACAAAATGATTTATTTTTCAGTTTGGACTAAAGTAGGCATAGGTATTGACTTTTCAAAACAAAATATAATTCTGAATAATTCTGCATAAAATATATAATGGTGGATGTAGCAAAGATAATAACAGTACCTTTTCAAACAAGAATGTATACTCACAGAAGGTTTCGTACATCTCGGGGTCTGCAACAAAACACTGGTACAAGAACAACTGAATTTATCATAACAATGGAATAATATACAAAGAATTTCAGGTGGTATCTAAAAACTTGACTAGACTCGTACAATAATGGCAAAATTAATAAACAAATGGCTAAAAAGATTTCAAAATATGAGGCAGTCATCATTTTGCATTGCTCGTTACTGTGCTACAGAATTTTCTTTCTCGCCATGAACAATTGATGAGATTTATATTTCACGTGAACATGTCCAAAATGGTCGATGTGGGTAATATGCTCCCCAAACCCAGAAAACCACTCCAAGATTGTTTAAAGAATCAATCAATAGTTGTTTATGATAATACTGTGATAAATATTTTTATGATAGGGATTGTTGAGAGGAGTCAAGAGGAGAGTGGACTGTGGAGTGGCAAGGCCGGTTCACAGACCAATCAGATAATAGGCCGGTTAAAATGGATCAAAGAAAATCAATAATCACAAGAAAGCAACCCTATTTATTCGTTTTTTACGGCAAATATGAAAGCGAAAATGTCTGGACCTATATCCACCTTTGTCTGGACATATATATTAGATATAAAATTGGATATGATCGATCTGATTCTTTCGAGATTCGATCAGAATTAGGCGGAGAGGGCGGGTATACTTGCCAGGAGTGCCAAGACATATATGTTTCGATCTAATCCTGGATATTTGGATCAGGGTTCTGGGTGATTTTGGATTCTGGTTACTTGAAAGTTCTAGTTATTTTCTAGCAACTATTTTTCGTACTTTCGAGTTTGCGGTACATAAATGTATTGTTAGTTGCATACAATTGCATAATATGATTTATCAGAATCTCGCCATAATGGCGCAAAATTCAAAAATAAGAAAATGACACGTGTCATATGTCATTGAACCTAACCAAACTCACAGAAGAAAACAAAACTCTTCAAGAATTCAGGTTTATAGTTTTCCAAACGGAATCAATTAGTTTCGAAAATGGAAGAGAAAATTCAAGAAGTGAGTACCTATATTATATAAAATGAGCATGCATGCTTTTTTCATGTGCTTATACTATGCTTCATCAGTCTCGAACGCCCTCAGTACTTGCAAACCATTGTTTACTTTTCTCTAATATTGTGAAGGGAAGGTTTGTATAGGTACTGGCAAGATGTTGAAAAATTATTCACATGAACAGTACCTCCCAGTTAACCTAATTACAAATTAGTAGCACAATTTATTATTTCAGTTGAGAAAGGATATTGCAGAATTAGAGAATTATGAGAAACATTCAAGTAGACAGAAAGTTAAAGATATTCTGAGTGTTGAAATTCGTAAATTAATATCAGAAATAGTCAGATTAGAAGAACAGATCAAAACAAACCTTGTTTCTGTTGAGACACCTACAATCTCCTCCAGAACATCAAACAAAGTACATGATGTGCAAGTGCAACTCAACAATTATGGTAATGTTCCACAAATTCTACAATATACTTTTCTTCATCAATAACAAAATGTTACAGGTTGGGATCAATCTGATAAATTCATTAAGTTTTATGTAACACTTAAAGATGTTCAAAATGTTCCTGCAGCAAACATTAGATGTGAATTCACCTCCAAAAGTTTGGAACTTGTAGTTGAAAATATGGATAATAAAAATTATATCTGGAAAATAAACCATTTGCTGAAAAACATTAATCCATCTCAAAGCAACTGGAAAGTTAAGAAAGGTATCTAACATCTTGTCTAATATTATGTCCAGTCAAAATTGTTACAATATTCCAACTATTGGAGTATTTTAATAACTACTTGAATCCTTGAAGAAATCTGATATTTTCAGATATGATCATTGTCAGTGCAGCAAAAACATCACCAGACCAGTGGTCTCATGTCACAGAGTGGGAAAAGAAAGCAAGTGACAAGAAACTTCCCAACCTTGATACTGATAAAAGTGATCCATCTGAAGGACTTATGTCTTTGATGAAAAATATGTATGTATTTATGAACCTTGAAATTTTAATTACAAGTATGTTTTTTCCATAGGTATGAATCAGGTGATGATGAAATGAAGAGAACAATTGCCAAGGCTTGGACTGAGAGTCAAGAAAAACGATTTGCATGATTCTATTAAAATAAATGTATTTTTATTTTATAATTTTTTATTGTTCCACTTGTGCTCCGAGGATTGCTATTTGTTTTTTGTAGAATGAAATGTGGAACATTTTTTATTTTAATAAAATAGTAAGCCATATTTTGTTTCAAGCTTTGAAAAAGCTTCATGAATTAAATGAAATACTCTGCCTAAACAAAATTACTTTATTGCTGATAGCAGGTCAATCAAATAAAATGTCAACTTCCGAAAATATTCAATGAAATTTCAGTTCTAGAGAATACTGAGAAAAAAGGAAATAACTGAAAATCTAATAACAAAAGCTTCTAACTTAAAAATTATTTGGGTAACAACAAAACTCAAACTTAAAGCTAACAGTCCAATAATAACAAATAAATAAAAAATTTTCTTTATAAACTTATAAATATACGTATGGCATTGGTCATATAAAAAATTCAAGGAACAATGTTGTGGATTTTCTTTGGCTAACTTGGTTTCCAGTTATAAATCACAGAAGTAAATTTATACTTCAAAGTCTCATATAGTGTGTCCCTGAGATTTGAGATCCGTTTGGAAAATCACTATAATTCTACAATAATTTCAGTAAAAAATCATAGTGCAATATTTGAAAAATTAAAATTTTCGCATTGATGTCACGATGATTCAAACATAATGGGAATATTCTGGAGTATAAAATTGGAATCTCAAATCCCAAAAGAAGCTTCACAAGATACATCAGATTCTATAACTTCAGTTCGGGTGATATGCTGCCGCGTGGCACCTGTAATTTTTTTATGACATCGTGCATTTGAGGATGGTTATGCCCATTGTAGGAGAGTAATATGGGCCCGTTGAGCGTCGTTAGACATCCTGGACAGTTCAGGGTTTTCTTTTTGACGCACACCCACAAGCTACGAATATCCTTCTTATCACATAGGGTATAGATATGGCCGTTGTGGACCAGAACCAACTGACCCCTGCCACTCTTGAGTAAAAGTAATCCTGAAATGCCCAGTATATACATTATTGATAATGAGGAGGTTTGGTGATTCCTTAATTAATGATAAGAATATTTCACACAAACCAACTTTGCATCAAACATTGAAATTCCAACGTTATTCTAACTTTTTTTCAAGGAAAACCTATTATTTTTATCGATATCCGATAATTGCAAGACGTTATCAAGATAGAGCAATTGGTATTTCAATAAGTTATACAATTATTATAATATAAAAATGCAAAAAGTGAAAGTTGCAATAAGATTAGGTACCTAAAAAGTATTACATGCTTTCGTAACTTATGAATAACAAGGGGTTTTGGTATGTTTATGATGTTTATAATTATAAATACATAATAATTAACACGTTAAAACAATTTCACAACTGTATTAAAATTTATAGATTTTGATTTTGCCTGAAGCTCTCTGAAAGTTGAGAATTAACATAATAACAACGGTATTGCCAAAATAGTTTCATTCAAATCATGAAAAGTTATAGAATTCAGTAATAAGTGAGCAAATCTTCGATGAAAGTATGACACCCTGTTGTTCATTTTCGATTCCATAATGACACACGATAGACAAACAGGAAAAGATTTATTAAAAAACGTGTTGAATTTATAATATATATTTATTTGTTGTCATTTTTTCGCTCTAACGATATTTGTATTTCATTTATCACACAAAATAAAAATAATGAGTAGGTTTATCAATATAACAATAACTGAATAGTAAGTAAATCACGAAATATAAATAAGCGGCATCGCTTCGATACAGAATGAACAAGATCCATTCAAACATTATTTTCCACAGCTCAATGCATTATTGAATAATACGAAAACAGTCATAACAAAACTAGGTAGGTATATGAACTGGTTATACGGTTAAATAAAACAGCTGAGATTTCAGCTTATCTCAGATAGGCACACTAATGCATAACATTACAGGGTAGGAAAAGAGTATGAATTGCCAGTACAAGAAAACAAATTTGTGCAATGCACAGAAGAATAGAAAACCTGACAATATCAACGATAAGGACTTATCAGTCCCTAGGTACCAGATTTCAATTGAATTTATCGAAGATATATGCAGGAGTTTCCAAACTCTTCCTAACCCTGTATATTGATTTGGAATGTTAACAAAACTTGAAATTGGTGGTTCATATACCGGGTGACAAATAAGGTGTGTACCCTGTCTACGTTTACACCAGAAGTGATAGTTGTTTTCTCTATGGTAATGGTTTGGCACGAAATACCGTTGGTAATAGTAGTAATAGTTATTTGACTTTGAAAATAGAGAGTACATCTACCATCTGTAGTTCTAGATCCTTTTATTGACAGTATTAAAACCATGACCAGCATGGTTCAATTTAAACTTTTTGAATCAATCATGTGTTTTGTGTTTGCTGTGGCCTGTTTCCAACTCCCTCTAGCCTAATTATTGAATAAAATACTGAATTATCGACGCTAGCGCCATCTATCATATCAAGAATCAGTCTGACAACTGGCCCAGTCGGTCTCTTGATGAAATAAATCACTATTGAGAACTGTGGATTGCTATAATTGATCATATCAATCAGCTTTCGGTGGCAGCTTTTTGAGCATTCTTAAGTTGGCAAGAATCTGTCATCAACGCCAATAGTCAGAAATGTCAGTTGTGAAGATGAATTTATAAGCCCACCAAGTCATCAATATTTTTCTTTTCATATACCTACATGTTTAGTTATTTCATATTTAAAATAAATTTATATAAAACCAGGATATAAAACAATCAAATTAAATGACAGTTAACATTAATGATAGTTAACATTTGACGTTTGACAATTATGACAGAATGGTACCAACTCTAACGCTAAGAAGCTGTCACCATATATAGCTATTGGATATGGCCAAATAATTGTGATACAATCATTTGTGAGGGGGTTCTTAGTACTAAAAAAATTGTTTGTTATATTATCACAAAAACAATCAGGCTAATGTTAATGAACTAATGCTTGATTTAAAAAAAGCCTTCTTGATGGGAGTATATGCTACATTACATACAGTATTACTTTTCATCTTCTTAATCTTAGGTGCAAAAATGCACCCCAATAGTCCCTTGTCAATACAATCTTTCCAAAGATGCCAGTGCCAGAAAAATCGGTAATTCTTCCGTTAGGTGGCGATGTCTTATTTTTTCAAAATTTTTGGCTTCACTTACGTATTTTGGCCTCCTGATCACGAATCTGAATACCAAATTGTGCGGAAACCAATACTTTTCGAGATATTCCCAAAATAAAACCTTCATCTTCCCTCTTTTGCTATTGTTCAACTGCTCATCACTGGCTTGTCTGTTGTACACGAAACTCGGTGTAAGTGCTCGCGGAAAAAATATACCGTATTCATTATAATTCAGTTTTCAGAAAAACAATGCTAAAATTTGATATTACGTTGAATATTTATGTAGTTTTTTTGAATAACGGCCATGATAGCTATGGCACTGTTGCCAGTTGTCGTCCGTTCACGCGAGGGAATTCTCATTCAATGTATATATCTGTCCTTCTTTTCGACACGAAATGGAGATAGATAGAAATACTGAATGCTCCACAAAAAAATTTGTGCTGAGGTTTGTCACCAATGTCACCTTTTGGCATGAAAGAATGTTAATATGAAGTGTTGCTCAATAATAGGGTGTAATGACTTTATTTTGGGAATATCTCGAAAAGTATTGGTTTTCGCCCAATTTGATTTTCAGATTCGTGATCAGGAGGCCAAAATACGTAAGTTCAGCTAAACATTTTGAAAAAATTCGACATCGCCACCTAACGGAAGAATTACCGAAAAATCTTTAGTGGAGCGATTGATTTGCGCTTAAATCAACAAGATCAAAAGTAGATAATTCCTGGAAACAGAGTTCGAGGTTCTCAGTTCAATGACGTTTGCCACAAAACTTCTTGCAAATTCTCGATAGGAACTTCTGCATCTTCTTCGGGGTTGAAGATGTCTGGGATGGCGGGATGCGTATGGGGGCATGGCCATTTTACAATGTTGCCGTTCATTGTCCAACACACGGATGGACATTTTTCGGGCGTGCGACTGTTTTTGCAATACCAGAAGGCCTTCCCTTTGTACACGCTTTTTTTATAAAACGCAAAGCCGTCTAATATCAACCTGGGGTTACCTCTTTTACTCAGGATACATTGGAGGGTACCTGCATTGAAATAATACATGAAAGTTAGGCTACGTGTGCAAAAACGCATGCTTAGAGTGATTATTGCAGGCACTACCGAGAGAAACAATTATATTTTGTGTTTATGTGAGATAACTATTAAGCCCACTAACATCAAATACATCTACTTTTAATTAAAATCGCATACATGCATCAGCCAGGTAAAAGGAGAGTTGCAAACTATATAAATGTGTGAACAGAATAACAAAAATTATGGGAATCTAAAAATGGGTCGTCAAATAATTAGACTTTGCTTTTCCAATAGAATCTATTTTATGAATGTATCATCAATCAACTGACCTCGTATATATGTTAAATATCATGAATAATCAATTATTCTAGATACTATTGATGAGCAAATTTTTTATCTTGTGTTATCAAAAATCTAGGAATGTCCTAGGTAATTCACTTATGTTCGTCATTGAAAACAATCACCGTTTCTTTTTTCTAAATTATTATCAAAGCAAAAACAATAATTTCATGCATTGATTACTTATACAGGGTTAGTTAATAGTGTGGTATCCTTCAATATCAACCGAGGCATTATGGATATATTTTGTAAAAATTTGAATGCAAGATTTATATTTTTGCAGCTGTCTTATAAAATGAGTAACAAAGCTGCAAGACAGATTTTCAAGTTATTATAAGGTAGGATTTCAAAATAAAAGAATGTTGAATCCTAGAGGACAATAAGAAATACATAGGCTTCATTTTCTATTAAATGTTCATGCTCCTACGAAAATAGCGTCAAAAATGAAAAGTTTGCATTAAAATGTATGGAATAGAAAAACAAATCAGCTGGTCTGAGAATATAATTTCCCAGTGATTTTGTTCCTTACTTTTGTGGGTCACTTTGATTTGCATTATTTCAACACATTTTTGTTGGAACAACTTACTGAATGATTCTCAGTAACCTTAGGTAAATTACTCTAATCTTATTTGTGATCCCACATTATATAATATATTTACATAAAAAAAAAGTTCACTGGCCCTACAAGCTTTTTTATTGGAATTCTCATCACACAAAGGATATATTATGAATAGTTTCATCTAGCTGATGACAGTGATGACCATGGACATGTTATATTTATGGATTCCAGAAGTGGATTCATAGTTTCTTCATGTATTATTTAATGGAGGTCCCCTCAACAAAATGTCCCATTTGATGAAAAATACAGATTCAATTCAGATTGACAATGAGGTGATCAGATTCTGAGTCACTGTTGGTGAATGTACAGAGTATCAATATGTATTTGGCACCCATTTGTGTAGTAAACTATCAATATTTCTTGTTGAATGATCAATGCTAAATCAAAAGCTCTACAATGCTCTACAAATATGAAAACTCAAATATAGGGTTCCACTCACCTGGAGATGAAGAATCTTGTGGAGGAGGTAATGGAAAATCTATTGGAGGCCATATTGGAAAAGAGTGTGAAGGAGATGGCTCCCCCAAAGTAGTATCCAACATGTGAGATATGTCCATATTAGGTTCTTCACCTGTAAAAAAAATAATGAATATTTAGGACATGAAAAAAATTCTTACTGACCAGAATGAGATGTATTGTCCTCATCTTGATGATCTAGAGGTTCCTCTTTTGGCAAGATTAGGGGCTCCTGGACATTCTCTGGCTTTTGTTGTGCCAGGGGTTGAGGTATGGTAGAGGTGGGTATCTGCATTATTTCATTCTCAATATGAGATTTCTTATTGGGTGAGGGTTGTGAGAAAGTGGGTGACTAAAAAAAAGATGAAGGTGTTCATAGATCAACTTTCAATTATCATTCTCACTTGCTGATGAGGCTGAGGGGATGGTGGTAATTTTGGACTCTCAATAGGTCTCAGATGCTGTATGGGTCGAATTAATTTCTTCACAGGCTTTGGTCTCTTCATAATGTTTTGTCTTTGGTCAGGAAAACCAAATGCATTCCTACTAGAACTTGTATACCCATTGATATCCTAGAATTCAAAGTAAGTCTATTTGATTTCAGTGCATGATCACTGCTTACTTACTGTAGGAGATGATGCATTATTATCAGTCAGTCCTTTAACTTTCAACATTTCTGCTACCCTCATGAAAGTGGGTATTTCTTCTTGACTAACACTTACTTCACCTTGATACATGAAATGTAACAAACTGCACAGTGCCCCATAATTCACTTCTGGGAGGATAACTATGGGATGTTTACAGGGGTTTACTCTGAAGAGTTCTTTAAAAAAGGGACTACAAACTGAGAGAACTGTTTTATGAGCCTTTAAATATTTCCCCTCAGCTGCTAAGGTAACATCAACCAAATCCTCATCTTTCAGCAAAGAATGGAATCCAGTACTCAGATTTGCATGGAAATTATTCCAGCACAATGAAAACTGTTCTCCTTCCATTCTCCAGGAGTCAAGAAAGAATAATACACTTGCCTCAGTATGAAGATCCCACTACATTCATGTCCTTGGGATAAAAAAGGAACGATAAAAAATTGAACATGAATGACAACATCCGCAACTTTTTCAGCAGATATGAAAAAGAAATTATGTCAAGCACAAAAAAAAACTGCGTGGATTGTTTCTAGAGTTCGCATGGAAAAAACAACCTATCGCCGGCACGTTGGGCTTCTGTCTGCTAGACGAATAGACAATTCAAAATAATGAGAACACTACTAACAAAAGGATATCCAACGATTTTTCAAATTTTTATTTTTTTACAAAACTGAAAAGAAGGATTTTCGTCTTTGAACCTTTGAAGTTTGAGAAACTTTTTGACAAATTGACAAAACAAGTGTCAATTCTTTTTTATCTTCTATCGAAAACAGAAGTAAACAGCAGAAGCTAACCCAAAAGTCCCGTTATTTTAAAAGAAATCAGATTGAGTCCTAGAAACTAAACCGAAAAGAAGAAAATGAAGAAGATTTTCTCACTTTAAAGTAAGGTTAGTTATCTTGTTTTGCTTTGTTTTGCTTTTATCCATTTATTGGCATTTATCATTATCAAATCAAAAGCCGCAAATGCAGAACGGTAGAACCACTAGCAGTAATGGAAATTTCACTCAGATGAAGAGTAATTAGAGCTGAGGTTGCTTATATATCAACAGCTAATTGTGATATGCGAAAATCAAAATACCAAAAATAGGCGATAGTTTGTGTAGTTATATTATTCTACATATTGAATCCATACCAGTTAGGTCAGTATCAGCTGTATCATCAAAGTACAATCCTCTGGAATATTTTAGAACCATGTAAGTAATTTTGTTTAGTAGAGGCTGATGTTGATTTTCTTATTAATGGATTTTTTCAGGTCCGAGAAAATGGTGAGATGCCCCTTCAATTCTCAGCATTTAATGTCGCAAAGCTCTCTACAACGTCACATTATAAGATGTATGGTAAATTATCCTCATTTTGTGGTGTGTCCTTATAATGCTATGCATCGTTTCCCAAACAATGATCTTCTTGCTGAACATATGCTCCACTGTGATTCCAAAGAAAGGGCATACATATTCCATGAATCAAGTGTTGGTTTCAAAAGGGAACCTTATCATGATGACAAAGCTAGGGAATTCAATCTGAAATATGAGAATTGGGATGATTAGATTTTGAAATGTATCATTTCTATATGAATATAATATGAGTATTTTTCACATTATTCTTATGGTAGAATAGTGTTATGGTTAGTGGAAAATGCATTTTGATATTTGATATTTTTGTTTGTCACATTCAACCCATTAGTTAGAAAGTTCACGTAATGTAATAGAAAAGAAATAGACATGATAATATATCGATTTTCTGTTTCTTTATTTGGTCTACTCTAAAAAAACTAATAAAAAAGAAGAATGACGTACACAGTACACATGTAATGTCATTTTTAGTTAACCTATAAAATTTTAACCTAACATATTGTGACAAAAACAAAATGTTAAAAATACCAAATATATTTCAAACTTTCTTACTGAATACTTTGGAATTGTCCCTGTTGTATGTTATTGTTGGGAATTGTGGTGGTAACGTATTTTGACACTGCAATTAATATGTAAAATAATTGTACTATTTTCCAGGAAATAACCTCCACCTCATGGATGGAATTTCAACTGCTGACATTATAAACGGCGATGTATTTTTCGAAATAGTAGAACCAGTCGAATTATTATATACTTATAGGATTCGTCCTGCCAAAGATTTTGGAGCCCCATTCGTGAGTTTGATTTTAATGATGTTTTCCTTCAAACAATTCAAAATTTCAGAATGATTCCTTCCACATCAAAAATGTTCCTTTGGTTCCCATTTTACCACTATATGGATGTAAACCACCTGACAATTCAGAAGATATAGAGGGAAATGTAGCATTCATAGAAAGAGGGTCAGTTAAACCAATGATTTGCAATTACACACAATCTCTATGATGCTCTACTTATTCATGGAATAATTATATTTTCAGTGAATGTTCTTTCAAAAGCAAAGCCCTTATTGCTGAGAAAGCTGGAGCCAGAGCAGTTATAATAAGTGATACTGACTTATATAGTGAATACTTTATAGAGATGATTGATGACAATTCTGATGATGAAGTTAATATTCCAGTAGGGTATCTGATGGGTAAGAATGGGATGATGATTCTGAACACCCTACAAAGACTAAAGAAAACCTATGCCATTATAAATTTGCCAGTAAACTTGACTTACACACCAGTACATAAAATGAATCAACCACCTTGGTTAGGATGGTGATTTGCATTAACAAAGTTCAATTCTCTTGGCAATAATATTCGAGATAATATTAGTATATTGGAAACAAAAAATGTTTTTTGAAATGTCAGCACTCTTCAAGAAGTTGAGTGGTTCCTCCACAGTATTGATTTTTTTAGGTTGGTATTCTATTTATTGTTCCTACTTGTCTTATTGTTGATATAGCCAGCCATTGATTATGTCCACATGAAACAGAAAATGATTAAAATGCACATTATCATTGCACTCCACCATATATGTATTATGCTCAGATTATGTTATGTATATTCTGTGAAGATTGAATAAACTTGTACTTATTTGTTCCAAAAGAACCATTTGTGAGGTACATAAGTGTGGCCCATTTATTCTCAAATCACTTCATTGTGCTTCAGGATAAACTGTTTTTTTTTTTATTGAAGTGAGTAATAGTTAGGGTTTTTTCCTATTATAGTTTAGGTAGAGATTATTAGATATATTGGTTCAGTTCCAGGCCCCAATAAAAAATCTAAATTTCTGAATACTGGGGAAGATTGGAATCCAAGGACCCCTTGTACCAATTTTGAACAGGATTGAAAAAACAAAAGTGCCATTTAATCCTCTACACTTACTATGAAATATTATACAGTCTTGTTTTATCTGGAAACAGCATAAGTAACCTAAATCACATAAGTTTGGGTTAAAATATATCAAATAATCGTGGATTAGAAATTTTGCTGGGGATTGATTATGAAAACACTATCTATAGTCTTGTAACTAGGTGTAGTTATGCCCTGTATATTGATGCAAATGAGCCTATTCAATAATTTCAACTAGTAAATAGAATTCAAACCAACCAATATTTCTGATTAAACTTTATAATAAATCATATTCATTCTTGCTGAATTAAATATTTTTGATCACCACAGACCTTTTTCAAAATTCCCGTCAAATTAGAGGTCACGTGATATAAGTCGCAACGGATTTCAGTTGTCAGACATGCATCAGAAATGAACAGTTTTTTTCTTTTTGAAAACACTACACATTATTATCAAATTATCAATACCGAAACTAAATTAATGCAACTGCATATTTGATCATAGTCTTTGATTCCGCACGACTTTTCACAATAACAAAGTACGATACCTATTGTGAAAAAGTTACTGTAGTCTTTAGTAAACTTCATAATTTATGACATACTTTGTATAACATTGGAATAATATGATATCTGATGGTTGCATCTTGGGTTTGAGACCATGCAGAACTTATTATGAGGAATAACCTTTTTTTTTGTAGATAATAAAAAAGTTACCTTTAGAGACTCATCAATCGTTGTTTTCAATGTTTCACATTTCAAGACGTGATACCGTTTCTGTTTTTAATCTCTGCCGTTTTTCACAATGTATTTGTACCTTTTGCAATTTAACTGTATAAATGAATAAACATATGTGAAATCAAAACAAAGTTGATACAAAAAACTTTATTAACAAATATCCAAAGAAACCAATTCGAGCTCCAACCCGCTCAGCGGCCGCCCCTCACCTCCGCGTCTGCCCTGGGCAGCTTGTCGAGGACGGCGAGCCGCCGCACTCTCAGCCTGCCCCACACGCGGTAGTCGGCGAGGGCGACGCTGTGGGCGGCCCACAGGGCGGCCGCCTCCGGGTAGACAGCGGTCGCGCAGCCCAGGCCGGAGGGCACGTCGAGGCTCGACCACACGTCGCGCGAAAGGGCGTCTCCGGGGCCGCCCGGCGGGCAGTTCACCACGGGGCAGTCGGAGTTGCCGGATATGACGGGGCCCAGGCCGTTCGACCTAAGGAAAGGGTGTTGTTTATGCCATATGGAGAGAAAGGTGGATATAGGATGGTACACTATTGTTAATTAAAAAACGGATAGAAATGCGAACTAGGTTAAATAACAAGAAAAATACACAATTTCATGACACTCTCGAAATCGAAAGATATCGAGGATATCTTTCATATTTCCATATAATAACTTCTCTCACAGCACTGCTGGGATTTTTAAATTTCTTTCGAAGATATCGAAGCTAATTTTGATTTTTAAAATGGTAGCCATATGTTGGATTATCACACCTTCGGATAGATCATAGAATTGCTAATTCATCGATGTATCACACTTATTGTATGTTTCATGAAGAAGTCGAAAAACAGGAGAAATATCAATCAAATAGTTTGATTGAAGTCAATAATATCACTCAATATAAGTACTCACAGATTTTCGTCCTTTGGAAAGCAATGGATTTGATATTCTCTGATTTATTTGAAGATGATCTGCAATCTTTATATACATATTATTGTACCTGATTCACATTCCAGATAATGAAGGTATATACCTATGATCAAAGGTTTTTTAATCTGTGCTGTGATGATCCTCAAAACCTTTATTACTTTTCTTCTTGAATTATAGTTAATGGAAAATATTTTATACATTGTAAGAACATAAACTCATCCGACATACTTGATCGTGAATTGTGTAAAACGAAAACATTCGTAACATACCCAACAAAATGATGAAAACGATGTAAACAGAACTTGATCAATATTTAAGCGCATATCCATGACTTGATCAATATTTTAGCGCATATCCATGACTGGATCTTTAAATTTTGAGCTTTCGACATCTCTCTCTAATTTTATTCGCTCTGTCTGACTTTTTCATCTGTAAGGTATTCTGATCTCTGTCTCTGGCAACTCTAGGAAATATTAGTATGGTTTGAGTAGACAACAGTCTACAACTTACTCTAGTGCTTGGGCTTGGTAATATGTTGGAATCTGTCCCACCATCCTATATCCACCTTGCTCTCCATAAAATTTTGCGCTTTCGCCATATCATATTTTATTTGCTCTGTCTGACTGTGTCATTTGTAAGGTATTCTAATCTCTGTCTCTGGCAACTCCAGGAAATATTAGTACGGTTCAAGTAGACAACAATCTAAATTTTTTTCTTGTGCTTGGTAATATGTTGGAATCCATGAAAGTTGCAGTACCCTATATATTCATTCACGAGGAAAATTCGTCTTGAATAATTTTTAACATCTCTTGTTTAGTGTCAAACTTGACTAAGCGAAATTTTTTACCGAAAGTGCAACCAAAAGTGTATTAGATAAAACTGTTAATGAGAATGAGAAAATATCTAAAATCGGATAATTTACAGGGTGTTCTATTCAAAAACATAATGGGGAAGTTTCCGAAATTCCAAAATATTGTTTAGCAAAACTATTCACCTGCCAGCCACAGCGATAAAAACGACGGGAATGTTGAGCCCCTCATAGTAGCTAATCATATCCAGCGTGTACTTGGTGGTCTTGTGCGCCGACGCCACCCGCAGCTCACTGTTCAGCCCCAGCTCGTCGCAGAACTTTTTGATCTTGTCGCAGTGCCCCCGGTCGGCGGTGCTGCCCATCACGATGACCACCAGGTGGTTGGTGGGCGGCTCAAGGTGGTCCAGCTGATCGGCCACCCACTCGAAGTTCCTCTTCACCGTGTCCAGGTCGCTGTCGGTCACCGTCGACAGGTTGCGGTACACCTGCTTGTCGACCATCAGCCGTTTGTCGCCAGAAGGCCACAACCGCCAGCTGTCAGAATCGATGACGTCTGCGACGAGGAGTTGGCCTAGAACGAGTAGTTCACCCTCAAGCGCGCGTTTCAACACTCACGCTCTTCAAAAAATGATTATCCGGAATGAACTCGCTTTGTATCATAATCTTCTCCGTTTTCGGTAGGCGAGCATATAACTACGCAAGCGCATATAGAAGTCTCGGTGGGCGGAGCCCAACAAAATTTGAGTTTCGGAACGTTGCCATCCGAAAATTTAACGCTTATGAAATCTCATGAATTGTTTTAGAATCGATTTGTCACTAAGAAGAAAATACAACTGGAACTGGCCTCGAATTGGTTTTGAATTTGATCAAGTTATAGTAGGAAACAATCACAATAAATTCATATATTTCCAGTTTCATAATGAGTGTATTTTAATTGGATGTAATTTTCCAACATTTTAGAGGCTTACTGTACACTTATAATTGGATTTGAATTGATACTTCCAGTTTCAAAATCAATGAGTGTATCTAAATTGGATGTACTTTTCCAATGATTAACTCCAACATTTTAATGTCAAATGTCTAACTTTTGGTGAGGTGATACCTCGATCGCTAGGTACCTTTATTTCGACTACACTATTGTAGTCTTGTCCATGCATACAATCTTGTTTTGACAGCTAAGAAGAACTATTTTTACCCACTTCGGTTTTTACGTCAACCATGCCCTACATATTTATATTATTGCAATCTTTTATTAAGTACGTCACTTTGTCATGTATTACGAAATAACTTGTTTTCAAGATGTTTCATAATCAGTGCTTATTATTGCTGATATGGAATATTTCTTGAATAACAATAATAAATACTTATATTTATGAAGGGATGGTCGAATTAAAATAAAACATTGTGAATGAATAAAAAAGCTTATGATATTATATAATGCTTTTTTTAGATATATGTATAGCGAATATTGCAAAGTCGTTCTGATTTATATTAGGAAAATTTATTTGTTAGAAAATACTGCTCCAGAGTCATATCAATAACCTCCTGAACTATTGTGAAATGTTTGCTGAACAATAAATTTGCGTCAGTTAATAATATTTCTCACAACTTTGAAGCAAAAATTTCATCAGATTTAGAATTGAATGATGCAATATCAATCGAAAAATAAGTATATTTATATTTGTACATAGTCCATGACAACAAACCTTCATGTAACAAAAATATTTCCTGTGCCCTAACAACACCATAGGATTCGATTAGGCTTGTTTTAAGGACTCATAACTTATAAGTATGGTTTTGACTGATTAGTAAAAGCAGTTTAAAATAATAAAAACAACTATTTACCTGTACTGTCAACTCCGAATTCAATCTTCATGTCAATTAGAGCACAATTTTTTGTTTGCCATACCTTTTCCAAGATCTCAAACACTATTATGGATGTTTTTGTCATTACGTCTACCTCATGTTTACCTACAAAAAATGAAGAATGGTAGTAGAAACCCTTAAATTTCTCGGTTGAAGCCTCAAAAGCTTGGCAGAAGAATTTCGAATTTGTTGCTGATTTATTACTGTACTTCATTTCTGGATTTTTCGCTTCTCGATAAAAAATAATGAATTTTGAATTCTGAACTACGCCAATCAATTTAAAACAAGACCATTCATTTGAAGCTTTGACAACAGAAAGTATGATGCGAATGCATGCAGTAAATTTATTATTCAAAAAACATACGATTTTCGAAGGAACACCTCGATTTAAATTTTTTCTTCGGCGATTCCTGTTGAAATAAATGTTCTAACAATTACATCACTGTGAAAACAATTCGGACACCTTTCAAATGAGGTATCTCATTAACCCTGTATGCATTAAAAAAATCGTTCATTACATCATCACGCCAACACTGATGACATGATATCGATAACATAATTATGTGATGACCCTTGAAAAAAAATTACGTGTTTCAAGATTCTATTCAGAATTCTTCTGTTTCTTGACTAATGGATTTATTCCATACATTTGCATCATACTGGATGAGTTGTAACATAGTCTTTCCGCTTGTGGAAAAAAATCTTCATCCTAACGTCATGACTATGTAATTTATTAATGAATGAAGGGGATTCTTTCACACCATGATTATAAACACATTCTTTCACGGCTACCGACCAATAGGATTCATTCTCCACGGGCTAACATTTTCAAGAAGGCTATAATGTGACCCGACTCCGCATATGTCATAAATTGAGTCGCTTTTATTGTAAACTATAATATAAGGAAAATTGATAAGACTGATTTGGATCATTTTAAAATGTACTATGTCTTCTTCGTAGAGAAAGTATAGTCTTCTGTTCGCGTTTGATGGCAATTATTATAATAGCCGTTCTACGCTGGTTGAAGAATATATTATTCTCTCGTAGAAATGTCCTTGAGATAAGACACCTACATGTATATTATGATCAAGGTGGATATAGGATGGTGAAACAGCTTCCTATTAACAAGCACTAGAATAAACTGTAGACCTTTGCCTACTTGATTTCATACCGTAGTAATATTTCCTGAAATTAACAGAGATGGCGACATACCTTGTGTCGGTAAAACAGAAACTGTGCTTCTGTCATCTTTCTATCAGTTTGATCTGTTCTAGATGAAAAATAATTGAGAAGAGTCAAATTATCAATATTAATTCCAGATTCACTGAAAATATTGTGTTTTGATGTCATTTCAACTCATGTCTGTCATATGCGAACCACAGAAATAGATGAGCATCAACAAAAATCTTCTTTGATAATCGATCCTACAGCCATCTTCATTCAAGTCGTGGAAATATTAGTACCTTCTCAAACGGTCTACAAGTTTTTCGCAGAAACAATTGAAGAGCTGTTTCACCATCCTATATCCACCTTGATTATGATGTAACATTAACACAAACAACGTTACCAATAACTACTCCGTTGACCTTGAACTCGGCCGAGATTATCTGCTCCTCAGACCACTGGGGATCGTGATTAGCATCATCTTTGAAAAAAGTCTCTAGTTTGGGGGGAGTGAAACGATAACCTTCTTCGACCCCTGGATGACGCTTGAGAAACGATCCGGTTGCTAGGCGACGGGTGACCCATTCGATGGGTATCATCTCGCACTTTTTTGAGAGGAATGCATTTTCACCGGCGATTTTCACAAATGATGTTTTCAACCCTGAAAATCGTGAATTGAATTATGTAGGTATATAAAAGAGTTCTGTTTTTCTTCCAGATAATATTTAAAGAGGTTATTCTAGGTCGTATTATACATATTTTATATATTATGATCATATTATACATGCTTACCAATAGAATTCAAAATTTCGAATACTTTGCATGTTGTCTTGTTCGAAATTACTGATTTCCCTAAAAGGTTATGAGCTTTTACACCATCGCCGGCTGTTATTCTATCTTTACTCAGCAAAATGCAATGCCCTGGTACTGAAGGAACATCATAGACTTGCTTGGTTTTTCCTTCTATGATCAAATCTCCCAGTTGATATCCTCCCACTGAAAATGTAGAATAACTGTCGACTCTCAAAGGAAGGATAATCAGTTTTTCATCATCCTTCAGTGCTCGGAAGATGGCTCGCCGCTATAACTTTTTTGTTTTCGGAGATAACGGAATGAAATTTTCATGCATAAAACAGAGTAGTTATTCTTTTACAAGTAACCCAATTTCATGCAAATTCCAGATTGACCGGAAGTGAACATAAACTTTCGATTTTTAAATTGGTATATTTCCAGTTTTTTGTGTCCATATGACATTTAGAATATAACCATGTATAATTTGTTTGTAACCGTTCAAATAACTAATTTCAATACCAAAATGTTTGTTAAAACACAACTTCACTGTTTTAAATCAAAATGTTTCAGCTATGTGTGACGTTTGATTTTAAAATTTTTATTACTTTTTTTCATATTGAAACATAGTGTGGCTCGTCGGTTTAGAAAAAAAAGCATTTATTACGATCAATTACATACTATATTAAGTTGTAAGCATGATGGAAATAACTATGGTGAAACTACTTGTCAATTGTTTTTCTCCCAAAAGTCTCGACGGGTAAAAATATTGGTGATACTTCGGAATTCGTGTGCAGGGGGCGCTTGGTGTCATGTCATTCGAGAGTTCAAGTTGGTTCAAGCACGATTTCGATGTTATCAGACATATTGGTGATTTGCAGTGATTTGCGTGATTTGTGAGAATAACTGGGAACAGTGAGCATGAAAACAAGGATTCTGTTTGAAATATATCAACAACACAGTTTAATAATCAGTATATGATGCTTGCTTGTTGGCAAACAATTCAGTGCCACGTTTGTTTACTTTTGAATTTTGGAAGATTTTCTGGAATATTTGGGTATAATTTCCCACATGAAAACGATTCATCAAGAAAATGAAGGAGAAGGTAGTTAGCAGCCATCAAGAGGAACAATCTATCAGAGTCTAAATCAAAAGGATATCTAGCATCTCACGACATTCCATATCAGGTACCTGATCAGTATTTTCAGTTCATCATCATATTATATCATGTATTGTAAAGCTGATGAAAATAGTGGTTTCATACAATCAAATAGGGAGAAGTCTATGTACCTATTCAGTTCATTATTTTGGTTCAAGAAGAATCACTTGAGATGAGTTTTTTATATAGGTATACTGACTGAATCATTTCACACAATTTGAAAACATTGCCTATTTCTGATACATTCTATAATTCATTCAACTTGTAGGAAAACCTAGTGCCTTTGAGTGATGAAAATCTCAAAATCATCCACATCTTGTACAGAATGAAAAATTGAGAGCAGACAAAAGATCTAAATTGAGCAAAGAAGCATGGAAATAACCAAGAAACCTGGTAAGTTCTGAACATTTTCAAAAATCTCATCACCTATGTAACTCCAACCATAAAGTATTACTTTGTTTTTGATTTCATCTAGGTATACACACATCATGCCATTGTATGTAAAATATGATGAAAAATACTCTAGATTTCTTTTTTATTTTATAGGGTTATGAAGAAAGTGTCCTGGGAGATGCAGAACAAGCATTTGCAATAACCATGTTGACTACAAACATCAAGAATTATTGGAGCCATTTTCAGAAGACTATTGCACACAAGCAAATGTTGAAAGTTTAGAATGAAGAACAATCTATTATTGATAAAATAGTTCATTAACAGTATATATTCATTCAATAATTCCTCCATAATATTCAGTGTATAATTTAAGATTCATTATGCTCATATATGTATCATTACCACAAGAAACATGTACATAATATAAATCATAAATAAGAAATAAATATATGAAAAACTGGTAAGTTGAAATAGATATGCTGATTTTTTTGTGGATTGATTTTGAATCTTCCAATTTCTTTTATTTGTTTCAGCTCCTCAGGTTTGTGATATTCTTTAATATGAATTTAATTGAGTCTTTATCTTGATATCTTGAAATATCCTGAAAAAGAGATTGAAACAAAAATTGTAAGTTCATATAAAAATATCCATTGAATTTTTACATGGTAAAGAAATTTTTGTAATGATTTAATCATATTACATAAAGAAAACAAATAGTTTGATTCTAAGATTTAATAACCAAAAAATGAATGACCAAAGTATTGTTAAATTTCACATTAGCCATCATAAACAATGGTTTCCTGAACCTTGTATTTTGTTGAACCACAATGGAAACTGAACGGAAGTCATATTATTAACATGATTCACAAGATCATTGTGACTTGAATATTCAAAAGGCCAAATGGAACCAACTAATTCCACATTAATCATAAGGGTTCCATCATCAAGTAGCTCAGCACTGGCTCTGTGGATGTTTTACCTAAAAGAAACTGTATATTACTCCCATGAATGAACTATATGGTTAAAACTTATAGAATGATGATATAAAAAGAAAATAAGTATAATAAATTCACCTTTCCAACAATGACAATAATTTGAAATCTTTGCCTACCTTGGTGACAAAACTTGCTGAAAAATACTCATGAGCATCAAGGGCTCATGTAAGAAACTGAGAACCCCTAAGTAGGATATCAATGTATGTTGTGCTTGATGGAATGCCATTTGAATCAGCAGTGCATACACTAAAGGGTCCAAATCCAATCAATTTCTTCTTAGATGCCTACAGATAAATTACAATTAAGTTCTTCATATCCAAAAATGTTCTGGACAACTCAGTATTCACCTTTGACCAACGTCTCGGATTGTCTCGGATTTCCAACAATAATTTCTTGAAATATGAACTCTGCATGTTGAAGCACTGTTGAAACATGGTTTAAACAAGTTTAAACGCATGCCAGACTTCTTTAAACTATCGATTATTTTGAAAATGCACAATACATCAACAAAAACCTCGAGATGTTTACAAACTATCTCATGAACCACAATCAATCTTCTTCTTTTTTCTTTTTCTGTAACCTTCGTCGTTTACCCCGCTGTTTTTATAAAATAATTTTTGTATTTGCTGTAAACTCGCATTTCGCATTTATTGTCCTAAATTAATTCCTGTTCTATTTTCATAAAAACTGACAAAAATAACAACTCGACATGTCATTTTGAATTTTTGACGTCTCGCCACCTGGTGGAATTTCTCATAAGTATCACCAATCCTTAAAAAACATTGGATATCATAGTAGGCTGGTGTCGAGAACTTTTTCCCATTCCCTCTATCATTGACTAGTTACACCATAGTGTAGTCATCTTTGTTGTAAGAAAATTAAAATATAACATTAGAACTCAAAAATCTATTTCGAAAGAAAAATAATAATAAAGAACGGTTAAAAACAGTAAAAAAATACTTATATATGGTTGGAATTCTCAATGTCATATGTGTCCCGTTTGAAAATCTAAAATTTATGTAACTTCCGGATAATCCGAAAATAAGTTATAGGAGCGAGCCACCTTCCTTGGACACCCGGTATAGGAGAGTGGGTACATGATTACATGAACCAATTTACTGGTTGTTTTATTATTCTTACTATTCATACATTTGTGTTTAGGCTCTTTTTCAGAATTGTTAGTGATAATAAAATGTTGAAAAAAAACACAATTTTGAAAACCGTTCGTAACAATTTCTTTGGCATGAAATTATGAAATAGAAGTGAACATCATAATGGAATAACTCATTTTGATTTTGAAGAGGCGGTATATATATTTCCACTGAATTTTGAAAAAAAATGGTTATGTTCTCGGCATTCGGGATGTTAAGCACGACCAAATCGGAAATCATTTTGAGGTTAAGTAACCTGTTGATCTAAATTTCCGATCATTGAATGTCTTACCTTCCTTTAAGCTCGCCATATTTTCTTTCACTATCACTTGCGAACAAATTATTAATATTGTATTCTATATATTTTTTGTTATACCATGAAATTGATGCGCTTGCAATCCAAACAAAACTGCTATTTATTAACGAGTAAATATCAACGCATGCGTAGAGTCTTCGACCTTTGAATCGGTATTGGTGAACAAATTCGAATCAAAATATGGAAACAATTAACAATTTCGCAAAATATTTCCTCATAAGTCACGGGGTAAATGCTCACGATGATGGAATAATTTTGTGGGGGTATCACATTTCGCTGGAGGGGAGAAATCCGCACGTGGTTATATAAAAAGGAAGAAGAATCAAATTATCTAGATTAATTGTAATACAAGAACAGTGAATGTTAATTTTGAGCGAAACTAGTGTTGGTATTGCATAAACTTAATTTTTTCGCGGTAAGTGAATATTTAATTATTTAAATAAAGTTTCGGAAAGCATCAGTGAGGTGTTTAGACAACCCTATATATAGCTCTATAGCAAAATATTCTGTAATAAAAAATGCAACTTCATTTTCACATTCGATTTTGACTGTATACAGGGTGAGTCAGTTTTTTGTAGCGAGAATATGCGTGTCAGCTCTAATGGTCATATTATATTTATGGTGAAAACAAAACCGCGATAGCTCTTTTACTTTTCGAAATAATCGAAAATACGAATACTGTATTTCTGAAATATCTATATTTCATTTTAATCTTGCATTTATTATGAAAGCACTTCTTCATTATTTCCACATTTTGCGATCTTCAAAACAGCATTCTTAGATTTTGAGGTCGACGTTTCGTCTTATTCTCGCGGTCATCATAAACTTTGTTCAATACGAATATGCATATATCTCTTTCAATATGGTTCACCATGAGGCATGAATATACTGACCCCAGGAATACATTGACAAGTATTTATTTGTCATTGAAGAGTTTCAAAGGGGTCATCAGTTCATGGAGAAGAATATTGCAAAAGATGCATCTTCGTATTTGAAAAACTGAACGTCGAACTCAAAATCTAAAAATGATATTTTGAAGATCGCAAAATATGGTAATGAAGAAGTGCTCTCAGTTTTTTGTATCTCCAGTAATAAAGCTAAAATAAAATAAAATAGATAGTTCAAAAGTTTTCGAATATTTCGAAATCGAAAAGAAATTAAAAGCAAGAATCAGTTATTTTTGATGGGATATTTTCAAAACTGTTGAAGATATATTCCGAACTTATTTTTAGATAAATTATCTAGCATGAAAATGCGCACCACCAGTTTAACCATCTTCGTATTTCTTAAGATCCCCATATCGGCACTCGAAAAATGTTCATGTAAGATAAAAAAAATATCTTCTTTGAGCTGTTGAAGTTCTGCTACAAAAAACCTCGCAAAAAATCGACTCACCTTGTATATATCAAGGTGGATATAGGATGGTGAAACAGCTCTTCAATTGTTTCTGCGAAAAACTTGTAGACCGTTTGAGAAGGTACTAATATTTCCACGACTTGAAAGAAGATGGCGGTAAGATCGATTATCGAAGAAGATTCCTGTTGCTTACGTATTTCTGTGGTTCACATCTGACAGACGTGACTTGAAACGACATTAAAACAATAAATTTTCGATAAATCTTGAATTAATATTGATATTTTGACTCTTCTCAATCATTTTTCATCTAGAACAGATGAAACTGATAAAAGTATGACAGAAGCACAGTTTCTGTTTTACCGACACAAGGTATGTCGCCATCTCTGATAACTTCAGGAAATATTACTACGATATGAAATCAAGTAGGCAAAGGTCTACAGTTTATTCTAGTGCTTGTTAATAGGAAGCTGTTTCACCATCCTATATCCACCTGCTTGCTGTATATATATATTCTACAATCAAATAGAAATTGGAAAGGGTCTAGAAAGTGCAGAACAACATAAATCTGTTCCAAAATATCGGAGACAGTTGAAGTGCAAATAATATTTCAAAGCAACTGAATTCCGTGGATTGTAACATATTAGTCCTTCGAGCCGGATCCTGAACCAGCGACCTATATACTATGGATATCTACATCACTATTTTCCAATGAATATGAAGAAAAAACTATCCGGTTCATTCGTGAACTAGAGGTCAAAAGACCGCTGTTGAAAAATATCCGTGCGCTAGCACTGATTCTGTTATTTCCCCACCCAGAACATGTCCGGAGCCAACAAAATCTGCCACTACGAACACAAAACCGAGGAGGAAAATCTCGCCTGCGCCCTCGAGAGTGTGGGGGTGAGCAAGAGGAAGGGCAGGGGGCAAGTAGCGTCGGGTCTGACGCACGAATGTGGGGTTTTTGGGGCGATAGGGTGCGGGGAATGGCCGACGTCTTTGGAGATTTCGCAGATCATATGCTGGGGTCTGGTAGCCCTGCAACACAGGTCAGTGGGATTTTCATGAAAACTCAACTCGGGGGGTGCGAGTTGAATGGTAGATTTATGAAGTCAACTAAACCAAGAATTGAAAAAGATGAATAGAGGAAAATCCCATCGGGGGTTTATAAACTTTTATCCGAGCTTTTATCTCTCATATAAATTAATAATTGAAAGCTAAGAATATGATGGCCATCTTTTATCTTTTCAACACGCATGCGCATATTATTTTATTGCATATTTGAACACAGAACCCTTTCTTCCATGGGCATATATTCTGAATATGTCAGGCACGGAACAATATAAAACCAAATTCTGTATTTTCAGTATAAATGTTTATAAACTATGGAGGCTCTGAAGGGCCAATGCGAAAAAAAAATTTATTATCTCGAAATGTCGAGTTATTATCTCGATATTCATTCAACTTCATTAAATTTTGACATACAATAAAAATTACTCCAAAGTCTTTATTGGCCAAATATCTATTATTCGATTATTGTTATTTTTGCTTCCTTTAACACGCCTAGGTCCATAAAAGCAAGTTACGCCCTAAATACATACTTTTATGCATGACCAGTACATTTTATTGTAAATACCTGTTCACTTCCCAAGCATGATAGGAATGAAACAGTTCTTAAATACTACCTTTCAAACTCCTTTAAAATAATTTTTGCTACGCCCACGATGTTACTCTCGAAAAAGCATTACATGAGAGTGTTTTTACTTTTTCTCTATCTCTTATAATAATATAATAAGTTATTGAGGGTTTACAATTTACTCATGTTCCAGACTGGTGGATGAATAAATAGGCTAGTAGCCACATTTGCTGTCAATACAGAGAGACAATAGTTATTATTACGATATGCATAAGTAAAAGCAGCTGAGGATGCGAATAATTAATAATTTATTGTCCGGCGGGCGATAAAGTGATATTTTACGCCCGGCGGGCGGTAAAGTAGTCCGAGGGCCGTAAAGTGCTATTTTACGCCCGCACAACCGGGCGATAAAGTACCATTTAACGCCCGGTCGTGCATAAACGTAATAAACGCCTCCTCAATTGACATAAGTTGTCAATTCCTAATTGTTAATTCGTTTTCTCAGTTTATAGAGTTGATTATATATAAATTCACCATTATTCGGACGAAAATTAATTCAGCTCTATAATGAAGCGTAAATTTTTGTTAGGAATATTCCATGCAAGTATTATTCCGATAAATAGAAATTATCGAATTCAATTATTTATGAATCGAATCTTAGTAAACAATAAACATATATATCATTTGAGATTTAATAATTGCGATAAAAAGAACGCGCGAATTGATGTAATGAATTAGCAAGGAATAAAAAAATAAAATTTTTCGATCCAGCAGCCATTTCGACAGTATTGATTTCATAATAATTACCATAAAATTACGCAACTTTGACCCATATAAAATCCAATAGACATCCACAGGGTATAACTAAATTGACGTACAGATGAGGTGTGGCCTCCATAGATATCCCTTGAATATTTGGACATCCATTGGACATCCAATGGACATCCAAATATTGATCTCAGCTCACACCTCACCACACCTTGCAGGGGCCAAGAATCCGCGGGCATAGTGACAAGCGAGGGCACGTGCTCGAAATCCTTCAACGTGGTGAAGGGCATGGGCATGATCAGCAACATCTTCAACGACGAGGCGATTAGGCGGCTGAAGGGCAGCATCGGCATAGGGCACACTCGGTACTCGACCAGCGCCGCTTCCGAGGAGGTTAACTGTCAACCGTTCGTCGTGCACACGGCCCATGGGGCGTTGGCGGTGGCCCACAATGGGGAGTTGGTCAACTGCGACAGCTTGAGGAGACAGGTACGTGATTTCATGTTTTTCCCCCCCTTGTACAACTAACGGATGTCCTATGGACGTCTAGTGGATATCCATACAGGTATTTAGGATGTCCAATGAACGTCGAATGGGTATTCAAAGAATATACTGTGGATGTCCTATGGATATCCGAATATTGCCCAAAGGATATACTATGGACGTCCAATGGATAGGCCATCGTTTTATACCTCCTTTGGATATCCTCAATGGAAGTCCAATGGACGTCGAATGGATATCCGAAAAATATATTGTGGACGGCCCATGGATATCCAAATATTGTCCAAAGGATATACTATGAACGTTTCATGGATATTCATTGGCCACCGTTTTGTACCTTACTTAGATATCCTTAATGGAAGTCCTATGGACGTCGAATGGATATCCAAAAAATATACTGTAGACGTCCTATAAATATCCAAATATTGTCTGAAGGATATACTATGGACGTCTATTGGATATTCTTTGGCTACCGTTTTGTACCTTCCTTGGATATCCGTAATGGAAGTCCAATGGACGTCGAATGGATATTCGAAGAATATACTGTGGATGTCCTATGGATATCCAAATATTGCCCAAAGGATATACTATGGACGTCCAATGGATATTCATAGGCCATCGTTTTATACCTCCTTTGGATATCCTCAATGGAAGTCCAATGGACGTCGAATGGATATCCGAAAAATATACTGTGGACGGCCCATGGATATCCAAATATTGTCCAAAGGATATACTATGAACGTCTCATGGATATTCATTGGCCACCGTTTTGTACCTTACTTGGATATCCTTAATGGAAGTCCTATGGACGTCGAATGGATATTTAAAAAATATACTGTAGACATCCTATGAATATCCAAATATTGTCTAAAGGATATACTATGGACGTCTATTGGATATTCTTTGGCTACCGTTTTGTACCTTCCTTTGATATCCGTAATGGAAGTCCAATGGACGTCGAATGGATATTCAAAGAATATACTGTGGATGTCCTATGGATATCCAAATATTGTCCAAAGGATATGCTATGGACGTCCAGTGGATATTCATTTACCACCGTTTTGTACCTTCCTTGGATATCCGTAATGAAAGTCCAATGAACATCGAATGGATATCTGAAGAATATACTGTAGACAGCCCATGGATATCCAAAAATTGTCCAAAGGATATACTATGGACGTCTACTGGATATTCATAGACCACCGTTTTGTACTTTCCTTGGATATCCGTAATGGAAGTCCAATGGACGTCGAATGGATATCTGAAGAATATACTGTAGACAGCCCATGGATATCCAAAAATTGTCCAAAGGATATACTATGGACGTCTACTGGATATTCATAGACCAACGTTTTGTACTTTCCTTGGAAATCCTTAATGAAAGTACATTGGATATTATTCAAGGACGTCCAATGGAAATACTCAGGCCACCGTATTGTACATCCATAAGATATCCATAACTGCAATGGACAAGATTGCATCCCTGAAGATAAGAAAAGTTTCGCTATTTATTTGATAGTCGCAGAGAAAGTATAGTCTATGACTCACGTGGAATTGAGTACCATTCCGTGATTTTATATATATAGCAGCTACCTCTAAAACGTTGCAGGTACAACAACCTATACCATAAAAATCACGTTTTTTTTTCAGGTATTAGAACATGGAGTGGGCCTCTCGACCCATTCAGACAGCGAACTGATCACGCAGGCGCTGTGCCTGAACCCGCCATCGGGCGAGCCGAACGGAGAGCCTGATTGGCCGGCCAGGATCAAACACCTGATGATTCTGGCCCCGCTCAGCTACTCCTTGGTCATCATGTTGAAGGAGAAGATATACGCCGTGCGAGACCCCTACGGCAACAGGCCGTTGTGTTTGGGCAAAATGTTGCCCATCAATGAACGTAAGTTTGAGAAGTGTTTTTGGCCGCCAACTTGGTTGCAAAGCAACCCTCGAAGTCTCATTTTGAGACTTGTATGAGTAAGGAAGACGAAGACTTCAGCTTTTTAAGTGTCATCCGAAGCACTACTCGGCTGGTTATCGTTGAGAGTCCGAAGGATTGACATCCCTAATAGCACAACTCAGTCCAATGGATGTCCTCCTTAGGACATCTCGGACATCTACTGGACATCCAGTTTTTGTACACCGGATAACGTATGGACATCCATAGGATGTCGCATTTCCAACTTTTTGACTATCCATACGGTATCCATCATGGACATCAATATGGTAACATGTATGGACAAATATAGGCCATTGAACATCCACTTTCCACCGCTTTGGACATCCATGGAATATCCATAGGATGTCCATTTTATGACGAATAAATGAAAAAAGCTACTAGCATTCAAGCGCGGTCACCCATCCAAACTCTAACTTCGCTTATCGTTGCTATACCTCTGTGATTCATCCTTCCTTGCATGGTGGCTGCTGCTGTCTTCTTATTTATATTATTAAATCCATGAAATTCGGTCAATAATGAGAACGATTCAAATTACTCCATTAGTGTTGATTCTTGCATGTCAATTTGACATATTTTTCATTTTAGAGAAAATTTAGGTATTGTACGATGATGGAGTAGACAATGCTGTGTGGTATTTTGATATCTCTACTTCTATGTTGTGAGAGCCCAATTAGCCAAATTCGTGCATGGTGGAGAGAAGCGAGACCAACAGATGATACTGTAATCCGAACCACTTCTATAGGAGTAAAGTAATTTAACAGAATTCCCATTGGTTTATATTACTTGAACATGAGGGTTTCTTTCGGTGTCAATTTCGAATACATTTTATGAATGCAATGGTATGTATGTATGTGTGTGGAAAAAATTCAAAATAAGAACGTGGGGACATTGAATGTACGCCATATGTTCTGAATATCCAATGAACGTCTCAATTTGGACCCAAAATGGACAACATATAGTCTATAATTGTAAGCCATATGGACTACCTTAAATATATGTTCAATGGACATCTCCATGTGGACATCGATTGGACAATGGCAAACAGTTCTTAAATACCTTTCAAACTAATTTTGGCTACGCCCATGATGTTCCTCTCGAAAAAGCATTACATGAGAGTGTTTTTACTTTTTCTCTATCTCTTATAATAAGGGGAGTTATTAAGGGTTTACAATTTGCTCATGTTCCAGACTGGTGGGTGAATAAATAGGCTAGTAGCCATATTTGCTGTCAATACAGACGAAGAAAGTGAATTGTACTCCACCAGAAAGCAGCTGAGGATGCGAATAATTAATAATTTATTGTCTGGCGGGCGATAAAGTGACATTTTATTACATATTTTGAAAATTCAAAATAAGAACGTGGGGACATTGAATGTACGCCATATGTTCTGAATATCCAATGAACGTCTCAATTTGGACCCAAAATGGACAACATATAGTCTATAATTGTAAGCCATATGGACTACCTTAAATATATGTTCAATGGACATCTCCATGTGGACATCGATTGGACAATGGCTATCGATATTTTGAAGAAGAGGTCATTAAATGGACACCAAATGGACTACCTTGTCTGGACGTCCATTGGATATCTTCATGTGTATATCCTATGGATGTCCATGGACACCTTGGACATATACTGGACACAAAACGCATGTCCAATGGACATCTTGTGCTATTAGGGATGTAGGTACTAAGAATGTTCGGTTGCTCACCTATATCTCCTCCCGCTAAATGATGCTATATAGGTAAATGAAATGGCTCAATGGCCAGCGCCTCAACGCACTCGGCCTCATCTCACTTGATGACTTCATTCGTTTGGTCTTTTTCATATCAGACATCCTCGGATTGGAAACAGGGACCGGCTCATATATCTATGTGGGCATATTCCACATTTCTTGTAGTTTTTTATATTTTGAAACATCGAAAAGGCGGGAAAATTCTTGATGGTGTTCAACAGACTAAACCTTTGACGACCAATCACACGAAAAATAATTTGCTCTCTTTGTCACGACGTATCTCTTCTCCATTTCTGTCAGATTCATGATTTGTTTTTATTCTGATGACATTCATTGACATTCTATTGAAATGGCGTTTGTCCACGCTCGCAGGATATAACCAAATTCTGTGCTGTTGTTATTGAAGTAGACTTCACCTATTCGTGTATTTAGAGCGCAAATAAGTGTGATAGATTGCCGCTCGAAAAAGACAGTTTTACTATTATTTTTGATTTATATTTAAGAAACTGATGGTTTTGAAAAAATGTGACAATTTTAGGTTACCTACTTTGGGTTTGATATCTTCTACATTCAATCATTTTATGGCACCATGTCATGAATCTATCATATCTTAAGAAGTCAAGGTAAAACTTCGTTTATCGCACTACTATGAGTTTGAAAAATTTTTTTGGTGGAACTTACGTATTTTGACCTGCTGATCACGAATCTGAAATCAAAACGCGGCGGTCTCAAGTATTTTCGGAGATACGGCCCCATTTTGTCTCAAAAATGAACCATTTCAAATCTCCATTTTCTGCTAATAAAAACACACAAAATGAATCCTTCTTTGAGCCAAAACATCACACATGCTCAGATTCACTTGTTTTCAACACTTTTTTGCATAAAAAACTGTTATTTTCACAAAAATTCGCCCTTCTTCAAAACGTAAACAAAACATATTTTTTCACTGGTTTTCTGGTTATTTTTATTTGAGATGTTGGCAACGTCTTTCCATGAGCCAAACAATCACGTTGCCAACATCTTGAATACAAATTACCATCAGTGTAAAAAGGCTGTTTTGTTTACGTTTCAAAGAAGGTTGAATTTTTTGAAAAATACTAGTTTTTTCTGCCGAGAAGTGTTGGAAACAAGTAAATACATGCATGTATAGTGTTTTGGTTCAAAGAAGGGTGAATTTTGTGTATTCCTAATAGCAGAAATTTGATATGTCAAATGGTGCATTTTTGAGACAAAATGAGGCCGTATCTCCGAAAATACTTGAGACCGCCGCGTTTTGACTTCAGATTCGTGATCAGGAGGTCAAAATACGTAAGTTCCACCAAAAAATTTTTCCGAACTCATAGGAGTGCGATAAACGAAGTTTTACCGAAGTCAAACCCCGTTGGCTATTGAGGCTAGTTGAAAACTTATGTCTATCCCACAGTTATAATACGTTATGAACCGAAAAGATACGATACTTACTTTGATATCTTTAGCATTCAAGCATTTCATGGCACCATGTCGTGAATTTATCATATCATATAATTCATACTTTTCCTAGATTTCGCTGGAAGTAGGTTCAAATTTACAATGTTCGCACTTTCTGCTACATCAGGAGATGCGTTAGTTCACATGAGTTCGTTTTCAACAATGATGGATGCGAGCGCAAAATATTTCCGCGCTCAACCAGAAACGCTGTCACTTATAGTGACATTCCTCTCAGAAAACTTCAACTTTGTATTGAGATTTGAAAGCGTCAAATAAGGCTACTTTCTCAACCGTTCGTATGGGATGCGAGTGCAAATATGCTGTCACTTGCGAAGACATTATTTCCGCGCATGACCGGCAGTGCTGTCACAAAATGTCATTATTTCGGCGTATGATCGGCAGTGCTATCACTCTAACGGCCGTATTCGCCGTTTTCTTTCTAAAGGGAAGCTTCCCTGAGCTCGCTTAAAATTTAAGCCAAGTTTAAACTTATGCGTTATGCACCGCACAACGATGAACCCCGCTTAGCCAAGCGTGAAAAAATCCTGGCAACGTTGTATTGTTTAGGCGTTTTCAGATATTTTACGTGTCAAAGTCATTGAGGGTCCGGGTTGGTCCGGGATTTCAAAATTCAAACTTTCGAATTTTCGATTTTATTTAATTATCTATAGTTATTCATAGCAAAATGAGTGAAAAAGTTAGAGTTCAAAACTTCACATCATCGAAGAAGCTCCACTTGATGAGAATTATTTCACATAATTATGCACCCATAGTGATAGAAAGGATACGAAAACCAATAGGGCTTCTGGTGAGAAGAAGGAAAAGACCTGAGAGTAGATCACAAATGATTTCAATGGTACTTCATCTACTGGTATTTTAAGCAGTATGACTTCTTTGAAGAAATGGAGAATAGAAAAAAGAGCTCAAGAAAACCTTGGTGGATGAAAAGTGAAAAGTTGGTCTATCGTCTCACTGGCGGGATGATACTGACAACTTTTAATGTCGATAATCAATAGAAATACAATGGTGGGTTTTAGAAACAAATTTGATGATGATGGAGATGATAACACTATTGTGTGTGTAAAGATCCTGATGAAGAAAATGAAGTTGAAATGTTGGAATACATAGTTGAAATGAAAGAGGCAGCTATAAACCACATGAAAGAAGGAAATGCTCTCATAATGAGAAAAAGAAAATAAGAAATAGGATTATTGGAGACAGAGAGTTAATTTTGAAACAGAAAAATTTCGTTAAAGTAGGTATAGAGTATATATTAAAGAGAGTGAGAATATAGATATTAGTGATGGTATTATTATTATGCTACATTTGATTATTAAAAAGAAATAAATTATATTATAACATCCTTTTTTTTTTCATATATGTGTTATGATTTCATTATTGATTCTCGGTTTGAAAACTAACGTAGTTGCAAGAAGTAATTTCATAATTTGATAGAATGTGAATTCCTTCTACCTCCATTATTGACTTCCATCATTGGTTTTCATTAAAATTTTTTGAAACATTCAGTAGAAATCAAAAAAACGGGGTTATGATGTTTACATAATCCTGGCTTAAAATATAAAGCCGCCGATTGTGGCCGCTTAGAGTTGAGCGAGCTTAAATAATTTGGTTGATACGGTGCATACAAATTCGTAACGTTAAGCGAGCTTAAGAATTAAGCTTAGCTTAATAGCATACGGCGAATACGGCCGTGACATTATTTCCTTGCACGAGCGGCATTGCTGTCACTTGAAAACGTCAAAGGCTATTTTGTCAACCGTTCGTACAAAACCTCCATCATTTCCAGCCCTCCACGTGGACATCGACGACAGCAGAGAGGCCGAAGGCTGGGTGGTCTCCTCCGAGTCGTGCGGCTTCCTCTCGATCGGCGCCCAATACGTGCGAGAGGTGTTCCCCGGCGAGATAATCGAGATGACGAGACGCGGCATCCGCACCATCGATGTCGTAGAGCGGCCCGAGAGCAAGCTGCAGGCGTTCTGCATCTTCGAGTACGTGTACTTCGCGCGCGCCGACAGCATCTTCGAGGGCCAGATGGTGTACACGGTGCGCATGCAGTGCGGCCGGCAGCTGGCCATCGAACACCCTGTGGAGGCGGACGTCGTGAGCGCGGTGCCGGAGTCGGGGAACGCGGCTGCGCACGGGTTCTCCCGGCAGGTGGGTGATGAGGGGGTTTCCTTCACTTGACATTATATTGTTTACTACACCTCCGAACAACTAACCTACTGGAATAGTAACATCCCGAACTGTCTGAAGCCAACATGAAATTCATGTTAATGTTTTTTCCCCATCATAGAGGTTGTCACATCGTAACATTTGAAAGTGATGATCATATCCCATGACCATGTATACATACCTTTCTGTTGGTACTTATATGAATCAGAAGCTATTTATCCAATCTTCGTCATATAGTACAGTGTCTCATTCAAATATAAGTGGTTTATAGATAGCACACGTCTTTCTGGTATTTATGGTGAAGGCACAAACGTCGCTTATTTCTTTCAACGTTCAACCTATAATCAACCAAAAATCACCCTTATTTGTTTTTTTATATGACACGAAAAATGTACACCATGTATGGTATAGCATTTTTTATTGATGTGTTTTCTTATGTTTTTATTCAGAAAAAATATATTCAATAGTCTTTCAACATAATCTAAAAAACAAAGCAGAAACTGAAATAATAAGAACTAATAAGAAGCCAAAAACTATTGTTGAAACATTGTAAATGGTCTCACTGATGTGGATCATCTCCATATGCTATTAATCCTTAACTTTTGCAGTAAACAATAAACAAAGTATATCGTTTTCTTTGGAATAGTCGGATTAATTGACAAGTTCAGCCAGCGTTGTGGGAGAAAAAATATGTCTGCCTTATTGTTGTGTTTGTCATCAAGATTGCAACTTAAAGTAATGAAAATGCTATAATTGGGACTAAAAAATAAGAAGACTTATATAACCTGTATATAATTGGTTTGTTTTCGTAGTAGTATTTTCGTTATTCCGATTATTTCGAATATTTTGTGAGCATTGTATCATAACATTTTCATCATTTTAAGTTGCAATCTTGATGAAAAAGACAACACTAGGGCAGACCAAGGTTAATAGAAAAACTAACCTTGAGGGCAGGCCATATACATTTTTCTCTCTCAACGCTGGCTGAACTTGTCAATACGTCATCAAAACTGCCGCTTCTAGATTTTGACAATGTTTTCTCGAAAATTCGGAACAGGTGTTAACGCCCAATCTGAGCATATTTGTGAGTCCCCTCGGCTTCCAGTAGTTGTTTTCCGAAAACCACCATTGTTTCCGAACATTTCCAACCGACCTCTCGCCTTTCCAGACCGGCATCCGCTTCTCCGAGGTCCTCTGCAAGAACCGCTACGTCGGGCGGTCGTTCATCCAGCCGAGCAACCGGCTGCGCCAGCTGAGCGTCGCCAAGAAGTTCGGCGCGCTAGCTGGCAACGTCAAGGGCAAACGCGTCATCCTGATCGACGACTCGATCGTGCGCGGCAACACGATCGGGCCGATCATCAAGCTGCTGAAGAACGCAGGCGCGACCGAGGTGCACGTGAGGGTGGCCAGCCCTCCGCTGCGCTACCCCTGCTACATGGGCATCAACATACCCACCAGGGAGGAGCTGGTGGCTAACAAGATGACGCCCAAGGAGCTGGCGTTGCACGTCGGTGAGTATCGTTTGTTCTTCCATCGTCTCCCTATAATAGCACAAGTCAGTCCAATGGATGTTCAATGGATGTCCTCCTCAGGACATCTCAGACATCCACTGGACATCCAGTTTTTGTACACCGGATAACGTATGGACATCCATAGGATGTCGCATTTAAAACTTTTTGACTATCCATCATACGGTATCCATCATAGAAATCAATATGGTAACGTGTATGGACAAATATAGGCCATTGAACATCCACTTTTCAGCGCTTTGGACATCCATGGAATATCCATAGGATGTCCATTTTATGAAGAATAAATGAAAAAAGCTACTACCATTCAAGCGCGATCACCCATCCAAACTCTGACTTCGCTTATCGTTACTTTACCTCTGTGATTCATCCTTCCTTGCATGGTGGCTGCTGCTGCTGTCTTCTTATTTATATTATTAAATCCATGAAATTTGGACAATAATGAAAATTATTCAAATTACTCCATTAGTGTTGATTCTTGGATGTCAATTTGACATATTTTTCATTTTAGAGAAAATGTAGGTATTGTACAATGATGGAGTAGACAATGATGTGTGGTATTTTGATATCTGTACTTCTATGTTGTGAGAGCCCAATTAGCCAAATTCGTGCATGTAGGAGAGAAGCGAGACCAACATCAGCTGATACTGTAATCCGAACCACTTCTATAGGAGTAAAGTAATTTAACAGAATTCCCATTGGTTCATATTACTTGAACATGAGGGTTTCTTTCGGTGTAAATTTTGAATACTTTTTATGAATGGAATGGTATGTATGTATATGTGTGGAAAAAATTCAAAATGTGAACGTGGAGACATTGAATGTTCTGAATATCCAATGAACGTATCAATGTGGACCTGAAATGGACAACATATAGTCTATAATTGTAAGCCATATATGGACTACCTTAAATATATGTTCAATGGACATCTCCATGTGGACATCGATTGGACAATGGCAATCGATATTTTGAAGAAGAGGTCATTAAATGGACACCAAATGGACTACCTTGTCTGGACGTCCATTGGATATCTTCATGTGTATATCCCATGGATGTCCAAAATATATCCATGGACACCTTGGACATATACTGGACACAAAAAACGCATGTCCAATGGACATATTGTGCTATTAGGGGCTTTGCGTTATGATCTCTGGGTTTATAGATTCAACTACGAGAACGTCTATGAGGGTTTATACATTTACATCTGTCACTTATATTGATAATTAAGAATTACGAAGTTGGTTAACTTTTAACTTAGCAATAAAGAATTGATGTTAATGACCTGGATACCGGGTCTAGCGTAAGCCAATGATCTAATGATCTGACCTGATCACCCTCGGACATCTTTCAGGCGCCGACAGCTTGGAGTACCTCAGCCTCGAGGGCCTGATAAAGGCCGTCAGGTCGGACATCAAGACGAAAAACGCCCACACCAACGTGGGCCACTGCACGGCCTGCCTGTCCGGGATCTACCCAGGCGGCGTGCCCACGCCCACGTCGGACGATTGGTGAACACTCTGTATGTGTGACCCTGCAGATGACGGACGAGAACGGATAACGGGCAGCCGATGCGGAAATTGGGGAGGACGAACCTCGAGGGAGCATTGGAGGCTATCGGAGAGATGATTTTTGAACACGATGTATCGAGCATTAAGAAACAGTTTTCAGAGCAGTGCGGATATGGAGAGGTAGCCGATATTCTTCCAGAGTGGTGGTCGTCGTTGATTTATTTGTACACCATCCAGGCGTGATCCCATTTCCGCACTACTCTGGAACATCCTTTTGATATAATTAAATTATTTATTCACACGTTAAGTTATTCAATCTACTTTTAAACGAATATACTCTTGATAAAGTTTTTTTCTTTTAAATTTCACAAAATGGCAGCGGCAGGACCGTTTCTTTGAAGTACGGAAGGTTTCTATGAGCTGGTTAGGTGTTAACAATGTCAATATTCATTAGACAAAGAAGAAGAATTTACATAACCCTCGAAATTTCCCGGTTTTATATGAATTCAATTTTGTCTGCTGAACAGCATAAATAGTGATAATAATAAGTGCGATTAATATATTCAAGTAATTACAGTTTTGTGAGGAGTGGCAAAGATTGGCCTACCTTTATTCTTCATTCCTGATGAGCTTTGAAATGAATCAGTAAACTAACAGGTATGTTTTCTGTTTCGCTATTTGATTTTGGCTCAATCATGTTCAGATTGTCCTAGATTGCAACCGATAATTCTAAGAATACAAATGATAGGTTGAAAAGATCTTTCTAGAATAGGTATATGTTTTCCACAGGATAAGGGATAGGGAAACATAGGATGGAGAAATAAACAGGAAAAAGAATATTTTAGAAAAAAAGTCGGTACTTCGATTATCGCACTCCACTCTTACGTACTTAGTACGGTGCATGTACTTATGGACGTATTTCGACGATCACGCGGGGGTCTCGAGCATTTTCGGAGATATGGGCACATTTTAATTCAATAATATACTATTTGACATAAAGTAGAGATTGGGAGACCGTGGCTTCATCAGAATAATATACAATAAATGAAAATATAATTAACCCAAAATACCACAAAAATATATATATATATATATTTCTTGGCTATTGAAAAACACAAAATTCGTGCTACTTCCTTCAACTACATATGCTTATTTTCAACCATTTTTAGTGGAAGAAACTGATTTCTTACTTTCAATCTTAGAATAAGCCAAGAAATTATCTCTTTATGGATAATACATTTAGGAAAAGCCCCTCTGTATATATTCCTCTGAAATGATACAAATTGAATTAAAACAAATATAAAATAGTTTATTTCGGATTCATAAATAAAACGTTCACATAGAATTACATCATTGAGAGAACATCAAGAAAATACTATAATGAACCGCCGCAGACAATTTTCTCAATCTCATCCACATGTTTTGGACACTTTCTGCTCAGGACGACAGGCCCATTGACAGTTATCAGAACGTCATCCTCAATTCTTATTCCCATTCCCCGATATTCTTTAGGCAACAGTTTATTTTTTGAATTTACGTAAATTCCTGCAATAATATATATCATGCAAATTAGAAATTCAAAAAATTTGAATATTGGAAAATTATCTATGGAGGCCGACCTGGTTCTATGGTAATCACCATTCCTGGCTCAATTTTTGTACTTCTGCTCACAGAAGGAGTGTCATGGACGTCCATGCCCAAATAATGTGAGACATGATGGGGGCAAAGCTGATAAGCTGCCTAAAAAAATATTTCATTTCATCAGGTGATTTCACCATGGCAATAGCAACTTTTTATAGATACTGGAAAATTTCCTCACAAACTCAAGTCTCTCAAATTCAAAACATTATTGCTTAAATGATTATGTTATACTTTTTAAAAAACTATGTCTTGTGTGTTTCTGTTCAATAATTAACATTCTGGGCATCCAAACAATATTTCATTCTTACTTTCATTAGGTAAGCATTGGATGGTTGTATGCCCAGCAAACCCTGTTCCTGCAACCTTTTTCCCAATAAGAAACACATTGATTCAAACAAAGTATCCAAACTAGGGAATTTGCCGCACAATTCGATCAGTTCTTGATGCACACAGTAAACCACTTCATAGATTTCTCTCTGCTGTGCTGAGAATTTTCCGTTCATGGGCCAGGTCCTTGTGACGTCACTAGCATATCCATGATATTCACAACCTCAAAATATAGAATTGTGCACAATAAAGTAATCAAGATTGTTGATATTGAATCGTCACAATTGACTGATACCTGCATCCATTAAAACCATTTCATTTTCGTGGACCAGTTGATTGTTGTTGATGTAATGAATTATTGTTGCTCTATCCCCACCAGCAACAACCGGTGGGTAGGCCAAGAAATCAGCGCCCCTCATGCGGCATTCATAATCAACTTTGGCAAACAATTGATTTTCTCCAATGTCTGGAAAAATTATTCTGGTTGAAAATTCAGAACAGTCTGTACTCTAAACGTGATTATAAAAAGCTTGGAAGATTCAATACTAGTTGTCCAATTCATACATTTCAAGATAGAGATATTATAGCTTCTGCTTTTTATGTTTGTCTTTGACTTTTTCACTAAAAGTCGTTTAATTCAAGTTTATGATACAAACTGTATAATCAGAAATGCATAATAATATAATGGTTCTAGAAACAATGTATGAGTTAAAAATCTATATAGGTCTCTATAGGTAAGTATATGGAATAAAATTTCAATTACAGAAATTAGTCATATAATACAGAAATCTAACTTTTGTCAAAGCATTATAATCCACTATGTATTGGATATTATGAGTTAGTTTATTTTTAAAATTGGATACAAGCAAACTCTTTCAGTTAAACTTAAATTGTGATTTGGGTAATTCTATGTAATATTTTTGCATACCTACCTTTTTCATTCTGATGAATTTATGACAATTATTTGCTTTGTTGTGAGCTTTGGTGTTTTCAACAGATTTCCTAAATATTATAATTTGTATCTCAACTCCATATTTCAAATGAAGGAGTTCACATCATTCAGAAAAATTGCAAAACATGGGTAAAATTTTACTATTTATTTTCTTACCTGGTTTTGAGCATGACATAGTCTCAATGAAGGCTTCTGCAGTTATATCACATGCTTTCTGCATTAGAGCTATTTCTGCTGGACTCTTGTACAGCCTCAAGTGATGCAAGAGGGATTTTGGATTTTCCCACTTCTTGTTACCACATTCTGACATAAAACTGATGATGATATTATGAATACTCATCTGAATAGGCACCATAAAATCATACCTACAAGTTGAATTGAAATAATCTCAATAACATTCACAATTTCCATTTGCACTTGGGCTCACCAAAGTATACTATCCTTGTGTGATTTTCTGTAACAATGCAGAAACTTTTCTAGTTCCTTTATGGGTAGACTTTGATCAACACCAAAGAATGCAGATGCATCTTCAGGATGGGTCCTTGGACCATCCCATAACTCAGCATGTTCATCTTTATCTCTTGTAAATAATATAGTGTCATGAACACCTGATTCAGATATTGTTATAACAAGGCAGCAGTCGGGTTCTTGACAACCCATTAGGTATAAAAAATCAGTATTTTGACGGAAAACATATGGAATTTTGTCTGACATGTATTGCTTACTGGCTGCTGGAATAACTATCTATAAACAATAAATTCCTTGACAAGATGTAATGAGCAATTTAATGTAATTTACTAGATGGTTTTTTCGTGGTTGTCCATTTTTGGCAGCAGACGTTAGTAGTGATTGGACAAGACTAGCTCTTCTAGTTTGATATTCATTTCTTGTTATCATAGGTGTAATCTCACCTTCTTTGAGAAGGTGAGAATGTGTCTCGAAAGTCGGCTGTCCGATTTTAGCTTTGGAAAACGAGTATTTCACCCTAGATTTGGCTGTCTTCATGCAGAATTTTCTCGAACCTGCTGAAATCATCATGAGGGGGTTATCGGTTATCTGGGGAAATATCCAAGATAATGTTAATGACTTACCAAGTTGGGGAGCTTTTATAACCTTAGTAATTCTTGTGAATAGATTGAACATGGTAAATTGAAGATTGTATATCACAGAAAATTTTTGAATTTTGAAGTTTTTTACTTTTTACATTGAGGTTATGTATCTGTTTATGTCACTTTCTTCTCTTTTCAGCAGGGGCACTTATTTTATTTCAAATGACTAGTGGTTAGCGTTGTAAGAACGGATCATTGGTTGTTAACATGATTTGAATAAGTTCTAAGTTATTATTTTTCTTTTTATTTGTTTGAATTTGATAGTCATGAGACATGAATCTTGTATTGTATTATGATTGTATTCTAGCTCATTTCTGATGGAATCATCGCAATCGAGACCATTGTAGTAGTCATGAGCATGCAACTAATGCCTGAGGAAAAGGAAGGTACCATGGTCTAAAATGGTACCTATGTTTAGATAAATAGTCCGTCCATTATATAAATAAATATAATTTTTTATTAGGCAGGTATAATATCATAGAGGTCATCACAGGTATTCAACAAGTTAGCTATCCAAAAAGTAATCAAATGAACCGTTAAAAGAAATAATTACATTTTATTTATGAGTCCTTATTCTGCTCTGATAATGCTGTATCAAAATCATCACATTTAATTTGAAGCAAGGTTAAAATCATCAAATACAAACTGCACTAGACAGTGCTTTCCTGATGAATAAAAAAAAATATAATATAAATTAATGAAAAAATATAAATAGCAATAAAATTTAATACAAGTATTAGCTCCTGGATTAATCAAGGGCAGTATATTTTTTGGAATAGGTTTAAAAATTGTCAACTGTAAAAATAATGTTTGCAACAAAAAATATATAGTCAAATGATATAAACATTTCAAAACTATAACATCTCCAGCATATTTTTTTCAACTCAGTACATTGATTTGGATCTTACTGAGCATATCATCTGAGATAATCGAAAGTATCAGAAATTTTTCTATACTTTCATAATGAGATTATGATGATCTTTGCAGGATTACAGAGAACAGAGATTGAACCCACAGTCTAGAAATACCATGATTTCCTTCAAAATAAACCATCAACTTGAAAATAACATGTGACTAAACAACAATTAAAATTTGCCTAAGTGTATTTTACCACTAGAGGTTAGCTCCTTTGGTCATTAACTATTGATGGGACAAATATTTCAATTCCATTCTGCTTTTCACTGAGAGTTACTTGACAAGCCAATCTAGAAGTATCACAATGTGAAGGGGCATGTTCCATCATATCTTCCTCCTCAGCAAGTAACTTATCTGAGAGTGCATCAAAATCTTCCTTCTTGAATATGATATGGCATGTAGAACATGTCAATGTAGCTCCACAAGCACCAAACCCATCAAAATCTATATCATTATTGATAACTACATCTAGGAGAGAGTCACCAACTTTCCCCTTTGCTTTTATTTGAGCCCCATTATCTTTCACAAAGGTTACCTCAACTCTGGAAACTTTATAATAAGAAAGAGAAAGTGTCACAGTTTTGCTTACCTACTCATTTTTATTCAAAGCTGGAAGACCCATAGATAATATTCTGGAGTTTCCTCTAAGTGAATTGAAGGTGTTTGGAGTAGCACACCTCCTCAAAATGCCACTCAGTGCCATTTTTCGAATAAATCAATGCCCTGGCCCTGGTCTTGATTTTCGATGATATTGATTATGAACAACTTTATAAACAAAGTAAAATTTATCTATTGGTGTCTATGGCATCAAGAAACATAATCAATCAATTCCAAAAATTCGCCAAACAAGCTAAAAAATATAAACTCAATTTCAAAGTTATACAGGGTTTTTGGCATTCAAATTCTAACCTCATTGTGATTTTCACATCTGACCTTGAGCCATCCATGACACATTGACCCAGATTTGTAGCAATCCTTGGATTTGTAGGACCTATGTGCAGCCAAAGCCGCACGCGCCACTGTCCAATCGAAAATAGAAGCTTGCTCTGGCAGCCACTTTCACATCGGTATTTGTGGGACGTGACGTCAGAACGTGTCCTGACTCATGGAACACATATGTTCGTGTAAGCGTAGATATTCCATCATGGAACACGGGTATTTTAAAATTTCAAATGTTCTCTCGATTATCAATCGTAAGATGGCGTTAATCTCACCATTCTCACCTGATAATTTAATAAAATTTAAAATTATTTGTGTAATATAATTGTGATAAGAACAAAGAAATTGATATCTTGTGAATAGTAAGTAACCACCCTTTCTTAATAATGGAAGGGGATGCATTTTTAGATAAACATACAACTTTTATTACCTAAGAAATCTCTTTACTTGCAAGTTTATGACTAAAAGTACCAGCAAGTACCTTATTGTATCTTCGATCAATCGACACATCACATTGATACCTATTATCATCATTCATAACATAGGTACACCTGATCAAGATAAACATCATGAATATGACACTCTTTTATTGTCTTGAATAATTCCTCCCTTATTTCGATATACATCAAGAACGATAATAAATAAACAACGGCCATCATTTTCATTGCATGCATCCATGATGGAACTAACATGCATCATTATTCATTCATTCAATCAATTTAGTCTTCTTTGTACTAAGTATATATATCTACAGATAACAGCATTAACAGCTAGATAACACATTTTTTTTCCAGTTGATGCTTATGCAATCACTTCTTCTGCACATACGCCTGTTTTGGATGGAGCTTCGATGAAGAATTCCATGAGTAATAGGTACAGCTTGCTACATATAAGAATGGAGAGCATATGAAAGGTGGGATATATATTATTATATTGCTCTCTCGAAAATCATATTTTCTTTCCCCTCGAAATAGTAGGTAAACGGGTTGCCTATAACATTGTGGAAAGTTATGCATAGGTATATAGTATTTCGCACGAGTAGTAGTTAAGGAAACGTAACGAGGCCCGCAAATGCACTTTCCAGCGAGTTTTGTGCACTATTTTCCCTACGACCATAAATATTTTCTTTTTTTATTTCGCGGGCAGTAGTTTCGAATATGTAACTTATTAGCGGCCTCTATAATTTCAGGTGGTGTCTATTCGATACTATACTGTTTATTTCCAAAATAAATTCATTACTTTTTCTGCAATTCCAGATGTGAATTACTGAATTTTCTTCGTTTGCACAATTTAATTGGTAATTGAAACCACATGCCTACACGGAAGTCAGATATATGAAAGTTAATTGACCCTTTCCAGAATAGAAAGTTATCATGGCGGATTTTGACATTTGACAGATTTAGGGAAAAATCTGGGGAAAAACTTGACACTTGACAGTTGAGAAAATAAGTGTTCCATGTCAAAATTGAATTAAAATGGACACGAATCCAAATTCCAGAATATCGATATAGATATTTCTTAGGATTAAAAGACACAAAGAAAGAGGATATTATTCTAGAATTTGGATTTGTTCACATTTTATTTCAATTTTGACATGGAACACTCATTTTGTCAACTGTCAAGTGTCAAGTTTTTTCCTAGATTTTTCTCCAAAATTGTCAAATATCAAAATCCGCCATGATAACTTTCTATTCTGGGAAGGGTCGATCAATTCACCTTTTATCCGATGTCGCCAGTATAATATGTGCATATTGCCATTAACCGAGAAATATTACATGGTGATGCATTATATCAAATGTGAAAAGTGCAAACTTTTGAGTAGTTACTCTCTAGTAGCAAGTTGTGGATGATGTTACTCGCTTTTATTAACATCATCAGACATGTAGTAGAAATAGTTCCAGAACCTCGTTCCAGACTAATTTCCATTAGTGAATGCAGAGGTTATATGTTTATCAAAATTAAAATCGTTTTTGCTTAATAAATCATAACATATGCTTTATATGTGGCAATATACAGGGCTATTCAAATTCGAGTCAATTCATGGGTATTTCGATAACGGTAAGAGTTAGAGGGTTGGTTAAATGGGGGCAAAGTAGCGTATTTCAGAGGTTAATTATATATGGATGAAAAAAATCTTACCTAGCTTCTTCAGTTCTGGAGTTATACAGGAAAAATCGAAAATTTCGAAATTCTTCTTTTGCCTATATCTTTTTATTTTACGAAGATTTTTTTGTTTTTAATTTTGCTACTTTGCCACAGCAACTTCTTGTAGCCTTTCCAAATATCTGAATAAATATTATATACAAGGTGTCGTATAAATTGGGCCACCCTCAACTCTTAATTTTCAAATACAAATCTGTATTTTTTATTGCATTTTTTTGAATGCCAAGAGTCATTAATTATACTGACGTAGAATTTTCATCTGAATTAAAGAGTGTTTTGGAAATATTGAACTATTACCAGCAAAATTTCAACATTTTTTTTTTAATTTTTCCTGTATAACTCCAGAACTGAAGAAGCTAGGTTAGATTTTTTTTATCTATATAATTATTCTCTGAAATATGCTACTTTGCCCCCATTTAACCAACCCTCTATCTCTTAACGTTATCGAAATCCCCATGCATGGACTCGAATTTGAATAGCCCTGTATAAACCATGTATCTTGATTTTTTTTGTATAAACATCTGAAACTTACGCCATGAGTGTGAAATTCAGATTATGATGTATAACATCATTTTCTACGAAAAATGTACCTTTTCCTGATTAATATTCTAACATCGAATATGTGGTATAGATTTATTTAAATAAGACATTTCAAGGACATCCTGTATATTTACGCGGTTCCGATCTCTCCCAGTCTCCATCCGCTTCACTCTTTCGTTTCCTTGGAAACGGCACATACTTCCAGCTTCCGAGTTCCAAGCTTGAATCTGATATGTTTGTGCAAAGATTTGATATCAATCATGGGGGCGGCTTTTTTTTGAAGTAGCTCTTCAGACAACACAGTAACGTACTTCGCTTTTGCTTTCATTTAATACGAGAACGGCAATCCAGGAAATTTGACAGGAATGGAAAAATCCTAATAACAAGCAATTTGGATGTGTTTATACAGGGTCACTCACGGTCGATGGTACCTTAGACGTTTACGAAGAGCGGGATGTAGGATTATTCTGAAAATTTGGTCTATTGGGTAATCAGTTTTGTTCTATCGATATAAAATACTTTCAGCGTTGCGGCGTTGCCGCTTCTATCAAAAAGTAGCAACAACTTTGTTATTTCAAATAGAACACCCTGTATTTTATTTCATTTTTAAATTCTTCCTGAAGAGCTGATTTCGTCGATCTATCATACTTGGGATATAGCGAGAAAGATTACAGAGATATAGGGTGTGAAAAATCGAGATTTTTCAACTTTAGGAATTTGTTGTGTTGAAACTAATCATTTCTGCTCAAAACGGCTTACATGTCCCTATCTTAACTTTTCATTTACTATCTACTGACATTTAATAGAAACAAATAGAGGGTGTCAAAATTTTGAACCACTCGTATTTGTTTCAATTAAATATCAATCGATAGTATTATTCCTATCCTTATTCCTATCTATCATACTAGTCACTAAAACTTTCCCATTGTGATATTCTGACATCACCTGAGGTCCACAGATTAGGTTTTGTCCAATCATGATGGCCATCTAGATGCAATATTAAAAGTGACTCTAAACAAATGAAGTAGGCTTAAGAACCATTTGAAATATTGCATTCTGATCCAGAATTGTCTCAGAAATCAAAAAATGTTACAATATACAGGGTGTTCCATTTAAAAATTCAAAACCGGAGCCATTTCCGGTGAAACCGGAAGTGACCGCGGAAAGTAAAAAATAGGCGAAAACTTCCCTCTTCACGTGCCATTCACCTATACCAAATCTCATTTTGATACACCTGATATTCTAGAAGAAAATTTTTCATTAATGAATTCTGACAAATATCGATTCCGGCAGAGGTTAATCATATGGATGAGAACAATCTGACCTAGCTTCTTCAGTTCTGTAGTTATACAAGAAAAATCGAAAATTTCGAAATTCTTCTCTTGCCATGTGTTTTTATTTTAGGAAGATTTTTTTAAATGTTGCCATTTTGCCATAGCAACTTTTTGTAGCCTTTCCAAATATCTGAATAAAAATTATATACAGAGTATCGTATAAATTGGGCCACCCTCAACTTTTAATTTTCAAATACGTACCTGTATTTTTTATTGCATTATTTTGAATGACAAGAGTCATGTTTCATATTGACGTAATATTTGAATCTGAATTACAGAGTGTTTTAAAATATTGAACTATTACCAGTAAGATTTGATTTTTTTTCTAATTTTTCCTGTATAACTCCAGAACTGAAGAAGCTAGGTCAGATTTTTTTCATCCATATAATTAACCCCTGAAATACGCTACTTTGCCCCCATTTAACCAACCCTCTATCTATTACCGTTATCGAAATTCCCATGCATAGACTCGAATTTGAATAGCCCTGTATATATATACACTGTCACACATACCTAAAGTCGCGACATATGGAAGTTTTTTTTATTAATAGATATAAAGAAAATTTGACTTGGCAGTTCGTTTGTGCTTGAAAAATGAGTAAAATACAGCATCTTTCCTTTTTTCATGTGCTACTCTAAACCTGTCAAATTTGAAATTTTTTTCGAAAATCCTCAAAAAATCTGTTTTTTTTTGTAAATTTCGAAAAATGCCAGAGAAAAAGTTGTTCAGTTTCCAATTTTATAGGTACATTTGTTCCAAATTTGAACTCTCTACTGTCACTTCGACTACTACTAAGTGAAAATTTTATTTAGATTTGATCAGTACCTACTATTTTCATCCCGAGATGTTGCATTAGTCTTGTGCATGTCTAATACAAATCGCTAGAACGAAAGTCTATTGAATACTTATGAAATTGTAGGTCATTGTTTAATTTACAGAAAAGTATGATATTTCGGGTTTGTTTGTAACTGAATTATTGGTCAGAAAAATAATCAAACTGGATAAATATCTATTAAAAAAAGAAATACGAGTGTAATAGGAATGAAGAGAAATTCGTTTATTCGATTACTGACATATTAACGTCCATACATTGAAAATCCACATCAGTTTAACAATGAAATGAAAAAAACTAGATTAACTTTGCAACAACACAAAGACGAATTTCTGGAGATGCATTTTTTTATTTTCTGGTATAACAGGCCAATGTGGGTATTTCCTGGGCAAGATATGATATTGAAGTCTCATATTCATCAAATTTATCAAATTTGAATCATGTTTCGTTCGAATCGATAGAGCGAAAGAAACGAAAAATTAAAAAAATGGAAAAAAGTCGAAGTGACAGTAGAGAGTTGAAATTTGAAACAAATGTATTAAATTGGAAACTGAGCAACTTTTTTCTCTGGCATTTTTCGAATTTTCAAAAAAAAAAACTGATTTTTTACAGATTTTCGAAAAAAATTTCAAATTTGACAAGTTTAGAGTAGCACATGAAAAAAGGAAAGATGCTGTATTTCACTCATTTTTCAAGCACAAAATAAATGCGAAGTCAATTTTTCTTTATATTATCTATTAATAAAAAAAAACTTCCATATGTTGCGAACTTTATGTGTGGCCTGTATATTGCTATGACATCCAATGTATTATCATTTATTCAATAATTCGAGTTTCTGAATTATATTTTGAAATGTCATACCGGTGCCTAAGGGAATGTTGATTATAGACAAGATGAATGTTAAAAATAGAGTATTTTTTCATTTTGAAATTATGGCCAAGTAAAAAATAATGTTGATATTGGCAATTTTTCTTTGAAGTTGATTATGCTAGTCAAATATCCAAAAAATTATTGACTTCAATCTGGCAACAGTGCAAGCAACAGCTTTCTACATCTTTTTTCAGTCCGTAGGCTCAACCGAATTAAGTTCAGAAACTTATAACCAACAAATATCCCCAAATGTCACTAAATCTAATTATTACGTCATAGTGTTCCCCCATAAAATTTTATGTCGCTGTAATTTGAAAAAAAAAATTGTAACGATGATCTAGACAGCAGAAACATAATACCTACTTGTTATTCAAACAATAATTTCATTTAAAAAAAACAGTTCGAAGGAAACTTCCCCGCATCATCCTCGCGATACCAGCATCATTTCCCTCGGCCCTTTCCCTCTCGTTTTTCCTTGACGACTGCACAAAGGGCGCACACGCTCCCGGATGCATACCGGCGTCGCAGAGTCAAAAGTAAAATAATGGGACGCCATCGGCGCCGCGTATCATAACAATCCCAATCATCGTTCGCGATTATTTTCCCTTCAACGCACCATTTAGGCGGGCCACGTGCCTGATGCGAACGCAGGGCCGGAGAGGTATAATTGGGCAGCGGGGGGCGGCCTAATGAGGGGCGGGGGCGGGTTTTACGGGCAACTGGGCAAACTAAACCAATTTGCCTCCGGGCGATTGTCCTCGGTTGTTTGGGAATTTGGTGCGGCTGATTGAGGGATGTGTGGAGGAGGTGGAGGTGCAATTATGGAATACCTATGATTGTATTATGGAATAGTGACGGTTCTACACTGAGAAAAATTTTTCATCGTCACAGCAGATTTTTCCGCTGCTATAGGTAGTCAAAAATTTTGGCTACATAGGAGACAGGAAATATCTTCACTATTATTATTATTATTATTATTATTATCTTTGCTGAGTTTTTTTCACCTGTCGTAGCCAAAAATAGTAATTTTCCTAACAAGTGCGGAAAGTGATGCTTTCCCGCACGCGACTGCCGTTAACCCGAACGACGCGGAGCGGAGTTCGGGTAAGCAATCGAGTGCGGGAAAGACACTTTCCGCATGAGTTAAGAACAATACTTTTTCTACAAGCGTAGGAAACAAATTCATTTTTTCAATTATTTATTCATGCAAATGGAAACAACTAACAAGAGTAACATTTTCTATCCACTAATTATTCTTAATATTTATTGTAAATGTACAATTTGATGCATTATGTGAATTTATAGCGGAAGCCAGCATATTTTTTGAAGATGGCTGATTTCCTGAAGAAGAAGGTAACTCGGGCAATACATTATCGAAAGAAATCGAATGTGCAGGCACAGGCATCAAATCGTCGCCGATCGATATAGACGTGGATTTCTTGTGGAAGTTATTCATCAGATGAATAATCCATTGTGGCAATTTCACTGAATCGAAAATTTTATACAGGGTGCGGCACCGAAAACGAAACAGATCGAATATCTTATAGACACATGTGTTGTGAAAAAAATGCAAAAACACGTCGATTTGTAAACCAAGGGGGACATCTTTCTACCATAACCTCAACTGTCATACCTCTCTCTCCTCCCCTTGGTCACTATCACCCATACAATTTAAATAGGAAAAGTACTAAGTGTGACACATCACTGAAAAGGTAATTTGAAAAAGAATTCAGCCATGTGAGTGTTCGCTTCGTAACTTTTCATTTTGGCGCCTTCTTGCGGAAAAAAAATTTATTCAAAGGTACGAATGTCGTCAAATAACTCCAGAAATGCCCCAAAACCTCAGACGTTTCGAGACTAACTTATACTCATGTATGGCAGTTAATGGAGAACACTTTGAGCAGCTATTGTGAATTATTGTAGTTTGGAATGATTGGAGTACAATTTATGCAAGCCTTTCAATTTCTTAAGTTCATACACTGTTCATACACTGTCATTTGAGGTTATGGTAGAAAGATGTCCCCCTTGGTTTACAAATCGACGTGTTTTTGCATTTTTTTCACAACACATGTGTCTATAAGATATTCGATCTGTTTCGTTTTCGGTGCCGCACCCTGTATAAGTAACGCTTTGTCTGACAATTACAAACAAATTTGTGTATCGATCGGCATGACAGCATCAATTGTTACCTACTCGTTATCAGATCAATCAAAGCCTATATATATAGGGAGATTTTCATATAACAATACATTTTTATTTATCAATATTTGTTTATTTTTGATGGATGATTTTGAACAAACTCACTTAGTATTGCAACATAAAAGCTTGAACTTTCATATGTTGTCACCCCTCCACTTATATTTTACGAGGATATCATATAATAGTAATTTACGTAACAAGTCCGGAAAATACTGTTTTTTTGGATGAGTGGACAAAATTCTAGGACGAGCGTAGCGAGTCCTGGAAGTCTGCGAGTCCAAAAAAACTGTTTTCGGGCGTGTTGCGTACACAATTTTTTCGGCAACCGTGTAGAATAACAAATCAAAGAAACACATTTCTTTATTAGAACAAAATTTCGAACATTTCAATTCTTATTTATATTAATATTTATATTAAAATTAGAACAATTGTTAATATTGAATGGATTCAATTTGTTTGAAATGCTTGGTATATTTAAGTGCCTTTTGTTGAAGTCAGAACAAGAAGGTAAAGTTTCCGTTTCACATTGATTGTTTTCATCTGATAATTTTTGAATGTTAGCTAATTTTATGTCAGATAGCTGTCAGTCGTTATATTGCTGCTATGGTAATGATCAACTGCATTTATCAAAACCATACTACCAAGATTTTCATATTTACAATGACAACAACGATGTGATTCTTCCCGGCCTAGTCCGGGAAGTACGTACTTCCCGGACTAGGCCGGAAAAATGCCACTTTCATCAAAATGTTTATCCAGCACTAGTGTGGGAAAAAAAATTCCCGCACTAATGTGGGAAAAAAATTCCCGCACTAGTGTGGGAAAACTTTTCCCGCACAACGGTGGGAAAATGACACTTTCCAAACTAAATTGCGTGCGGGTAGAGGGTGAATCACGCACGCTTGTAGGAAAAGTAACAAACCTAGTAATTTTGCTTCGCTCTTACAGAAAAGATCACTTTTTCAAAACTGCTCTCTTGAAACTGCGAAGAAACTCTCTATCACAGAAAATAAATTAGCTGCAGTAATAGAACTGCAATTCTATAAAATTATTTCTGCTACCATTAGAATGTACTTTTCCACGATAGTTAGATATGTTACTGTTGTAGCAGAGAAGATTTAATCAATATTTCTTTATAATAACCGTAATGTTCTCTGCTATCCTAGTAGAAAATACTTGCATCACAAAATATTTCCTTATAATAACTGTAATGTTCTTTGCTAGCCCAGCAAATATGAATTGCTGGAAGCGATTCGGACATGCCAAAATCGCAGTTCGGTTGGTATCTTTTTCCTTTTATCGCCAGACTTGCAACAGTTTTTTTTTCCCATGTTCTTGGATATAGCTCCCCTATGGTGCTTTTATCCAGCTCTCCTTCGATTACGTATGTCTCGCTATCAAAGCTTTGTCTGTTGGATGCAAAAGTCTTGCTCGAAGCAATATTGCATCCAATTTTCTGAAGAGGTTTGTTATTCTGTCTTGTACAGATTTTCATTTTTCTGTCTGATTTTGTTTACTTGTTCTTGTGTTTTTTGGTTTCTAGTTGAAATTGGTTTGGTTTTTTTGTCTTCAGTTTGTTTTTTGTTCTCTTCCAACGCTCTTCAATTGCTTCCTTCCTTTTCAAAAGTTCACCTCGGAATCCTGTGGTGCTTTTATCCAGCTCTCCTTCGATTACGTATGTCTCGTTATCAAAGCTTTGTCTGTTGGATGCAAAAGTCTTGCTCGAAGCAATATTGCATCCAATTTTCTGAAGAGGTTTGTTATTCTGTCTTGTACAGATTTTCATTTTTCTGTCTGATTTTGTTTACTTGTTCTTGTGTTTTTTGGTTTCTAGTTGAAATTGGTTTGGTTTTTTTGTCTTCAGTTTGTTTTTTGTTCTCTTCCAACGCTCTTCAATTGCTTCCTTCCTTTTCAAAAGTTCACCTCGGAATCCTGTGGTGCTTTTATCCAGCTCTCCTTCGATTACGTATGTCTCGTTATCAAAGCTTTGTCTGTTGGATGCAAAAGTCTTGCTCGAAGCAATATTGCATCCAATTTTCTGAAGATGTTCGTTATTCTGTCTTATACAGATTTTCTTTTATCTGTCTGATTTTGTTTAAAAACACCCTCAAAACCTACTCCACATGTCTGCATTTGCCGACCAACCAACCCATTTATTTAGCTATTTTAACCGACTTGCAACAGTTCATCTCGTCTGTTTTCCATCGTTCGTCCCGTCCACTATTCCGGTGATTTTCTGTTCTCACGGAGTAACAGTATGTGCAATATTCATTCAACCCATCTAGAACTACATCACAGACTACCTACATAGGGTCCACTATACCATCTTTTATAGACTAAAATTCGGGTATAAACAGTAAAATAATAGATAATCTCGTAAAAAAAAGGGTATTTATTTGGTTTGGTTCACTTAATACATTATACGATTAAGGACATAATATAGAATATTTACAGTATATATTCACAGTCAAAGTTATTGTCGTCCCTAAGCATAAACTTGAATAAATATTGAGTACAGTTCTCTCATTATATAAGTATAGTGTAAGTACTTTTTCGTGTGTATATAAATAACATGAGAATCAATAATTTCTATAGGTAAGTACATTGTGAGTGACCCGGAATCAATTTACCCCTCTTCCATTATATTTATTATTTTCTTCAGATTTTCCAAATGTACCTATATACCTACTTCCGGAAAAAAGCTACGTAAGGAACTGGTTTTCTTTGTTTTTTTTGTACATCATGAAAGATGTTATGCTCTATATCCTAAAATCTAAAGCTAATCATACTCCTCACGACAATATTCGGCTTAGGAGGGGAATGCGTAAAATAAAATCCCAATGAATTTTCAAGGACACTCTGAACTTTACATCATATTTTTAGATAATTTAACCGGTTGTCGATTTCCATATATAATATGTGCGTTATATTTTCTCTTTCAATTCGATATTGTCAGGTTGGTTACACCAGAAGTGTCATATCTGTTTATTTAGCATGGAATATACAATGAAGACATCAAATCGATCTTGAAAAATAAACGAAGGCGTCAAGAGGTTCCTGGTCACTCGGTATAAACAAACAAGACCACCATTAATTATGGCACTAATTATAATATCTGGAAAAAATACAAAAATATACAGATTTCGAAGGTATACCTATTGGATATTTACATATACGTACAAAATAGCACAATTATGATATTTATACAGAGTTTGTATCACGGTACACTATACCTTTTCTGTAGTTTTTAAAATCTTCACTATTCGATTATTTCTCATTTCCCTTGAATTTCTTTGAAACAATGAAAATCTTAACATTGTAGAGAACGAATTTTCAATTCAATCCCTTTTCTATTTGTTCTCTTCTTCAGCTGCTCATTGTACTGATGTTAATGTTGTGTACATATGTGTACGATACATACGTGTAAGAACGTTTATGACGTGTACGTACGTTTGCGATACGTTTACATAACGTTTAGGTACGATATGTTTGCTTATACGTACGTTCTCATGACGATAGTACGTATTGAAAATGCTTCAACTCTTTTATTTTTGTTGAGTGAAAAAAAATTGTCATTGAAATTTTTATCGCGGTTCCTTATTTCTGCATCATGTCTGATGACAACTGAAAAATCCTTTGCGTCTTATACCACGTGATGACCTCAGATTTGGTAGTAATTTGAAAAAAGGTTGTCTATGGTGCCGAAAAATATCAAATTTCCCAAGAATAAATAATTCCTATTACAGCGTAGATGAATTTTTTGCTGAAAACTTCACAACTTATATCACTTAATATTATAAATATTTTTCAATGGATTCAATGGTTTGTAGTAGTGTCATAGGTATTTAATTCGTATAATTTTATGTTGTTTGTAGTTTTATGATTATGTTTGTATTTTATGTAGTAGGTATTTGTATTATTTTCGTACACATTTTTATTTTTGCCAAACTTTGTCAATAGGATTGTGAATATTCTCTGACAATAAATTTTCTTTCTTTAAATGTGATTTAAGTTATTAAAGTTCTATCCAGATAAAACGAGTGTACAATATTTCTTAGTAATGATGGTTTCATGCAACATCACTTAATTTAATTCAATTTTTTTCATTTCCGCCAAATATATGAGGTCACGTGATTTTTTACTTGTCCGACATGTAGAAACCATATATATAATAAAAACTATATGGATAACACCTATTCTTCTCTTCACGGGAAAATGAAGCCAGTTTTGGAAAAACAAAAGACTGTCTGGCTTGCTAATGATGAATTGTGCGCATGCGCGGGTTTTGACGAGTTGAAATCCATCACTGACGTTTTCAGAATTTCATAGGTTAGGTATGTTTGTTGACTCAAATTATCTGATTGTTTACAGAAGTGATAAGTGAGTGATAACAGTGATTGATCAAAAATTAGCCCACGAATCTTGTTCCGATGACTTTATCGTCACAGGTTTCTAAGCAAATCGCAAGTATCGCTTTGTAGATCACATCCATTTCTGCATTTATCATCAACTATTATTCAATATCGTCCAACAATCCATCAATGAATGAATATTTGAAAAATATATGTCATGATGAAATAAAAACATCGAATTGAAGGTTACGTGACACATTTGATTGATTTTTAATAATTATCATACGTTTGTCGCTCACTAGAAAGCTACTCTCCTCCATGATGAAAACGCATGTCGATTCTTAATTCAAACTTGCGCATGCGCATATTCGCGATTGGTCCCGCAGACTGTCATTTGTTTTATTTTTTGGCTTCAGCTCTGGTATCCATGTTACCTATATAGTTATTATTAGATATATGGTAGAAACGAAACGCCATTGGAGTTTCTCAGAAATTTCTAACTTCATGACGCATGCTGTGTGTGTATATGATATCTACAGGTGATGTCATAAAAACAACAATAAATAAAAAAGTTGTCGATAGCACATACGTACGTGTACGAAAGTTGACGATACGTTCACGTACGCTGACTACGATTCTTGTGACTACGTGCAGTACGTCAAAATGTCTCGAGCCTCTTCCTGCTTCCAACACGCTCCAGCGCATCAGCTGTCAACATCAACCTCTGATGACAGAGCCCAATCCCTATCAGTGCACATACTCGTTGGCCATCTGATATTGCTGCGCGTCCACGATGACGCTCGTGTAGCCCGCCGAGTGCGCCCCCTGGTGGTGGTGCCACGCATCACCCTGCTGCTGCTGCTGCTGCTGCGCCACCACCACCTGGTGGTGGTCCCCCTCGAAGCACCCGAAGCCGTACGCGGCCTGATGCAGCTGCATCTGCTCCCCCTCCGACGAGCTGCACGAGCTCGAGGAGGCGCTGAACGGCCGCGGCTGCGCATGCGCCTGCTGCTGCGCCTGCGTCACCTCCGGCGAATCCGAGTACGCGTAGAACACGTGGTCGTGGTGGTGGGGGGAATAGTAGGAGGGGTCGTAGCCGCCGGGCAGATAGCTGGAGGGGAAGTCGGGCGGTGGGGGTGGGTAGGGGAGGGCGCCGTTCGAGTCGCCGAAGTCTTCGTCGGGGAGAGGGGCGGTAGGGGAGACGAGGGCGGTGGGGGGCGGTGCAGGGTGGTACTTGGGGTGGTGGTGGGGGGCGAGGGGGCGGGTGGGGGAGCGCGGGGGGTCGGGGAGGTCTTCGCGCGGGGTGCCTTGGGCGGCGTTCAGGACGAGCTCTCTGGCCTCGAATTCGCTGAAATTGAAGTGGGTTTTAGGTTAGGTTAAGTGCATCGGAATGTATTTGGGGACCTGGAGACCTCCTTTGAGGGCCGGTTCATCAATGGAGGGTTATCCAGCGGGGTTAGCTGACCCGGGGTTAATTTTATCCTAGAGCTAATTCCCCGTTTGATTTTGACAGCATTTAACCCCACCTCGAAGTGAATAAACATTTTATCCCAGAGTTAGCTGTTAACCTTGGGTTATATATTAACCTAACCCTGCATTGATAAACCGGCCCTGACTCTTCTTGTTTCATTCTCTCATTTTTTTTTATTTCAAATTCGAACATCCATAATTTTTCTGGTGTGGATTTCAACCACTAAACTCAAACAAATAACTTTCACCATAAAAGCAGTTGAAAATTTGTAACGAAATGAAATATCCAATAATACACTCACGGTCGATGGTACCTTAGACGTTTACGGAGAACGGGACGTGGGATTATTCTGAAAATTTGGTTTATTGGGTAATCAGTTTTGTTCTATCGATCTAAAATACTTTCAGCATTGCGGCGTTGCGGCTTCTATCAAAAAGTAGCAACAACTTTGTTATTTCAAATGGAATGTATTTTATTTCATTGTGTGAAAAATCGAGATTTTTCAACTTTAGGAATATTTTTTGTCGAAACTAATCATTTCTGCTCAAAACGGCTAACATGTCCCTATCTTAACTTTTCATTTACTATCTACTGACATTTAATAGAAACAAATAGAGGGTGATGCAAAACTCAAAATTTTGAACCACCCGTAGTTGTTTCAATTAAATATCGATCGATAGTAAATGGAAAGTTGAGATAGGGACATGTAAGCCGTTTTGAGCAAGAATGGATAGTTTCGGCACAAAAAATTCCTAAATTTGAAAAATCTCTGTAATCTTTCTCGCTATACCCCAAGTATGATAGATCGACGAAATCAGCTCTTCAGGAAGAATCTAATAATGAAATAAAATACAGGGTGTTCCATTTGAAATAACAAAGTTGTTGCTACTTTTTGATAGAAGCGGAAACGCCGCAACGCTGAAAGTATTTTAGATCGATAGAACAAAACTGATTACCCAATAAACCAAATTTTCAGAATAATCCCACGTCCCGTTCTCCGTAAACGTCTAAGGTACCATCGACCGTGAGTGACCCTGTATATTTTGCTACCATTGGATATTTCTGTGATTTCGAATATACTTATGGCGATTGCCGAAAGTTTCTCAAAAGTAACTTTTTTATTTCTGAATGGAAAATCAAGCATATATTATTACGATAATGAAATGAATGATATGCGAACATTTATGAATACGAAGCACAGCACGATGACTATAGAGTATATAAACTAACCAGTCTGATGAAGGTCACTCGAAGTCATTGATGTTATATATCGATTGTTTGGTATCAAATTTGTCGTAACAATATGCCCTTTTCAGATATATTTTGATCCAAAATTAAACGTTTCAACTCATTCGTATGACATCTAACTAGACTCTAGACTCCAGAGATTGAAAATAAATGATTCAAAATATTATAGGAGGATAGGAATGGCAGCATTCATAGGTATTATTTCCCCTCAACTTTATTCTAATTTTCAACTGTTTTTCTGTCATACCTTATACAATATGAAGGTATATAAAGTCTTCCACTCTTCCGGAATAATACCGAAAGATCATTTCTTAAAAAAATAATTTTATACCGGATATTCTAATAATACTGCCAGGCGTTAACGGATAAATGTTGATTTGTTTTCAGTAAATTCGTACATGCGAAATGTAAAAAAAATACTTTTTCTCCCTTGATACACAAAGAGCTTCTACTCACCTCAGTACGTAGTTGACTGATACTATACAGTGCGGTCTGGACGATCTGGAATTATGCACAATGGTTGCGTAACTTTGCATCCAAACCCATCCTCCTCCCTTGCACAAAAATCGGTAATATTTCGTTGTGACTTGTCCTTTACACAAGACTGAAACAATGATAACCAGTTGAAACATTGAATATTTCATTAGGGTGTTGCAATATCCTAAGACTATAGGTACCTACATATTCATCCAAAGTTTTACTTTTATTGTATTAGAAAATTGATACTGTGCAAAAATCTTTTATTTGAGTATGTGAATTATTGGTTCTCATTTATTTATTACGAATGTATGAGAGAGAAAAACAATTGTGTCAAATAATACTCACGTTGGTGATGAGAAAACCTCAAGGCCAAAATGTCACTTCCGTGAACGTAGTGGTAAAGGGTTTTTTCTATTAAGTCTTGTGGCTCATAGCCTGTCAGCTGAGCTACCCTGCAATGAAATAGTAATTTACGTAACAAGTCCGGAAAATACTGTTTTTTTGGATGAGTGGACAAAATTATAGGACGAGCGTAGCGAGTCCTGGAAGTCTGCGAGTCCAAAAAAACTGTTTTCGGGCGTGTTGCGTACACAATTTTTTCGGCAACCGTGTAGAATAACAAATCAAAGAAACACATTTCTTTATTAGAATAAAATTTCGAACATTTCAATTCTTATTTATATTAATATTTATATTAAAATTAGAACAATTGTTAATATTGAATGGATTCAATTTGTTTGAAATGCTTGGTATATTTAAGTGCCTTTTGTTGAAGTCAGAACAAGAAGGTAAAGTTTCCGTTTCACATTGATTGTTTTCATCTGATAATTTTTTAATGTTAGCTAATTTTATGTCAGATAGCTGTCAGTCGTTATTTTGCTGCTATGGTAATGATCAACTGCATTTATCAAAACCATACTACCAAGATTTTCATATTTACAATGACAACAACGATGTGATTCTTCCCGGCCTAGTCCGGGAAGTACGTACTTCCCGGACTAGGCCGGAAAAATGCCACTTTCTCAAAAAAAAAAATCGTCTGGAAAGTACGTACTTTCCGGACGGTTGCCGAAAAAATATATTTCAGATGCGACAAAATATCCAGGTATATTATAGGTATATCCAGATGTTTATGTTTATAGTCATTTTCATTGATTTGTTATCAAATTATTGTTCGATATTGACACATTATAATTTGCATCGTGCGATATTGTTATATGGAATTTGAGGCCCTCTTATTATAAAATATTGAGAGATGATGGCAACTTATTTGCCGAAATACGTAATTGGTATTTCAAATATTTTTGTGGTTTTGATCATGTTTTCATTTGTTGTATATTAATTTATGCGGCTTCAGAACTACAATCTATAAAACCATTTAATTCATATTCTTATAATTACCACTGGTGATATTCAGACCACCCTGTGTGTACGGAGTTTTATTTTATGCGGGACATTGTATATCAAATAACCACTTTAGTGTGATGATAGTGGTGGTATATTTGATCATACACTTTTTATAAAAATTGAGACAATAGTCATTCGATATATTTTTTGTTTGTAGATGATATTCGATACTGATGGTTACTGTGTATTATGTGAACGACCGCATGTGTTTGAAATCTGTGATGGACCATCAGATGCGAATTTTCTCATCGCGCGGGTTCACTTATTTTTTATATTTACTGGCATTTTCCGGAATAAAGTGTCATCACGAGAAAAATAGGTGCGGCAACAAATGAAAAACTGGAATGAATTACCTCTATAATTTACCATTGGCGTCCCAATAAAAAAATTTCAAAATCAGATAGCACGAAAAAAAAACCCAGTGCAGCTAGGTAGCCTTTATCAATTAATAGTAGGTATCTTACCGAATATCGAATCAATAGCTCTTATTTCAACATTGATATAAAAATTCAAAACCAAATTTGCATGTGAACATCAACACCCTGTGATATTTAAAACCAGTGCGTATCTCCACGTGAAAACACCGATAGGTGTTTCTAAATATATAACTTTATATTTCATGTTTCTTCTGATATCTATACACAAGAAAAATAAAGTCAGATAATTTTTTGGTTGGAAGAAATTGACAATAAATGAAAAAATTAAGGGGGTTCAAAATTATTTACGTGAAGACCATGTACAGAGTATCCCAAATTCGTGAACCAACATGGGGAACTCGATAACGGCTAGAGATATACATATAGGGTCGTAAACTAGGAGTTAGTTGTGTATTTATATGAAACAATATGTCGCAAAGAAAAAGTTTTTTTGGGTTTTGAAATATTTGAAAAAAGCAAAATTTCATAAAAGCAAGTTACGCCCGAAATACACACAACATTTTATGCACGACCAGTATATTTTATTGTGAATACCTGTTCACTTCCCAAGCATGATAGGAATAAAACGGTTCTTAAATACCTTTCGAACCCCTTTAAAATAATTTTTGCTACGCCCATGATGTTCCTCTCGAAAAAGCAGCATAGGATGCGAATAATTAATAATTTATTGTCCGGCGGGCGGTAAAGTGCCATTTTACGCCCGGCGGGCGGTAAAATAGTCCGAGGGCGGTTAAGTGCCATTTTACGCCCGGTCCGTGCACATAGATAGATTATTTATTCACTACTTTACATACCAAATGTACATTTAAAGCATGTCATATTGCATTTTGGATAATATCCTAGAATAAAAATACGAAAGTATTATATCTATAAAAAATAGATTACGTTACAGTATACACAAAAAGAAAATAATATAAAAAAGAATAGTAATATTATATACACACAATTTAAAATTGAAATGGTCGAAATTGAAAACGAATGGCTTCTACCTCATCAAGTAGTAGGTACTTGAATATTACAATTAAGATATTCTTCCACTAAATAAAAACAATGCTTTAGAAAAAAACATTTAATTTTGACTTTGAAATCGTGTACATTCAAATGTCTAACTTCCTTAGGTAGTTTATTATATACTCCAATATTCAAAGAATTCTTATCTGACTTCACAAGTCTATGCATAGGTTTTCTTAGCAAATCTCTTGATCTGATGGGATATTGGTTTTCAACTTTATAATTTCTTTTATTCTCCTGAATAGAGAAAAATTGTGGGTACTGGCATGATTTGGAGATTGCGGAAAAGTGGTCTGCAATGGTCCCTATAATTTGCCCCGCCCATGATTCTGATGACCTTAAAGGTCTATTCACATTATAGTTCAGGTCACGCTCAGCTCACACTCCACTCAAGCCGCGGTCAAATATTATCTTCGCTCACGGTACGCTCATGCTCATTGATCGTGGTCTTTCTTTCCACGGATATTTTGAACGGACCGTGAGCGAACCGTTGTGCTAGTATGTACAAATGACACTCAGTCGGTGTGCATTTTTTCCCTGAATACCTTGTGTTTCTTTGAGTTAGGCAAAATGGATGAAAAATTGATAGAATTGGTTAGGAATCATGGAGAATTATACAATATGGGCGACACAGCACTGAAAAATAGAATATGGAGGGAAATTGCAGAGAAATTAAATGAAACAGGTAAATATATTGGAGTTTCTTTAATGCGAAAATAATTATGATGTAGATACGTATCCATACAAGCATAATAAGATCAATTTATATTTTATTTATTTGCCATGGAACTTTTCCAGCTTCCGTGTTGAAAAACTGTTTAAATATTTCCCTACATTGAAAAGCATCTTCGCCAGCATTGCCTCCTTGATTTGGCAAAGAAAAGAACTGAGACTGCTCTTCTCTACTTCCATCTGACGTATCAGCTGAACCACAGTTAAATGATGCACAATCCCGCAACAAATTATGTAAAATACATGTAGTTAAAATAATTTTCTCGACATTTCCTGGATTTGAATGCAATTTTCTAAAATAAAGACGAAACTTTTGAGCTAAAATTCCAAAGCTGTTTTCCACTATACGGCGAGCGCGGCAGAGACGGTAATTAAAAATACGTTTTTCCTTATTGACAATAGTTTGAGGTTCAGGATATGGTCTCATAATATTCCTTTTCAAAGGAAATGCCGAATCCCCTATTATTACATATGGTGCCAGAATGTCATGTTCCAGGAAGCGCCTTGTCTTCTGGAATGTCTAGTGTTCCATTTTCTAGGGCTTTTCCTAACTTTGAAGTAGCAAATATTCCCCCCTCTTCATCATCCAAACATACAGCAATAATAGCTAAATCAGCATTTGAGATCTTTTTTGACATTTTTGATATTAACTAATAAAAAATAATAATCTGACCAGACTAGACTGGATGTTGATCGTTCAATGTGAATAGTATACATAATTCTTGATTGTGACCGAACGGTCAGCGAACCGAGACCTGAGCGCCTAATATGAAATAACCATAAACATCAAGGCGGTTACAAAATACAAACGGCATAAATAAACGCGTCTCGGGGGCGCGTGTGTGTCTTCTCTCAGTTCTCTCACCTGGCGTCGAGAAAGATGAGTTTGAGATCGAGGCTGGCCCTGAACATGAACATGTTGGTGTGCAGCTTGATCTCGGTGATGGCGCTGGGCGGCAGCGAATGCCCCACCGCCACCAGGCCCATGTTCTGGTAGCAGCCGGCCTCGTAGGGGCCCCCCGTGCCGGCGCCGTACTGCTTCACCTTCAGGTAGCCCGAGCAGTGGATCACCTGGTGATGCAACATTGTATAGGTATATTATTGTGCGACAATGATGGGGGGCGGTGACATAAATGGTCGTGATGCGTGACCATTATGGGATTTCGAAAGGTGTGAGCATGATAGGGATACCAACAAACTTTACCAACTATTAGGTTATAGCCTTCGACGCTGTCAAATCTCAATATAAAGTTGACGTTTTCCTCAGCATTGCCGCTCGTGCGCGGAAATAATGTCATTATTCATCACTCGTCATTCTGTTGCATGATGATGGAAAATAATGGTAACTATATACAGTGAATTATCTAACACACCTCCTGAAAGTTCGAACATTGTGAATTTGAACTTCCTTCGAGAGACATCGAGGAAAAGTAGAAGAAGAAGTTTATTTAAAATAGGTTTACCCTAATATAAACATTAGATTTATCAATTAGGTACAAGTATGAATTATGATATGGTTGATTCATGACATGGTGCCATGAAATGTTTGAATGCTAAAGATATCAAAGTAAATAGCCTAAACTCGTCGTATTTCTCAAAAAAAAAACACCAGTCTGTTGAATATAAAGCAAAAATGAGTTTGGATCATAACGTATCATAACTGTGTATGGAATAGACATAAGTTTTCGAGTAGCCTCAATAGCCAACGGGTTCAAAGCGTTGACTTGACAGGGCAATTATTTTTTAATCTATGAGTCATTTTTCTTCCTTTCTGTTAAATCAAAGTATGATTATTTGGATTGAATTTCAATATAATAATTGATGAAATTAATGATTTAGATTTTAGATGAATTATGAAATTTGAGTTAATTGAATGAAGTATCGCAATCGCAAAATTCGCTAGTCAAACAAGATGTCACTTTTGATTCTACTAAAACAACGTACTATTATGGCGGTGCATTTGAAATAACTTCCAATGTTACATCATAACCCTAGCCAAAATATTGAAACAGAAAGTGAAGGTTCAGGTGTTGATTTTCGACAGAAAGCAAACACGGGATAAATAAGTGGTGCCTATTAATTATCAACCTCAGCTGTTTGTTGTACTTAGTAAATAACTCTATATCCTACATTCTCTCGTTTCATTGTTGTTTTTCATGGAATGACAATGCTGATATAAATACGGCAATCTCAAAGGTATTGTTAGGTCACGCGTTACTATAGAATCGTTGTAACGAATAAATTATTTGGATTTGAAAATCGGAATCTCTCAATAGTTTATACATAGCAAATATACCTATAGTAGTGAAACAAAGCGGGCAACAATAATTCAATAAATTATTGCTTATCGATGGCATTCAGTGCCTACTCAATGAAAGTCGAACATCTTTCATAATATAATCACTTCACAGCTAATGTTGGCTTCAATTGTTCCATCTTCTTCATTTCAAACAATTAAACCTTATTGTAGATATTTAATCATAAATAATAATAATTATCATAAATATTGGTTCGTAAAATTCATCGAAATAAAATGTCAATGTATACGCGGCAAGCTTTTGAATTAAATTATGTTTTACTTTATATGCTTGTCTTTAGAAATATACTTTACTTTAATTTTATCAGCGAATAAACATTATCAAATTCTCTTCGATGTTGAAGTTGGCCGATATAGGTGATTAGAATTTCAATTTCAAATGTTTCATTCCATATTTCTTCTTCTAGTAGGCATATTCATTGCAAAACATCATCAGAGGACTATCCAACGTTATAATCAACCTGGAATATGCCAAGCGTGTTCCCCCCATTGCATATTCAGTACGTTCGCGCGTGCATTATGTACATCCATATGAATATGCATGAATTTTCTATAAAGTTCGTATTATTGACTTGATGGGCAATTTTCGAGAAGATGAATAGCAACTAATTATACGAGCGAAAATCGCAAATCCTGAGAGCCCTTGTTGTTGATTCACAAAAATGTTCGAGACCAGAGTTATACACAGAGTGCTTCATACTTCATCTCATATAGTATATGATGCAATGGAATGACACGTCAATTTTGATTTTTCAAGGTCCAGCGATATAATTATTACAAAATCCATTTGAACCCTGATGTAGTCACTAAAATTATGTACTTCATAGTAAGAAACGGATCGATCGAATGGCCTTCAATATCTCCAGATTTGACCCCTCTTGAGTTTTTTTATGGGGATACTTGAAGATCATATTTTATCAAAGTTCATTTGATAATCAGAACGGAGATTGCACAAATGATAATCTCTGAAGTTCTCGAAAAAGTTAGGGAAGAATTTGATGAGGATCGCTAGAGCCAGCATTTATTATGATTTCATGGTATTTTTGTTATAATTTTATTTTCACACAAATAGTTTTGGTTAACCCTGTAGAAATAAATATTCTGGTGATTAAAATGCTGGAAAGACGATAAGATACCTTTCAAATGATGTCTCATGACCTCTGGTTGTACTGATGGCACTTGGAAATATGAAACTTTACGTGTTTTAGGATTTTTCTGAAAATGTGATTGTTTTTCAAATAACGAATTAATTAGATACATCTACTTTTTCATCATACTGTATGCAGGATGTCCCAGGTTTAACTAGTATAACCTTGTCAATCGAAAGAGAAAATTAAACTATTATTTTGAGATAGATACCTACTGGTTTTCGATATTACAGGGTATTGAAGTTCGCACACATTTTTCGTTTTGAACCTTTTCAATGTCGGCTACTTTATGTATATCGTCTGATATGACAGTCGAAAAAATGAAATTGTGGTTTTTTAAAATTCAGTCAAATACATACTTTTTTATAGCTATAAAATACAAAATTCTAATTTTAATAATGAAATAAATAAATAGCTTCGCTATTGGGACATAACTTTCATTGAATAAAATATGAACTTCTTCATGCTTCAATTCATTTTTATCACCTGAATCATGAAGAAAATAAGTCACTGAAACCAGTTATCTATCACAATCGAAGTTTTGCTTGATATACTTTGCCATTTGAGTTTTAACAGTTCGAGAAATTTCAAATTAAAAATAACATATCCAATAATTTGATTGTGTCTCATTTGAGAAATCAAAAATACCTTGACTGCTATTTTTCTCCATAAGTAGCAATGCTGCAAAAATATTTCAGAGAGCTCAGCAGTAATCGCTCAGAATTAACTGTAACGTCCAAGAGCTTCTATGAATTATTAACACTCATTTCCGTAACAATTTCGCGCCGTGAACAATAAAGTCGAATCTAATCCACCCCGTACGCGCCTCACCTTATACCCGCCATTGGTGAGTCCGGCGTTTCGCTTGGCCAGCACGCACTTCATCCTCAGGAAGAACGCCCTCTCGCTCTCGTGGTCGAGCAGTGGCGCCACCCCCGTCGGGAACATGCTGGGGGTAAGCACGGCCGTCATCTCGTCGTGGTCGGCTGGGTGGATGTACTCGTAGATGCTGTTGCCCGTCAGTTCTACCTGAAAGAAATCGCACACGTGTGTAGGTGATATCTGCGTTGGGTCAGTCGTGCACACCCTGTGGTTGTTCGTACAGCCCCAGAGTCAAGCCTCCCTTCCAGTTTTCATCCAGTTATTTAGCTCACTTGAGAGAAGGCAAATCACCCTCGAGAAGGTATCTGGCCTTGCAAAAGGAGGTCTTCTTGTATGCTGCGTCTATTTCCGTATCATTCCCTTCTAGATGCAGTGTTAGACCTATTTAGGTCCGTTGGTGGAAAGCAAGCAAGAAGGTATTTGGCCTGCGTCTATTTCCGTATCACTTCCTTCTAGGTGCGGTGTTAGTCCTATTTAGGTCTCTTAGTGGATAGATAAGGTATTTGGCCTTGCCCATGATTGTGTGACTTCTAAATGCAGTGCTAGTCCTATTTGGCCCTCTTGCTTGGTAAAAAAATTAAATTATCCTCGTAGAGGTTGTAGGCCTTGCAAAGTGGGTATACATATATAAAATCCTGTGACCTCTTTCCTATGCAATGCTAGTCCTTCTGTTTTAAAGGAAGCCAAATCACCCCTCTGATGGGTTTTTTGGCAGCGCCAAATGAGTTCTTCTTGTATGTAACCCCAGTGATTGTGTGTTTTCTAGATGTAGTGCTATTGCTAATGCTATTTGGCTCTATAGCTGGAAGGCAAATCAGAGGATGGGCTCTCTCACAAATCATTGAAAAATTAGTATGCTACGTCCTTTCCCGTATCTCTTCTAGATGCAGTGTTAGTCCTATCCTTGCGAAAGGAGCTCATTTCTTCCACTGTGGTTGTAGAGTTTTTATGTACCACTCTTGTGATTCTAATAATGTTCTGGTCGGGTCTTGTCTCCCTTTTGTTTCCGTATTTTCTAGATGCAATACCAAGTAAACACACTCGTTTAGAAAACGTTGAATATATAAGCTTGAGATTCAGGTCTAAACAACCATAATCATTAAAACGTGTTGTCTTCATCCTTTCATAACTTTATGTCATTGCACAACATATTTTCAACGTTAGCAGGAAACGTTGATGATTATTTTTCTGCAATAAAACGACACTGCAATAACCTGATATTAACCATTTACTATGAAAATAACGAGTATTTCACGTTTTATAAATGGTTTATTGCAACAATAAACTATTTATTGAACCGTTAGAAATTAACGAAATATTAACATTCGGTGTACCTAGACGATACGTTTATTAAATGTAACGTCTGTTAAACGTTGATGGTTCCAGATGATGAAACGTTATTCTTTCTGTGAAAAACTACACTTTGATGCTGTGCTACTGGTGTTTACTAAAAATAATTTGCATTTACAACAAATCATATTTCATTTCAACGCTTGAGATGATATTCGGTGGATGTGATACGTCTATTAAATGTATCCCGATATTGTTGTTTGAACGTAGAGAGTAAGTCATTGCTGAACGTTTTATATCCTCCAATTTTGAATAAAACGTAACCACCACATTCATATCGAAATAACGTTCATAGGGACAGAAAAGTAAAAAGCTGCGTGACATTTTTGGGTTCACTGAACGTTTTCATTTCTCAATTTAGAATAAATCTTCAACTGACTGTTGTGGTGATTTCACTACACCATTTCGATGTGAGTATGTTTACTTGATAAATCGTCCAATCACATCGAACCAAACTTTGTGAATAACAACGTGACTGAAACATAGGTACATGGTGACCGGTGTTGCAAAAGGATCTTCTGGATCCAGCGTAGAAGTCCTGTTTAGCTCTCTTGGTGGAACTCCAATGATCACTCTGGTGATTTTTTGGCCTATTGAAAATAATGATAACAACGGCAACCTCCCAATGCTGTCAAAGACTGTCAGGGTGCAAACATAAAATATGGTATTTCCACTATACCCTACCTGTGATAAACCGAGGTGAACAGAGGCGGTCTCCGATATGTACATTATCTTTCCATCTGGGGCCACGACGAAAATGAACCCATCCAAGGTTTGCAGCAGATACGAGCCCAATTCTTTGATGGGCGCCTCTCGGGGATGAGGGATGACGGGGGTAGCTCCCCACGCGTCTCCCAGGCCTGAAAGTAACGCAGGAAAAAGGGTGACTATGCGGCAACGCTATAGGTTTGTTCGGAAAAAAATCCATCGGGTTCAGGTCTGGGGGACTAGGAGGCCATTTATATATAGTTTTTGATCAACACGAGTTACGCATGAAGAAGGGTGACTATGCGGCGACGCTATAGGTTTGTTCGGAAAAAATCCATCGGGTTTAGGTCTGGGGGACTATAGAAGGTCATTTAGTTTAGATTATGCGGCAACGTTAGGTTTGTTCGGAAAAAATCCATCGGATTCAGGTCTGGGGGACTATAGAAGGTCATTTAGTTTTCGATCAACACAAAATAGTTAATGTGGGCATGCACAAACAATAAATATTCCAAAAGAAGACAAAGGTCGGTAGGAATATAAGCATTCATCTGTTTATAAAAGGTATATTATGCAAATGAGATTCGAATTGAAATATCGATGAATTAAAAAAATTAAAAGGTCCCGAATAACTGAGACATCTTTTCATTCCGATGTAACATGATGTGTTATCCATGAGATTGTATTGACAGTGCCAATTCATAATAGAAAACAACCGACAGATAAACCAAGATAAACAGTCTTTCAGTTTCATATCCCCGAGAATCTTCCATGTTTGAAAGGAAATGTAAATTATTTCGGAGCTTTTCTGTATGATGAGATTTCTGTTATAGATAAGAACAAATATTCGGTTCGAAGAATCGTATTTCTTTCGTTCCCCTATAATTATATTATGCTTGAATCTTTTTATTGATGTATATAGGTGATGAACATGAATTAAATGTTAATCGAATTACGTTTCTTTGTAGTAGAATATACAGAATATTCCTTTCATGTTCTGGAGAAGTGAGATAATTCGAAGGTACACAAGATTCTGATTGTGAATGGTGTATTGGGACTCAGCGACCTATACAGGCTGTTTCAGTTTTTTGTATAGTAGGACTTTAACAGTCGATGGAATTTTCCATAATACTTAAAGTTTATTTGAACACTTTCAAAACAACAGTTTTCGATATACCGGATGTTCAAATTGAATTTTAACATTAGCGTTTTTGATTATCGTCTTAGTTTTCGAAAAAAAATTTACAGGAACAGGAACTGTTGGCAATATTCTTTCGGATACAATCACTTCTTCAACTTTTTGCGCACAATTCCCGGACATCCGGTATAGGTAACCCATTAAGAACATTGTATATTTATACTTACCGTCTGGAAAAACTTGCCGCATTTTAAGATAAGACGTCGTCAACCTAATAACAGACGCTTTGTCCAATTGTGATGTAATTGCTGCTGGTAGGGGAAGAAGTTTGGCTAGTTCCAGAAATTCGGCGTTCTCTTTTTCCCTTCTACTTCTCGCTGCATTTTTACTTTTTTCCTTCATGGCACCCTTAGTGCCGAGTGATGCTACTGAAAAGAAAAAAAAAACGTTGCATATATAGGTGAAGAACTCGATTTTTACATTAACATGCATGGTGAGGATTAGCTCTCCAGAAAGACGTTTTTTTAATGTTCAAAATGCGACTTTTATTCTCTACTCTGTAGTAGTGACGTAAATGTCGATAAAAATTTATAGTAATGGGATAATCATTTCAAGAACATATATTTTTTTGTTATATAAACAGCACACGATTTGCTGCAAATAGTATGGAATTATAATTTTTATCGCCGGTAACATTCCTGAACAGTTGATGACAGACAAAGTGTTAAAATAACAATTTTAGTTGTTTTCTTCCTATTATGTAGTGAACAAGTCATGTCAAACGCGAGCAATATTTTTCATGCTACTTGTTTCAATATTGAAATTGAAGTAAGTGGAAAACGGTTTGAGGAAACATTATCTATAGCAAACTATATATATTTGGAAACAGAAGTAAAAGTATATCACTATAGTTGAAAATGTACGAGGTGTACCGTACTAAACACTTTATTGTCAGCATTGTTTATTCTCTGTCAATCAAATTTATTCCAACAAAATGAACTCAGAAGAAAATCCCGAAATTCCGCGAATTTATAACCAGTAAAATCCAGGTCGAGATATGAACACGAATGTCAACTTTTTATAGAATGGCGAAATCTGAACAAAATCAAAACTGTATTAAGTTACGATATTGTTCTAGTAGATTTTGTCGAAAACGATAAATCTATGAAATCTTCCACGTTATGGAGTTGTTTGGCCATTAAAGATAAATGACATCAACAAATATCCAGAAACTATTGCTTTCCTGAAGCGTCAAACTGTAGGATATATTCCAAAAATATCCAAAGTTTTGACAGCAGAACGTCATCATGCAAGCACTGAAAAATAATTTTTCTATTTTGGTTGTATAAGGAAGTCATTGTGCAACGCAAATGCGTTGCGAAATAGCCTCTATTTCGATACGCATTTTTTTATTATTCGTAGATTGGTACAATCGAACTGTCAAATGTACTGAGCGACTTAGATTTGGTGATATTAGCAGGGAAAAACTCAGTGTTTTAATTGGTAACTTTCAATTCAGAGTGTGATTTGATTTAAATTGACCAATAAAAACAATAACAACATTGAATTTTTCACCGCTGGTATTGCAATAATCAAAATCGCTCAACTGTAAACTGGGCTTTACGCTTGTGCGTCAGATTTTAATTATTTCAATGTCATCATTGTTACCAATCTTTTCTGTTATTTATCGATATTAAATCCATTTTTTTCTTCAAATAAATTCGAAATAGAAAAAATTGCATATGACACACGTTTTATAAGACACGTTGTCGCACTTGTTGTCTTGGAGCACTCCTCGCTTAGCTCGTCGTACTCCAAACAACGCGTGCGACAAAATAGCTTCTTATAAAACTATTATCATAATATGCTATTCTGGACGTTTAATGAACGATATTTTTTGAAAATGAAAACATAAGACACAAAAGAAGTTTGGAACATTTTTATTTCCACACTTGTAGGAATGAAGTATAATACAAAATATCGTTCATTACACGTCCAGAAGTGATTTTTCCGGCTTGCATTACTTTTCGTGCTTGTCACACGCGCACGGGAAAATCCCTATTTCCGGTCTCGTAATGAAATATAATAAATTTGTAGTAGATTTTCTTGCGAACAACTCGAGATATTTTTTCCATGCATATTTATTCTCTTCTGGACATTTTATTTTTGTCTGATGCAAATATGTAGTTGCTTGCCACAATTATTTACTTCAAACGAACCAAATGAAGCAATACATATTTTTAAGCTACATTTGTAGGCAACGATAATTTCACTATATTGGTATAGTGGTAACAAATGATTCATTCTGTCTTGGTTAATCATCCCATCATCAACCATTTCCATATACATACATTTACTTTTGGACATACTGCCGGACACCAAAACCTCCCCAGTAACAAACTTCATCGTGTCCACGAAAAAAAAAAATCCACCGCCCGTCACCTGTCAACACCCCGATGCGTGCACTTGCCGAAAATTATCCACCGACTGGCCCGAAATTCGGCAGGTCGCTCCCACCTGGCGATTGGGGAATTCCACGATTTACAGCCTCGCAGGTGGCCCGAAGAAGTCCTCGGGCCGGCCCTTTGGAAGGGACCCGAAAAACCTTCGGGCCGACTGGAATTTTGGCGGGCCAAAGGTGTGACGCATCAGGGTGGCGCGTTAGGGGTGGGTCATCAGGTGTACGCCCCCGCGTGCGGTAAGGTCCAAGATGGAAGGTGGTGTGCTGGGTGCACCATTTTCAATCAATCAATCAATATACTTTATTGTCGTGAAGAACATGGACAGTTATCTTTCGAGAGCGACAATATTGTCAAATGTCAAAAATTTGACATGAGGGTGATCAACAAACATTTGGTATATGTTTTCAATGGTAATATGTCAATTTTCAATTCGAATTTTAGGGAAGAGATAAATAATCCTGAGTATCCAAAAGGGGCGCTATTGATAGATTATCGTTTATACAATTCAAAACAGGTATTGTATGTGAGTTTCGTGGATTTATTATGTTTTTATAGGCTTTTCAAACCACCTCTGCAAAATCAATGGGGCCACTAAGGTATTTCAAGAATGGCCAAGATTGAAATAAGTATCTAGAGTATATTGGAGATAAGAAGAAACCCTTAAAATAGCGAAAAGCATTATTCAAAGCTGGTCACATACTTTGTGGGATAGATGTCAAACACATATAAATAAACTCCTGTTCACAAACTTCAGCTCTAGGGTAGGTAGCTCTAATATGAAATTAAAATAGTTCCATGGAAAAATTAGCAGTGGAAGTGTGAATTTATCTGTAAACCTGTAATAATTTTATCCTAACCCAAAAATAAATGATTAGCCAAATAAAAACAAAGATTCGTAGTCAATTAACTTTATTCTCTCAGAGAAGTAAGTACTGGGCTGTACAGGGGTGCTTATATTGAGATACCTACCTATCTTAAATAGGCAACACAAGATATTATTTTTATGTTAACAATAAACAAGTACTCTCCGGTTTTGTAGGTGATAATTGTTCAACAGTCCTATAACTCGAAAAAATGGGAAATTTAGGGGGGAAGGAGATTTGGGATTGAAAATATTGAATGATTTCACTATAATTATGTTTGAACTATGAGGAGCAGCTATAGCCGCAATCTAGCTTAATTCGGTATTGATGTTCAGAAATTTGAATAATTCGAAAACCCACAAGATATATACACTGCTGTATCTTTTATGTATTTCTACTTATTACTCCCAAAAATGTTTCGATCGTTCGATGGTTGAAAGTATAAAATGTTGCCAGATCGGATTTGTATTTTTCCGGCCAGAACACAGTTCCTAGACAAGAAAATTCGATAATTCAGTTGTAACTCATATTTCATAATATTCTTCATCTAATTCTTTAATTTCTTTAATTATTCACTATTGTATTGAAATTCGATCCAATAATTCATAGATCTAACAGAAAAGTAGGGAAAAATGAAGATTAGAAAACGATTGCCTTGTCTAGGGATTGAACCCATTAAAATTCCATCCAATAATTCATAGATCTAACAGAAAAGTAGGGAAAAATGAAGATTAGAAAACGATTGCCTTGTCTAGGGATCGAACCCAAGCTGATGGCAGCTTGAGAAGTCGCGCTTTGAACAGGTTGGCTATTGAGGCTACTTGAAAACTTATGTATATCCCACAGTTATAATACGTTATGAATAAAAAAGATATAATAATTCAAACTTATTTTTGCTTTATATTCAAGGAATTGGCGTTTTTCGATAAATACGAAAAGTTTATGATACTCACTTTGATATCTTTAGCATTCAAGCATTTCATGGCACCATGTAACGAATCTATCATATCATAATTCATACTTTTCCTCGATTCATCTGGTAGGAGGTTCAAATTTACAATGTTCACACTTTTTTTTACATCAGATGTGTAACATAATTCACTGTCACCATTATTTTCCATCATGCAACAAAATTATGAGTTTGTTTTCAACAATGATGGATGCGAGATGACATTGTTTCTGCGCTCGAGCGGCAATACTGTCACTTGATGACCCTTATTGAAGAACGTCAACTTTGTGTTGAGATTTGTGAAAGCTTCAAATACTACTTTGTTAACCGTTTGTAGAAAAAGACTATTCTGAAATGAGGGGTTAAAGCCGGTTCAAGCACATTGGCTTAATAGAGTAGGTAAAAAATTTTCACGGTAATCGCCTGTAGCTATAAGTAACGTATACAAGGAGCCTTCTAATTGATTGAAAATAAATTTATGAAATTTTCGGTTCAATCAGTTGTGGAGCACTGATTAAATCCGTGCCATGAAAACAATGATCTGATATGACATTTCGAGTTGATTGGCTTTTACTTACAATAATACCCTTATCATGGATTTACATGGTGATTAACTTACCAAGTCGTTAAATAGGTAATTTTTTTCTTACATCAGTCATTTCAAGTACAGGATTGGGTATCATTCGGGGACTATAAGGACTGAATATTAAATTCCCCATTCATTATCAAGACATTTCTAATCTTGTCTAAGTAGACAATTCCAAGGGACACCTCGTTATTATTCTTCTCTCGACTAAATCCGCCTATAGGCAGTTCCATCAGCATTGTTAACTTGACTTTCGACAAGCATCAACAAGCGCCAAAAATGTCTTCTCGAGATGGCAGACCGAACCGAACCGAAACACCTGTGCAATTCCGAGATTGGACGTAAATTCCCAAATTCCCAGGCAGAGCACCTTTCGCTCTGCTGCCCCATCTCGGCGAGTCATTTGAATTTTATAATTTTTGGGACCTGCCGTTGACGCAGTTTCTCACACAGCAAACGGCAAGTGTTGTTGTTATTAGAAGGATAATGGTTCAATGAGAAGGTAAAGGGATTAGGGCTAAGGGAATGGTCATATTTACGATGCGCTTGATGTTGCAGTTGTAAAATCATAATGAGGGTGTCCAGGAAATTCGTTTTTTGATCGTGGGAAGACCTTTCACCAAACGTGAACTTTGTCTTCAGTGATTTTTTGGGGGATATCGATAGAAAGTCATCAGGTGTGATTTCCAAGTTTTTATTATAACTTTTCACTGATATACGTCTTGTCAATCAAGGGAAATATGTTAATGATCAGCATACCAATAATTGAGTTTCTAATGCATCTCTGTAAGCTGAAAATTTTTTAATGCACAGCCTGCCTAATGTTTTTTCTTCGAAATGTGATGGGAAATCGAAATTGAGAATTGATACTTCCTAAAAATGAGTATTTTCGATAAACATTGATTTATATTCACTACTTTATGAAAAATCTTAATAATTTGGTTAAACAAAAAAATTCCAACAACATTCGAATCAAGCCTGGTTCATGACTTTAGCAAAATGCATGCGATTCGGAAAATTATAAATAATACTTTGATGTTCCTGTTCTACAACACTATTGATTTATGCATTCTTTGGTATTATGATATCATGATGATATAAGAAAATCATAATAGAATTGAAATGAGTGTTGGAAAATGTGAAAATATAAACAGCGTTCCATGTGAATATATCATCTGTATATATTTTTGAATTCATATTTTGGACATGAAAAAAGATAATTATTTATATACCGACAACGGTCATATAATATATAAGTTGTTAAAAATTTGATGAGGATCCATGAAATTATATTTTATACTGAGTGATTCATTTGACAAATCAAAGTTTTTGGTATAAGCGGCAAAGTTGTATCGTTGAAAAATATATCATGTCGATTTATGTGTAAGCCAATGAATTCTGAGATAAAAGTCGGAATTCCGAGATAAAAGACGGAATTTCGATTTAAAAGACGGAATTTCCACATAACAGTCAGAATTCCGAGAAAAGTCTGAATTCCCAGATAAAAGTAAGAATTTCGACATAAAAGTCGAAATTTCGACATAAAAGTCAGAATTCTGAAATAGAAGTCGGAATTCCCAGGTAAAAGTAGGAATTTCGACATAAAAGTCGGAATTGCCACATAAAAGTCGGAATTCCGAGATAAAAGTCTGAATTCCCAGATAAAAGTAAGAATTTCGACATAAAAGTCGACATTAAAGTCAGAATTCTGAAAAAGAAGTCGGAATTCCCAGGTAAAAGTAGGAATTTCGACATAAAAGTTGGAATTTCCACATAAGGTCAGAATTCCGAGATAAAAGACTGAATTCCCAGATAAAAGTCAGAATTTCGACATAAAAGTAGAAATTTCGACATAAAAGTCAGAATTCTGAAAAAGAAGTCGGAATTCCCAGGTAAAAGTAGGAATTTCGACATAAGAGTCGGAATTTCCACATAAAAGTCAGAATTCCGAGATGAAAGTCTGAATTCCCAGATGAATGTCAGAATTTCGACATAAAGTAGAAGTGAATTCCCAGGTAAAAGTAGGAATTAGGAGATAAAAGTCGGAATTTCGAGATAAAAGTCGAAATTTTAATTGATCAATAAACAAATAACACGTGGCCCTTCTACGCTTCCGTATGTCTTCCTTTTTTCGTATCTATCAAAAAGTCACTAAAAAATAAAAAATCAAAAATTTGTTTTTTTTTAATATCTCAAAAACCACAGAACTTTTCAACTATTCCTTTGCGGCATATTGTTGCGCATTTAAATAAACAACATTTTCCTAATTCAACCGATCTTGTATCTCCAACCGTCACCGAGTGCCCCATGTTGGCCAGCAAATTTGGGACACCCTGTACACACAATACATGTTAAGTTAACAAAGTAGCGAACATTCGCCACCTGGCCTGCTGGCCGTTATCATCAGCACTGCGACACGACGCGTGCGATAACGACGGCCGCCATTTAATTGCTCGTGCGTGCCCGCGTCGCCAGAAAAGACACGTCCTGGCGTCGCGACGCCGTCGATATAGCACGCGGACCGCGAACCGTCGGTCGGTCGATTATACCGTTCGACGGTCGGCATTGGCGTGTCGATATAGGTACCTGTCGGACGAGTAATTTTATCTACATACAGGGTCACTCACCGTCGATAGTAAATTAGACGTTTACGGAGAACGGGACGTAGGATTATTCTGAAAATTTGGTTTATTGGGTAATCAGTTTTTTCGGCAACCGTCCGGAAAGTACGTACTTTCCAGACGATTTTTTTTTGAGAAAGTGGCATTTTTCCGGCCTAGTCCGGGAAGTACGTACTTCCCGGACTAGGCCGGGAAGAATCACATCGTTGTTGTCATTGTAAATATGAAAATCTTGGTAGTATGGTTTTGATAAATGCAGTTGATCATTACCATAGCAGCAAAATAACGACTGACAGCTATCTGACATAAAATTAGCTAACATTAAAAAATTATCAGATGAAAACAATCAATGTGAAACGGAAACTTTACCTTCTTGTTCTGACTTCAACAAAAGGCACTTAGATATACTAAGCATTTCAAACAAATTGAATCCATTCAATATTAACAATTGTTCTAATTTTAATATAAATATTAATATAAATAAGAATTGAAATGTTCGAAATTTTGTTCTAATAAAGAAATGTGTTTCTTTGATTTGTTATTCTACACGGTTGCCGAAAAAATTGTGTACGCAACACGCCCGAAAACAGTTTTTTTGGACTCGCTACGCTCGTCCTAGAATTTTGTCCACTCATCCAAAAAAACAGTATTTTCCGGACTTGTTACGTAAATTACTATTGTTCTATCGATCTAAAATACTTTCAGCGTTGCGGCGTTGCCGCTTCTATCAAAAAGTAGCAACAACTTTGTTATTTCAAATGGAACACCCTGTATTTTATTTCATTTTTAGATTCTTCCTGAAAAGCTGATTTCGTCGATCTATCATACTTGGGGTATAGCGAAAATGATTACAGAGATATAGGGTGTGAAAAATCGAGATTTTTCAACTTTATAAATTTTTTTTGTCGAAAATAATCATTTTTGCTCAAAACGGCTTACATGTTCCTATCTTAACTTTTCATTTACTATCTACTGACATTTGATAGAAACAAATAGAGGGTGATGCAAAACTCAAAATTTTGAACCACCCGTATTTGTTTCAATTAAATATCAATCGATAGTAAATGGAAAATTGAGATAGGGACATGTAAGCCGTTTTGAGCAAGAATGGATAGTTTCGGCACAAAAAATTCCTAAATTTGAAAAATCTCGATTTTTCACACCCTATATCTCTGTAATCTTTCTCGCTATACCCCAAGTATGATAGATCGACGAAATCAGCTCTTCAGGAAGAATCTAAAAATGAAATAAAATACAGGTTGTTCCATTTGAAATAACAAAGTTGTTGCTACTTTTTGATAGAAGCGGCAACGCTGAAAGTATTTTAGATTGATAGAAAAAAACTGATTACCCAATAAACCAAATTTTCAGAATGATCCTACGTCCCGTTCTCCGTAAACGTCTAAGGTACCATCGACCGTGAGTGACCCTGCATAGAAGTTTTTGAGTTGAATTGCCTATTGGCAACAAAATTCGAATTATAAATTCAAAAAAGCTAGAGTGTTAATTCGGTAAGACAATTTAATGAAAATTTAAATCAATAAATTAAAAGTTAAGATGTTAATCAAGGACAACTCAGTACGCAGTCGAAGGAAGATGCGGCCCTAATATTTTTTCTCACCGCTTCCGAAACATCTACCGGAAAGAAAAAAGTCCATAAACCGTGAAAGGTACCCCAGATCCGCATCATTTTCACACTTCCCGCTCTGCTATTGGTCGAGAATCGCGTTAATCCGTGCGGATGTCAATCTGGCGCGTACATCCCACACCGGGACCGGGATCCATTCATCCAGGCACGTTCCTGCCCGTTTACGGCTGATGATGCTGTCACCTCTGGCTCGAATCACGGTCATGGCTGTGCCCGAAGGTGGATAAACGGGGATGGTTGCCCCACATTTTCTCTAAGAAAACTGTCTCAATAAGTCAATATTCATTTTGATTTTCCTTCAGTTTTGGAGATCCATGTTTGAAATCTCGAGACATAATCAAACTAAACCTAACCTAACCTACCATAATTTAACCTAATATAACATACCCTAACCTAACCTAACCTAACCTGTGGGGATAATTGCCCACATTGTTACGAAGAAAACGGTCTCAATGAGTCAACATTCATTTCAATTATTCTTCAGTTGGAGATCTATGTTTGAAATTTCGAGACCTTATCTTACCATTTTAAAACTAACCTAACGTAACTAAATCCTTACTTAACCTAACCTAATCTTACCTAATCTGGTGGATGGTTGCCCCACATTTTCTCTAAGAAAACTGTCTCAATAAGTCAATATTCATTTTGATTTTCCTTCAGTTTTGGAGATCCATGTTTGAAATCTCGAGACATAATCAAACTAAACCTAACCTAACCTACCATAATTTAACCTAATATAACATACCCTAACCTAACCTAACCTAACCTGTGGGGATAATTGCCCACATTGTTACGAAGACAACGGTCTCAATGAGTCAACATTCATTTCAATTATTCTTCAGTTGGAGATCTATGTTTGAAATTTCGAGACCTTATCTTACCATTTTAAAACTAACCTAACGTAACTAAATCCTTACTTAACCTAACCTAATCTTACCTAATCTGGTGGATGGTTGCCCCACATTTTCTCTAAGAAAACTGTCTCAATAAGTCAATATTCATTTTGATTTTCCTTCAGTTTTGGAGATCCATGTTTGAAATCTCGAGACATAATCAAACTAAACCTAACCTAACCTACCATAATTTAACCTTATATAACATACCCTAATCTAACCTAACCTAACCTAACCTAACCTAACCTAACCTAACCTAACCTAACCTAACCTAACCTAACCTAACCTAACCTAACCTAACCTAACCTAACCTGTGGGGATAATTGCCCACATTGTTACGAAGACAACGGTATCAATGAGTCAACATTCATTTCAATTATTCTTTAGTTGGAAATCTATGTTTGAAATTTCGAGACCTAACCTCACCTAACCTACCATAATTTAACCTAATATAACATACCCAAACCTAACCTAACCTGTGGGGATAATTGCCCACATTGTTACGAAGACAACGGTATCAATGAGTCAACATTCATTTCAATTATTCTTTAGTTGGAAATCTATGTTTGAAATTTCGAGACCTAACCTCACCTAACCTACCATAATTTAACCTAATATAACATACCCAAACCTAACCTAACCTGTGGGGATAATTGCCCACATTGTTACGAAGACAACGGTATCAATGAGTCAACATTCATTTCAAGTATTCTTCAGTTGGAGATCTATGTTTGAAATTTCGAGACCTAACCTCACCTAACCTACCATAATTTAACCTAATATAACATACCCAAACCTAACCTAACCTGTGGGGATAATTGCCCACATTGTTACGAAGACAACGGTATCAATGAGTCAACATTCATTTCAATTATTCTTCAGTTGGAGATCTATGTTTGAAATTTCGAGACCTAACCTCACCTAACCTACCATAATTTAACCTAATATAACATACCCAAACCTAACCTAACCTGTGGGGATAATTGCCCACATTGTTACGAAGACAACGGTATCAATGAGTCAACATTCATTTCAATTATTCTTCAGTTGGAGATCTATGTTTCGAGACCTTATCTTACCATTTTTAAACTAACCTAACGTAACTAAATCCTTACTTAACCTAACCTAATCTTACCTAATCTGGGGGATGGTTGTTCCACATTTTCACGAAGAGAACTGTCTTAATAAGTCAATATTCATTTCGATTTTCCCTCAGTTTTGAAGATACATATTTGAAATCTCGAGACTTAACCTAACCATTTTTAACCTAACCTAACCAAATCTCAACCAAACCTAACCTAATCTTACCTAATCTGTGGATGGTCGACCCACATTCTCACGAAGAAGTCAATATTCATTTTGATTTTCCTTCAGTTTTGGAGATCCATGTCTGAAATCTCGAGACTCAACCTAACCTAACCTACCATAATCTAACCTAATCTAACATACCCTAACCTAACCTAACCCAACCTGGGGATAGTTGCCCACATTTTCACGAAGACAACTGTCTCAAAATAGAACAACATTCTTCAGTTATGTTTGAAATTTCTAGACCTAACCTAACTACATATTCAAGCTAACCTAACCCAACCTAGCCAAACCTTAACCTAACCTAACCTTACCTAACCTAAACTAATCGGTTTGAGGATATTTCATCTGAATAAACGGAGACATGTGCCTATAATGGTAAATTGTAATTGGGGACTATACGCAGTGTTTCAAACTGTATAGGAATAATTCAACCAAACTAAATTCGATTTGTGTTCATGTAATATTTTCGCTCAATATGATAATTTTCATGAGGGACAAGCCAAAGATATCGATGCATTTTACTCATCAGTATCCTTGTAGAAATCGAAGTTTATTTTCAACAATCCCCTATTCGATGGGTCCGTCACTGATTTCCATAAAATGCGAAGATATATTTTCTCACGGTGTAGGTGCGAAAGATATCAATTACAACTGAACGAACGTGACTTCACAAAAATAACAAACACTTCATTTTGTGCTGTATCCTTTAACACTTTTTCTATGGTAGAACATTTAAATAATCTGCACAGGTATAGTCATACAATGCTGCACGTAACATGGGTTGTTGTTACATTTTATAGAATCCATAATACGTGACTTTGGGGCAATCAAACAAAAAATATCCTACCGACAATTTTCAGGGTCATTTTGGACGGTTTCTGATTTGGCGTAGGTAAACGGTCGATCCAAAACTGGTCTCTAAGATCACTGATGGATTAGTCGTAATATTATACCGGGCTTTCCATTTAAAATGATGAATATCTACGTATCACTTGTTCATATGTGGAAACAAACATGTAATATATATATAGGAGTGAACCATGAACCATATAATAATACGTATAGAATTCGAAAATGTTATAAAATATAAGGTGTTCCATATTAATTAGGTTATTATTAAATAGAAACTTGAAATTCATATGACAAAATGAAGAAAACATTCATTCTCATTCTACAGAAACATACTGCCTTATTACATCACCAATTTTTTTCAGTGCACAGGTGCGAACTAGGTTAAATTACGAAAAAAAATGCACAACATGACCATCTCGAATATTGGAAGATATCGAGGATATCTTCCATATTTCCTGGAATATCCTGAAAAAATTTAAAATCGTCGATTCTATAGTATACCTACCTACCTTATCAATAACGTTTCAACTATTAATGATATTATCACTAAACGTGAAAAGTGTCGTGGGTACACCACTTAAAATGAAACTCCCTCTAAGTTTTCTGTTCTTGGAGAAAATGACAGACCCTGTATGTCAAAAAATATATTTCAATCAAAATTCAAGTTATTTCATTCAACTTTTCTACTTAACATTTTTTCATATCTTCAAGAACAAAAACAGAAAGGGGGTTCCATTTTAAGTGGTACATATCACCAGTATATTTTATTGTAAATACCTCTTCACCTCCCATCAAGCATGATAGGAATAAAACGGTTCTTAAATACCTTTTAATCCCCTTTAAAATAATTTTTGCTACGACCATGATGTTCCTCTCGAAAAAGCATTACATGAGAGTGTTTTTACTTTTTCTCTATCTCTTATAATAAGGGGAGTTATTAAGGGTTTACAATTTGCTCATGTTCCAGACTGGTGGGTGAATAAGTAGGCTAATAGCCATATTTGCTGTCAATACAGACGAAGATAGTGTGAATTGTACTCCACCAGAAATCAGTGAAGCAGCTGAGGATGCGAATAATTAATAATTTATTGTCCGGCGGGCGGTAAAGTGCCATTTTACGCCCGGCGGGCGGTAAAGTAGGCCTAGGGCGGTAAAGTGCTATTTTAAGCCCGCACAACCGGGCGATAAAGTGCCATTTTACGCCCGGTCGTGCATAAATAATATTATAGAAGCATCGATGCTACATCATATAGATGTTATTTGATATTTTCTATAGTTTTCCTGTTATCTCGAATCCTTCATGATTAAACATACAAGTGTGATGTACCGATGGATTTGTAATTTTATGATCTATCCGATGATATAAAAATCTAATTGAAATTGAAATCGATATCTTCGAATCTAGTCTGCCTAGATTTTTTCTCATATTGCCGTTGAAGGCAGCATCATGCGAACTTTACTGAGTTTACCAAATTCCCAAAACCCTACCAGCAATATAGTTGATAAGTAACCGATAGTTTTCTCAGGATATTTCAGGAAATATAAGATATCCTTGATTCCTTTCGATATTAGAAATGTTAGTAAAATTGCGCAGTTTTACGTATAATCAACCCAAATCGTATCCGTTTCCGATTTGACAATAGTGTACCATGAAATTTGCCTTACCCTGTACATTTTCGATGTGCTAGAGAAAATATCAATCGGAATAAAGAAATATATACAGGGTGACATATTTTCAAAAAAAAATGAGTTAATTCAATGCATTTTGCTACGTATAGCAACAGCAGTACCCGTGAGATTGAGAAGTAGTTACTTCGTGAGACCTGGCAGAAAAATTGGGAGAACATAGTTGGCCCGGGTGGGCCAATGCGGTCACCTTGGTTTAGGAAAAAAAAGAAAACCCCGTGATAAATCGATTGAGAGTGTAAATCATTCGTTCGGGCGACAACAAAGGCCTAGCTAGATGCACGGCACACTAACGAAATGTTAAAATGCGCAATCTGTAATTTTTCAGAGAAACAATATCCGCACGCTCGGCCTTTTGTTTGCAGTCGTTCCGGGAAACGAACACATCGACTCAGAACAACAAAACGATTTATCGTCCTCGTCGAATCGCTCTCGAAAAGACATCATCTTCAATAAACGGAGAGCTTTTAATTGCTCCGTTCACGAGTTGACATTCTTTTATGCACTATGAAGACGGGTGTATACGGAGAAAAACGCAAAACGATCATCTCACCTGTCAGGATGTAATTAATAAGAGAAAACTCGACTCTTCACCATCACACGTTGATTGTGCTTGTATAGGAAGATTTAAAAAATTTCAATCTGTGGATCGCGACCCCTAGGGGGATCGATTTATCACGGGGTTTTCTTTTTTTTTTCTAAACCAATGTGACCGCATCGCCCACCCGCGGGCCAACTATGTCCTCCCAATTTTTCAGCCAGGTCTCACGAAGTTACTACTTCTCAATTAACGCTCACGGGTACTGCTGAAGATGTTGCTGCTATACGTAGCAGAATGCATGAATATTTTTTTTTTGAAAATGTGTCACCCTGTATATATTTCTTTATTCCAATTGATAATTTTTCTAGCACATCGAAAATGTACAGGGTAAGGCAAATTTCATGGTACACTATTGTCAAATCGGAAACGGATACGATACTATACTATACTAGTTCTTCTATACTTCAGTAGAGCATTCGATACAATCAACCACAATTTAATGTTGTCAATATTGGGTTACATTGGAATATCTAATAGTGCAGTATCTTTAATCAGATCATTTCTCAATGACCGTCAACAAATCGTCTCTATTGATGGAAATCACTCACGATATTTAAATCTACGTTGTGGAGTTCCCCAAGGTTCTATTTTGGGACCCCTGCTATTCGCCATTTATACTTCGCAGTTCATGAAATGCCTTCAGCTTTGTAATATCCATCTGTATGCAGACGATACACAGTTGTATTATAGTTTTTCCTCAGACTTGGTAGATGATGCTTGCAATAGAATAAATAGTGACTTGAATTCATTTGTGGAGAAAGCCTCTGAACATTGTCTGATGATAAACAATAGTAAATCTAAAGTCATTGTTTTTGGTCCCAAGCGTACAAGAAATACTGTTCGATCCCACGCACTAACATAAAGATAAATGAAGAGCAACTGGAGGTAGTACATGAAGCAAAGAGCTTAGGGGTAATATTAGATGAAGACTTGAGATTTGAAAAGCATGTAGCTCAACTTGTCAATCGTGCATATTATTCACTTAAAGTTATTTATGGCAACAAGAATTTTTTACCACCTAAAGTGAGGACAACATTATGTGAAGCCTTGGTGCTGTCCGTTTTCAATTATGCTGATGTATTGTATGGCCCATGTTTAACCGTTCAATTCAAACAAAAAATCCAAAAAGTTCAGAACTCGTGCCTTACGATTTATTTTTGGTATCCGAATGAGAGAGAGAATATCTCACAAATTGAAAGCTATCGGATGGTTAGACATGGGAAATAGGATGAAACTACATGCTGCCACTTTATTCCACAAAATGATCATGGAAAAAAAACCTCCTTACTTATATGAAAAAATTTCCATCAGGACTGACGTGCATAATCTCAATATAAGGCACAAAGGCCGACTTACCCCTCTAATATTTCGTTTGGAGATTTTTCGAAGATGTTTCACGTACCAGATATATGCAATGTATAATGGCATTCCTGATTCGATCAAACAGAAAAATCTATATCGATTCAAAAATGATTTCACTGAATTTCTTTTGCGGTAACTGATTCTGACATTCAAACCACCTATCTCATCTCTATGTTAAGATCAACCCTAATCATAACTATCTGCGATTATATGGTTTAATTATTTTTTTTTCATTTATTTATTTACCAATTGGAAATAAATGATCACTTTCATATCCTTTATAAGCGATTTGTTCAAGGTTGAGTGGAAGAGCAATTTCCATGGTGATTCGTCAGTATTGAAATTGAACTCCGCCTTTAATTTTCTTCCAAAAATAAATATGTTATATATTTTATTATTAGTCAAATGACTGTACCGTTGAAAAGGAAGAAAATAATAAAGACGATATTATTATTATTATTTGGGTTGATTACGAAAAACTGCGCAATTTTACTAACATTTCGAATATCGAAAGGAATCAAGGATATCTTATATTTCCTGAAATATCCTGAGAAAACTATCGGTAACTTATCAACTATATTGCTGGTAGGGTTTTTGGAATTTGGTATACTCAGTAAAGTTCGCATGATGCTGCCTTCAACGGTAACATGAGAAAAAATCTAGGCAGACTATAGGACTACTTTACCGCCCGCCGGGCGTAAAATGGCACTTTACCGCCCGCCGGACAATAAATTATTAATTATTCGCATCCTCAGCTGCTTCCCTGATTTCTGATGGTGGAGTACAATTCACAGTTTCTTCGTCTGTATTGACAGCAAATATGGCTATTAGCCTATTTATTCACCCACCAGTCTGGAAAACATGAGCGAATTGTAAACCCTTAATAACTCCCCTTATTATAAGAGATAGAAAAAAGTAAAAACACTCTCATGTAATGTTTTTTCAAAAAATTCCAATCTGTGGGTCGCGACCCCTAGGGGGGTCGCAAAACATTACTGGGGGGGGGTCACTGGCTAAAAGAAAAAGTCGAGGAGGTTTTTAAACAACAAAAACACAATTTCAGTGAGAAGGATGTGCTTGTTTACTTTTTTATCAAATTGTGGTGTTATTTTTGAAACGTTAATAATCAAATCGTTGTCAAATTGCAGTCTATTTCTCTTTTAAGTTTTAATGTCTACCATTGAAGGAAATGTCAGTTCACATATAAAGTGGCGAATGACACTATAGTATATTATGATACAAGTTTTATAAGACGCTATTTTGTCGCACCCGTTGTTTGGAGTACGACGAGCGAAGCGAAGTGAACAAGTGCGACAACGTGTTTTATAAAACGTGTGTCATATGCAATTATTTCTATTTTGAATCGATTTGAAGAAAAAAAAATGGATTTAATATCGATAAATAACAGAAACATCTTCGATTGGTAACAATGATCATGACATTGAAATAATTAGAATCTGAAGCACAAGCGTAAAGCCCAGTTTACAGTTGAGCGATTTTGATTATTGCAATACCAGCGATGAAAAATTCAATGTAATTATTGTTTTTATTCGTCAATTTAAATCAAATTACACTCTGAATTGAAATTCACCAATTAAAACATTGAGTTTTTCACTGCTAATATCACCAAATCCAAATCGCTCAGAAGTAAGCTGATGGGCCCAACTCTTATTTCTGACTTTCATTTGACAGTTCGATTGTACCAATCTCCGAATAATAAAAAATGCGTATCGAAATAGAGGCTATTTCGACACGCATTTGCGTTTCACAATGACTTCATTATACAACGAAAATATAAAAATAATTTAAGAGCTTCACTTGCCAGCTCTGGATATTCGTAATTTTTTTTATCCAAAATACGTCGACACTTTGTGAATAAAATTCTATTTAGGATTACCTTCAGCGGATAAATCTAGAAAGCATTCTTTCATTTTTGTGGTGACATCAGCCACATCTATTGATATGTCCAAAAAAGGGTTCAAAATCCATCTTACGTCCATTGTCAGCTTCAGAGTGCAAGTCTGGAAAGTATGCCAAAAGTTTCTCTTGCAAATTATGCAACCTCTCTACCATGCAAGGAATGTGAGCTGATACTGCAAAACTTTAGTCTGTTGCATTATCTTCAATAATATTCTGAACACATGGAAAAGATTCGAACATTTTGTTTTGCAGAGAAGTTGACCACAAACGAAGTTTTGCGTGAAATGCTTTTACTTTTATATCTTTCTCTGTTGAAATATTTTCTTCTCTTCTTAATAGAATAGAAATAGATAAATACCAAAATAGGAAAAAATAATTACCTGACGCCTAACCTAACATATGTAATTAAATTTTTTTTTGCTTTCTATTACACATCAGGGGGTCGCCAGAATATTTCGACCTGTAAAGGGGTCGCGAAATCAAATTGAAAAACACTGGTTTAGCGTATCGTTTCGTATGCTAGGCAAGTAATATACAGGCTGATCAAACTCAAGTCGGAACTTTTTTATGATGGAAGATACGAGGTCGATTATATTAAATAACTATAGTAGTATTTTTTCCGCTGATAACCGTAGTGCTAACAGAAAAACAATTGAATTAGGTATATTCATATGAATATCCGTCATGGATATTTTAGTGGGACACCCTGTATATTTCAATTTCAATTGATTTCCATTTCCTTCTGGAACATAAATGATTATTATAAATTTCATCCTAAAACCACAAATGAAGGAGTTATGCGCATTTTAGTTTTTTGACAAGTCTCATGAAATTTAAAATTTAAACAAAATAAGTAATACATGTCGGTTGAGTTGAAATGACGCATAACTCCCTTATTTGTGGTTTTAGGATGAACTTTATAATAACCATTTATGTTTCCGAAGCAGTTGAGGGAAATCAAAATATACAGGGTGTCCTTTTGAAACTTTTTTTATAAATATCTTCAATAATAAAGCAGTTAGCAATAGTGCAGAATTGAGTTTGATCACCCTGTATAACTCAATTATAAAACCGTATTTTATTTCGAGAATTGAAGACCCAATTGCGTTTTGTTGCTGTTATAATGTTATTAGGAATAATAGTTCAGTACCTAGCCTGTTTACATCCAAAATTGGTTTCATTTGAAGAGTTGTGCAGAATGCTTATAGTTCAGATGATAACAAAGTCCATATGGAGACAAAAGCTAAGATATGAGTCATGCCATGTTTTAACACATATTTTCTGAAACCATTATCACGAAATGCAAATTTATGAACACTGTCTTGTCTGTATTAGGGTGAACCGATTTTTGTCGTCCCATTTTTTCATTTCGTCGCAAGACCTTTTTCTATATCCCCTCATGAAATCTTCTCCTGGTGAATATTATTATTTGCCAATCTTATTTAAAGTGTTTTCTTTACGCGTTTTTTCGTTGATTTACTGGAAAAAATACATTTTTTCTCCAAATTACATCAAAAGAGATATTTCAATGACACTTAACTGACATAAAAGGTGTATTTTCACTACCTCGACATCAGAAAAGTTCGTGGCTATGCAACGTTCCAGATGATTCCAGGAAATAATTATTAAAATCAACTGGTAATATTGAAATTGACCAAATATATCTAATAAATCTCTATCACAGGTGAGAACTGAAAACAAAATAGAAAAGAGTGCTGGCAATAGCAAATTGCTGGAAGCATCATGAAAATATCCTTGCGGTTGAAGCCTTTGGTGTTTCTAAGGACTGTTCTGAGAATCAGTAATATTACTATATATGGATGCGTTCTGAAATGCGTTCTGATACCGAACAACTTCAAGCTAGTTATATTAATGAATGTTGTCATCTGATTGAACAAAACCAATCAAACCAACATTATACTGAAAACACTGAAAACAGATCTGCTGTTTTCACTCAATCATATTGCCATGGATACATACCTACGATTCGATTTTGACATTTTGTAATAAAAATGTCATAAATTTATTTTCAACCAATTAGAAGGCTCCTTTTTGTATACGTTGCTTATAGCAACGGGCGATTACCGTGATAATTTTATTAGTTCCTATTGACGGAATTAATAAGTGATAACTTTTCTGTCAAAAATGAAGCGCCTTATATTTATTGACAAACGTCACTCAGAATAAAATCTGGGTAGACATGTGATATTTGATATTATGATTGAAAACGGATTACTGTTTTGAATGCTCCTGAAATATTAGTAATAAACATCAGTTACTTTCAATAGTATCTACGCAGAATAGGGTTCAACTTCTCATCATATTAACAGCAAATCCAATTTATGAAATTTTCTTACCGAATCTCCCACGCAGCAGAATTAATTCCCTATAATTTTTTCTCGGTTTCACTCATGTTTTTGTTGATAGAAAAATTCCCTCGTCTTCTAATACTCGGGATAATTTTCTATCAACAACGAAAACATTCGTGACCTTGAAAAAAATTATCGGTAATAATTCTGCTGCTAGGGGGATTACAAGTGAGAATATTTATAAAATTATCGAATCACATATACCAAAGAATACTGTTTACAGTGAAAAATTTTGCATGGAAAGCGTTTATGGACTTTTGCAATGCTAGAAAGTATGAATTAGCAAAAAATGTTTTATCCGAATAAAACTCGAACATTGATAAATGCTCAAAAATTTGATACCCAATAACATTCTCACAGGCAAGGTGGATATAGGATGGTGAAACAGCTTCCTATTAACAAGCACTAGAATAAACTGTAGACCTTTGCCTACTTGATTTCATACCGTAGTAATATTTCCTGAAATTATCAGAGATGGCGACATACCTTGTGTCGGTAAAACAGAAACTGTGTATCTGTCATAATTTCATCAGTTTCATCTGTTCTAGATGAAAAATGATTGAGAAGAGTCAAAATATCAATATTCATTCAAGATTTATCGAAAATTTATTGTTTTAATGTCGTTTCAAGTCACGTCTGTCAGATGTGAACCACAGAAATACGTAAGCAACAGAAATCTTCTTCGATAATCGATCTTACCGCCATCTTTATTCAAGTAGCTGAAATATTACTACCTTCTCAAACGGTCTACAAGTTTTTCGCAGAAACAATTGAAGAGCTGTTTCATTATCCTTTATCCAAGCAACAAGCTATCAAAATCTTTTATAAAATGTTTCCGAACAATCATAATCAATGTCCTTGGGTTATTACCTACTACTAAAAACGAATTGAAACATGATGATGAAACAAAGAACGAAGTGTCTATTTGATATAAATGTTAAGTCAATATTGATAATAAATAAGTACATGAAATGTGATTGTATCAAGATTGTATTCCTCATTATTTCGCTAGTGAATATTTCTTTACACGGTTCAAGAGTGCGGATGAAACTTTGATTATGAAGTGATTGTGAATAAAATAAAAAACCAATAACACAGAATTTTGCCCCCTTGGTGACAATTCTTCCAAGAGTGCAAGTCTGCACGGTTCACTTCAGTCTCGTACCACCCATTCTGAGCACGTGCCAAGAACTGTCACTTTCGTTCGTTGCGCAGGTTAGTTACCTGTCACATCCTCCTCCACGATCCTCTCCACCTTGACAGCCCCAACATCCAGTATCTCCATCATCATCATGAGCACCATCACCAGACGGTCCACCTCAACATCACCACGTCCGCGTTTTTCACCCACAAAACTCGCCACCCTTCACCTGTTGGGCCGAGAAGCTGGCTGTCCAGTGACTAACCGAGCGCGCGCTATTGTTTTTTCCACGGCCCCCGTCGATTTTGCTGATCCAGCACTCTGGCAGACCTTGCACGTTTGTATAACAATGTGGATGTTTGGAAAATAAAATAAAATAACGTCTGACTGCTTGCTTGCTGACTGTTTTGCAGCAGCTTTGTGGGTATTCGGTTTCTCGCGGTATTGTTTTTTTTTTTCGAATTTGGTAGAAAGGTCACCGATCCAGAGGTTGGGTTGGGACTAGGGAATTTTTTTAAAATAGCAATTTGTGTATTTAGAACTGAACGCTGCGGTGCGCGATGATCTTTCAATCAGGAACGGCAAGAAACAAGATTTTTTCTATACAACCGCAACTCCTTGACAATAAAACTCGATACTTTATTACTGCTACTACTAATGGTGCTTCTCAAACTACCATAGAATATCTTAGTTAATTCACAGTCTCTATTTTCAACCATGCAAGATGAGTTCCATGGTAGAGTCGAACGTTTTTTCAATATTTTCGCTCACTAGCGCAAATGCTACTCGATAAATAACAGAAACATCTTCGATTGGTAACAATGATGACATTGAAATAATCAAAATCTGATGCACAAGCGTAAAGCCCAGTTTACAGTTGAGCGATTTTGATTATTGCAATACCGCAGCGGTGAAAAATTCAATGTTGTTATTGTTTTTATTGGTCAATTTAAATCAAATTACACTCTGAATTGAAATTTACCAATTAGAATATTGAGTTTTTCACTGCTAATATCACCAAATCCAAATCGCTGAGAAGTGAGCTGGGCCCAACTCTTCTGACTTTCATTTGACAGCTCGATTGTACCAATCTCCGAATAAAAAAAATAGAGGCTATTTCGACACGCATTTGCGTTGCACAATGACTTCATTATACAACTAAAATAGAAAAATAGTATATTATGATACAAGTTTTATAAGACGCTATTTTGTCGCACGCGTTGTTTGGAGTACGAAGAGCGAAGCGAGGAGTGCTCCTAGTGAACAAGTGCGACAACGTGTCTTATAAAACGTGTGTCATATGCAATGTTTTCTATTTTGAATTGATTTGAAGAAAAAAATGGATTTGATATCGATAAATTATAGAAATATCTTCGATTGGTAACAATGATGACATTGAAATAATTAAAATCTGACGCACAAGCGTAAAGCCCAGTTTACAGTTGAGCGATTTTGATTATTGCAATACCAGCGGTGAAAAATTCAATGTTGTTATTGTTTTCATTCGTCAATTTAAATCAAATTACACTCTGAATTAAAATTTACCAATTGAAACATTGAGTTTTTCACTGCTAATATCACCAAATCCAAAATGGCTCAGAAGTAAGCTAGGCCTAACTCTTCTGACTTTCATTTGACAGTTCGATTGTACCAATCTCCGAATAATAAAAAAATAGAGACTATTTCGACACGCATTTGCGTTGCACAATGACTTCATTATACAACTAAAATAGAAAAAACTTGTTTACAATGCTGGTTGTCATGCTTTCAAAAGTCATCAGGTTCCGTTTTGTTAGTGCAAACTTTTTTCGCTGTCATAATGACAAACCACCGCGACATATAGCATTTTTAGTGCATGAATTAAATTGCCAACAATAATAATCGATTACAAATGCAACAATACCTACTATTCGAACGAAAGTGAAGAAAGGAGAATGTTTTGAAAAATATTCGTGTTCTCGAAAAAAAGTTCTGTTTTTAATTGAAGCCATCAGAGTGTTATTCGGTAAAAACTCGGGTAAAAACATTCAACTGAGAGAAAATTTAGAACCAAACTCCAGCCGAAATGATGCTAAATAAAATACAAAATAACTACCTGAGTTACGCAAAATAATAATGAGGCATTGGTGGTGGTTCAAACAATTATTCTTGAATAACTTTATTATTACCTCCATACTCATGAAATTCGTATAATATACATAGGATTTCAATAAATGATGTAAGAATCATTCATAGATAACTATTGTTATCCTATTAATACTATATACAAATACTACGTCTTGGAAACATATTTCCATCAGTCAATGATGGCTCCATTATAGTTTGTCTCAACGTCTCTTTCAGTAAACAAGGCCATTTGCGATTATGATAGGCAATAACTCAGATTATGCAGAGCGAATATGAAATATTGAGGATTTGGCTTTTAGTATAACGAGTGTTGGATTAAACACAGCAGCGAGGGTAAATATATCAAAAATAGACTCGCAATGTATACCCTCCATCATTTGTATAATAGAGACAAATATGTTCCAATAGGAAAACATTATAGTTCCTTGAATAATGAAAACTGGTGGAGTACCACAAGGTAAGGTTATATTCTTGATATATGTAAACAGTTTGTCATATTTGACATTATAATATACCTAGATGATTGAAAAAAATCATGAGGTTTAATCACCCTGAAACTCGGGTTTCATTATATTATATAAGAACTTTTATCATTTTTTGGGACGCTCTTTCACCCCTAGAAGTGCATCCCACCATATTATGAAATACCCTGTATATGTGATTGGAGCAGTTAATCAGCGGTTTATGACAAACTTTTTATAGTATCAATCTAGCGTAGTACAGTTTTGTAAAGGTGAAAAAATCAACAAAAAAAGTTATTTTTCGAAGCGGTGAATTGCACGCGGGATGGGAATTATTTTTTCAACGGAACACCCTGTATTTTCCAAAAATTGTGAACACACTGTATTGTTTGAGAGAATAGTTCCACGGAACGTAAACAGAATGTTTCATGCGAAATTAATTGGGACAGTTGCATGAAAATGCATAAACTTGACACCTTTTTTCTCACGTTCTCGATAATTTCCAGTTATAAACAAAGCATAATGGAACAATCAGCAGTTCTTGTTATTTACAAAAGTATGATTAATTTATTAGTGATAAATTCTCACGATATTATACATGGACCGAACCATCTGGTCTAGCGGAGAACTGATTTATCAGCAGAATATCGAATCTTTATTTACATTCTTTGAAATGTGTTCATGTTGAACAAAATCTAACGATAATATTGTTAGTAGTTAGGAGTATTCGTCACCAAGTATTTCATCTGATATGTTAGCTTATATGCACATTCTCTATAAGGAAAGAAAAAATAAAGTAACCGTTAGGAAAAATTCAGTCAATAATAAACCGGACATTAATTTGTTTATTTTTCGACTCAAAGACAATTTAGTTCGATTTACTGTCTAAATAAGTCAATTATAATAATGTTCTTTAATCGTACTTATAGTGCTGACATTAGTGCAATGATAACTGGAAATAAGAAATAACTATATAAGACATTATTTCACAGCCATAACAAAGAAACCTTTTTTTTCTCATGGAACCATATATGAGTAGGTATATACTGGTATACATATAACATATAGTACTTACTTATATACAAGGTGATTCGAATACGACGCTCATCATTGGGATCTCGAAAACTGTAACGAAGAACTTTAAATTGGGGCAAAGTTGCGGAATTTCATGCTCATTATTCATAGTGGAAAAAAAATTCACGATTTGTTTTAAAAATATTTGAAAAAAATACTTAATATTTGGATTTTCATTTCCATTTTTTTTTGTTTTATTAGTGATGAAAACTGTGAGCACTTCTTCATTGCCACGTTTTTCGATCTAAAAAGTGGCATTTTTAGCTTTCAAATTCGACGTTTCATTAATGTCTTTCTCCAGAGTTTCAACATCATCTTCATCTGTAATGTATAATCAAAAAATTTAGTTTTTTTCAAATATCTTGAAAACGAGAAGAGTTATCATGGATTTTGTCTCACTTAGATGATATTGAGCATGAGATTTTGTCCAAGTTTGAACTCCTCCGTTATCTCTGACGATGTTCTATACCTTTTCCAATTTTAGTTCAAAAATGGACAATTGTATTTCCAAATAGTCATTTGGATTTCAAAAAGTTTTAATTGTATTTCGAATTAGTCAATTTAATTTCAAAATGCATCAAATATTTTTCAAATTTATCAATTTAATTTCAAATACTAACACTTTAAATTCTAAAATGGTAATTTGTATTTCCAAAAATATCAAATGTATTTCGCAATGCATCATTTGAATTTCAAAACTGAAAAAGCACAGGCAAAGGTTGGATGGGTGATATTTTCATTCACCCTGTTATTGGAACGCTCCTGATGGTTCCTATCATATATCACATATTAGAATGTAGTATACTGATTTTGAAATAAAAATGATTTGAAATTGAAATGATGGATTTCGAAATTGAAATGGAATTTTTTGAAATTAAATTGATTAATTTGAAATACAATTGACGCATTTTGAAGTTGAATTGATAATTTTGAAATACATTTGATACTTTTTGAAATTAAATTGGCTAATTTGAAATACAATTGATACTTTTTGAAATAAACATGACGCTTTTTGAACTACAATTGGAAAAGGTGTAGACCCCATCAATGTTGACGAGCGTTGAATTTTATCGTATGATCTTCATAATTCGTATGGGTCGTTTCAAATTTCAATTTTTCATCTCCAAAACTGAAGGAAATAAAAGGCGCACGCCATCATCCTGTCTCACCCGGTATAGCTATGAAAAATCGATCACGTCCGATATCCCAAAGACAACAACGACGCCGTATGAGGTGATCATTTTCGTCGAACTAACCGGAAATCCTCGGCAAACACGGCCCTTGAACGCGGATGCTCATCTGGAAACATGCCGAACAATAATGAAAGCAATAAGCGTGAGTGCCCTCCTTTCCGCATCAACCCCTGGAAAGGGGGAGAGAATCAAAACTGAAAACTCGCCCTGTAATCCCGACGAAACGGCGTCCACTCCACATTTAGTCGGATTAGTTGACGCCTGACGGGGTCCCACAGGGCTCTGTTCTCGGCCCGCTATTCCACAGATTGTATAGATATATTGTGATTGGGGCGTTTATTTCGCGACGCTGAGATCATTCCAAGAAGGAAACATTACGTTTTGTTTAAGGTGATAGAAGAGGGCAGAAATATGTTATAATTGGAATCCTAGTATAAGGATGATGAAGAGTCAATAATGACTTCAATAAATTCGACGTTATTCATATAATAGGCACATAGTTTTCATTTCATATCCAATTGCATGCAAGTAGCCCTGAACACAATCAGAAGCTGGTGCGTAAAGGATTCTGTAAGCTTTGACCAGGGGCGAAAGTACGGATTCGAAGCCCCAACTCTGAATGAAATCCAGTTCACATTTCCCAAAGAAGTTGAATAATCGACCAAAAACTGACATGGAACAGCCAACTCAACCACTTTTTTTCCATGTCTTTGGAAAAACATGGTGTCTGAAACTAAAAACAATCTACTAGTATGACAAACGATCATAATAGTTATTTATGTATTAAGGGAATTATGAGGGCCTTGATTGCCAGAGGTTATTAAGGCTCTATAATTCCCGTGGTACATAGATAGTTTTATTTTTGACCGATTTTCATAACAATATGTCCATATTTAGAACGCAATAAATGTTTAAATTCATAACCTTTCTGGTATATTTGAATTAGGTAGCGTTGATTGTAGCATTGTTGGTTGTTGCTAGGTTGTCGCTATGTTACATGTTTATAAGAAAACTTTCTTTATCAATCAATGTTTTTCCGTTAAAAACGTGTTTATTTTTACCACAAATCGACGATCTTTTTCTGATATAATGGGGGATATTATAAAAAAAGCGGAAAAAGCAAGACAATCATTCCTTCCATCGAAAAGTGAAGCCCTATATCAAAAAGAATACAACTTATATCTGAAGTGGCTGACACAGAGAAATGTTATGTCAAAAGATGCCAACGAAACTGTCTTTCTGGCATATTTTCAAGAACTGGTAAAGTATTTTCAGTATTTTCTGGTAGATTTGGTAATAATTGTATTTATTCGTTGCAGTCAGAAACGTTTAGCCCAAATTCGTTATGGACTAAATGGTCAATGCTCAAATCGATGGTGACCATATATGAGAAGTTCAACGAACTAGAGGCTTTTTTGAAACGGAAAAGTGAGGGGTATAAGCCGAAAAAGTCTGCTGTCTTATCTCCTAAAGATGTCATCAAATTTCTAAAGGACGTCCCTAATGAAATTCATTTATTGCATAAGGTAATTTTTTTCTCATAATTTTCTTTTTCGTTTGTTTATTTCGTTTTATTTGTTATAGGTTGTTCTAATTATGGGTTATTTTGGAGGATGCAGAACTCAGGAACTTCTAAATATGAGTATAGCAGATATAGAGGACCGGGATACTGTTATGGTAGTGAACGTACCGGAAAGTAAAACTGGTGTATCGAAGAAATTTACAGTTGTGGATGAAAAAGAGTTCTCTGCTTTGCCTTTATTGAGACTTTATATGTCCTTGCGTCCTTAAGGTACAAAACGATTTTTTTTGAGCTTCCAACAAAATAAATGTACAACTCAGCCAATTGGAAAGAATATGTTTGGCAAAATTCCCAGCAAAATCGCAATGTATTTAGGATTGCCAAACCCACTAACCTATACGGGACATTGCCTTCGTCGCACTTCTGCTACTGCCCTAGCCAATGCCAGAGCAACTATGACAAAGTTAAAAAGACACGGAGGTTGGAGAAGTTCCCCGGTGGCAGAGGGGTATCTGGAGGACAGTATTGAATTGAGAAATAAAACGGCGCGTATGCTGTCTACTTTGCCATCAGAAGAGGCAGGCACCTCGACTGTAGTGAACAACAACAGCACCACCCATAAAAAAGAAGAAATTGTTTCCAGCGGCGGAAGTAATTTTCAGGGAACATTTTAAAATTGTACATTTATTATTTGTAATGACATGAATAAGGAAAATATGTCTTAGTTTTCATTACATATAAACGTTTATAAGCATTTCTTGTATCATTTTCACCTGTGTAAGGTTAATATCCCAAGGGAGTTATGACCCTCATTATAGATATCGTAACTATGACGATATAAGCTTATAATGTCACTGTCAGAAATAAAACCCTTTGTCACTTACTATAGCAGTACTAAGAGTTCTGAAGCCAAGAAGCCATACACGTATGAGTCTAAGCTGACTTAGGATTGCAAACAATCCGTGGGACAACTGGCAGCGAACAACCAGGTGACTTTGGTGTGGGTTATATGTCACAAGGGAGTTAGAGAAAACCAGGAAGCAGACTGGCTTGCCAAAGAAGTAGCAAACACACAATTTCTAGGCCAAGAACCCAGCTGTCCTCTCCAAGGCCCATTTTAAAGAAGAGGTTTGATGCTGATGGGAAACATTAAATCTCACTGGAATAGAGTGCCAGGACAAAGACAAGCGAGAAGCTATAATGCCATTCACAAAGAAAAGCTATAAATAGTTATATTATTAATTTCAACTTTTTTTCAAGTCCGCGAATCTGCGAGAAAAAAACGCTGTGAATTATGAAATGAAAATGTTTTATGGGATTTGCTAATGTATCTCTTGATGCTTATGTATGTGTATCGTCAGAGTATTCGTATGAATCCTCAATAAGACATTACAAAGACTTGTGTAGATGAAACAAGAAGTTCGAAGAAAGAAATGTTATCATCATTACTTCATCAAATTACAAACTCGCCACAAAAAACTGTAATGTAAAAATATATCATCTATTTTCTGAGTCCCCTCCACTGTTAGTTACCCAGAACAAAGATCCATTGAATCGTTTCGTTCGCTTTTTTTTTCATCCTGCTTTGTTACACTTGTGTTCGTATAGGTTATTGAAATACATTTCAATTCAAATTTATTAACGACTTGGTGTCGTATGTCGGGGCTAATTTAACGCTGCCTAGCTGTTTGGTTTGACTGGAAGTGTTTCCAACATTTTATTGACTGTTGCGGCCTGCAGAAGCATAAATCATTTTTAGGTTTTTTATTTCGTCTGGTAGGAAACCCGAGGAATTGTTATTGTTTTGGAGAAACAGGTAGGTGCTCTGTTCGTTTGTTAGTTTATAACAGCATCAAGGATATACAGTGTGTACCAGCCAAATGGAATAAATTCGTTAATAAATAAACGGTGGCGTTTTAGGAAAAACGCTCGGACACGTCGATTTGTATCTTTGGTTGCGCTTTTTTTCAAAAAAAACTTTTTATACAGGGTGTCATGCCACAGTGTCCAATATCAACTTTCTTATTTTAAATGCAACACCCTGTATTTTATTTCATTTTTAGATTCCTCAGAAAATTCTAGACATATTTCATGTACAATATCCTATACCTATCATCAACTGTTTCGGGAATATTAAATGTTTTCGGATTTATTGCAAAAATTAACATGGAAAACAGAAAATTATTTGATTACAGAAATTCGCTGCAACACACTCAATACTTATTTCCCATTTAGGTTTTGATAATGAGAAAGTAAGCAAAAACCATTTTAGCGTTCCTTCTTACTGATATGAAATAAAAAAACTATAAAAAGTCTTGTTTACTTGCGTTGAAAACGCACGGCCTTAGCAGAGTGTTGTCTGTCTGCATGACAGTAGTGATTAGTGTCAGTGTTATAGTCGCTTTAATTTCGTTAACTCCATAATATCAGAAAAATGGTTTATTTAACAGAAATGCACAAAATAACAATTCTACAGATGATTGGTTATGGAGATAACATACGGACACAAAGTGAAGTTGCTCGGTTATTTCATGAAAAATTTCCAGATTCGCCGCCTATATCCCAAGGGACAATTAGTAAAATAGAAAAGCAGTTTCGCAAGCTTGGTCATGTAAGAACGATAAAAAAGCAGCTGCCAATACAATAAATGATGAAACCAAATTAGATATTATGCTTGAGTTTGAAGAAAACCCACATAATTCTAGTCGAAAAGCAGCCCCACTGTTCAATGTTGGCCATTCATCAATTTTTCTAACATTAAAAGAAAATAAAATGCATCCCTATAAACTGATACCAACTCAGGAGCTCCTGGAAGACGATTTTGATAGGCGACTGTATTTTTGTGAACAAATGATGGCAATGCTTGATAACAATGTGATGCAGTTAGAACATGTTCTTTTTTCTGATGAGTGCACGTTTACACTTCACGTCACAATCGTCAAAATTGCCGCTATTGGTCTGCACAAAATCCTCACTGGATGAGGGAAGAACATACACAATATCCCCATTATCAAATAAATGTCCGGCAGTACCTTAACCAAATATATCCAAATCGGTGGATAGGGAGGCGAGGATCGATGGAATGGCCAGCACGATCCCCTGATCTGACGTCATTAGACTTCTTCTTATGGGGATATGCCAAAAATATTGTATACCAAACTAAACCCCTCGACTTAGCTGACTTAAGAAGACGAATAACGCATGCGATTAGATCGGTCACACCTGAGATGTTGAGTAACGTTAGAAGAAATTTCTACACAAGATTAGGATGTTGCCAAGACGTTCGCGGCGAGCATTTTGAACATCTACGTTGACATTCATGTTTTTCTTTGTTTTTACAATATCAAGAAATAAACGGTATTACTTTTTAGTTTTTTAGTGTATTGCAGCGAATTTCTGTAATCAAATAATTTTCTATTTTCCATGTTAATTGTTGCAATAAATCCGAAAACACTTAATATTTCCGAAACAGTTGATGATAGGTATAGGACATTGTACATGAAATATGTCTAGAATTTTCTGAGGAATCCAAAAATTGAAAAATATACAGGGTGTTGCATTTAAAATAAGAAAGTTGATATTGGCCACTGTGGCATGACACACCCTGTATAAAAAGTTATTTTTGAAAAAAAAGCGCAACTGAAGATACAAATCGACGTGTCCGAGCGTTTTTCCTAAAACGCCACCGTTTATTTATTAACGAATTTATTCCATTTGGCTGGTACACACTAATATGCGGACACGTTGCGTTAAACTACGATTTCAAAAGTATTGAGCTCGATATTTATCGATGATGTACCAAAAACGCCACCTTCACTGATCTAACCTAACCGACAGACTTTCAAGAAAAAATCCAATAAAACAAAAGTTCACCTGATAGTCTACCGATTTTCGGCTACTTATCTACCCAGTTTTCGTCCAATGATATGGTTTGGTAATATATCAGTTCAATATTAAGCGAGCCATCATCAATGTTAGAAAGTGCACAAACAGCATTTTAAATGCCATTGTATACACTTGAAGGATAAACAGGAATAGGTAGATAAGTATGATATTCATATATTGATGGTGATCATTTACGAAAGCATAGAAGTTCCACATATTTCGACACCACGTGATTTTTTTTCCATTACAATTTTTTCAAATCTTCTGAAATTATCTAAAAGGCATTACATGCAGCATTATGTTATATTATATCAAAACCAAACCATCGCCTCCATTGTACGAAAAAAGAAAAATGTTCACTGAAAAATAGATCGCATGATAAGTGCAAAATTACCAAAAAATATTGCATGTCAACTTAATTTTCGAAGTACCATCGAACGGCGAATGTTTGCTGCTATACTGGACCACCCTGTATATGTTGATATATCTCTAGTCATCCCTGATGTCAATATTAGATATTTTTCTTTGAAAATTACATTGTGGTGATATTTTCAACACATCAGTTAGCCTTAGAAAGCATCGATTCTTTTCACAAGAGTGATTATTTTGTCTGAATTGAATAGGAAAAAATTCAATTCAAAAAAACATAGTGTTTTCAGATGTCTCGGAATTCTGATATACAAGTCGGAATTCTGAGTTACAGGTCGGAAATTGTGACGTACAAGTTGGAATTCCGACATAAAAGTCGGGATTTTGAGTATAACAAGTCGGAATTATAAAATATAATATAAGTGTCAGACATATTTTCATTTTATAATTCCGACTTGTATGTTATAATTAAGATTTGTATGTCGGAATTTCGACTTGTATGTTAGAATTCTAATTTGTATGTCGGAATTTCGACTTGTATGTTAGAATTCAGATTTGTATGTCGCAATTTCGACTTGTATGTTAGAATTCAGATTTGTATGTCGGAATTTCGACTTGTATGTTAGAATTCAGATTTGTATGTTGGAATTTCGACTTGTATGTTAGAATTCATATTTATATGTCGGAATTTCGACTTGTATGTTAGAATTCAGATTCGTATGTCGAAATTTCGACTTGTATGTCGGAATTTCGACTTGTATGTTATAGAATTCAGATTCGTATGTCGGAATTTCGACTTGTATGTCGGAATTTCGACTTGTATGTCGGAATTTCGACTTGTATGTTATAGAATTCTGATTTGTATGTCGGAATTTCGACTTGTATGTCGGAATTTCGACTTGTATGTCGGAACTTCGACTTGTATGTCGGAACTGCGACTTGTATGTCAGAATTTCGACGTGTTATATAGAATTATGACTTGTATTTCGGAATTATGAAATAAAAACACGTGGCACTTCTGGGCCTCTGCAATGTTCAACAGTAAGAGGATTACGCTGTATAGACGGCTTATCAAATAGGTAAATTTTTCAACCAACATCAATAGTCGACACCCGATTTCGGCAAACTCCCATCTCTACCCTCCTTTTCGCTCAGAACTGCGGATGCTGGAGAATGGCAAGCGGATCTCGAAATTAGGCTTATTCCTATTCGACACGCTTCGGCCCTTCACATCTCGGGGTAGCGCGTACGTACAGCCCCGGATGTTTTTCTAAATGATCTCCTCGATCCTCTCGTCCGGCGTCCCAACGCCGACGTCGACGTCGGAACGAAATTTGCACGTCCCCCCCCCCCTCCCCCGTGAAACAATGGCCATCCGGGAGATTCCTCTGTGTGAAGAGTTCCATGCGCCGGTTGTTTGTTTCTTAAGGGGGGTGATTTGGGGTGGATTTATAATATAAAAACTTTCAAGAATTTAACATTAATCACTTGAGAATTGAGACATGATATACAGGGTCACTCACGGTCGATGGTACCTTAGACGTTTACGGAGAACGGGACGTAGGATTTATTCTGAAAATTTGGTTTATTGGGTAATCAGTTTTGTTTTATCGATCTAATATACTTTCAGCGTTGCCGCTTCTATCAAAAAGTAGCAACAACTTTGTTATTTCAAATGGAACAACCTGTATTTTATTTCATTTTTAGATTCTTCCTGAAGAGCTGATTTTGTCGATCTATCATACTTGGGGTATAGCGAGAAAGATTACAGAGATAAAGGGTGTGAAAAATCGAGATTTTTCTACTTTAGGAATTTTTTGTGCCGAAACTATCCATTCTCGCTCAAAACGGCTTACATGTCCCTATCTCAACTTTCCATTTACTATCGATTGATATTTAATTGAAACAAATACGGGTGGTTCAAAATTTTGAGTTTTGCATCACCCTCTATTTGTTTCTATTAAATGTCAGTAGGTAGTAAATGAAAAGTTGAGGTAGGGACATGTAAGCCGTTTTGAGCAGAAATGGATAGTTTCGGCACAAAAAATTCCTAAAGTTGAAAAATCTCGATTTTTCACACCCTATACCTCTGTAATATTTCGCGCTATACCCCAAGTATGATAGATCGACGAAATCAGCTCTTCAGGAAGAATCTAAAAATGAAATAAAATACAGGGTGTTCCATTTGAAATAACAAAGTTGTTGCTACTTTTCGATAGAAGCGGCAACGCCGCAACGCTGAAAGTATTTTAGATCGATAGAACAAAACTGATTACCCAATAAACCAAATTTTCAGAATGATCCTACGTCCCGTTCTCCGTAAACGTCTAAGGTACCATCGATCGTGAGTGACCCTGTATTTTGTCGCACGCGTTTTTTGGAGTACGACTAGCGATAATAACGACATTAACAAAGACCTACAGTTTCATAACTATTCAAAAGACTTTCGTTCTAGCGATTTGTACCGCGACGAATTTCTGGAGATGAATTTTTTTATTTTCTGGAATAAGGCCAATGTGGGTATTTCCTGGGCAAGATATGATATTGAAGTCTCGCGTATTCATCAAAATTATGAAATTTGAATCATGTTTTTTTCGAATCGATAGAGCGAAAGATTCGAAAAAATTTAAAAAATGGACAAAAGTCGAAGTGACAGCAGAGAGTCCAAATTTGCAACAAATGTATAAAATTGGAAAATGAGCAAGTTTTTTCTCTGGCATTTTTCTAAATTTAAAAAAAAAAACTGATTTTTTAGGATTTTCGAAAAAAAATGTCAAATTTGGCAGGTTTAGAGTAGCACATGAAAAAAAGGAAGATGCTGTATTTCACTCATTTTTCAAGCACAAACCAACTGCGAAGTAAAATTTTCTTTATATCTGTCAATAAAAAAAACTTCCATATGTCGCAAACTTTATGTGTGATTGTGTGACACTGTATATCTACCATAATTGAATTGAAAATATGAAACGAAATTAATAAATGATTCTTCTTTGAAAGTCGACGTTTCGGAAACTATGTCTGCGTTAGCTATAATATAATCGAATTTTTTATCGATATCCAATAAATACATTGAAATAAATTCCCAGCTCTACCAATGCAAGCATCAGAGAAATCTACAAACGAAACCGTGTTGTTTTCATATTCATCGGCGCACGGGCGTGTTTGATGGGTGGGATTACCAACGAAAATACAGAATGTTGTATTTCGATAGGGGGTTGGTTCTCTCCTATTTGAGCTCCCGTTTCCTGTACGAGAAAAAAATGTGTTTTGGTAAACAGTGGGCTTGCGACAGAGCACCCGAAAGACACACTCAGATATAGAAGAGCCTTTTCTGTTTCAAAATCAACCCAACATATCTCGAGAGGGACAGCGGAACATATAGTTATTCAAGGGGCGAGTGGGATAAAGACATGATTAACGCACGCGGGTGAGGATTTTACGGTGAATTCGTATAGGCTGAGACATCTGTAATGACTTAATTGCGAAAATAATTTCGATGGAACGTATACTCTCTATTTTCCATTTTGGTTCTATAATGAAGTCATTATGAAACGCAAATGCGTATCGAAATAGCCTCTGTTTCGATACGCATTTTTTATTATTCGGAGGTTGGTACAATAGAACTGTCAAATGAAAGTCAGAAGAGTTAGGCCCAGCTTACTTCTGAACGATTTTGGATTTGGTGATATTAGCAGTGAAAAACTCAATGTTTTTATTGGTAAATTTCAATACAGAGTTTGATTTGATTCAAATCAACCTAAAAAAAAACGATAAAAAGATTGTATTTTCAATCGCTGGTATCGCAAAAATCAAAATGTCATAATTGTTTGCAATCGATGTTTCTGTTATTTATCGATATTACATAAAAAAAATTCAATAAAAGATTGCAAATGAATGCAAAATAGAAAAAATTGTATTTGACACACGTTTTATAAGACACATCGCACTTGTACCCTTGGAGCTTCGCTCTTCGTACTCGGTATGTGAATAATAATACATATAATACAACAGATTCACCTCAGTTGAAGAAAAAATATTAAAAGAAAATACCTATTAGGTTTGTCTGTTTCAATAAATTGCTATTCATTAGAGAAGAAGAAACTGCTTTTACAGTGATGGGTTCGTTTTCTATTTTCCAGTATCACCCTGTACAAACAGTAGGTGTCATTTTACCTGAGTTTGTGTACCTACACTTCGCCTATACCCACCTATTTATAACAGTTCCAATGTAAGTTCATTCGGTTTATTACAACCAGAATCCAGAATCAATAACGAAATTTCCCAACATCTGGTGCACAAATTTCTCGTTCTCTGGGGTGCAATAACAGGGATTTCCCAGTTCGGGGATGCCTGGTGGCCACCTTCCACCATTCAATATATGAAGTGAATGGGCCCATTTCTTTTACCTTCCCTCGCAGTGTTTGTTTTTATGATTATTGACATCAGTTGGTGCGGGTGACATTTGAGTTGTTGTAATAAGATGCATTGTGGTGATTACTCAGTAGGTGCTGCTGGACGTTGTAATAGTATATTTCATTACGAGTCTGGAAATAGGGATTTTTTCATGCAATTACGAAAAAATCATTTTTCTATTTTGGTTGTATAATGAAGTCATTGTGCAACGCAAATGCGTGTCAAAATAGCCTCCATTTCGATACGCATTTTTTATCATTCGGAGATTGGTATATACAATCAAACTGTCAAATGGAAGTCAGAAGAGTTAGGCCCAGTTTACTTCTGAGCGATTTGGATTTGGTAATAGTAGCAGTGACAAACTCAATGTTTTAATTGGTAAATTTCAAATTCACAGTGTGATTTGATTTAAATTTAACAATAACAACATTGAATTTTCCACCGCTAGTATTGCAATATTCAAAATCGCTCAACTGTAACCTGGGCTTTACGCTTGTGCGTCAGATTTTAATTATTTCAATGTCATCATTGTTACCAATCGAATATGTTTCTGTTATTTATCGATATTGAATCCATTTTTTTCTTCAAATCAATTCAAAATAGAAAAAATTGCATATGATACACGTTGTACTCCAAACAACGCGTGCGACAAAATAGCGTCTTGACTTGTATATCATAATATACTATTCTGGACGTGTATAATGAACGATATTTTTTATTATACTTCGTTGAAAATGAAAACATAAGACACAAAAGAAACTTCAAAAGTTTTTATTTTCACAGTTGTAGGAATGAAAAAACTTGGAACTACTTGAGTGAGAATATTGAAAATCAAAGGAAAGCGCTCATTATCTACACACATAAAAACAAATTCTCAAATGAAAACGATATATTTGTTCAACGTCCAATTCTTGTTTTGAAAAAGCGCATTCTTCTTCTGAAATAATTTATTTGAAATGAATTTATTGAATATGTCAATTGTAGAAAATTATTTCACTGGAATATTCATTTGGTATAACAAAATGTTCTCAATTCAAGAAATTCAAAGTATCCAGAAAAAATAATTAAGTTCTTGAAAAATATATCACGGAATGTCTTCTTTCAAAATAACATTCAATATTTAATCTCTGAATAAGTGAATCTCTGAGAAAGTTTCTTTGGATTGACCATAACATTTTCTTGAATATAATTGCGATCCCTTCGAGCCGAGAATGTTACCAAACGGTGTTAGTTGTTTCGGTGCTCTTGTCGTGCATCCATCATCATTGTTCTACCAGTTCAACCTATTTTATTGGCATAGAAATATTAGCTTACCATGAAAGAAAAACTAAGGTCTTAGGAGATATCTGAGGATATAATTACCACTTTTAGAGGTAAGTTACATGCCTATATCTTATAGACGTTCATTCTTAGGTAGGTATTATTGTGTATCCAATCAATTAACGTAGCTATATCATCTCGAAAACTGATAATTCGTGAAAAACCTGAATAACCAGGATCGGCATAGTGAGTGAAAATTGGGGTTAGGTACCTATGTGCGGATGAACGTTTAAATTTGTCCAAACAATGATTTAACATTGGAAAAGAGCTTCTTGAACTTGTAGACATCTTAGGTATTTTGATATTGCATTATACCTAACATATTTTTACATTTTTTTACCAAATTTCGATCCAAGGAAAATGAATTCAGTAGTAAGAATGTGAACCCAGATTTGAAGAAATATAATAACCATACATTGTGCTGAGTCAGATTATCTCTCACATTGTACCTATATCGTGTAAATTCAAACGTACACGCACCTATAAGATCCCAAACACTAAAAATGCTTTTGGTAGTAGATATTTTTCATCACATAAAAATGTTGTTACTTGTTCTGCTGTCAAAACTTTGGACTTTTTTGGAATATATCCTACAGCTTGACGCTTCAGGAAAGCAATAGTTTTTGGATATTTGTTGATGTCATTATTTTTAATGGCAAAACAACTCTAGCATTGAGAATCGACTCCATATAACGTGGAAGATTTCATAGATTTAGCTTTTTCGACAAAATAAACTATAGAAGAATATTGTCACTTACAGTTTTGATTTTGTTTAGATTTCGCCATTCTGTAAAATGTTGATATTCGTGTTCATATCTCGACCTGGATTTTACTGGTAATAAATTCGCGGTCGCTTGTGCCGCTTTTTCTAGGATATTATCGGGAATTTCGGGATTTTCTTCTGAGTTCATTTTGTTGGCATAAATTTAATTGACAGAGAATAAACAATGCCATTATGGTAGAGGCAAGAGTTTTTTTAATATTTCCGCTCACGAGCGCAAATACTGTCACTTAATGACATTCCTCAGAAAACGTCAATATATTGTGTTGGGATTTGAAAGCGTTAAAAGCTACTTCGTTAACCGTTTGTAGAAAAAATAATTCAATTCGTCGCTCGGTCGAGTGTCTCTATCTACATCGCAATTTCGCTTTTTTTGCCTCATTATACACGTTTTTCACAAAGGCCTCCCTCTTTTCTTCCACTTCCCTCGATGTGAAACAAAAAGGCCCCGCATAAGGTATAACGACAGCACATTCGGCACTCGTAAGCGTTTTTCTCTGGAATATTGGTTATCGATTGAGAGATAATTGGTTATCGGTGATGTCCTTATCTCCATCCAACCTCGATGAAGGGTTGGAAGTTCTTTCAGATTCTGTAAACTTTGGATCTTTTGACGTAGCCCCACGTGAGAACGGTGAAGTGAAGTTTGATGGTTATCTAATGGGTTTTGTTCTTTGCGATGAAGATAAAGCAGGGCGGTTTTATTGATTGATATTTGCACTACAATAGCAATATTTTTATTCTTTAAAGGGACGCAAAGACGTTTTGCATATTAAGAATGAATATTTAAATCAATCAACGCCGGTGTTCCCAATAGACAAATAAGAGGTCATCACATTACCTATTCAAAAAAATTCAGGTAAGGTAGGGGGAATTTGCCATTTTTTTAAATCATAGGATAGAGTTTCAATAAGAAATATTCGCCAAGTGTTCGATATTTTACCAAATATGAGCTGAACATTCAGCTGGGGATATTGGTTATATTATCAGGTATTATATAATAGGTTATTTTCCTGTTATTCAGAATATTCCTTGGGAGAACTATTATCGAGACTATCATTCTTTGGAAATTTCGCCAACTGTATGAAAATTGGTAGTTCCCCCAAATTTATAAAGATTGGCTTCATATCACGAAAGTGCGTACTACCTATACATGTTCTCCAGTTGTCAAATATATTCCAGGTTAGTTAATCATCCATCAATTGTATATCAGTATATCAGTATATAGTTACTTTGATATCAGAAAGCGTCCAATTGATTTCTGAATTCGTGATTTATTGTATATCAGAAAATATCTCCGAACAACAAACCCATGCACTAGAATAGTACACCCCAAATTGTGTGAAGCCAAAATGAAATTCATATTCATATGTTTTTTTCCACAGAGGTTGCCACATCGCTACATTTGCATGAAAGTGATATAAACATCCCAGCATGACATTTTTTAAGGTTTCCTAACCTAATATATAAATCTTTCAGTAGGTACTTATATTATATGAATCAGGTATGTGCATCTAAAGCTATTAAGTCAATCTTCATCATATAAATACCTCATTTGAATATAAATGGTTTATGGATATCACGTATTTCTGGAGATTGATGTATTTTTGGTGAATGCGCCAACACCGCTAATTTCGTTCAACCGATAATCAACCGAACTCTGACAGTGACAGTGCGAAACGTCCCTTTTTCAAATCAATTTTTGTTTGATAGTTCATTAAACGGCATATTTCCAGGTTGGTGAGAAAATTTGAATTAGATTTTACTTAAAAACTTCGTTTATTCTATTCCATTCGAATTTAAAGGATGATGGTGAAACGGTGTGAAACGCGGAAAAGGTGTGGTGACCAGAACACAACATTTCACTGGTGAGTTACTCAGTGTCGTATCATTCGTTATTATTAATATGCAAAACAATTTCTTGGTGATTTGAAAACATTCTCGGGTTTCCTTGAGATGAAAAGATAGTGGATAAATGGAAAAATATGACGGTGAATTAAATCTATAATCATTCGATCAATGAATCTAAGGTGTATATTTTCAGAAAACTTTGATTCATGATTATTTTCACCTTAACTTTCAGAAATAATGGATACGATAATTTCATTAGTAAATCAGTTTATACAAATTCAGACCCAAGATAGCAAAACAATGGTACTGGGGGAATATGTTGTTGCTATCAGAAAAAAAAATTCTACCGATTGGGAAAATGAAATACAGGGTGTCACATTAAAAAATACTAGTTGTTGTAAAATTTTTAGATAAACGATGCTTTTTTGCATTTCCTAGTACTGAATTCTGAATGCCCTTAAAAAATGCTAGATATTTGTCCATTTGAACGTTTTTGTAGGACTAATATTAACTGAGATAGCTATTGAGTAAAATATAAACAATCACCCTCTGCAATGATTTATCATTATGTATTATAAGTAAATATATCTTGGGGAATATAAAAGACTGGCATTTTCATGAAATCATGGAAAATTCTGTATCACGAGTGAAATACCCATACAACTTATAGAGACATTTCAACAAACATTTTCTAGAGTGCATACATGAAAAAATAAATGAATGATACAATAATATTTGCATGCTTTTGGTCGACTATCAATTAATAAATGAAGCGCGAAAAAGGTCTTCATTATGTTGGCACTTTATTGACAACCCTGGAATGCATCCTCACATTTTACGACACACCTCCTAAGACGCGTGTAATTTGAAATCGACTCGCATTTCTTGAGGACTTCGGAAGTGCCAGTTTGTCCGTTTCATTATTATGTTCAGAGTGATGAACAACTCGTTTCTGGAAAGTGATACGCTTTGCAGAGCCGGTTACAAAGCCGGTTGGTTCAGCACTCAGTATGATCGCGGGTAATTAAAGGTGTCTTGAAATTCACGCGATGCTTCAATCCTTTGCCATTTGTTTGATGAATAACGACGTGAAAAAACGAAAGACAACGAGACAAATGACAGTTCAGTGTTATCGCTACGTGAAAGACAATCCGTTTAGTTGAGCAATATTTTGAAAATAATGTAGGTGGCTGTTTTCGTATTAAAATAGGATCTGAATATGATTTGATAGAGAAATGCACAACATATTATTTCTTTTGAAAGAGAAAATAGTCTATCCAACTAAAATATCAAACATAGTTTAAAATGAATGTCTAGTAGACTATACTTGGGAGATTTGTTTCTGGAGTGTTTCTTTCTTCTGCCGCACGGTGTCGCCACTTCCAATTGTCTGTTGGAACGCGGCTCTGTGCGGTCAAATAGACGCGACGAAGGTGCATTGGGACAGGCAACGCTTCGAGTGGAGATCTTACGGTCTCTACTCGGATAACTATCCTACACTGATGAGGGCTAATAAGCCCGAATCCGGTCTGTAGGTTGTTAAACGTGCCTATCCCGATATGAAATTGTCACGTCTTAGGTTAGGAAGAAAGAAACATTTGCGATCTGCATTCACAGTGTGAATTGTTGCATGGACTATACGAGCAGATATAATTCAATGTTATCTGTGGTATAAATACCAGGAAAGTAGTTTCTACTCCGTACTGAGTCTACCAGACATTCATTTCAAACTATATGTTTGATTTTCTCTTTCAAAATTTTAGACCAATTCAGGGCTATTCCATTCTTAAGAGTGGGCAATGGGACGCGCAGAATACCGAATGCAGCACTCCCGCTCTTGACTTCTCATTTGAAAACCAATCAATATTTTCATGATTTTTTGATCCCATCATGTAGATAAAGGATCAAGCTAGGGAGGATACTATCTCTTTTTTCGAAATTTCGAAAAGAAAAGATATAAAAATATATCTGAACGTAGCAAATTTTTAGCCAATTTGGCGAATCAAAAAAAAATATTTCTACATTAAATAATCAATTTTGAGATAGCATCCTCCCTCGGTCGAACCTTCATCTTTCTACACAAAAAAAATCAGATCAAAATATGGATTAGTATCGTCACAGGAAGTCAAGAGCCGAGGCTCTACAACGTCAGAAATACGCACGATTTATCCGATGATATTTGCGCCCCCTGGTGAAACTCAACGAAGGAGATTATAAACACGATACAATCGATAGTACGGGTGATATTATGAAATTAGAATAGGAAATAGAAATTTATATGAATCAGTTTGCTAGGTTTGCTAGTAAATATGGTATATTATATGTATAAAATAATTATACATTGCGTGTAAAATAAAAATATTCTGAATTGTTCACAATGAAAAAATTCTCATACATAATGAGGAATAGGTATGTATGATATTCAAATAAGAATATTTATATATACACCCATAAGGTATACAATATGAATGAATAGAAACCTATCGACAAAGGTCGCTTCTATTTACCGGGGATCGATTTAGGATTTATCATTGCGATGATTTGAATGTTGAACAGATCTCAATACGTAAAAGTAGAGAGGGAACAGTATAAATATGAAACCGTGTTGTATTTAACATTGTTTAACTGAATGATAATTTGCAATCGGGTATTGACACTATATATACAGGATGCTACCTAATGGCATTTTAATATAGGAATTCTTAAATCTATTCAAAAAAATATATACAGTATGGTGGAAATGTATGGAATAAATTCATTATCTCTAACGCATATGAATTTTAAGGGAAATCCTGAGACAGGTCGATTTTCATTTTCAAATTGACATCTCTTGATATACATACGGAGTTTGTGACGTCATCCGCGTAGTTGTGGTGACGTCATCGATTATTTTTTAAATAGAAAGACACCCTGTTCAATTTTTTTTCTGGAAGGTATATCCATTTTCTATCTGACCATATACTAATATTAGGAAAATAAAGTGAAACAGGGTGGGAAAAATTTATTTTATATTTACAACCTCATTATGCTATCAATGTGCACAATTACCTAAATAGGTCGGAGAGGGTAAATCGAATGGCCAACTAGATCTCCTGATTCAACTCCTCTCCATTTTTTCCTCTGAGGTTATCTGAAGAGCAAAGTTTATGTAAGAAGCCGGAAAGATCAGATAATTTGAAAGAACGAATACGAGTGAATATTTCACAAATATATTCAGAAACGATAGCGAAGTTCGAGAATGATTTGTTCTCTGTCTATCACATTGTATTCTTGCAGAACGTCACGAATTTGATTATTTATTGTAACGATTTCCGTTGTAAATATTAAATAAAATAATTTTTTCTCACCCTGTATTACTTTATTTTCCTAATATTAGTATACCGTCAGATAGATAATGAATATACCTTCCGAAAAAAAAAATGGACGGGGTATGTTCTAATTTAAAAAAATAATCGATGACGTCACCACAACTACGCGGATGACGTCACATACTCCGTATGTATATCAAGAGATGTCAATTTGAAAATAAAAATCGACCTGTCTCGGGATTTTCCTTAAAATTCATAAACGTTAGAGATAATGAATTTATTCCATACATTTCCACCATACTGTATGTAATATCCTAAAGGTCTAAATTTTGAAGTAGAGGGTGCTGAAGAAGTGAGCAATAACGAATAGCACTCTTTCTCTATAGACTTGTCATAAAGTAAAGTAATCAATATTTTCATGACTTATTGACTTCATCAAGTAGATAAGTGATCCAGCTAATGGAAATACTATTTTATTTTCAAAAATATGAAATACGAAAGGTATACAAATATTCCTGAACATATCGAATTTGGCGAATAATAAAAAAAACACTTTTCAAATAGTATCGGACCTAGTTTGAATCCCCATCTTCCTACAGAAAAAAAATCACATCGAAATATGGACTGGTGTTTTCACAAGAAGTCCAGAGCGCGAATTGTCCGATGATATTTGCGCCCTCTGGTGATACTCCAAAATATGAAGATGAAAAAACGAGTCAGTCAACACAATATCATAGATTGGAACCATAATAAGTATTATGAAATTATTGGTGCAACTAATGATGAATTTGCGGATTTGCATAGGAAAAGCTTGAAATTTTGAAATTCAAAGGTGTAATGAGATCTAAAAATCCAAATGGAGAAGAAAATGATATTGTATTCTCATGTGGAATGTATATGATTCTGAAAATGGTACATATATTGGGACCAACGGGAGATGAATATCCAAAATACAAAATATGTAGTGAAAGCAGTCCTCAAAAATCAAAGAAATAAAAAGTAGAAGAATGAAGGCCTTAGGAAAATATAGTCATTATTCATTATTATTCGTAAATAAATAATATTCATAATAACCTGTATTTGAATGTCTTTGATAATAACCGAGAATATAACTTATCAACGTTATTGAAAGTAGCTCTCAATCTCCCAATCACTCCGTATGGCTATTTTAATGTTATACCTCGTAATTTATGACTCTTGAAAAGCTGTTCATATAAATAGATATAGAATTATCCAAATTTTGTAAGAGTTGCGAAGCATCATGATTTTTTTCAAATCAACAAAATAAGATTTTTTCGATTTAAAGATTGATTTTTTCTATTCATATTGATTTTTCATAATTTTTCAAATATGGAAATAATGCACAAATCAATTACTTATATTTTCATTATTCGATTCAAAACGTCGCAACCCTGGTTTTTCATAATGTTTATAGAATACAAATATTCATCATAGGTACCTACCTACTGGTGAATATACCGTCGATTATCAGATAAAGTGTTCGATCCTCGTTCCGCACACATGCAGGCGAATGTATCGCATCTACTCTCACTCATTGTTTGGGACTGTGTGGAGTCACAGGTTTTTTTCAAAATGCAAAATGCTTATTAAAAATAAATTGTTGAATATCCTTTGTAGCATTTAAATGACGACAAATGGTTTGAAAATATAAACAATTGAAGGGGTGTCAGTAATACATTGAACGTGTATTTTTTGAAAACTCGTTAACATGGATTTTCCAAATTGCTCGTTTCAACCATAATAATTTCCGTTTCGTGTAAACTTCGGTAATACCAGAAATGGAATATTATTGAATTCCCGAAATCTAAACAATGTCATTTTTGAAATCCAACCTAAAGAAGTCAGGAAAATATTTTCAGAATCTCAATTTTCAGAAATTGAAAATAAAATCACGAAATTTATAAGTTCATTTTTAATGGGTACCTCCTTTTGAACTTTTTGAAAAAATGATGGTAGGGGATACTGCCCAACTAGACATAGTTCCAAATAGGTATAGACGCCATTTTTCTACTTTCGTCGAATATTTCGGAGAGATTTGTTTGTTCCACGGAAGCATAATAGTTGTCCTCTGAATGTTTACCGAGTGGCATCTGTCAGTTTTACGAAAAAATTCGATATTCAGTGAGTGATATAAGACAATGCTTGATTCTTTAAAATTTTATATCGCAACTTACGTGTTTTTTTCTTTTCAATTAACATTTGTCTGATTTTTCAATTACAATGCAATTTCCATTATATTATACCATGAAACTTTCATGATAAATCGGATAAGTATACCACAAACGTTTAGTATACACAATGTTTTATGAAGTTATACAGATTTCACATGATGGCATACCTAACCGAAGGAGAATTATCTAACCTATACGATGCCAGAATTGGACTGGAAGAAGGCATAATATGCCATCATGAGGCAGCAATGTGTTCAACTATTATTTTGTCAACATAAAAAAATTAATGGAGTTATTTAATACCAACTCATTAAATAGGTAGATACTTTATTCATACCAATAATGTATATTTTCCTCTCATTTGATATACTGATGAAAGCTCGACTACACATTATAAACACAAAGACCAGTTGGCTGACTGTGTGAGGAGAGAGCCGAGCGCCGAGCGCGCGATAATGTAGTATTGTCTCATTAAATAAGTACATGTAGATATCTGCTACATGAAAAATTTTCATTCTGGAAACTTATTTCATCTATTGGCTCAATTTTGTTCGCAGCATGTATACAAAAAATTTCATAAATAAAATTTTTTCTCGATTACTGAAAATTGTCATTCCGAAAATAACAAGTTGAAATTTGCTACAGTTCTAGAAGTTGATGAACATGAATTTTTCACCAATATTGTATATGGCAAGAAGCGCTATCATGTATACTTCAATTTGAAAAAAAAATGAGTCTGATCGCTCAATTATTTCCAGAAATATAACGGTAGGAACGATAAAAAACGTGTTCTACAGAAAAATCGTACTTTTTGTGTTTTTTCAGAATAAAAAAGTTCTTGGCCTAGAGAAAATGTCGTAAAAAGTGATTTGGTATACACAATCATCAAGTTGAAGATCCGCAGCAAGTCTGATTTGAATCTACGCCAGTTTTGTTTTCTCGAAAACTGAGAGACAGCATCCCAGTATTACTCGCATATTAGATTATCGAGCAATGCGAATAAAAACGTCAGTCGCGATATCACCCGTACTAGATGAGAAGATCGTTCGTTGAACAAGGATAACCGTTGATTTATGACGATTTGGTAACCGCCCACTGCTGTTTCCTCCAAACCCCCCCTGTCCCGGATTTGGACAAAGTGTCTGGCCTTTCCCAGCCTTAATATTATTTTCGCACTATCATTCTAGAACTGGAGCCTCAAAATATCCAAATGCGATTGTTGAGATATTACCTACTGTGTATTTCCATGTATTTTTTAGGTAATAATTGGAAACTTTTTCGAGAATTCCAGGCTGAATTTTCATTGATATTTATATATTATATAATTATTCAACGAGCGTGTAATGAGGCTATTACTCATGATGAGAATGAAGTTTTCGACGTTAGCCTCAGACGAACATCGTTATCATTCGAATTAGTAATAGCAATTACCCGAAAGTAGAATAGGTATCATACTTTTTCTAGGACTGAGTGTTCACCAGTCAATGAATAAGGACGAGATTTTTAGACAACATTTTAATTAAAAAACGAATATGAAAAGTGAATATCGAAAAAACTATTATCTTTTAGGAAAAAAGGAAAAAAGTACCTATAGCTATTTGAGATTCGAACCTACAACAAATCTCGTTATGTACCTATTTGTTGTATCTCTACGATACAATTATCATAGATGTATATTTGGGGATGTAATGAATCGAGCGTTTCCCAAAACCATTTATTAAATTACTTGTTAATCATTCAACAACATGTGTCTCCACTATAGAAATTCAGAATCCCGGTGGCCTTAGAAGAAACATAACAAAAACGCTTGGCCAGAACAGATAAAAAGTATAAGTACATAAATACAATATATCATATACAGAGTGGATATATCACAGTATTATTGCATATGCAAGCAAATATTCAACTGAGCCACGAACAATCTCCTATTGGTAAGAATTTCAACATTACTTGAACTTTTTTTTTGTTCAATTAGGTGGATGAATCTTTGATAGAAATTCGTTGATTGTACGCAAACTGGAAGCTAGTAGAACTTCTGGTTAAGTTCAGTTGAATTTGTTTTCCTTTCTGAATCATTTTCTCCTTAGAATTCGAAGCAGATAATCCAATATATGATAATAAATACGAATGTGGTGTATCAAAAGCAGCGCTTTATATGGTAACAGAGGGTAACAACTAATACGAGCGTGCGATTTTTTTTTCCATTTCAACACGTGTGCTCTTTTCTTTCAAATAACAATGCCCATGGTGATGTTATGAGCTACTTTCCAAATAACAAATCAGTGTGCTAACGTTTTCATAAGTGGTCGTAGGAACAAACAATAATATGATGGAAAACAAGTGGAAACTCAAGCTACGCACAAATTGAAATTTGAGAGATATATCAGTGTAACGAACTGACTTTATGAATTCAACTGATGATTTATATATATATATGTAATATTTTTGCGAATAAAGTGTCAAAACATCGTTTAATTCCAATATGGAAAAAACCCATATTTATTGATTCAGAAAGAAATGGAATCTTGAAAAATGAAATATATCCAAACACTATATCAACGTAGAGTTACAGAAGTTGATTCAACTTTTTTTCTTCGACTTTCAAGTAGCATCGCAACGCATATTCATCAGGGCCTCGAAGTTCTGAGCATGCAATATTTGTTTTCATATACGCCAACCAACCCTCATTCAGAAGAACGTTGGTTGGCTTTCATTTTGTGTATCCAAATATAACCCTTGGAACCTGAAATTTTTATTGTGCAAGACCCCAGGCAAACGCCCAAAAATCTACATTCTTTCACGAAGTTGCATCTTCCCCTATACCCACAAAAACAAGACATGATTTATCTGTTTGACATTTGATGATGGTAATTGATGCTCTATACAAATATTGAACGGGGTTGAATTTTTGAGTTGCTCAATCAAAATAGTATTATTAATAACTTGTTCTTTTGAAATATTCAATATATCTATGCTTATTGGATTCATTATACTCAGCACAATTCGAAAAAAGAGGTATTTCACTCCTCAACAGCTTCTGATTGATGAAGCCAAGGTGGATATAGGTCACTGTAGATATAGGATGGTGAAACAGCTCTTCAATTGTTTCTGCGAAAAACTTGTAGACCGTTTGAGAAGGTACTAGAACAGATGAAACTGATAAAAAGATGACAGATGCACAGTTTCTGTTTTACCGACACAATAAGGTATGTCGCCATCTCTGATAACTTCAGGAAATATTACTACAGTATGAAATCAAGTAGGCAAAGGTCTACAGTTTATTCTAGTGCTTGTTAATAGGAAGCTGTTTCACCATCCTATATCCACCTTGGATGAAGCTAATGATCTTGGATTCTATACAAAGGAGAGCTATTTGTCTGGTTGATTGACCTATTTAGAACATCGTATAGAAAACCTGATTTACATACATTCGATAACATTCAATATAACGAATATGCAATGCTATAAGGTATATATATATACCTTCCCTATACTAAAATCCGTTTGACATGATGATATCAAAGACTATAGAATACTATATATATACAGAGTGTCCGTTTTTCGAACTCCAACATGGGGTTCTCAAGTTAATATAAGAGATACGAGGTCGGTTAAATTGATGGGGCATACTTATATGCTGAACAATTTTCGTTTTCATTTTTTCAATCAAAAAGCAAAAGAATTAGAAGTTTTAAACTATGACGTTATTGGGGAACTTTTTCAGTTTTTCTGTCATCGTATTTTATTATTACGTTCTTGATGTCAGAGATATAACATTCAACTTTGATTCTTATCGGTGCCATATAGAATTGTTGCAGATTTGAAAAATATTTTCCTTAATACATCAATGATGTATCAGTGTATCCACACTTATTAGGTACAAGCTGATGATCAAAAGTGAGAAAAGATCGTTTTTGCGAAGATTGTTTTGATGGAAAGAAATCCAACAAAATTTTCTCCACCATTCACTTATTCTATAGACACAATTTTAATCGTTTCCTCAGATTGTGAAAAACTTGCAAGATGTTTTGTCTTCTCATCTGATGAGTACTCAAAGTGATGGTTATAGATCTTCTCAGTAGATAAGTACATCAATATCGATGGGTATACAATTTTATGAAACCTCTCATAATAGAATAGAATATTTGTTTTCATATTTGGTTCTTAAAATTGTACTCATCCATCGAGCTATTCGTAACTTGAGGAAAAGAGTATATACAGGGTCGCTGATATGTATGGAAACGGTCGATTATTTCCTAAAGTAAGATAGCTAGCGAAAAATGTTAGGATACAAAAGTTGTAGGGTTTTTCAAAATCCATTAAACTAATGAAAAATTAAGTATACAGGATGAGTCAAAAAGTCAGGACGAAACAAAGTTGCTTTTTCTCTAATGGGACGCCCTGTATATTATTCCACATTTCAATTCTGCTCGAAATTCTGAACAAAATTGATATATCACATCATTTCCTAAATTCAACTGTTTTCGAGATATCGAATTTTGAAAATAACTTATAATAAATTATCCAAAAATGTTAGTCCATTAAGTTCATAGTCCATCAAGTTACCTTTGAAAGTTTCCAGCTCCATAACAACGCCGCGTCGTTCTTTTGTCTAACAGTGATGATCTTGACAACACATGTCAAAAATACATTTAGTGTAAATAAGTTTCGCGCAAAAATGGCACGTTTAACTAATACTGAGCGTATTGAAATTTTAATGATCATAGGATTCGGTGATAGAAGACGAAGTTGTGGCCAAGTAGTGAATATTTTTAATGAATTGCATCCAAATCGGGAACCAATTTCTAAATCAACAGTTTCAAAAACATTGCAGCGTTTTCATGAAACTGGAGATGTCAAAGATCGACCAAAAAGTGGAAGACCAGTAAGCGTTACAAATGAAGAAAATGCTTTGAATGTCATGTTAGATGTGGTGGAAAATATAATAAATTCGGCACAACAGAGGGCTTTGAATCATAATATGAGTCGATATTCCATTCAAAAAATTTGCAAACTGCAAAAATTCCATCCATATAAAATTCATTTGGTACAAGAATTGAGTGAAGACGATTTTGATCGTAGAATCGAGTTCTGTGAAGTTATTATGGATAAATTAAGCGAAAATGTCAACTTTGTCAACCACATATTGTTTTCTGACGAATCTACATTTTGTTTAAACGGGCACGTGAATCGACACAACTGTAGGTATTGGTCAGACCAAAATCCACATTGGATGGAGGAAGTTCACACTCAACGGCCACAAAAAGTAAATGTCTGGTGTGGCATTATTGGTGGACACGTCATAGGACCCTATTTTATGAACGGAAATTTGAACTCTGAACGATATTTATCACTTTTACAACAGCATATTATTCCAGAGCTTAGACGATTATTCCCGAATAATAACAATCCCAATTTGCCGGCAGAACAAATATGGTTTCAACAAGATGGGGCTCCTCCACATTTTGGACGTATGGTACGGGCATATCTAGATGAAACTTTTCCTAATAAATGGATTGGACGCAGGGGAGCAATTGAATGGCCAGCTAGGTCTCTCGATATGACCCCACTTGACTTTTTTCTATGGGGTCACATAAAAAATGTAGTCTACAAAAATAGGCCGCCAAATATCGAAGAGTTGCAAGAAAGAATAAGGCATGAAATTTCTACCATTCCTCCTCACATGATTTAAGATTCACTACAAAATTTTGTTCAGCGAGTTCATTACTGTCAGGAGGTAAATGGTAAACACTTTGAGCACCTTATTAAATAGAATTTCAAAGAAAAATTTGTTGTTTATTAAAACTTGATTTCTCTCTTTTCCTCCTGTCTTAACTATTGTTTCCATAAAATTTTAAATATCCTGGACATTCATTAAAAAATACATTTTATTGTTTTAATTGCATTTTAATCAACCCTGAACAATTATGCTTTTTTATTTTCTGTAAAAAAATTATAATCGAATTGTAATCATAATATCCACATACTCCACCTTTTGTGACTTTCATAATAAATATGCTTTCATTTCGTGCTTTTTCTTTAATAAATTTGAGAGTAGTAAAAAGTTATTTTCAAAATTCGATATCTCGAAATCGGTTGAATTTAGGAAATGAAGCGCTTCATCAATTTTGTTCAGAATTTCGAGCAGAATTGAAATGTGGAATAATATACAGGGCGTCCCATTAGAGAAAAAGCAACTTTGTTTCGTCCTGACTTTTTGACTCATCCTGTATACTTAATTTTTCATTATTTTAATGGATTTTGAAAAACCCTACAACTTTTGTATCCTAACATTTTTCGCTAGCTATCTTACTTTAGGAAATAATCGACCGTTTCCATACATATCAGCGACCCTGTATATAATTGTGTTTATAATGAATGGTAAACTATAATCTTTTTATAACTTTTTCGACAGGTTTTCATAACTTCGTTGTTTTGTGGAGAAAAAACTTTCTAGCTTACCAATTTGTTCCTAATTCGAAATCTCAGTTTTCAAGTGGATATAAAGCTTTCAAATTCAATTGAACTGTGACAATTTAGGTTCCTAAACAAAATTTCTGTCGTTTTCACAAAAACGATTTTTCTTAATTTTGAATAGCATATATAAGATTCAAATTGAATTCAGAAAAAACTGATTTTTCACCAAACCAGAGTGCTGTATTGAAAACGCCTTGGAAAACACGATGACAAATTTAGATTTCTTGTAGAAAAGTGCCTCATTAACGTCCTAGTACTGGGTTCCTATTGAAAAAATGAAAAAAAATACAAATTTCCGTTTTCTCCAAATAATTCAAGAACGAAAAATGACATCAAATTGTCTTTCAGTTAATTGAACAGCATGAAAATGCGCCACTTTGTCTCAAGTCGACTGACCTATCTCAAAGCTCGAAAAACTTGCACCCTGTAGGTGACCCAAGGATATTAAACTGTTAAGGATTGCTCAATCGACCAAGTTTTTCTTCCGGATGTATGACGTCACTGACTCCGCTCGTAATTTCATTGGCTGTTGACTATCCATCTTTGTCATTGATTTTAGTTCCAGTTACACGAAATAATAATAATTGATGAGTTTTTAGTCAATATGAGAACATGAAATATCTGTGGACAATCAATTTATAGCCATTATTAGTTCCATTCGCAAAATTTTAGGAATAGGAATTGGATGAAAACATGTTTTTCATTCTTTGAAGATTGTAGCACTGGTTTACCTTTTTGGTTTGTGGCCGAATAATTATTGAAGTGAATAATATTCTACAGTAGTCACAGAAATCATACACATAGTGAATTTTGGGACCAAAGGTATTAAAAATGCATTTTGCTGCCTAGAATCAAAATTCAATTGAAAATCTGCTAGAAGATGATTCAAATATTTCATACCAGGTAAGCTCTGAAACTAGTGGTAAAATGAGGGTTTATTATTAATATCCATTGGTTTTTTTAGGGTACTATCAAAGATTACATAGACAGAATATATTTCTGGATATTGTCCAGTGCAAGTAGATACGGAAGCAATTATGAAATTGGAAATGTCCTCGAAAGTTTGTAGTGCATGTACATTTTACATTTCAAGTATACATATATTATTATCCATTATGAACTGTATATATCAATAATAAATCATTCCCTATTAAGGTAGGCATATCATTTTGCAATCAGTAGCAGTTTTTATTTCATACTATACCATTTTCAACCAACAAATTATGTTATCTACCTATAATGCCTCAAAAATAAAAGACTATACCTATTTAGATCAAAGGATGATGTCAATTCAAGTTGAAACCATTCAGGGCACTGAGAAATACCTATCATAAAATCATAATATGAACAGTAGGTATATGGAACAAATAAAACATTTTGATTTTATAATTTATATAATATATGATTTCCATAGTATAATACACCAACAATTTTGATTTTTTTATTATATCTACCTGAGTTGATTGTTTGACATTTTTCACAATTTGTTATCAGTTTTATTGAATCCTTTTCTTCAATTTAGTGAATTCAGTCATTACTTATTAAAGGATGAAGATGTGATAATTTCAGGATCAGAAGAGAATATGCATTTTCTGAAATGGAGCAAAATGTTCAGACATTCTGGGATATGGATGATGTTCTCAATATTTTCTATCACACCTTATTCAGTGGAACATTTGTGTTCCAATAATCTCTTCACTAGTAAATCTACAATACAAAGACAACAATAACAAGATATTACTCCTCAAGAGCATGTATTATAATAATATACCTTCAGGGTTCATTTAGTAGGTCCTGCCATGTTCCTGCTCATAATCTTGATCACATAAAATAGAACAAATCTACTGGAATCACTTGGATTACACAAAGGAAGTCTTCCAGATCGTGAAATCCACTTCTAATTGTTGTGGGTTTTGGAAAAACACATGGAAATTATTTGTTGTTTTGGGTTTTCTTAAATCATCTATACCCTCAGGTCTGTGCTCATGCCCTCAGTTACAGCACACAAAACAACTAAGTCACCTCTAAAAGTAACATTTTATATATTCATCATTTTGTATTGCATGTACTTACTTCAGTACCATTTTATTTTTAATTTAAATTTCGCAAAAAGTTTCAATGGCGACATAATAACTTCCGATGGTCGTCCTCTCGACCAATGAACAACAAGATCGAATCAGTGACGTCATTCAACGTGTTTACATTGCCAGCATAGGGATTGAGCAATCCTTGTAGGTGACCCACTTAAAGGTGTCACCATCACCCTTTATTCTCATCATTCTTAACATGTTTTCGTCATTCAAAAACTATTCTGGAATGATTTTTTACGAATTTTTTTAATCTGAGCTCACTTTTTCTCTGTATCAACCAATTACAGGACGACTCAAGAATGTTCTGATGCGCGGTTGTTTCCTATTTTTTAATTCGATAATAATATATGAATGATTTATATTTTTCAATTCAGATTGACAGGCTTTATCGAATTATGGTTAAAAATATAGATCTAATAAAAAAAACCTGTATTTTGTTGATATAAGGAAAAAGTGAGTTCAGATTCAAAAAATTAACGAAAAATTATTCCACAATTATTGTTCTTGATTGACCGATCGAAATACGTTGAAAATTACAAGGATAGAGGAGGGTGACAAATTTAAGTGGGATACCCTGTATATAGAACGCGGTGCTTAAATGTACATTTTTCTTATCTATTTGGACGGGACATTATACCGGGAAGAAACGCCCAGGACCACCGGAGTCGTGTAAAATCATCAGAGGGAACGCCCCTTCCAGCCTTTTTCTACCGGGAACGGCATGCGCGTAATCGATAAAACAGGAATCTCTGGTGAATTCGTCAGCCAGCGGGTAGAGATATAGTGTTCAGGAACATGCGGATTAGAGGATTATAGGATTTATACAGCCACCTTGAATTTACGATGAGCATGGCAGCGTGTGAGCCATCAGTGTTAGATCTATATCTATATATTAAACTTTATTAGCACAGTGCTCTTCAAATCATTACAATATTTATATAGTATAATATGTCAATAAATAAAAGCAAGGAACCCACACAATTAATTTCGAGATAAAAAAATGAGTAGGTTGATATCACTGAATAATACAAGTTTCACCTGCCTCGTCTAATAATTTTCTTTCACAAATAACACACACGAATTTTTAAAACTATCTAGTGACACACTTCTTTTCATTTCACAAGGCAAATTGTTGAACAAGACTAGACCTTTTGTAAATAAAGTATCACAAGAAACATTTTCAGAATTTACATAAAAATCATTTGCTGCTTGCCTCCTAGTATTGTGACAATGTATATCTTGAATATAATTCAGCTCACACCTCCATTAAGCTAGCAGAACCACCTTGGATTTTTTGAGTTTTTATTCAGCCATAATTTGAGGCTAATTTAAGGCTAATTTATTACCCTATTGCCGAATTTTTTGCTCTTCGTTTTATACGAAAAATCTTGGGTTCTGCTAGTAACGTTAAGCTGGCAAAACCAAACATAAAATAAATAGTTTATGAAAAATCTTAACACACCATAATTTAAGGCCCATTTAAGGCTCTCATTGTAGCCCATTGCCGAATTTTTGCTCTTTGTTTTTGGAACAAAAAATCGGACTTTGGTTCAGGTATGCAAGTGTCTGAGCTAAATGAATCGAACATTGGACAATGTTTATGGAAAATCTGAATATACCATAATTTAAGGCTCATTTTGAGCTCTTATTCCAGATCATAGGCGAATTTTTCGCTCATCGTTTTTTCAAAAAAATCGAGGGTTTTGCTAGGCTTAACCGTTAAGCTATCAAAACCAAACATAAAAGATGAAGTTTATGAAAAATCTAAACACACTAATTTAAGGCCTATTTGAGGCTCTCATTGTAGCCTATTGCCGAAGTTTGTGTTCTTTTTATTTGGGGAAAAAATACGGACTTTGGTTCAGGCTCCGGTTCATGTATGCAGGTGTGTGAGCATATGCCGTATAGATCTAATCTGAAATTATGAATCTGACAGAAATGGAATATGATTTCGCTTGTGATTGGTTGCCACTCACGGGTTGGTATTAAGAGCTCAATCTAGATTTCCGGGCGTTTTCGATGTTGAGAAATACACTCAATGTTAAAAAAACGTCCAGAATTGATCACAATGTAACTTTTTTAATTCTTGTCCGATTTTGTTGAAATTAGCATCAAATCGTAGATTTATTTATGTTTAGGAATGTTAGCCTGAATTGCAGTTCCCCTAAACCAAGGCCTGTATTTTTGTTCCAAAAACAAAGTGCAAAAAATTCGGCAATAGGCTACAATGAGAGCCTTAAATGGGCCTTAAATTATGGTGTTTTAAGATTTTTCATAAGCTATTTCTTATATGTTTGGTTTTGCTAGCTTAACGGTTAAGCTAGCAAAACCCACGGTTTTTTAAAAAAAACGGAGAGTAAGAAAATCGACATTAGGCTAGGATTGGAGCCTTAAATGAGCCTCAAATTATGATGTTATCAGATCCTTCGAAAACTTCTTGTAGTAGAAGTGGTTTTGCCATCTTAACGTTAAGCTAGCAGAACCCAAGATTTTTCGTATAAAACGAAGAGCAAAAAATTCGGCAATAGGGTAATAAATTAGCCTTAAATTAGCCTTAAATTATGGCTGAATAAAAACTCCAAAAATCCAAGGTGGTTCTGCTAGCTTAATGGAGGTTCAGCTCACTTGATAAATAGGAAGGTAACATGTTATTTTTCAATTTGTATACAAAAATCAGTGTATTATATAAAACTCTTTGTTTAACGTTCATCAATTGCAGAGTGTTTAGCATTGTTGAGATAGGTGTACGCCTTTTACAATTTAAAACAGCTCTCATTGCACGATTTTGGATTTTTTGAAGTGTATTTATCTGTTCATTTCCTAGGAAACTTAGTAAAGTGCCACAATAGTCGATATGAGGTGCAATAATTGACTTGTAAATTGTCAATTTAGTAAAATGGGACACTTTATCTCCAATCCTGTACATGAGACCTATTTTTCGCGCCATTTTCTTTTTGATATAGTCACAATGACTGTTAAAATTGAGATGGTTATCGATGATCACTCCCAAATACTTGAACATTTTCACTTCTTCAATGCTTTCTCCGTTTATCTGAACATTGAATTTTATTTTATTTTCCTTAATCATTTTTGTTTTAGCTTTTGATGATATTATCATAAATTTTGTTTTTCTAACATTAATCTTAAGACCATTGTCACAGATCCAGGTGAAGATATTCTCAAGATCTTCGTTCAAGAATTTTTCAACATCCTCATTTTCACCAGAGAAATAAAGCAAGGTATCATCCGCAAATAGTTTCAGCTTACAATTTTGCACATGATGTATAATGTCATTTATAAATAAAATAAATAATATTGGCCCCAGTACCGACCCTTGAGGTACTCCATGCTTGACCTGTTCTTTATTGGAGTATGTGTTATTGTATTTAACAAGTTGTTCTCTATTATGTAAATAGCTCTGAAACCAACCAAACACTTTTCCTTCAATTCCATATTTGTTTAATTTTTTTAAAAGTAAATTTATATTTATAGTTTCGAATGCCCTCTGTAAATCCAAGAAAACTACCCCTATGATTTTCTTGTCATGAATGTCTACTTTCCATTTGGATATCAAAAACTGAAGCGCCGTTTCACACGAGTGACATTTTCTAAAACCTGATTGTTGTTCAATTAGTATTTCATTAGCATTGAGATATAGATATTAATTCTATATCTCACTGGAAACATTATTATTAAGTATAAGTAAAATTACAGTGATTATAGCGTTGGTTTTGTGATGTCATAAGAAATCGCATATTTTTACATGCTTTATGTTTCAATACTTTGTGCACAGAATATCACATCATTATAATGTTTCTCCCCATATTGCAAATTTGATGTGATATCACCTCTGGTTTTTACATCGACTTGGTATGTAGGTACCTAATATATTTGTAATATTGAAATAACATCGGAAAATCTCATCGATAACTTCATGAAATATCATGAATATTATACATTATACCTACACATCAGATATATAAGTGTACACCAAATTTTAGACACATTATCATTATTATAAACGGTATATACACGGTATAGTTCAAATAATAAGTTAAGACTTGCGCAATTGAGGGGTCAATTAATTGGTGTTGAGAAATTCCAGGAATCCGGAGATATTCGAAAGAAAACGAAATTTGGCGGTTTGGTTTCTATTTCCTGAAGTTATGAATCAGTCCTATTTGAAAAGTTTTGAAAAAACCAAAGGCACTTTCGAATTGCCACTTTTCAGTACAACGCTGTATATATACCTATACATACCTATACTGTCAATTATTCCTGCCATATTTCCTAGATTTCATTCAAGAGTAGATGTTCTGCAATTTCGTGGTTTTTGTTGCAAGACACTTTTTTGGCTTGTGAAAACCTCAATCAATCTCTGCCTATATGAATTACAACATATCCAAAATATATCGTTTGAGATTTTGCGAATGTTGACAAATGCCTTTTTTGAATAAACTCTCATGGAAGTGCTAACTATATGTTTCAAGACGAGCATAAGTTGATGACAATTTCTATGTTTTTGAAAAAATCACAAATAAACTTCTTCCATCATTTAATGACGCGTACTTTTCGAAAGTCCCTGTATACTAGAATAGCCAATATTCTAAGCTGAACCAGCAATTTGATTTGTCCTCCGAACAACAAACCCACTATTAGAATGGTGAAACTCCAAATTGCCTGAAGCCAACATGAAATTCATATTCATATGTTATTGATGGAGATTGCGACATTTTTTGGTCCGCTATCACACATAAAAAGAATTACTTGATTTGATTTGATATGCTTTGATTCAAGAGTATGGCTTGTTTATATATACTGGAATAAATGTCTGCTCAATTCAAGACTATTATGTTTCCAACTAAATACACTCATACCAATGTTATAGATTTCTTGAATCGTAAATGAATGGAGTTCTTCGTGAGAATAATACAATATTTCAGATTGATAACACAATATATTCAAATCAAGACAATCATAATCTCTCAATGACTCGCATTTTTCTTGAACAAAAAGAATCAGATTTTCAGTTTCAGCTGTAGATTGTTTTGTATCAAGAATTTTATCAAATTAGAGGAATTATAAATCGATTTCTTGAAATGAGAATCATCCTCAACTTCCGTTCTCTTATTGGGGCTCTCATCAATCATATCATCACTTGCAAACCTTCTTCTTGACAACCTTTCCCCCTATTCGTAGAGATTATTTCTGAACTTGTCCACCAGTTTACCTTGCAATAAAGTTGTATTCCTCTGGTTTCAAACTACTGAAAAATATAAAATATATCATTCACAACTCCATGTAGGTACAATGTGAGAGATAATCTGACTCAGCACAATGTATGGTTATTATATTTCTTCAAATCTGGGTTCACATTCTCACTACTGAATTCATTTTCCTTGGATCGAAATTAGGTAAAAAAATGTAAAAATATGTTAGGTATAATGTGCAGTATCAAAATACCTAAGATGTCTACAAGTTCAAGAAGCTCTTTTCCACTGTTCAATCAGTGTTTGGACAAATTTAAACGTTCATCCGCACATAGGTACCTAACCCCAATTTTCACTCACTATGCCGATCCTGGTTATTCAAGTTTTTCACGAATTATCAGTTTTCGAGATGATATAGCTACGTTAATTGATTGGATACACAGTAATACCTACCCAAGAATGAACGTCGATAAGATTTAGGCATGTAACTTACCCCTAAAAGTGGTAATTATATCCTCAGATATCTCCTAAGACCTTAGTTTTTCTTTCATGGCAAGCCAATATTTCTATGCCAATAAAATAGGTTGAACTGGTTGAACAATGATGGATGCACGACAAGAGCACCGAAACAACACACTCACACCGTTTGGCAACATTCTCGGCTCGAAGGGATCGCAATTATATTCAAGAAAATGTTATGGTCAATCCAAAGAAACTTTCTCAGAGATTTACTCATTCAGAGATTAAATGTTGAATGTTATTTTGAAAGAAGACATTCCGTGATATATTTTTCAAGAACTTAATTATTTTTCCTGGATACTTTGAATTTCTTGAATTGAGAACATTTTGTTATACCAAATGAATAGGTATTCCAGTGAAATAATTTTCTACAATTGACATATTCAATAAATTCATTTCAAATAAATTATTTCAGAAGAAGAATGCGCTTTTTCAAAACAAGAATTGGACGTTGAACAAATATATCGTTTTCATTTGAGAATTTGTTTTTATGTGTGATAATTTCGTTCAACCGATGAATCCATCGAACGCTGACAGTGACAGCGCGAAACGTCTCGTTTTCAAATCAAATTCATTAAACGGCATATTTCCAGTTTTGTATGGAAATTTTATTAGGATTCTATACTTAGAAACTTTGTTTATTCTGTTCAAATCGAATTTAAGCGATGGTGAAACGCTGTTGAATGTTTAAGAGACGATTTAAAAGTGGTGACCAGAACACAACATTCCACTGGTGCGTCGTATCATTCGTTGTATAAACACTATTCACCCACCCTCATACGCAAAATGATTTTTGATAATTTAAAAACATTCTCGGGTTTTCCCAAGATGTAAAAATATGATCGGGAAAGAGAATATTTCAAGAGACGCTAGAGTTTGCTCGCATCATTTCAATTCAAAAGTGATGAAATGTTTGACCCAAGTAGTAAGAAAATGCCCAGAGTAGTAGATAAGCTTATATTTAGTGGAATTGAAAAGTACCTATATAAATAAAAACATGTTTGATGTTATATTTCTCGAGTTCGACACTTTGAAACTTTATATTACCAGAAAATAAACAATATTGTTGTAAATTAATTGAATATATTATCATTCGGGTAATAAATCAAATATGTATATTTTCAGAAAACTTTGATATTATCCATTGTTTTCATTCAGTCTGTTGTTGCTATCCTTGTTTTAGAATGAGGTAACCCTATAGTAACTGATTTAGATGTTGGCTTCAAACAACTACTGTGGTAAGGATTGAGCGTTATGCATCTAGACTGTTTTATGATGAATGAGCTAAGAAATTCACCATTTATTTTTAATGCGATCAACTTCGTATTATTCAAGAGAGATGGCGCCAATAATGCAATACTAAATTTAACGGATCACCATATAGAGGGAAACTCAAATGCTAGAGTTTTTACACCCGCCCACCCAGTGCAAGGAAGAAGAAGAAAAAAAACCTTACTTATGGAGAATATCTTCATTGAAGCTGACGCAACAACCACGAACAACCAATGCGTCGGTAGCCACATGAAGCTTTTCCAAGGCACGCCCTTCCTCTTATACATCACTTTCCACTGATGGCCGGAAAACTCTCCCGCGCTATCGCAAGATCTTTCCCAAATCGCCGCCCGAGCAAGACTGTCGGGAAAATCTGGCCACAGGATGGAAATAACACGGGCTAGCTGTGCGTGATCGTGCCAAATTGCACACTCACCAGAATGGTGTCCTTTCTTCACCATCACACACACACACACATCACGAGCACTTTACCTCTTCGGAACGCCGGAACGTGACCTTTTGTGATGGGGTTGCGGCCGTGAATATTTTCCTTCAATTAACTCCCGTTTCGTGTTCGGCGGCATTATTCGACACCTCTTTAGGAGGTATTTAGACGTTACTGCTTGCAGCTGGGACATACAATTGCGTACACTGAGAAATTGTTTTCATCGTCACAGCAGATTTTTTCACTGCTATAGCCAAACATTTTGGCTATACATAGAGGGGACAGGAAATATCTTTTCCGCAAATCGCTAGGAAATTTTGACATTCCTGTCAAAATTTCTTGAAGAAAAAGTCAGGACTTCCTTACTGTGAGGAAATGTCATTTCCTTAATGTAAGGAATAGTAATTTACGTAACAAGTCCGGAAAATACATGTTTTTTTGGATGAGTGGACAAAATTCTAGGACGAGCGTAGCGAGTCCTGGAAGTCTGCGAGTCCAAAAAAGCTGTTACACAATTTTTTCGGCAACCGTGTAGAATAACAAATCAAAGAAACACATTTCTTTCAAACATTGAAATGTTAGCTAATTTTATGTCAGATAGCTGTCAGTCGTTATTTTGCTGCTATGGTAATGATCAACTGCATTTATCAAAACATGGTGAAACAGCTCTTCAATTGTTTCTGCGAAAAACTTGTAGACCGTTTGAGAAGGTACTAATATTTCAGCTACTTGAATGAAGATGGCTGTAGGATCGATTATCAAAGAAGATTTTTGTTGATGCTCATCTATTTCTGTGGTTCGCATCTGACAGACATGGGTTGAAATGACATCAAAACACAATATTTTCAGTGAATCTGGAATAGTTATCGATATTTTGACTCTTCTCAGTCATTTTTCATCTAGAATAGATGAAACTGATAAAAAGGTGACAGATGCACAGATTCTGTTTTACCGACACAAGGTATGTCGCCATCTCTGATAACTTCAGGAAATATTACTACGGTATGAAATCAAGTAGGCAAAGGTCTACAGTTTATTCTAGTGCTTGTTAATAGGAAGCTGTTTCACCATCCTATATCCACCTTGATCAAAACCATACTACCAAGATTTTCATATTTACAATGACAACGATGTGATTCTACCCGGCCTAGTCCGGGAAGTACGTACTTCCCGGACTAGGCCGGAAAAATGCCACTTTCTCAAAAAAAAAATCGTCTGGAAAGTACGTATTTTCCGGACGGTTGCCGAAAATAGTAATTTACGTAACAAGTCCGGAAAATACTGTTTTTTTGGATGAGTGGACAAAATTCTAGGACGAGCGTAGCGAGTCGTGGAAGTCTGCGAGTCCAAAAAAACTGTTTTCGGGCGTGTTGCGTACACAATTTTTTCGGCAACCGTGTAGAATAACAAATCAAAGAAACACATTTCTTTATTAGAACAAAATTTCGAACATTTCAATTCTTATTTGTATTAATATTTATATTAAAATTAGAACAATTGTTAATATTGAATGGATTCAATTTGTTTGAAATGCTTGGTATATCTAAGTGCCTTTTGTTGAAGTCAGAACAAGAAGGTAAAGTTTCCGTTTCACATTGATTGTTTTCATCTGATAATTTTTTAATGTTAGCTAATTTTATGTCAGATAGCTGTCAGTCGTTATTTTGCTGCTATGGTAATGATCAACTGCATTTATCAAAACCATACTACCAAGATTTTCATATTTACGATGACAACAACGATGTGATTCTTCCCGGCCTAGTCCGGGAAGTACGAACTTCCCGGACTAGGCCGGAAAAATGCCACTTTCTCAAAAAAAATCGTCTGGAAAGTACGTAATTTCCGGACGGTTGCCGAAAAATGATATTTCCGTACAGTTGTTAGTGTTCTACATAAATGATTGAAAACACATTGCTTATAAGGAATTAATTTATATTTTGAAAACATCAAGTCATTGCTGAATACATTTTCAAGATCAATTTGTTATATTTAAGTATGCCATTACAACATTTTCTGAGAAAGAACTCGTATTTTTACTCATGCGATAATCCATAAAACGTCTGTATGCATTTTCGTACTTTTCTCATGATTTCTTTGGCAATAATTCTAATGAAGCAGTATTCACTGCCTCAACCAGCTCTGGAGGAGTCCCAGGAATGGAAATTTCATCATCACTTATCATTTTACTTTCGAGAACACCAGCAATTAAATTTATAAGCGTCAAGTTTGACAATTCAACCTCAATACGTTTCCATAGTAGCCCAAGTAATTTTATTAGGAATTTCAAAGCACCATTTATTTGGGAATAAAATTTTCGCGTTTTTTTTTTAAATCAATCAATATCTGTCGAATTTTAAACGATTTGCGGAAAAATAGTATGTTTACCTCGTAGGAAAAGCCACATTCCTGAACTCTGTGTTGCTAAGTCTCGGCTTGCGCCTCGACTTAGCAATCTTCACGCAGTCGCCCAGGAATGTTAAGCTTTTCCTACCCGGTAAACAATGTACTATTACTACTGCAGAAGAGATTATACTTAACAGTCAACGTCTACCTGTGGTAGCACGGCTACTTTAGAAAGTAACTCTGCTGTCGTATAATAAATAATTTTGGCTATACTATCCTGTTATGCTGGAAAAGTAACTATGCTATGGTATAGAAAAGAGGTTTCATCATCTTATTTTTTTTTGTTAAAAAGTATCGATTACTAACACAGGAGAAATATTAGTTGTTGTTATATGAATGCTTACTGATACATCAGGAAAGAGCTAGTCTTTACTAGAATAGCAAAGTCTTTGCCAAGAGCAGCATGAGTGTTTTTTTTAATCAGTGGAAGGCAATTCTCTCACCAATAGCAAAGATATTCACTGGAAATATCCTTGAAAGTGGTACCATATTTAGCACATTCAACAAAATTAGGATAAACAAAGTTTAACCAAACCCCTTAATGTTCATTAATCGATATTCAAATAATTGCCAGCACCACAAATTGGAGATTTAATTAAAGTTCTTTTATTCTAGTTTTATTCTTGCACACACTATATGGTTCCACTTTCTAAGAGATTTCCCGCAAACATAATGCTAGTGTAAGATGATTAACTTCCACTCGCTGATAAATTCCTTTTAGACTGTCCCAGCATAACATCATAATTTATACATACCATCGTATGTATCACAAAAATTAACACCGAACATTCGTTAAGGGTTTTCATTTACTCAAACCACGGAAGTATTTGAATGAGAAGTGAAGGAAACAGCTAAGAAATATTAAGCTAAGAAATATTAAGGTATTGAAGCAGAATATCAATATTCATGTGCTAATATTTGCCAATTCCCTATAACCAGTTGTTTTGGTTTTTCAATATTTTTCTACAGATGGCAGGAGGATGGCCATATCGCGTTTTATAATTGTTTTTTTCTATTTTGGTAGTATAATAAAGTCATTGTGCAACGCAAATGCGTGTCGAAATAGCCTCTATTTCGATACGCATTTTTTATTACGCGGAGATTGGTATATATACAATCGAACTGTCAAATGAAAGTCAGTTGGGCCCAGCTTACTTCTGAGCGATTTGGATTTGGTGATATAAGCAGTGAAAAACTCAATGTTTCAATTGGTGAATTTCCAATAAAAAAAAACAACATTGAAATTTTCACCGCTGGTATTGCAGCAATCAAAATCGCTCAACTGTAAACTGGGCTTATACGCTTGTGCGTCGGATTTTAATTATTTCAATGTCATCATTGTTGCCAATCGAAGATGTTTCTGTTATTTATCGATATTGAATCCATTTTTTTTCATCAAATCAATTCAAAATAGAAAAAATTGCATATTACACACGTTCGTCGTACTCCAAACAACGCGTGCCACAAAATAGTGTCTCATAAAACTTGTATCATATTATACTATATTGTGACTTTAAAGGCGGATTCATGCAACATTCATTATAATTACATTTTCATTATACTATAATTACATTTCATTTACATTTTCACTGTCAAATTGAAAGTGTTCATGCAAGGATTTACATTATGGATTTGCACATGCGCATTTTAACTGAAAAATGAATGAGCCATTTTGGATCATCATCTGTGTTTTGAATTGTTTGTTTATCTTTATGATATTTCTTAATTTCATATCAAAAAAGAAAAGAATACGATTGCGTCGTTATTGTGTCAGGCCAATATGAGAAACTGGTGAAATATCTTGAATATTATATTTTTAGAAAAATGTACCATAAATAATCACAGGTCACACTTGTTTTGAGCGTTGAAAGCTACCAGAATACAAAATGAACCCGTTAATGACAATTCTCATCCTTCTGCGCATGTTTTCACTGTAAATATAATGTAATGATAATTTATAGTTGAATGTTGGCCAACTTGTTGATGCGTTAGTGTAATTATAATTTGATAATGTGCTTGCATGAACACCGTAATGGGAACTATAATATTGAACTTTTCTTAGTGTAAATGTAATTATAATATAATTAAAATGTAATTATAATGAGTGTTGCATGAACCCGCCTTAAAAAAGCGCACTTGGTAGTTTTGTTGTCGAACTTTTCTGCGTTTATTCATGAATGATAGAGTTTGGTAGCTCTTTAGTTTTAGTGTGCCCGAATATTGCTATTATATGGTAGTTTTATCGTGCTCCGACTCAGTACCAGGTAAAGCTATTAATTATGACATGTTTGTAACAATCGTAACTAAGGTATCTTATCACCAGTTTTCCAGAGTCACGAATCATCCTTCTCTTGGTCGGTAATTGGCAAATAAAAAACATTATTTCCATCAAATCCGCCTTATTAAAATACGACACTCCCTCTGAAGAAGTTTCGCTTCAGTATTATACAGTGTCACACATAATGTTCGCGACATATGGAAGTTTTTTTTATTAATAGATATAAAGAAAATTTGACTACGCAGTTAGTTTGTGCTTGAAAAATGAGTAAAATACAGCATCTTTCTTTTTTTCATGTGCTACTCTAAACCTGTCAAATTTGACATTTTTTTAGGAAATCCTCAAAAAATCAGTTTTTTTTGTAAATTTCGAAAAATGACAGAGAAAAAAGTTGCTCAGTTTCCAATTTTATACATTTGTTCCAAATTTGGACCCTCTACTGTCACTTTTCGAATCTTTCGCTCTATCGATTCGAACTAAATATGATTCAAATTTCATAATTTTGATGAATATGAGACTTCAATATCATATCTTGCCCAGGAAATACCCGTATTAGCCTGTTACCAGAAAATAAAAAAAAATCATCTCCAGAAATTCGTCTTTGTTGTTGCAAAGTTCATCTATAGTTTTTATTGTTAAACTGATGTTTTCATTGTTAAACTGTCACATCGATTACTTAGTATAAGTGAAAATTTTATTTCGATTTGATCAGTAGGTATAGGTAGCTACTATTTTTATCCCGAGATGTTGCATTAGTCTTGTATTGTTTAAAATCACGAAATTTTATATCATGTCGCTAGAACGAAAGTCTTTTGAATAGTTATGAAATTGTAGGTCATTGTTTAGTTTACAGAAAAGTATGATATTTCGGGTTTATTTGTAACTCAATTATTGGTCAAAAAAATAATCAAAGTGGATAAAAATCTATCAAAAAAAGAAATACAAGTGTAATAAGAATGAAGAGAAATTCGTTTATTCGATTATACTGACATATTAACATTCATACATTGAAAATCCACATCAGTTTAACAATGAAAAGAAAAAATTAATGAACTTTGCAACAACGAATACGAATTTCTGGAGATGCATTTTTTTTCATTTTCTGGTAACAGGCCAATGTGGGTATTTCCTGTGCGGGCAAGATATGATATTGAAGTCTCGTATTCATCAAAATTATGAAATTTGATGAATCAATGTTTCGTTCGAATCGATAGAGCAAAAGACTCGAAAAATTTTAAAAAGTCGAGACAGTAGAGAGTCCAAATTTGAAAAAAATGTATAAAATTGGAAACTGAGCAACTTTTTTCTCTGGCATTTTTCGAAATTTCCAAAAAAACAGATTTTTTGAGGATTTTCGAAAAAAATGTCGAATTCGACAGGTTTACAGTACACATGAAAAAAGTAAAGATGCTATATTTTACTCATTTTTCGAGCACAAACTAACTGCGAAGTCAAATTTTCTTAATATCCATGGATAAAAAAAAACTTCCATGTATGTGTAGGCCCATCAAAAAAAAACAAAAACTCACCTTATATACACGAACGGCGAGCCAGATCCAACGCGGTTATCGAGCTCGAAAAATGGCCCGAAATGACCGCGAAACGCCGCGACGTTGAAAACGCAGATCGGAGAACGGAGAACGCGTTTCGGGTGTGTGTGTCGCGGCGTTGGAATAATCCGCGGGCCGGCCGCTCATCAGGCATGAACTGCTTCTCAGCTGCTGCTGGACCGGGAGGCTGGCGGCCTGCTCTCTGGTGCAAGAGGGGGCGGGGACTTCGCCAGATTGACGAGTGTGTGTATATGGTGTGCGTGTGTGACTGAGATTGTGAGTGAGGCACCACGCAACGTGTCTTGCATGTTGCATGCGCTCTCGCCGAATAATAAAAGGCCCGCGCGAATATATATGAATATTTCGATGTTAGCATACGCTAACTCGGTAACTCTGGGAGATACAAAATAATGATTTGTATGCTTAGGCCGCGAAATACCTTTTTAACGTAGGTACCGAAAGAACAGTTATCGCCGAGGCCGCTTGCCGCCGAGGCAAGATCATCTTGAGGTTGGCATACCTATACACACTATTTTTCGTAAATAAATATATAATTGCTCTAAAATCAACAGCAGTTCAATTTATTTAACAATATCACCGTGTGCTAGATATATGGAAATGTTACGTTTCAATCAAGGTGGATATAGGATGTTGAAACAGCTTCCTATTAACAAGCACTAGAATAAACTGTAGACCTTTGCCTACTTGATTTCATACCGTAGTAATATTTCCTGAAATTAACAGAGATGGCGACATACCTTGTGTCGGTAAAACAGAAACTTCGCTTCTGTCATCTTTTTATCAGTTTCATCTGTTCTAGATGAAAAATGACTGAGAAGAGTCAAAATATCAATATTCATTCCAGATTCATAGAATAGTACATTATATACCGCGGGACTGAAGTATAGTACATTTAATCCTGAAGGTAAAGTTTATGGCCCGACCGCAGGGAGGGCCATAATTTACCTGAAGGATTAAATGTACTTCAGTCGCAAGGTATATACGATACTTTTCGTACTTCCGGTATGATTTTATTAATTATTTCAATAATTTCAATCAGTTTTTTCTCTCTTCAACTCATTTAATAAACTGTCTTTGAAATAAGTTACCATAGTAACATTGCGTTGTGACAGTTATAATTTAGAAACATTGTCATTACTAGTGTCATTGTAAAGAAACGTAATTGATAATTATTGGTATCATGAGTGAAGAAGGTGTATCTGATATTGATAAAAGAGCAGCCGAAGTAGGTGAAGAATTGTTACCACCGAAATCTAGAAAACTATACGAGCAGCAGTACGATGCTTTTAAAAAGTGGTGCCGCTTAAAAAATGTGAGACAACCTACTGAAAATGCGCTGTTAGTCTACTTCGAGATGATAAATCAAAAGCGGTTTGTGCCTCAACTCTCTGAGACTGGTCAATATGACGAACTGTCACAATATTAATTTGAATATTAACGTTAATTACCATTCTAATTAATTATATTTTTAGATAAAATATCCCTTAAATTCGTTTGTTTGTGATTTAATCGTTCCGGGAGTTTCGTCAATATTTAATCCCGGAGGGATTAAATGTGACACTTTAGTACCTGTCACAAGGGAGTGAAGTTGTCACTTTAGGCCCGGAAGTACGAAAAATATATTGTTTAATGTCGTTTCAAGTCACGTCTGTCAGATGCGAACCACAGAAATACGTAAGCAACAGAAATCTTCTTCGATAATCGATCTCACCGCCATCTCCATTCAAGTAGCTGAAATATTAGTACCTTCTCAAACGGTCTACAAGTTTTTCGCAGAAACAATTGAAGAGCTGTTTCACCATCCTATATCCACCTTGGTTTCAATACACTTAAAAGAGTCCCTTTCGTTTGTATGCAAAGTATAGCACTCTCCTACACCTCGTGTATTTCGCACCGCTTTTGAGCATTCGTTTCGCGAGGTGTAGAAATAATAACAATAGGTTAACTGCACTGAAAATCAGCTGGTGTAGATTACACGACATCGAAAAGCAGACGAAAGAACCTCTATACAAAATAGGTTTTTTGACAGATCTTGACTAAACGCAAAATGTCTATGTCTGAAACTGATAGCGCGATATTTCAGTACCTTCCACTCCTGAACTCAAAAGCGTTGTAAATTCAGCACATACCAGAAAAATCTAAACGGCATCAGTACGAAAACTGTTACGACTAGACGATTGGTGTGACAAAATAATCATTGTCTTTGTAGTAACTATTTAGAAATGTCAAATTTGGAAGTGATATTCAAATTTGGAAGTGACGTTTGGCAGCCGTTGCTATGGATAACAGCCGCGAAATTCTGACTTCGCGTATGCGGTTGCACGAAATATAGTTATATTCATGTATCAATAGTAATATCAATAACGTAAAATATTAGGCTTTTATGGACCGCAGCGTGTATAAGCACGCCTGGTTCCAAAAAAAACAAGTTACGCCCGAAATACATACAACATTTTATGCACGACCAGTATATTTTATTGTAAATACCTCTTATTCACCACTCAAGCATGATAGGAATAAAACGGTTCTTAAATACCTTCTGAACCCCTTTATAATAAGTTTTGCTACGCCCATGATGTTCCTATCGAAAAAGCATTACATGAGAGTGTTTTATTTTTTCTCTATCTCTTATTAATAAGGGAGTTATTGATAGCTTACAATTTGCTCATCGTGTTCTAGACTGCTGATGGGTGAATAAATAGGCTATAGTAGCCACATTTGCTGTCAATAAAAGAAAATAGTCATTACGAAATGCATTCCAGTGAAGAAGAAAGTGTGAATTGTACTCCACCATCAGAAATCAGTAAAGCAGCTGGTGGATGCGAATAATCAATAATTTATTATCAGGCGGGTGGTAATGTGCCATTTTACGCCCGGCGGGCGGTAAAGTAGTCCGAGGGCGGTAAAGTGCTATTTTACGCTCGCACAACCGGGCGATAAAGTGCCATTTTACGCCCGGTCGAGCATAAATGAAAATTATGTTCCCGACAATGTTATTCGTTTCACAAAAAAGTAGGGCAGTGATGTGAAAACTTTCCATCTCCAAAGACAATTACATATACTTTGTGAAACGTGGTATATTTCATCATTATACCTAATTCACAAATTTCTATTCATCAAAAAATACCTGAATTCTCAGGCACAATGTATCGAAAGAGGCGCGACTATACTGCAATTAGATAGGTATAAGTACCTACTTATAGGTAAATTGTTTCTGCAATGTTTAATTCATATCAGATCAGATATTGGAAAAATGAGCAAATTAATCACTTTGTTGTTTCTTGACAAGTAGACTACTTATAGGTACGTATAGAAAAACAGCAGCAATTTTCCAAACCTCCCATTTTTCTTATTTATTTTTTCAATCAGATAAAAAAGCGAAATATAGCTTGTGGCGTTTTCAATATACCAAATTAATACTTATTAAACAATTTCATTAGAAAAGTCATCTTGAAATACCTATTCCCCATTTTCTGTATAAACAACGCTTCAATTAATTCACCCTTTCCAAAATAGAAAGTTATCATGGCGGATTTTGACATTTGACAAATTTAGGGAAAATCTAGGGAAGAGCTTGACACTTGACAGATGACAAAATGAGTGTTCCATGTCCGTGCAGTAACGTACCTAAATGAACTTGAGATAAAGTAGATAAGTATTACTTATGAATTCAAAACCGCGGCACAAAGAAAAAGGATTTGGATTTGTCTACATTTTAATTCAATTTTAACATAGAACACTTATTTTGTCAACTGTCAAATATCAAGTTTTTCCCTAGATTTTCCCCAAATCTTAAAATCCGCCATGATAACTTTCTATTCTGGAAAGGGTCAATTCCCAATCCTCTCGTATACACACCGAAAAACCCGTCCTGAAAAACGACTAATCATCCGTCATCATTCCACCCCTAAATGCCATCAGCGAACCGTTCAGTCATCGCCGCTCGCTCCCCTGATACCACAGCTGCTCCTTTCGCTCACCCCTCCCACCGTCTGCCGAGGGGTGACGGCGCGCTAGCCCCCCCTCTGCGCCGCCGGCCCCTCCGGTTGGCCGAGCTGCCTCGCGCCATCGGAGGGGAGGGCCGCGGCCGGGCCAACGGCGGCCGCTCGACTCCCCCCACCAAGCGGTGGGGCGTGGCACGTCGAGGGGCCGTGGCACAGGTCGTTATCGCTCGCCGGCAGCCGCACTAAACGATAGGGGTAGGGGAGGGGAGGGGGGATTATGTAGGTGCACAGATAAGCGACGCGATTGATGATGGTCGGGGGTTTTGTGGAGCGGTGGGGGGGGGGACGCAGCTTGTGCAGGTGTTCGTAGGGTTTTGTTTTTGGGGGAGGGGGATTTATGGGAATAACTGTTTTCTATAACAGTTCATGGAGAACATGATTTGGAATAAATGTGCGTATATAGGCCAGTCAGTAGAGGAACGATACAGGGTATATATTTTGGAGGGTGGAGTATAGAAGCTTTTTCACCTAGGTATAGGTAGGTATACCCAAGGTGGATATAGGATGGTGAAACAGCTCTTCAATTGTTTCTGCGAAAAACTTGTAGACCGTTTGAGAAGGTACTAATATTTCCACGACTTGAATGAAGATGGCGGTGGGATCGATTATCGAAGAAGATTTCTGTTGCTCATGTATTTCTGTGGTTCGCATCTGACAGACATGAGTTGAAATGACATCAAAACACAATATTTTCAGTGAATCTGGAATAATTATCGATATTTTGACTCTTCTCAGTCATTTTTCATCTAGTAAAGATGAAACTGATAAAAAGTTGACAGATGCACAGTTTCTGTTTTACCGACACAAGGTATGTCGCCATCTCTGTTAATTTCAGGAAATATTACTACGGTATGAAATCAAGTAGGCAAAGGTCTACAGTTTATTCTAGTGCTTGTTAATAGGAAGCTGTTTCACCATCCTATATATCCACCTTGGGTATACCTAATTTCTTGATGGTTCACTATAACGAACAGCTGAAACAGATAAAAAAACAGCCGCACTAGGTATAAACCACTATACGCCATGTTTTGGCAAACACGATCTAGAGTTTCCTTAAATGATGCGAAGAAAGAGCCAAAAAGGCCTTAATCCTGGCCGAGCTGGATCGAGTTAGGCCTGACCAGGGGAGATGCTGTTGGTCTTTCCCACACTATTGTCCCAGAAAGACAACAGATACATGAGGAACCAAATGTTATATCACCATTGGAAAGTGAAGCCCGGACTACTTCACTTTCCAAAAACTTCAGCAGAAACCGCCATCAGATGGAAACCCTGAAAAAAGACAAAACGAAAAGTGATGAGCGAGATTCACTTTCCAAAATACCTACTTGAATCAGAAAGAAATGATAGAAGTATGAACAGAGGAAGCTTCACCTCCCGTAAAAAGAAGCAGGTAACCCTTTTATGATGGGAACAAGAAGTTTTGTGTACCTACCTATATACCTATATGAAATCCTGGAAACGTATTCCCCAGAATTTGAAATCGAAGACCATCCTACATTCAATAAGAATAAAGTAGAGAAAATGGTAACAGACAACATCGAAATATTTCACATAAAATGTGGACCATATATCCCATCAGGAGTTGACGACCTAAGAATATACCAAGAGGCCTCCTATCTTGGAAAGACTGCGTTGGAAATGAAAAGTGAACATCATAATAGGTATCTACACTTTCCAAAAAACCAAACGGCGAATTAAGAATGCAGTTGACTTCCCATACAACCCAGCCCTAAGAAGACGAAACCAGTCCATCCGACAGAAAACAAAAAGGAAAGTGAAGTGCGTCATCACTTTCCAAAACATCAGTTTTGGAAAGTTAAATTAATTTTCCATGTACCTATATATATGAACCAAACCTATAGACAACAAAAAATATATTGCCAGTTCATTTATATTTTTTGACCACACGGAATATGAATTTGATGCTCTAAGTACCTATACATTTTTTTATCTTTTTTTTTTGATCACCTTGAATAGAAATTGAAAGACTGATGAATTCATTATATATTTATGACTGCTGACACGTCCCCACATATTATTCAAAATATTGTCTATATATACCTTATAGTATCTATACCTATATACCTACCTACCAATTTCTATAGATTTTTTCACCAACCATCAGAAGAAATATTAGAAATAAGTACTTATAATGAATTCTAATATATTTTCAAAAATAATTTTTCTTCTGGAATAAACCCATCAACAAGTATTCACCGTAGTCACCAATAATCAACATTATATTAATGAATGAAACTGTTTTTCGATAACAAAATTATCCCTCCCCCCAAGGGGGGGATACGACACTGCTGTCGGGTGTGCGCGGGTATATATAGTATAGAGGAATTAGGTAAATAAACTCATTTGAATATTGAAAGAACCTTCAATTTATTTTGAATTTACAAAATATAAATATCAAACATTACCTAATACCTTCATGTAATATTATTCACTTAATATTATGGAAATATAAATTTAATCGATATACCTATATAGCCTTTCTATACTTTCTGAAGAAGATAGGTATAGTCACCAGTTTCCAAAAACAGGAACATCCCTGGAAAAAACCATAATTGTTCATTGTGCATGGTGATATACCTTCCCATATGTACAGGCTGTCCATTTTTCGAGTGCCACTATGGGGGATCTCGCTTATCTTAGGAGAAACGAAATTGGTTAAATCGGTGCAAAGTTGCTGAACAATAAACTGAAAAGAATTTTGGAATATCTTCACAGTTTTGAGAATAGGTTTCCCAAAAAACAAAAAAAAATGATTACAATTATCCTCTTTTTTATTTTTTTTACTACATTACCTTATCGTAATAATTAAGTATAGCCAATACAATAACATTTGTATTAATCTTTTCCATATTCGAATTCTCTATATAAAAAAGGATATTTGAATGATGTTTTTTCATGGGTAAGAAATGTCCAGTACGATTAATTAATCGTAAAAAATTAAAAGCAAAAAACACAGATTTCTCTGCGATATTTTCAAAATTGTTTTAAATATTATATATCAGCACGAAGATGCGCAACTTTCTCCCATTCTCTCAAATTCGTCAGATTCCCATACATGCATCATCAGTGTTCCTCGAAAAATGGACAGCCTGGTATATATATACGCAAATGCTAAACTGAAACGGACATGCACCCGGAATCCTGCAAATACTCAAATAATCTTGAAAATTACACTAATGCACTATATGCCACTATATGCATCGTGTTATTATATAGTGTAGGCCAGTGGTTCCCAAAGTGTGCGCCGCGGCGCCGCGAGAGGGGTAATCAGGGGCGCCGCCAGGCGCTCCTGATGAGCCATCAGAGTTTGAGTTACTTTTGTCAACGCCGACGACTGTGAAAAGAATTGTAAGCGGTTGAATTGTTGAGATAAATAGAAGAAGTAATAGAGAGTTTTAGTAGGGATACAAACAAGGTGTTGTGATTTGTGATTTACAAACCAATTTTCGTATTAATCGTATATACGCTGTCTTTTCGTAAAAAGTTTGTAACAAAATGAAAAGATTTTTGTTTTATAAAGAAATCGATAAATCAAGCATCGACAAGTGACGAAGGAGTAAAAGGAAGGAAAAATCGCAAATACGATGATAGCTATTCAAACTTTGGTTTTATTTCAGTAGAAGCATATATTAAATACTCCGTAGAAGTGAATCATGAAGAGAGACCGACGTGTGTGCTCTATTTGAAAACTCTAGATGTCAAAAATATTCCATTCATCCTGCGATGGTTGGAAGTCACGCGAATTTTTCATAAGAAAATCGTAGATTTTCAGCTGTAGCTGTAATAAAGAGCGAATATCGTTCAAAGATCAACGTGGAGCAAGAAATAAGAGTAGCAGTGTCAAGCCTTATTCCTCGCTTTGAAAAAATGTGTGGAGATCACCATCTCACCCATCACATTGTTTTTTTCCTCAATGATAATGTATTCCTGTGTGTCAGTTCAATAATGAACCTATATGAAAGTTAGATTGGGGTTTTTTTCATTTATGTGTTTTGTAACTAGTGTTAATATATGTACAATCGCGTTCTATAGAAAGTTAAACAGTACAACGTTTGTGCTTTCCTACGTAGTAGGGGTAGTATAGGCAAAGTTGTAAAGCACATACTTTATACAAAGTACTAATCCTGGAAGTGCGCCGCACACTGAAAAAGTTTGGGAACCACTGGTGTAGGCTTTTCATCAAGGGTCAGCCTCTCGTCTATATTCAAATTCCAATGAATTAATTATTGAACTACGAAATACGGCTTTTTTGAAATAGGTACCTATACGTTACAACGACAAAATATAATGCGTATTTTTTTTCAAAAGCGCGATCGGTTCTATAGCATTTTCCAGTGAATTATTTCTTGAATCGCTTTTACGCGAAAACACCAACCATCATAATGCATTCTTCCTTCATTTACCTGTCTGATCCGTTATTGTGTAGAAAATTGTCGCTTTTTGGTGGACTCTGTTGTGGAGATCTCGCCATCATATTGTGCAGAGCACTAACACGTGCGTTCGGCATCAGACGATGATTGATTTCTGATGATGGCTTGATGATGTTATCATGATGGTCGGTCTGGGACTGGAGCTGCTGGTGAACTGATGTGTCAAAAAGGGTCGGAACTTTATTCGCCTCGTTCACTCGAAATCTGTTCTGAACCACATTCGGGTCGCCATAATTCACCTGGGGCCTCCTATACAAGTGATGAGAATATCTTCCGTAATTAATATGTATAATAATAACACATTGTGGATAACACCAGAAGCAGCCAATAACAATAATAACACCCTGCGGGTGACAAAGTAGCCTCGTTTCACCATATATCTATTAACTACAATATTGACCACATACGCCATATGAGAGAAGTGAAGCCGATTTTTATATATCTATCCTTTTCTAATTGACAACGTTGATTGAAGGCGCATGCGCAAAATTTAAATCGAAATGTCCAAAATTCAAAAAAACTCATATTCATAGGAAAAATTTACTTTATATTGAAACATATCCGATGATATTAAAGAATAAGTACACATGAAGTACCTATACTTTACTTAGCAATTCAGCGAAACACTCCTTCAGATTTGAAAGAATATGAAGCAATCAAGATCAAAACAGTGGTAGGCATAAGAGATTAGTCATCAATCTCTGGTAGGCATCATATAAATTATCCTGATTTTTGCAATATTTTATTAGACTGTTGTGCATGTTCGATATTTATCGATATGTCAGAGCATATTTTAAGGAAGTTTGACCGATCTCGATCAGTATAGCGGAGATACAAGGGGGTTATAGTTTAATAATTTTTTTCTATTAATCAGAATATCTCGTCGACTTTTCAAGATATCAATTTGAAATGTGATATGGGTAATACTTCCTGGCAGACCATCATGTTGAACAGTTTGAGGATGCTCAAAATCTACAGGGCGATACATTTTTAGGGTTGGAGGCTTCTTTATACCCCACAAACTTTTTCGTAGTACCTACGCCTCTGAAGTCTTTCAGTCATCAAATTGGGTGGATCGTACAATTTAGAGAATTTTTTGCTCAACAATTTTCTAAAACAATTTAATTTTGCCTATTTTTCGCCTAAATTTTTTTCTTTGAGGAAATTTTAATTTTTTTTCGAAACGTTAGGATGTATGCTTGAACCATCCAACCAACTTTAAAAACTGAAAAAAAGCAATTTTAGTATACATTGAATTCAATTTCTATCGAATTTTATCCAAGAATAAATTTTTAGGGAAGGTAAAATTAAGATGTTTTGGAACGGATATGCTTATTTATCTCGACAACGGTTCGTTTCTCGAAGAAAATTGTTAAGAAAAAAAGTCTATAAATCGAACGATCTGCCGAATTTGGTGACTGAAAGACTTTAGAGGCAAAATTTCTATGATATATTTTCTTTCCGTTCTTTAGATACCTACTTATAACTTCTAACACGCCATCGAGTTTGGCGGCGCATTCCCTGTAGACAATAATAATAATAATAATAAGAGAACTGAAAGAAAATGTCTTACTTTATGGTGAATCTGCCTAAGCGATCTAATTCCATCATTTTCTGTGTGAAATTTTTACTAATTCTCCTTATTTGAATAAACAGATAAATCACAAAACCGATGAGAATAATTATTACCCCTATAGAAATCCCTCCTGCGATATTATATACAAGGCTCATGTCTTCCTAAAAAAAATTAAAAACATATAAATGCTATAATAGAGATACGATGTAGGTAGGTACCTATATATATACCTAGGTATATATAAAATTACTTAGTCCAAAGGAGTTCCATCCAGGATGTTGAAGTTTAAGTAAGAAAATGATGGAAATCTGACTTATCTTATTTCCTGACTTCTTTACTATACACGACAAGAAAACCTATATAATTTATGTGGAACATCTTGATTAATGCTGCAGACTATATATGGAGGGCGGTCGAAGGGATCTACCCTTTATATGATATGGATATACCTATCCTATATATAGGTACCTATACTTGATCGATGAAACAATTCATTTCATAGATGATGAGAGTAGAATAAAATTGACAATGGTAGGTCTAATTGTATATTATTTGAATTAGGTGGCTTACCAGGTGTTTAATTCTTTGGTCTGCAGATACCATTTTCGCTGGTTACATTAAAAAAAATGCTGAATGATTGTTTGATTAACCTATGTATCTTACCTACAAAACAAAAAGCTATATACCTACTTAGACTATAACAACCACATTCTATCACATTTATAATCTTATCTTAGATTTATCAGTCAAATACCTGCGCTAAAACTTCTAACAAAAAAATAGATACGCTATCAGTTAGTATCCATGAATCATTTTCTCAGAACCTAACTGAGTATATCAATCCATTCAAACAATATATTTGGCATTTGATACTGACTTTCTGTTCACAGCAACAGATCAAAATCTTAATGTATTGGATTTTTCTGTTTATGATGGTAGAGAAGGGGGTATAATTATAATCGTTGTTTTGAGATGCTTCTCATCGAAATATATAGAGTGTTTCTTATTTCATTCCAACAAGCTATATACAAATTCAATAAATAAAAATTTGGCATAGCGCCATCAGCGCATCATGAGTTGTGGATTCGAAACAGAAAGAGCTTTATAAAATTATAAATATTCAATGAATTAGGATGTATGTATCAAAAACACTTCTTTGCAATCTCGACCACGTCTAATCAAAAAAATTTAAAGGAAATTCCATCTGAAGCGGTCACCCTGTACGTCCCCAAATGTCCCAGTCATGTCCCAGTCTTCTCATATAATTGGGAGTGTCTAGGGGTCCGGGCGCCCGGATTTCAGATACAAATACCCTATTTGACCGGGCGTCCAGTCGGAACAAAAAACCAGCTTGCAATGTTTTCTCTATTAGCATCAGATGGTAGAGAGGTTAGCGCCAGACCTTTTTTTGTTTTCAACCAAACGCCCGGATTACAACTTCAAATATCCATTCGACCGGGCGCCCGGATTCCAAACACAAATATTTATTTAACCGGGCGCCCGGATTTCAGATACAAATATTTATTTGACCGGGCGCGGGCGCCCAGTATATAATCTTTCAAATGTCTGATTTTGTTTTTGTTCTTTCCTTTCTCAATAAAATTCTCCTTTCTCAAGAATTTACTGAAAATAGTGACTAAGGCCCTCACTGATAGGTTAGTTTGTTTGGTTCAGGCAGTCTCATTGAATAAATATAGCGCGAAAGCGCGTTTAAATTTCCCGTACAGCAGATATTTTCTATCTATTTTTATTCAAAAAATTTTCCTTCTTCAAAAATTTAGTGAAAATAGTTATCAAGGGACTTTTACTGATAGGTAAGTACGTTCAGGTCAGTTATAGCACAATAGCGCGTTCAAATTTCCTTTTGTTTTGATCGAATTTTCCTTCCTCAAAAAAGTTATACCAAGTTTTCATGTATTTTCCAGCAAAACCAGGCGCCCGGTCAAATAAATATTTGCGTCTGGAATACAGGCGCCCGGTCCAATAAATATTTGTGTCTGGAATCCGGGCGCCCGGACCCCTAGACACTCCCCAAATAATTTGACTGACCTCTTGCGGATCAGTGTTGCGGATGGGGTCTTCTTCTTCTTGATATTTATGGTCTCTGTTCTTATGTGTTAATGGCAATGTTTTTTCAAGGTTAGGATTAGGAATTACTCTCGGAATTAGGTTAGGATTGGGGATTGGTGCAGTGATGTCAGACGTACCAACTTCTTGGTACACATACCAGTTTTTAGCACCACGTACCATGTACCAAGACAACTCGGTCTTGGTATGCAGAAATACCAAGATTTGACGTTCACCGACAAAAATACACCGACATAGTAGAATAACTGACAAATTTCAGAGATGCATATGAAAGAAACATTCTAATCAGTTCTCTCAATAATATAAAACTTTATTATCATAGCAAGCAGTCTCGATAAAGAGCAGTTATCATCATTTTCCATCTTTCTATCATTTATAATTATGATACTTGCTTTGAAGGTACCAAATCCCCCATTGGAGTTTTTTTAATGCAATAAATTGCAATAAACCTCAAATTATTGTACGTGCTTGTGGATGATTGATAGATGATGAAATCAAATATAACGGACAGAGAATCGCAGTCAGTTATCGCCAAATAATTTTACTGATTATACTTATAGTGAAAGAAATTATTGATCTTAATGAATAGTTTCGAGTCTAAAAATGTTTTTTTCGGAATCAAAATTTTTTTATTTCGGACTTATATCGAAAAGAGTATTTTTTTACTGGGATGCGATTTCCGACAGTTTGTCTATGAGCCTTTATGATCTAAGGTAGTATCAGTGTTGCCAGCTCCAGAGCGAATCACAGGCGTACCAGTTTTCCGTCTCCAATACCAACTTTTAGCCACCAGGGTACAAGGATTCCTAAGTGGCAGTCTGACATCACTGGATTGGTGTTGTTTTGTTGGGACTCTGGGTCTGGGCCAGTCTGGGGTCTAGGTGTTTTAATCTTGTTCTTGTTTAAATTTACCACAAATTGATTAATGAAAAATACAAGACAATTTTGTCAATCCACTAACCACCTAAAAGGTTATATTAATGTGGATTGGAAATATTGGAATGTGGCTCTTTCAGAAGCTTTTCACCCTACCTACTTATTTAACAATTTTACTTGTCCTAGTAGCAATAGTTGGAGATCAAGTCATTATTCGTTCGAAAACTCAAATAGTACAAGCCATATTCGATAACTCAACTCATTTCATAATAGGAGGATTGTCTTGGATCATTGTTTCTTTGATGGAGCATCCTAAGTGTAGTTCTTCTCAAACTATATTGGAATCCGTCTGCTGTGCTATGATTGCATCTTTGATTGACTTGGATCACTTTGTGGCTGCCAAGTCTTTCAGCCTCAAGGTACAATGGAATACATAGTTATTTTTGATGGTTGTATCCCATGAGTTTCAGGATGCCACCAGTTTGAGCGGTAGGGCTCCATTGCACTGTTCCACATTTCCATTGCTGATTTGTTCTCTGCTCTTGCTGATGAATGGTGTATTTGCAATGCACATACTCAAATACAGTTCTCTCATGGTTTTGACTGCTTTTGCAAGCCATCACACTCGAGATGCTACAAGAAGAGGATATTGGTTCTATCCTTATGGGTCTACCTCTCCAGTACCTTATATTCTTTATATAAATTTGACTTGCTGTATACCATACATCATAGCAACTTTGAGTAATTTAATGGATTCCCGACCAAGCAATAATTTGAGCATAGTATAGTATGAACAGAAATAATGAAAAATAAAACAAACTATGATTTATTGAAAAAATGATCATTCACTATAGTCACAACTACATCTGTAGTTATATCCATTGATGGTTTTTGCATACATTGTACTTATTGTTGAAATATATGAATACATTTGATTAAATGAATTCATGTTATAATTATTCTAATGAGAACTATTCAGAACTATCAGAATCACTTGATGAGCTAGAGCTACTGCTAGTACTATTTGATTCACTATCATCACTACTAGATGAAGAATCTGAGTCAGAACTGCTTTCAGAGTCACTTTGGGTTTTTTTCTTGTGCTTTGTTTCCTTTGTAGTTATTTTCTCCAGAAGCGATTTCTTGGCTCCTTCTTCAGTTGCTTTCAATCTCTTGTTCAACTGTTGGGTTCTGGAGGATCTGTGTACATATTTCCTTTTGCCTTGACATTCATATGACCAGTGCCCATATTCCAAACATTTCTGGCATCGCACTCCCTGAGGAGGATATGTATTGGTCTTTCTATGAACAAAAAATAATAAAAATTATTAAAATCGTGAAATCAGGTACTAACTTTTTTCCGAAATAAGCTTTAGATTGTCCTAAAGTCATGTCCAAGCTGGTGAAATGATCAAATTGAAACCTATGTTCACTGTTCTTTAATTTCCTTGCGACATATTCATCGTCAGTTGGTAAATTTTTACCTTTGGTTGTAAAAATTTCTTCTGCTATATTTTTCGATTTTACTACATTATCGCTTCCTCTTACTTTTTGTCCATTGTCGTTATTATCATTAGTCATCAGAGTTCAGTGTCCACGATAAGCTCGCGTCACTCGCGCCAGTTTGTAGCTACGAGTGCTACGACCGTTGTTTGCCGTTTGGCCGATTTTTGTCCTTGAGCTGAAGCTGGATTTTTCAAATAGTCGTCATTGGTTAAGTAGGAACTATGATCATGTGGTACAAAATTAAAACGACCAATCCGAATGTGTAAGCACAACACAAAGTAATAATAAGTGTAATAAGCATATAAAGTCATAAAGATCTATGGTGACAATTATGTCACTTTCTGTGTCAGGAGTGTCAGGACTCACGTCTACGTCAGTCGTCACTCACGTAATTGAAAAATGGAAAAATGAAAATTGAAATGACATGACTCATTTTGTTGACAATTTTTAATGTTGATTGTGGTGTCAATTTCCAATTTTATTGTGATTAAAGATGGTTTTGTTATGGACAATGTATTTGCTGATGACTGGTCAATAGATATAGCTTTTGGACTACCTTGAGATTTCCACATCCAAAATGACAAGAATTGCAGAATCATCTACCGATCCAGGAGATACGACCTATGTGAAGAAATTTGCAAAACAGATGTTGAAGAATTCAATATTCCTCGGAGTTTTTCAAGAAAAACGTTTCGTTGAACCTGTAAACTCTTACAGAGATGTTGTTAACATTTGCCAGGAAGAGGACAAATTCATTGAAAATGTAAAGGCAGTAAAGATGAGGGTAAAGGAACATTATTTGAAAATGCCCTGGATTGGCATAACATATCCAGATGATATTGGTGCTCCAGCTGGTTACAGCTTATGGGTAATTTTACCAAAAGAAGTGTTTGGAATGTATTGGTATCGAGTTAAAACTGTGGAATTTCTTGATAATGAAATCAGATTGAAATTAGATATAGTCCGTCCATATCAAAGAGAATGTACTCCTTCCAAAAGGGTATCTCCTAAAACTGGAAATGACTCCACAGAAATCGATTTTAAAACATATTATGAGCAAACATTTCAGGATTTGAAAAATCATTTATTGACCTTCAGACAAGATGTACTCACTTTCCATAACATTAAGAACACTGTGATATTCATCTCTCTACTTATTAGCACATGTATTGCTGGCTGTTTCAATATTATCCAATATCTATTGGATTACCTACTCAAACTTGTCAGAGAAATATCTTTCCTGATAAAAGTCTCTACACCAATTATAATAAATTTCATTAATTTATTAGGAAAGGCAATATTTGGGTTTTATCATATGATTGTGATGTTGGTCAAAGGCAGACCACCACCAATTCAACCTGTTTACAATTCATATATTACCTTGGATCCTCAGAGAATGTTGCCAGATTACAAAGAGAGATATAATAATTACTTCACTAGAGGTCTTCCATATTCTAGAAGATCTGGACCAACCATAACTCCATTGGATGATTGAACATATCTGTTGCCTAAACCAAATAGGCAGTGATTAGCATGTTTAGATGTACTGAAGATACTAGTACTCCCCATTCTAAAGATGTTATTTCAAGATAACATTCATGGAAGAATGATGCAAGGATTGCAATACCTCTTTGTATTATTAGTACCTATATAGGTGAAACACTTCTATTAAGGCTAACCATCTTGGATAACTTTATGTTATTTTCAGAAAAAAATACAGAATAACATTCAGGAGCAACATAAATACCAAGTCTGAAATGTGGATATTTTCCTGCATTTCCCCATTGCTTTTACATTATCTCTGAAAATAACTTGAGTTTTTCCACATGGTGTTTGAATTTCAGGGTTTTTGAGAGTTCACAGCATAAATTTCAAGGATGTTTAAGATTGAAATAGGATTAATATTAACTGCTCAAAAATATACCCTTTAAATATTTGTCAATATTGAAACTATTGCACATATAGGTAAAAGGAGTGTGGAAAATTGACTGTTTATTGCACCATGCATTTCATCATTATGGTTTTCATATAGTTATAAGGGTGATAATTTGTGGTGAATATTGTGAACTTGGGTACCTATTTTTCTATTTATTAAACCCACAGATCTTAAATTATATACAGAATGACTGAACAAACCTTCCTTTATTTTTTGATTTTTATTCTCCCCAGAATTGAACAAGATTTAACAATGAAAAAAGTAGGTTTTTGTGACCATTATATTGGATATCAAGTGAAAGCAAAACAGATTATTACATTCAAGCAGTAATTATAATTTTCAATTCATCAAAAATTGATTTGACATATGTATTCTACAGTTTCTGTATGTAATTTTAAAAAACAATGTTTATATGGTGTACCATACTGGGTGTAAGGGATTCTCAAAGTATATTTTCAAAAGAAAAAGCAGTGTTGAAATTATGAAGTTGTTTCAATGTTTTAGACTGAATGTAGATTTTTATCTTTTATTAAAAATAATGTTGTCAAGCTCCTGTTTTTCTATCACTCATAAACCAATTTGGAATCAGAAAAAATTGACAATATAAACATCAATATTACTTCTGCATAAAATGAAGCATAATGCAAAGTAGATTGAAAGGACTACTTACGGACCTTGAGTAATCAAGGCTACTGATAAATTAAGAAAAAGTAAATATTTTATTACACTAAAATAGATCAAATATCAAGAATACATACCTATCTATTCTATTTTGAATACCTTCAGCAAAATTAGGATAATCTTGAATGAAAGAATTTGAAATTTAAATTGTAAGAATACATCACAGGAAAAAATGATTTCAGGTTAAAACAGATGCAGATTTTAAAAAATTGTTTATAATTTTCTATAATAACCACCATGAAATAGGAAAATATATGGAAAAAATACAGTTTCATAATATAAGCTATATTTTTCAAAGATAATTTCATCAAAGTAACAACAAAGATATACAATCTATCTATATTTTAGCCAAACCAATAACTCCACATGCCAATCTCCCTCCTGCATTACCAGTTGTTTTGCTGAGTTCATGTCCACCTTGTCCCAAATCATCGGGATCAGCATGAACAACCACAGTTCGTCCGATAATGTTGTTCTCTCCTACTAAAGAAATAAGTTTATCTTTGATGTTAACCTTTGCTACTCCATTATCTGAAGCCTCAACATTTCCAAGGTCCCCAACATGGCGAACATCACTGTCTGGGCCTCCATGGTCCAGGTTACGTGGGTTGAAATGGGGACCGGCGGAAATGCACCCGTTTGTATTATCTCCGAACTCGTGAATATGAAAACCATGATGTCCTTTCTTAAGGCCGGTTATTTCTCCGGTTACTTCCACAGGACTTCCTTCATTCTAAGAATTAAAATGATAAAACAATATGTGAATTATTAGGCACTTCAATAATATTCGAGGAATATGATGGCAACTCACTGCTTGATTGAAAAAAACAGTTCCTTGGACTTCTCCTTTGAGAACGCAAACTGCTTTGGTAGGCATCGTTTCTACTTTCTGTTTGGAATTTGCTGGATGCGTAGTTATTTATGGAATAGGATTTCGTGAACTGTGAACTACTATTAAAATTCAATGCCTTTTGATTATTGAGCGATGACTTGCAAATTACTTAGGTAGTCTTCTCTACACGCAAGTCTCAACGTGGTCTCCGTGTCTCATTCGACATTCGAATCGAAATCGACTTCTCGATAAAAATCTAGTCCAGTCAAATCACGAATCCATCACCCAGTGTTGCCACTTGAAATTGTTCTATTGCTGCAAAATTTGTTTCAAAATCCTTGCAAAATATTTTTATATAGAAGTATTATGATTCTGATGTCGAAATGGAAAAATTTAAGTAATAAAACATCGAAAATGGTGAAAATACTAGCATAATCTACTGAATTATTATGAACTAAGTTTCTTCATCAAAGACAACTGAAATAATTTTATAATTTTTTTGATAAAAATAGAGCTGAGCAGTCAATCATTTCAGTTATATCTACTAGAATATCTGGAATTTATGGAACGCCGTTTTACTTTTTAATGCACAATGACTGCATGTATTGAAAAAAATAGTTGACATGTATTGAAAAAAATACTAATGGTAAAAATTATAATTGGAGAAACATTTCGGGTCGAATTTCGTTTTTACAATTGATTAGTTGAATCACAAAATGCATTATGAATTTTTGCGACCACTTCGTTATCGACCCCTAATTTATGCAATACATGAAGACTAATGTAATGAAATAAATCAAATAGGTCTGTTCGCTGTTTATGCATGAAATTTATATTGTACACTACATTTTCTTACACCCACTGGCCGTTGTAGATGAGTGTAGTGAAGTGGAGTGTAATTAGTTCAACATCTGTTCGGTGCTTTTATTCTGCTTTATGCTAATCCTAGGATTCTGATTTTGAGGTTATGCTTATAATTATTTTGTATTTATTTATGGCTTGTGAATCTCTTTTGAATGCATCAAAAATGCACAGTGATGATGAAATCATCATTACGAATTCGGACGATGAATTGTTGACAAGTTCATCTGACGAGGATCAATCAATAGCATTGATGTCAATTCTTTTGATGCATTCGTAAATGGGGACAAAAGATTCCCGGGTAACAAATATAACCATTACGTACTTTGTCGAAGAAGTTTTCAAAATATATCATTATATACATCTAACCTCATATTATCCAATATCCATTTGCACTACACTTATCAGTCTTATCACACCTCCTCCAAATCGATTGTAACAACTGGTTTTTTCGTGCTACAACATTTTTTAACAACGAACATAGTGTAAGTGTACACGGGAAATCACCGAACGGTATCAGTGTTACACAATCTACTATTCTGTACAATAGTGTAGTTAATGGAGACACAGCGAACAGACCTAATTTTAACAACACATTGATTGTAGCATTACATTTATCTTATTCTTCTTCTGGTTTGTTTTTATCTTATAATCTCAACACTGTCAGTGTCAGTACTGTCAACTGACAGTTGTCAATCAATTTTCGAATTTGAAAATAATTATTGATAATTATTTATAAATTGTATAATCAAAGTCAAATATTGTATAATACAACAAGAATACGACCATTTAAACCATTTCATATTCCTCAGCCATATTCCATACACATTCCATATCCACACAACAAAAATACAGATACGAGTAGAGTACAACATGAATTGTGAAGGATATGAAGCTAAAGACTTCATAGGGGAAGTGAGTATTCAATTGCAATACACAATAAATATCTCAGATAAGATAACAGGAAGACGTCCTGTGAACGTACGGACTTGAATGGGACGTAAAATATACGTCCTGGGAACGTCTTGTCATGTGCTATCTGGGATGAGATATATTATTATACTTGTAAATTTGAAAAAATTGAAAATTTCATGAAAAGGAAGACCTAGTGTTCTGATAACAAGAGATCAGTTAACTTTTTTTAGCGTACAGACTTCTTTGGCACCAAATCCTAAATTTCTACTTCAGGATTGTGTAAAAAATTGAAAATCATGTTGAAAATAGAAAAACCTAGTGCTCCAAACATTTACGTTTGTAGTAAGCACTTCCTAGAAGTGGATTTCTCAAGCAAATGCCAAATTGAAGGTTATGTCTCCTGTCAGGTTAAATCAAATATCTGGTTTATCTGTAGTTGTGTTTCATTGTTTGTAATGAAGACCTTAATTTCACTTCAGGACCATCAAGAAGAATTGAACCAAGAGATGGGCTCAAAAAGAATGCAATTCCTTCAATAAACATCTGGAAGTCATCACATGGAAACTTCAAGAGTGAGCGCAATATAGGCTGAATGAAATCAAATCTTTATTCAGTATGAATAAGCCATGAATTCTTCATCCAATTCATCAATTGAAATAAATGAATTTGAATGACTGTAGTAGACCACAAGGTTTCAAACTTCCCAAGTTATTCTTGGTACATACTCATCTATATAGAATAATTATTGATATTATGAACTATCATTATTCATTATGTTGTAAAGATATATGAAAATGATAAATTGTGTTGCCTATTTAAGATATCTCAATTTCAGCAGGTGCACCTTCTTATCCCAGAAAGTTAATTGATTAAAAATCTTGGATTTTATTTCTCTAATCATCTATTTTTTGGGTTAGAATAAAATTTTTACAGCTTTACAGATAAATTCACACTTCCACTCATAACTTTTCCATGGAATTATTTTAATTTCATATTAGAGCTGAAGTTTGTGAACAGGAGTTGATATGTGTTTGACATGTCCTACAAAGTATGATGTGACCAGCTTTGAATAATGCTTCTCGAGCTTTTAAGGGTTTCTTCTTATCTCCAATATATTCTGGATACTCTTCTCAAATCTTGGACATTCTGGAAATATAAAGAGAAATCGTTGAAATACGAATACCTCAGTGGCCCCATTGATTTTGCAGAGGTGGTTTGAAAAGCTTATAAAAACATAATAAATCAATAAAACTCATAAAATACCTGTTTCGCATTCTAATCTCATATCTTCTTTTCTTGAAGTTCTTGGTTATCTGACTCCTCTCGGTGTCAATTCCACCAGTTCAGGTGTGGGTGCACTCAATATTTTTATTTTATTCCTTAAGGATCTGGGTGGTATTTAGGATTGATGTTAAACCATTGATTTTAAACATAAAATCCTTTCTATAGGTTGTTATAACATTGAGGGATATCTATGACATCACAAAACTACAACATAGATTAAATTAAATACAACAAAAATTACAAACATCCATGCATATAATCTTCACATTTCAAATTTCTAATCTCATATAAATGATAAACAAACAATAGCACCATTTCAAATATTTTGGATTGATTGTCAAATTTTTGACATTTCTCCCGCGTCATCTGTTTATCTTTTTCTTCTTCTCGAGCAATTGGAGACTATAATATCTTTTTAATTTTTACAATACACGAAGTGTTGATGTATTGAAATAATGATTTTATACATCATTTGAAATTTCGAGCAACAGTTATTTCAATGCATTGATGATGTGTAACGTGATAATATCAATTTTAGCAATGCATCAAAAGTCATGTATTGCAAAAATAGATTTTTACAACACATTGCTAGTAATGCATTGTTAAAATTGAAATTTTTGCAATGCATTAATCGTCGTTCATTGTAAAAATACTCAAAATATACTTCTAGTTGAAATTCACAATTTTTGCAATGCATTGCTCGTAATGTATTGAAAAAATGGCAATTTTTACAATACATTACGAGTCATGTGTTGCAAAAATAGGCATTTTTGCAATACATTGAGACTATGCATTGCAAAAATTGCTATTTTTGCTAGTAATGTATCGTATAAATAGATTTTTTTCAATACATGCAGTCATTGTGCATTAAAAAGTAAAACGGCGTTCCATAGGAATTTATATATTTTAAACTTTTGCTCCAATCGAATTCATAGTTCTTAAATAATACCATAATAATGAGCTGGCCAATTTCGACATAGGAACAGGCCAAAACCAACGAGAAGAAGAAGAAGTGTTTTGCAGAAGAGACAGTACAACAAAGATATTGTCCTTATGGGACAAGACTGACAAGAGGCCAATAAAGAAGAAGAAGAAGAAGAAAGATACTCTTTGGTACAAACTTTTTTTAGAACCTCTAGAAAGAACTAAGAAGTAAAAATTTGCATGCAGGTTAGCTTGATTTATTGAATGTACTGAATTATCAATTAATTATGATATAAATTATAGGTAAGAGGAGGCAGTAAAATAAGAAATCTTCTAACTCATGCCCTCAAAGAATTTCCGGAAGTGAAACATGTGATTTGGACAGGCCATGGACCCTCTGTAGAAAAATGTATCACTTGTGCTGAAATAATGAAACGTGAATGTAAAAACTCATGATATCAAATCACGAGGCTATGTTATAAACGGTATGAAGAATGGTACTCTATAAATGATGCAACATTACATCTCATTATTTCAGAGTTGAAGAATTTTGGGATCCCATGCTACCTGAATTAGATCAGTTGGTTGTTAAGCATAAGCTACCAATGATTCATATATATCTCACTGAAGAACCTTTGAATCCTGAAGAAATAGGGTAGGATTTTGAAACATAAGCACCACAAATGGGAGAGGATTCTTTTCTTACCAAATACAATAAAGTTATTTATGATATGAGCTGAGTTTGTTTTTACCATTTGTCAATGAATTTCAGTTATCAAGCACCTGGAGTATTTGATTCCTATAAATCCAAGAAAGGTCAAGGTGCTAATTCTACTAAGAAAACATAAAATAAAAATAGAAGATTTGATAGAATGCCAACTAAACCATCTTCATCTAGAAGGGAAAGGAGTAAGAGGTGAGATAATTCCAACGTTAGTGAAACAAGCAGTAGTAAAACAAGCAGTAGTAAAAATGGTAAACAGGTAGTTATGCATTCCATTATTCAATTTTTCATTTAGGAATCTAGATTTAATTTTCATAATTTTGAATTGAAATCAGTACAAAACTCTAACTTATGATGTACATCATACAATGTCTATTGATCCATAGGAGTAGTACAGATGTCTTTGACAAAAATATTTAGGTTCAAACCATAAAATGGGTTTTGTTTCAAAATTTTGTTACCCTGTAGTTCAGAAGTTAAGACCTTTACAAAATATGTGAATTATGGGGCCATAAAAATTTAAAATCATTGAATATCATGTTTACCCCAGACATCTAGCCTTGTAAAAATCTTCTCTTCTTCCCTGTTGCCAGATGTAGTGGTACTAAAATAATAGCCCACATTTTTTTTACACAAATTTTGATTTTTGACGTCAAAAACTTATTATAAAATGCAGTATATTTTTCTCCACAATATACCTAACTGGGCAGTAATAAGGTCAGTTCACAAATTTTTCACTGGAAAGTTTTCTATATACATCACAACTTATCTCTGTCACCTCTAACCAAAAAATTATTTCTTATCAAATTTGTCAAGTTGATTTTTTTTTTCAGGGAATTGATCTTCAATTGATGGTCGCTTGAAACGATTGAGCGTTTGGACGAATCTGACTCTGAAATTGGGGCCCTCACTGAAAATTTACTAGCTTGTGATCAAGCTCCGAGTGAGGATATGATTGCCATTGTGTAAATATTTTTTGTTAAATTTCATCGAGAAGAAAATAAATGTAAATGTTTTGTTGATTTGATTATATATATCTTGATTTTTTCTGAAATCTGAACAATCTATATCTGTCGAACAAGTATTTCCAAATTACGTAATATCTAGTGTGGACCAGAAGCATTTTCTCGTATGAGAAACAAAGCTCAACTTTTTTCCAAATTTCGATATTGATTGATGCAAAAGCAGTTGTTGAATGGGCATATCTTGAGATAGTATTTTAATTATTAAAATTGACTTACTTGGAGATTGGTTAGAATAAAAAAAACTTAATGAATCATTAGACAATAGGAGACGTTCAATGCATTTTTCATCAATTTGATAGATACATTGAGAATATTGAATTGATGAAATCAAAATTCTTGCGAATGCCGGTTGTAGATTATAGCAATTCATCCAGAAGTAAAAATTTAATATTGGTAAATTACAATTTTTGATGCAATAGGACGAATTTGATTTTTGTTCATCTCGTCAAAACATAAAAAAGTTATATTTTTTTCTTTACCAATCTGAGTCGAGAATCTGGGGCACGAGCAGATGACCAAAAATAACTTATAAATCAGTAATAAATTGAAAAATACTATCTCGGATAGAAAGAAACACCGATGAGCTCAGAAATGTTAACGAAGCTTATCAAAAACACCCTGTTTACAAATATGGTAACAATTCAATTTTTCCATGGACACACTTTGTCGTATATGTCTGGAATCTGGATGGACATAAAACGAAAGCCTTGTATAATAAAGGGTTAGGTAGAATAATGCTCTCAGTGTACAGAAAATGATATTGATTAGATGAAATGAACAGTAATAAAAATACCCAGTTCATGAACACGATAGGTATTCCAAATTTTCGAGGAGTTTGTTTTTGCAAACGAGATTTCATCACGATTCTTTAAAAGCATTACACCCTCTGACAACGAGCTCGCCAAAACTGTTCGAATATGTCCTTAGATTTCCCATTAACTTCAAACTAGTACCAGGATCGCAGAAATGCGAAAGGGTCGACTCTTCACGATGTACTGTGGAGTAGACAACCAACAATGCAATAGTGCAGACGTGATTGTATAGATGGCGCTAGCTATCTGTGAATTGTTTGTTGCATACACTTCATCACAGTCTGATCAGTTGACCCTTTCACATTTCTGCGATCCTGATACCCAATTTGAAATGTATGCTCTGTCGCCGCTATAGAAACCACAACCGGCTTGTTGATCGTTGTTTTTCATACAAAACAATCGAAAAATGTGATTTATTGATGGAAGCTTGTTTATCTAATAAAAATTAAACGTAAATCAAACATATTTGATACAATAAAAACAAGAGTCTGAACTTTGGAGTTTTTAAAATTATTACATATTTCGGAATGGGCTGAAACTTTTCTTCTGGATCTTCTGGAAGGTACCGAATCAACTATGTGCTTTGTCACTGTTTAGGGTGGTTTAGGCACTGACTCCTGAAGTACTCAAAAGTACCTTACCTCTTACCTTACCTCTTCTTCAATCTGTGAATCTGCAATGAAGTATTATAGATAGAATGCCTCAAAGTTGAAAGGCCACCAATATAATTTTTTCATGATCTAGTTCCAAGGTCAAAGTTGATTTATATATTTAATATTTAATAAATAAAGAGTCTCTGAACTATTTTTCAGTGCAAATGACTGGAGACTGGAATGTCTTATGTACTGAACAGTGACCAAACTTCTCAATCAACGATAAGAAACTGATTATCACTCGTTCTTTAAATAAGTTAATGAATAGAAGAGCATGCCGGTTCAAGAAAACGATAGCAAAGTCTACAGATTAGATTCTGTAAACTTTGGTGATAGGTACTTCGAATTTTCGAATAGCTTTTTTCATTAGTCGAGGACGTGCTCCTTCGAACTCTCATAATTTCTTATGAACCTCGATCTAGTACCAGGATCGCAGAAATGCGAAAGGGTCGACTCTTCACGATGTACTGTGGAGTAGACAACTAACAATGCAATAGTGCAGACGTGATTGTACAGATGGCGCTAGCTATCTGTGAATTGTTTGTTGCATACACTTCATCACAGTCTGATCAGTTGACCCTTTCACATTTCTGCGGTCCTGATGATACCCAATTTGAAATGTATGCGCTGTATAAACAAAAAAAACATGCTTACTTAGATTTTTTAAACATGACATGAGGGATTTAAAAATAACAGTGGCGTAATCACTCATCCCTTTCGTAGGTACATACCTACCAAAATAGTGTATTTTTCTTATAACTTCAGAACCCTATGGTTCAAAAGTTAAGACCTTTAGGACATGGAGGGATTAAAAATGCATTAGAATCTTTTTGGATCAATAGATTTCTCTTCTTATCATAGAAAGGGCAGGTTAAATATATATACAAAGTATCCCGAAAATAGTGCGTAATATTATTTCTTGTTTGAGTTCAGTGAATATTTCAGGACTAATTGGAAACATAGGTCATAAAATTTGAATAATAATGCACTCTTTTCAGGACGCCCGGATGTTGACTGAAAAGTTTTTATTTTTCATGAATAATTATTTATTTTTGAAAATACATTTCAACATTGCATTCATTCAAGCGTACAAAAATATATTTAAACACATTCACACAATAAGTTTTAATCGTGTACAACATACAATAATTATTTCGCCTCGAAATCTGGAATCGATGAATAAGATATTCCAAAAAGTTTCAAAATACTTCAACATTTATTTATTATTCGAGATGTTGCAGTAGATAATACGAATTTGACACGTTGCCAAACTATGATAACATACAAACATTGTATGTGCAATTTTCATTGCATAAACTGATTTTACACAAGGTGATCCTCAACGATAGCTCATTAGACGAATTCAGAAAAGTACATGAAATGAAAAATTCAAATTTTGAAAAAAACAAACTGTTTTTCGAGTACTGAAAATTATAATATTTTAAAAATTTTCTCAGAAAATGACTCCTCTGATACTTATTCCTTCAGGATCACCTCATTTTTCATACACGGGAATATGATCGAATGAGATTTCCGAATTCGCGGTGAATTGGATGAATATCTTTGAAAAACATTTTTCGAAATTAGACTTCAACACGTTGTCTGTTGGCTTGCAAAAATATAAACTAGCAGCCTCACACATCAGACTTATGGTACAGGTGGAACTTATCATCAGCGATCAGATCGATCTACTTGCATCTTACATAAAAACCGAAACGCTCGTTTCTAGCCAAAAAAATCAAATCGGTTATTTTGCACTATCATGCGATCAAAATTTCAAGAAACGTTTTTGTCGGCTGGTACTTACAAATTTCGACCTCAAAAACACGAATTTCAAAGTTATATCGTGTAGCAAACCATTTATTTTCGAATTGATCCATGCCAAAGTTCGAAATTTCACCTTCTTTCATTTGCAAGGTTTCTTCCAAGATTATTATAAATTTCTTCATGATTTCATCTGAGAAAAACATCAATAATATCTCATTTTTCAATAATTCATCTCCCATTTATAATAATCTAAAATAAATAAATGACGGATAGCAAATCCTTTGGACAAAAACTAGCGTTTTTGATGTACACTCGGTGTATATCCAACTTTCTCTTGGACATGTTTTGAAGAGAGTAACATACAGAGGGCGCACCAGTTCTATCAATGAAATTAGCTATGAGGTTTTCAAAATTGCAGTTGTTTATGAATTGTAGATGTTGAAATAAAAGGAAAGTCGTGGAAAAATGCCATATTTATGATGTTTTTGAATGAAAAGCATATTGAAATTGATAAATACAATACTTTAGCACAGATTATCTCAGAAACTAGTGATTCATGGTTTCATTATCGAATTCGGGTAAAATTTATAAGTACAAACAAATTATTTTCATTAGAATACAGATCGCATTTTAAGTGAAAAATTATCATCGAATCTAACGCAGATGCCCTCAACATTTCTGGAAACGAATAATAACTACAATAACATTAATAATATTAGGACAATAATAGGTATGTAAGAATAAAACATAATGAGGTAGATATTCAAACTGAAGAAACAGTTTTAAGTATTTGAACTAACTATTCGCATATAAACGTAAGAGTTGAATGTCTTTAAAAACCATTGATGAGGTACAGAAACAAACTGATTCGAATGAGCGCATCAAAAAAAAAGTGAACATCCATCTAGCCAAGTTGTGAAAAATTATAATGTATATGATAATATTATAGCACAACAAAATATCAACAGTAATATTTGTAAGAACAATGACTGAGAAACTATTGCATATAAATTTTCAATATTTGTACATTTCAATATCGTGGAATGTTGGTGGACTTGTAGTTGTTGGTAAAATATAATGAAAAAAGTAGGTAACTGTTTGCATAGAATGTGTTCAGTTTCCTACTACTTGAAGCGAGCATCGAGAATTGAATCAGATGCATTTTCCTGTAGCTAGAGTGCAAAGCACTAAAAAATATTTACTCATCAGCCAGTTTACTGGAGCACATATTTGAAAACTGAACTCATTCCACACGACTTTCAATATTGACGGGAATTTGACGTACGCGATCATTGAAAGTTATCGATGATCAAAGTTTTTCAACGTTTTTGACAAAAATAAAAAATGTTCACGTCCTAACCAATTCACAATTTGAACACAGATTTTATTGTATTACGTTTATGAAGTTGTTTCACAATATGTAAGTAGATATACATAAAGATTCATCAGAAGGTATGTCAAACTCCAACATGTAGTTAAGAACCCAACATGTATGATTGGTTGTCACCTTTCCAGATTTGAATACCTTGAACTTACTTTCAATGACCGACCTACGTGAAAAACCCCGTGAATGAGGAATGTATATAATTATTTCGAGGTAAAATAATACTTTGAATCGTCAATATCAAGTAGTGATCATCGAATAAAGCTTAAAAAACACACGAAACTAATATCAAGGTTGATTCACTGAGATTTAACATCAATTTTGTCAGATCATTAATATTACTTGAGCATTTTAGTCGAAATATTACAAATTATTTATGAACAGAAATGTCGGTAACTATGCTAGCTACTAAAACAAAGAAACACAGAAATAATCGTTGATTTTGTACAATCTAAAAGGCACATACCACACCAACCTGACAAAAGCAACGCTTCTGAATTCATTCGAAAATTTTGTACACGTTGTATTTTCCTCGAACGATAGATTTATTCTTTGGATATTTCAATAAATAAATATCTGTGGTAACATGTAATAGAGATTAAACAACACTGTCTCCATTTTATATGTAACATTCAACATTATAATAACAAGTACTTTATATACACGTTCATTATATTTGAAAGGAATCGCGCTTTTTCAAACGCATCTCCAAGCTTCCACACGCATACATAAACAAGCACACATCATAAACAGAGCAATATCAATCGGGGGGACAAGTCTGGGATCATTTAAGGTATTTACTGGGATGCCCTTTTTTCAAAACATTCAGCGCTGTAGTTTTGCACCCTAAAGGGCAGTATTGAGTGGAAAAAAAAATGATGAAAATCAATTATGTACAAACGAGCAGACTAGATGAGTTTTACGTAATACGTTTTTATTCTAATACAAACGAAAAAGATACGTATTGAAGGAAATGAAGCAAAGAATCAATTCAAAATTGGACAAAAAGTTTAAATGACAAGTTAGACATCGAGCAGAAATATTTGTAATTTCGAGGAAAGATACAGAGAACGAAATTTTCTAGATATCACATTATGTAGAAAAAATGAAAAGGTTGTTATTTTCAAGCTTTTTGAGTTACATGTTTTTGTATCAGTATTTTTGATGTTTTTTCCATTTTTCATAATATTGTTATAATAATGGGTTGATATCTTGAAACATGTCCAATTGATGTGAAATTCATATTGAAATTGATGTTGTGGAGACGTTGACAGGGTGTTTAAAAAAATAACCCAAGAAACGAGTTTTCAAATGACACGTCGAACGTCAAAAACGACGAAACGTCAAACTGACCATTTCATGACGCCTTCTATTAAAAATCGAGCTTGGCTTTATTGAAAGACCTTGAAAAACCCACAATTTGAGGCCTCGTGCACTGTGATATCTAAAAAATTGAATGAGTTTGGGAGTTTATTCTCTGATATACTATATACTAATATAATATATTAGTTTTTTCATCATCTTTCAAATATCCAAAAAGGAGTTATAGGGGCTAGAGGTGTAGGTAAAAGTCATCTAGACTGCTTGTTGTTGATTTTTCAGGCGCATTTCCTCCCATCTCTTCTTCCACCAAAGCATTCGATGAACATTTTGTTGCCCTGCATACGATATCTAATAATAATTATAATACGAATATTGTTCACTTAATATTAGTAACTAGAACTATGTTAATGTTTTCAGGTACGGGCTTTTCAACAACTATTAGTCGCAAATGTCATAATTAACATATTCACACCAACATTGTCAAGAAATCGATTCGCATGTATTCCAGAAGGTTTCCGATCACCGAATGCAATCCGACGAGTTGGTGTGGATACTGAGACGATTGAGCAATAATTATGTGTGAAACTCAAATCAAAAGAAACGGATGAAACTCAAACGAAAAAAAAAAAAAAATTGGGTCTGTTCCACTTGAGAATACAGCGTTGAAGAGATAGGGAAAGTTTGACCTCGCTTCCTATTTGTCTAGAGGCCAGGCAAGCTTACACAATGTGAATATTGCGAATGGAAGTGGTTAGTCGACTGGACGGCTGGGTATAAACAGTGAAATAAATTTCAAAGTTACCGAGATTGACTGGCAAAGTTTCATTTATATTATATTTATCATGAGTTTTGTCAATAAATCTGTATAATTTCAAAAATCGCAAGAGACAAATTTGATTCTCATTAACACCTAGTCTGCTGCTACAGTCTACTAGAAATAGCCACCAAACCCGTCTTTTGACTATTCTGAAACCAGGCCCTGCAATCTGCATATGATGCCGGATCTAGAGTTATAAGATCTATGCTATTTAGAATAGTTTTCTAGTATTGTCAGCGTATAATTGTGGAATAATTCCAAACATTATAATTGTGCCATTAGTCTTCTCTTTTTTTTACGTCACAAACATAATATTCTCGTTTTTTTTTTCGAGTTGCAATATTTATGACGTATGCCACACTAGGTCAAACATATTGTTTATATCTCTCAAAGCTGACTGACCTTGACAATCGAAGAAATTCCATATTTTTACATGAAAATACGGTCTTTTGGAGTTCCGTTAAGCGTTTCTACAAATAACTTTCGTATCGCTTTCCACCGCTACATTCTCAACCGAAACAGACCACAGGACAACTATAACTCCAAGTAAAGCTGTACACTTTGGACAATCGCACAGAAACCAAGGGCGCGCGCCCCGCCCCTTCACCCGTTGGGCCCCACCAGGAGCGCCTCTCTCCTGCCCATCGGGCCCTTGACCGACTCGTCGAGGTCGGTCAGCCTTGTGGCATCGAGCGAAGGCTCGCCGCCCGACGAGGAAGACAGCCCGTCGTCGCAGGAGCCGCCCCCCGTGGGCGGGTCGCACCGGTGGGCGAACGTGGGCGGACTGGGTGGGGCGGCCAGGCGCGCGGCGAAGCTCTTGGGGCAGCCGCGCCGGTCGAACTGCAACTGATGGCGAGTGGCTAGGGTTAGGTTATCGGCCGGCTTTTGAAGGATACACGGCGTTGGCCATGCGGGAATGGCTACTTGCATTGCTACAGCTTTTCCAGTTGAATTACAGAAAGCGTCTGATGTATTTTAAAATAGCGAATTTAATTAAAGAAAGCATCAATTGTATGTCAGAATAGTCAATTGACAAGTTCAGCCAGCTTCGAGAGAGATAAAATATGTCTGCCCTATTGTTGTCTTTGTCATCAAGATTGCAACTTCAAATAAGGAAAATGTTATGATTGCGACGTGAAAAAAGAGAAGAAAACTAATAACACATTTATAATGTGTTTCAAATCATTCAATAATTATAAGCTAACAATGCTCAAAACAATGCTAATAAAATATTCTAAATAATCGGAATAACAAAAACAAACTACAAGAAAAACAAACCAATTATATACAGGTTATATGTCTTCTTCTTTACGTCCCAATCATAACATTTTAATTATTTAAAGTTGCAATCTTGACAACAAAAACAACACTAGGGCCAACACATTTTTTCTCTCTCAAAGCTGGCTGAACTTGTCAACTGAATTCCAGAATTCGTCATTTGAATTTCAGAAAATATTTGTATTTCAGAAAGCGTCAATTGAATACCAGAATAGTCACTTGTATTTGAGAAAGCATGAAATAAATTTCAGAATTGTCACTTGTATTTCAGAAAACAGAGGTATATTGTGAACACCTCGTTTTTATTATGGTACCATCACATCATTGTTCCTATGCTATTTCCATGATGCGTATAAAGTGAACCCAATCAGAAAATTTGGTGGCAAACTAATATTTATGGGGACATTCCATCTAACATATTCTCAAGAATGTAGCACTTCCGGTTGTACAAGAAATGGACCACCACTTCGTTATTTTGATAGGACCCTCTATACCGGCTGACCCGGAACCAATTTACTCCGTATCTGCGTTGTTATTTTATATTGATGTTTCAAATTCGGTACTTCGATTTGATGTTATGAATTTACAATTTAGCAAATATCAAACTAAATATAACACTTCCGGTTTTTCCGGAAATGATATCTTTCGATGGGACATTTAAACATTTAAGATCGAAGGTTTCCTCAAAAGTGACCCAAATTGAAAACACCCTCGAATCCCCACTTTAACGAAAATATCAATTGGAAAGAGCATGAAGAAATTTCTGACCCCGTCCGCAAATATTTTTTCAGGAGGTATTTTCTGGCTAAACGGTAAGAAAAAGGATTTCACCTGACCCCCCAAATCGGGTTCGGCGATTTAAAAAGACAGTTTTTTCCTTCCCTTCCCCCACTTGGGGTCCTTTGGGTACGTTAGGTGAAAGTATGTATTGTTTTAAAACTTACCTGTGGATTTTCAGTAATTTGGAGGTGACCATTTATCAGAGGTTTAGTACAACCGTTCGCATATCCGTTGTGAATCTGCTCACTCCCCTGCAAACCAAGAAATCGGTAAATGAATTGGTAATTATTCATAGTCAGTCAACTCCTTATTCAAATATCATCACTGTATTTTGTTCCTCACTCATAATTCAACAACAAAATCGTCACTATCCTACACCCCTAAATATTTTATTCGGAAAATGCAAATTGAACTGCATTAAAATACACCATAAAATTGATTCAGAACCGGCAACTCTGTTTATTTTTGTCTTTTCCCCTGTCAAACGTATCTGTGTGTTCATGTGATTTGTTCGAAGCTAACGCCGCCTCGCGGTCGGTTCATTTCAACTGTTGAACTAACACTCTTTGGAATTATGCAACAAGTTATTGTTGCATGAAAAAAGTGTGTGTTGAACGAAAAACAAAAACACCCACCTTGGTGTCCATGCGCCGGGGGGCGGCCCGCCTGCCCGCCATCAGCCGGCCGCCCTCCTCGGCCGCCTCCCCCACTTGCACCGCCCCCAAGCACGGGGCGTAGCGCGCCGCCGCCGGGCGGGCGGAACGGGCGGCGGCCGCCCGCGCACGCCGCTTCACGCGCCGCCGCCGCACCAGGATGCAGACGGCGCAGCAGGCGACGCACACCAGCGCCACGACGGTGCCGATGACGAGGCCTGCAAGACACGATCGTGACGATTTTTGTGCGTTCGTTGTGATGCCTGTACTATTGATGATTCGGACTTATGATTCAGGATGTATTACGCTTTTGTTTTGCATCGAGAATGATAAAAACGGTCAATTAGGTTTTGATCTATCCATCTCTGTCAATACTCTTCTGATTAGTACGTCATCAGAATGGTGGAGGAGCTGTAACTACATTTTTAGGAATGTTTTTCTAGGTCAAATTTGATAGAACGAGGTGAATAAAAAATACGTATTCGATGAATTTTCATAAACTTCAACTTGGAATGAAATTCTGAATTTCGGAAAATTCCCCATTAGCGGAGATAGGAGGTTTCAACAATTTTCTCATGAACAATTCCTATAACACCTCCGGAACAAATCTCAATGCCATCCTCGTAAAGTGTGATACAATGAACGTGAGTTCGCATAACAGTGAAAGATATATCACTGACAAATTTAACCTCTGTTCTGTTTACCTTCGGTTCTGATGTGAGAGGTGTATTTCCAGCAGTTTTTCGAGAATTCTTTTGGTGAAATCCATGTGAAATCTCATTTAATGTCACAAAAACGAAAACAAAACAAAAACGATACCATTTCGAGAAGTTCGAGTTTTTACCATCAGGTAGCGCTACGTGTAATTTTCTATCGCGAATAAGCAACATATCATGGAAAAAATGTTCCCTAATGTAAGTATCCTATCCCGATTTCCGAAAAATCGAGTGAAAATATTGGATGCCTCCACGGTTTATAGAGAGACGGTTGTCTGGTAACTCCTGGCCAATGAGCGCTGAGCAGCTGATTACGTCACAAGAATGCTGGCATATATAAGACTTTAGTCCATGCTACTGACAAGGATGAATTAATTGTCCATAGCGTTATTGAGAAAGAGCGCGACATACTAAAATAGCGCGCTAGGAGCCTCTGTCTGTGCCCTGGTAATCCTTGAAGTCTGTTATAGCTGCTCATGAATCTTCCTTGAGTGATAAAATATCAACTTTGCACCTATAAGATCCTTCCATTTTTGTTTTTCAAACTTCTTCCAGTTGTTGTTTTGTCAGGTTCTATAGGTGGAAATCGAGGTGAATATAATATGGGAACAACTAAAAGCAAAGAAGTGTTGAAACATTCTTATTATAAAGAGAACTCACCTGTAGTTTTGGAAACCTAACCTAATATTCTCTTACTTTATCATTTTTGGGAAAACCATTTCTGTCCTACTTTGCTTTATCCGATTCCTTCTGCAAGTAACAACCCTTATTCTCTTTGTAATAACACTTTGAATAGTTCCAGTCATCTAGAATATGAAACAATATGAAAGCCCATTGTTGTTTACATTATACTCCATCCTACTTGTTTACTATTTACCTGTCACAGAGCTAGAGAGGATCAAAAATCAATATGACTTGAATAATATCCATGCCATGATAGTGAAACAATACAAAATCAGCCCTCAAAGCAGTCGAAATCATATAAAATATTGAACAAGTAAACAAATACACTTAGGGTAGAAAAGGTAGAATGCCATTTACAGCATTCTCGTGACGTAGCTGATGACGTATATCCCCTTACCCTGCAGCAGTTACCAGACAACCATTTCTCTATATTGAATATTTTATTTGACTACGTTACATGATATAAAATGTGTGTAGCGTCATATGTAAAAATATATATATAAAAATGTAAAATTGTAAAAAATTAAAATTAACAAGTAAACAGCGTTACAACACAACATTACAAATACACGAGCTTTGTAATTATATTTCTTCTTAAATCAAATAGAAGCAGTGACATGTGTATTACCACAAAAATGTGTTCTAAATTCATCGACAGAGTAGAAGCAATACCTCAACAAATAGTTTTTAAATTTTCTCTTGAAAGTGTTCAAACTGAGCTCCTTGAAATCTTGAGGCGAGATATTGTATAGAGAATAATCCAGTGAATTTTTTTGTGATACGTGCAGACGAAATCGATTTATTCTAATGTGATGGGAGTTTCGTGTATTATATCCGTGAATATGAGATTGTTTCGTCAATGATGATTTCTTCTTATGTATTTCAGTCAAAACGTAATATGTGAATAAAGTTGGCAGTTGCATAATTCTAAGTTTTTTGAAATGTTCTTGACAGTGATCTCTGTATCCAATATTAGCCAGTACTCTCAATGCCTTCTTTTGAATCCTAAATATTTGAATAGAGTGACATGAATTTCCCCAAAGTTGTACACCGTAACTAATATGGGAATGGAACAGTGAAAAATATGAAGTTTTTAATACATTTGTATTAGTAATGTACTTCAATTGGCGAAGGACAAATAGAGAACCTGAGAGTTTTCTCTTCAGTTGGGAGATATGTGCAGACCAGTTGAGTCTAATATCTAATGTAATACCAAGTAATTTAACTTCATTAAACCGTGGGGCGCCCCAACACCCACTCGACCCCAAAAACTCACCGAGCCTCCTGTGGTACCGCTCCCCCTCCCCATCCGCCACCGACGAGTCCCGCACCACCCGCGCCGTGCTAAACTCCAGCAGCCCATTGATCCTGCCCACCCCCACCTCGGACACCGCCCTTACCAGCACGTGGTAGTGCGCGCCCGAGGTGAGGTTGCGCAGCAGGGCGGACGCGGTGCCGCCCTCGGCTGCCCGCACTGTCACGTTGGTCCACGCGTCGAGCGGCGCGTTCAGGTCCGACGTGTAGCACACGTGGTAGTAGAGGAGTTGCTTGCCGTTGTCGGGCGGCGGATGCCAGTGCAGCCGCACCGTGTTCTCGTCCACGAGGGTGTAGCGGATGTTATCGATCTTGGAGGGGACTGGAAAAGGGGGAAAAGAGGCGGGGCTTTCAAGACTTTGGCTGAGCCTTCGATCATCTAACAAACTAAATGAATAACGCACACTCCTTAACACAGTGGTTGTTTGAAGCCAACATCTGAAGCAGTTACTATGATTATCTCATTCTAAAACAAGGAAAGCAACAACAAAATCCCCCAGTACCAGTGTCTTGATATCTTGAAAGGGTCTGAATTTCAATAAATTGACTTACTAACGAAATTATCATATCCATTCTTCAAAAAAGTTAATGAAAACAATATAAAATCGGTGTTTTCTGGAAATTTACATCTTAAATTTATTACTCGAATGATAATAGATTTGATGCACTTCAACTATATTGTTTATTTTCTGGCAATATAAAGTTTCCAAGTTTTGTTATTACCTTTCAATTCCACTAAATGAAGGCTTATCTACTATTCTGATCATTTTCTTGGCACTTGGACCAACCATTTTATAACTTGTAGTAAAATGAGGCGAGCATACTTTAGCGTCTCTATATATATTCTTTTTCCCGATCATATTATTCCATATATAACTTTTCACATCGGGGACACCCGAGAATATTTTCATATTACCACAAATTGTTTTGCCTATTGCAATGGGTGAAGAATGTATATACAACGAATGATACGACACTGATTAACTCACCAGTGAAATGTTGTGTTCTAGTCACCACTTCTAAATTGTCTTTTACACATTCCACAGCGTTTCATCATCCTTCAAATTCGAATTGAATAAACAATGTTTTCAAGTGGAATCTTGTTCAAATTTTACACAAAACTGGAAATATGCCATTTAATGAACCATCAAACACAATTTGATTTGAAAACGAGACGTTTCGCGCTGTCACTGTCAGCGTTCGGTTGATTATCGGTTGAACGAAATAGGTCAAGTTCCGAAATTCCCAACCAGTACTGTTCAGTAGTTTCAGTCGTTCTAAAATTACTGAATTATACTGGTAGTAGCTTACTAAACCTTAATTCGTTCCGAAATTGCTGTGCGAATAAGCTGCGCTGGCGCATTCACCAAAATACTGCATTCTCCAGAAATACGTGCTATTTATAAACCACTTATATTTAAATGAGGCACTGTCTTATAGGACGAAGATTGAGTAAATAGCTTTAGATACAGTTATCTGACTCATCTAAGTACCTACTGATGAATATATATATTTGGGAACCTTGAAGAAATGTGTTCTTGGGAGGATTATCACTTTCTAATGTTACGATGTGGCAACCTCTGAGAATATGAATTTCATGTTGACTTCAGACAATTTGGGGCGTTCTAGTGGGTTTGTGTTCGGAGGGCTGGGCAGTCGATCATAAAAACAAGAATCAATCAAAATTCAGATTGATGGAATAGTTCTGTCATGTGTCAATGTTACCAGAATGCTAGGTTTCGAGTTGGACACAGACTTGCGGTTCAAATCACATATAGGTAAATGCATCAAACGGGCATATGCTAACTTAAAAATGTGTTATCCTCATCGACTGGTATTAGAAAAATCGAATTCAACAAGTTCAAAAATCATGTCTCAGATATATTCATGGTATAAGAAAATATCAACGTGTCACACATAAGTTGAATGATACGAAATGGCTTAGTATGTATTCAAGAAGGAAGTTACATATGAAGACTCTATTTCACTAAACACTTTTATAAAAGACTCCTCCATATCTCTATAATAAAATAACCTTCCGTAGTGATGTCCATAATCTGAACACTCGATTTAGAGGAAATATCAGTCCACCAAATCATGAAAATGCTCTTTTGAGAACGATATAATAGATATATCACTATTGCAATACGTTTTTTTTCTGGTTTAATAGTGAGAAATTCTACATTTCTCACTATTGAATTTTGTGATTTGATGAAAATTAACTTTGGGAAGCAAACAAACACTGAACTATTTCGTGGACTACAATCATGACAATTTGAACGATGAATTCAATGACTTACCGTCAGCTGGTGTATTAAATATGAATGGATCAGAAAACGGTCCGGGGACACCCTCAGAATCATGTGCTCGAACTTTGAATTGGTATTCTGCATTTGGTGTCAAGTGGTCGATTTGAAATAAGTTCGTGTAACTGAAATAAATAAATAAATAGAATATTGCGTTATACCAAAACAATCAGTGTCATCTGAAGATTGATATCATCAAAATATGGTTGACAAATATTTTTTCCACATTTGCCCTTTCACTCCTTTCAATAGAAGTCAGAACATGAACACATCCGAAAAACACATTTGTGGATTTCCTCACTAAAACTATAGTAGATTTAATGCATATTCACCTTGTCCTGTCATCGCATTTGAAGTTATGCGAGACCTTGGAATAACAGGTCGTGAAATACTTCACATTCTTGTGAAACGGCGCCCACCTCAAAGTCACCGAGTAAGGAGAGATCGTCGAGATCTTTATTCCCTTGGGTCGTAGCGGTACAGATTCGTTCTCGTCCGGATCGGGAGAAAGGTTGGAGGTGGTATAGGGAACCCACAGGCCGCTTTCAGTTTCGTTGACTGATGTAACTTTGAAGACGTATTCCGTTCCGGGAAGTAGGCCTGGAATAAATGCGGTTCAAATAAATATGAATTTTATACATTTTTTCTTACTTTTCCTGGTTAATTCTGCTAATGATTAGATATTTGTCTTTGAATAGAAGTGCTGTCGTTTCAACAAGTGCATTTGTATTGAAAAAATATATTAAATAATCCATCCAATCTATCGAGATTGTTTTGAAAGTGGGTAGGTATAGATTTACCTTTTTTGATAAAAACATAAGAGAAAGGTCTTTCCGCACCAAAATTTTTATTGATTTGTTGTTTTTATCATGTTTTGAAGCGTCTGTGAAAATTCCATGAGAATTCTGGCTGACCCCATATTCTTTACTTCCACCAAGAGTTGTTTGGCCATTAAAGATAATGACATCAACAAATATCCAAAAAGTATTACTTTCCTGAAGCGTCAAGCTGTAGGGTATATTCCAAAAAAGCCCAAAGATTTGACAGCTCCAGATTAACAATATCTACTTCCAAAAGCAATTTTATTGTTTGGGATCTTTGGTGCGTGTATAATAAAAAATATCTTTCATTACACGTCCAGAAATGATTTTTCCGTGCTTGCATAACTTTCCGAGAATTTATCACACGCGTACGGAAAAATCCCTATTTCCAACTCGTATTGAAATAAACTATTCCTTGCGACATAGATGCATACAATTCTCTTTGAACGAAAAAAAATCTGATTTATTTTCACAAAACGCAACCGTCATGAAGCTAAAACTAACACTCCTAAAAGCGCAAGCCCAGAAGTCACAAAATCGGCTGTCAAAGAATTCGGCTTACCGGCAACGATCAAAGATGTGTTCTCGGTATTCCTAGATTCGATGATCTCTTGGTCCATCATCCTCCACTGCACCTTGTACGGGTGCCTCACGTTATCGCACGTCACATCACTGCTTATTTGCGACCATTTTAGGCTGACGGAGTCCTCTCCGGCTTGTTCAATGTCCAAATCACGGTTTCCCACGACACCTACAACAGAGAAATTTCTCGAGTAAGCCGGGATGATATGCTTGAAGATACATACACCAGAATTTCTGGCCGACTAAAAACAAAAAACTAGTTGATAATTTTGTGTACATTAAAACCGATTTTGCGTCCCAAAAATTTTTTCTACAATTCCCATGCGTGGGCTCGAAAATTTTGCGTGCTTGGCTTTGCCACGCGTACGCAAATTTCGTTTGTACTATTGTTCGGGACGCAAATTCGTAATATATGTACACAAAATTACAAACGAGTTATTTTGGAATTGTGCCGGAAATGCCGGTGTAGCTCCAAGGACGTCTCGACGGCGGTCCTACCAGTGGTGCAGGTGACGTTCTCAGAGGCGTCGCTGGCTCTTTTGGAGTAGGCCCGCACGTAGAACATGTAGCTCGTGCCGCTGTGCAGGAAGGCGACCTCTTGAGAGGTCTGATTCGTTACGAACTCGGGACCTGAGGCTTCCAACCCGTTCACTGAAAGAGGGCGAATGTGAGATTCGTGATCCCGGTAGTTTTATTTATGATAGAGTGCGAATGAAAAACGTTTGATAATATAATCAGTTTATGTGCTATGTCGAAAGAAATATAATTTTCCAATAAATTAGTTACCTTTGTAAAAAGAATGTACACTATAAGAAAAAGCACTGCCGTTAAAAGGAGGCTTCCAACTGAGGCAAATTCTAGAAGAATCCAGAGGGCGACACGTCAAACTATGGGGAGGGTTTGAAGATCCTACAATCTCTATCTGGGCGGCTGCCCAAACGCTCCCAGCAGAATTAGTAGCAATACATTGGTATATACCTGAAAAAAGCCACACTCCTCAAATAGTTCACACTTTTGGATTCAACAATCAATTGAAAATTGGTAGAATTTCAAATAGTAACGATTTTACAGGAGTGGTAAGTCGTTAAGGTGGACACACTTTATATAAAATAACAACGAACATAGAGGGGGTTTAAAATGTTTTCCTACGACCCCGTCATAAAGCACACTGTTTTTTTGTTTAGAAAATAGCTCATATCATGATGGTGTTGTTATATGAAAAAGCACACGTGTTGAAATGAAAAATATCACACGCTCGCATGAATTGATAGAAATAATTGGGTATATTATTTGATACTCACTGTCAATATAAGCGTTCACAAATCGAATTAATATTATTTGATGAAATGTCTGTCTATTTTCGAATTATATCGAGAATTCGTTATCTATTAATTTCAATGTGTCAATGAGACATAACTTCTGAATTCACTTTGATAAAAATTAGGGACAGTGACTGAAACTATTTCTATACATGTCTGATGATGTTGATGACAGCGGGTGAGATCATTCAAAAGAGTACGGCTACAATTTCATGCGCGGCTTGCATCAGTTGCATGTTGCATCATATCACAGTTTCACAGATGTTTGCACTATTTACATTTGACAAGGAGGCAAAGACGCACTGACTCGAACGCGCTTGCGCACTACGAACTCATGTGGTTCTGAATTCCAGGTTGCGTGAATACTGGCGCAAGCAGGCGTGTGGTGTCAAATATCAATGAAATTGTTTGTCAAAACAAAACTAGTTAAATCAATCAGTAATTCACATAATATGGAATTGTCGAAGAAGTATTCAAATATCATCTTGAATATGGAAATAAACAGTACTTAATAATATCGAATCGAAACCACCTGAAATTATAGAGCCCGCTCAAGTTAGGAAAAAAGCTGTACAAAACTCGTTGGAAAGTGCATTTCCTGCACTCACCGCCATGAGTGCTGAACAACTACTCGTGTGAAATATGTCACTTTCCACCCCAGTTGTGTAATATACTGTTCCCACCTACCCGAGTCCGTCGTGAACGTGTGGCTGAGTATCAGCGTGCCCCCGTCCACCCTGACCCGAGCGCCGTACCGCAGCGGGCGGCCGTCCTTGAGCCACGTGACCGTGGGCGGCGGCGAGCCGCCCGCGTCGCACCGCAGCCGCGCTATCATCGCCGACGGGTAGAGCTTCGAGGGCGGCGTCTCGCGGAAGTGGGGCGGCCGGCGCACCTCGAGCCAGCGCTCGCGGCCGACGATGCTGCCCGCCGCGTTCGATGCCGCGCACGTGTAGGAGCCGCCGTCGTGGGGGGCGGCCGATGCGATCTCGAAGAGGGTCGAGTTGCTCACTATGCGGTCGCCTGAATTTAATTTAATTTAATTTAATTTAATTTAATTTAATTTAATTTAATTTAATTTAATTTAATTTAATTTAATTTAATTTAATTTAATTTAATTTAATTTAATTTAATTTAATTTAATTTAATTTAATTTAATTTAATTTAATTTAATTTAATTTAATTTAATTTAATTTAATTTAATTTAATTTAATTTAATTTAATTTAATTTAATTTAATTTAATTTAATTTAATTTAATTTAATTTAATTTAATTTAATTTAATTTAATTTAATTTAATTTAATTTAATTTAATTTAATTTAATTTAATTTAATTTAATTTAATTTAATTTAATTTAATTTAATCTAATTTAATTTAATTTGATTTCAATTTGATTTCAATTTGATTTCAATTCGATTTAATTTGATTCAATTTGATTTAATTCGATTTAATTTGATTCAATTCGATTCAATTCGATCCAATTTTATTTAATTTGATTCAATTCGATCCGATTTGATTCAATTTAATTTAATTTAATTCTATTTCTTCCTTTATTTCAACAATTAAATTGCAAAAGGTACAAATAAATTCTGAATAACGTGAATGTGTAGAGTTTAAAAAAAGAAAAAATATCATACCACAAACGGAACCATTAGAAACAACACATGTATAAAATATAGTTCGATAAATCTTCGTATACGTATCTTGACCTCCTGATCACGAATCTGAAGTCAAAACGCGACAGACTCAAGTATTTTCGGAGATACGGCACCATTTTGTCTCAAAAATGCACCATTTGACATCTCAAATTTCTTTCACTGATTTTCTGGTAATTTTTATTCATGATGTTGGCAACGTAATCGTTTGGGTCGTGGTAAGACGTTTCCAACTTCTTAAATAAAAATTACCAGAAAAATCAGTATAATAAGATATTTTGCTTACGTTTTGAAGAAGGGTGAATTTTTGTAAAAACAACAGATTTTTCTACAAAAAAATGTTGGAAACAAGTAAATGTAAGTATGTGTGATGTTTCAGTTCAAAGAATGGTGAATTTTATTTATTTTCAATAGCAGAAATTTGAGAAGTCAAATGGTGCATTTTTGAGACAAAATGGGGCCGTATCTCCGAAAAAACTTGAAACCACCACATTTTGTCTTCAGATTAGTGATCAGGAGGTTAAAATACATAAGTTCCACCAAAAAATCTTTTTGAACTCATAGGAGCGCGATTGACGAAGTTTTACCATCTTATTTATCTCAGCTTCTAGGAAATTTTTGTAGTATGCCATTAGAAACCTGCTTATAAAAAAAACAATAACTCTCTTTCGTCAAAATAATGAACTAAATCAGTTCTAGTTTCCCTTCAATCGGTTTTTGAAAAAAGTGCAAAATACGATAATAACAACAAATTATCCTAGAGCCGAAGAAAAGTGGCAAAGTAGCAAATCAGTAAAATATTATTTCCAAAGTTATTACAACCACTTATGGTGTGGATAAATCACTCACCCTTGATCCATTGTACTGTCGGTGTAGGCCATCCTATCACAGGGCAATAAAATGTGAATTTTTCACCTAGGCCGACAGAATTGTTAAGCTTGACATCGAGAGGTAGAAAGTTCGGTGGCACTGCTTCGTTCGATTTGGGCAACACCCGTAGTACAGCTATTTTACTATATTTTACTTTATCGAGTATATTGTTTCTTGCTCTGCATCTGAGAAAATCAAGTAGAATTATCGAAAATTCGCTCGAAAGTGGTGATGGTTACCTACCTGTAAGTCCCAGCATTGGAAGTTTGGCTGTTTTCGATTAATAAAGTCCTGTTGGACAAAGGAACATATCTGGAAAATAGCAATGTTAGCTTGCACTGTAGCATTCCATAGTTATGTATGGAATTTACGAACGTTGATTCATAGACCGGTATATTTGTTATGCATTTCTCACAAAATCATCATTATCGATTTTGAGATGAAATAGAGTTGTTGTTCAACTCCGCTTTGAAGCAGTGTAGGGATAGAAAAAGAGATGTATATACTGAAGATAATGATAATTAGATATGTATAAATTAATAATTGAAAGTTTCACAGCATCAGCCTGGAAATTTGGTATATATTTTGATATTTTCTCATTATTTTTCATGACTTGCAAATACTTCATCATAAAATTACACATCTAATGAATTCATACAAGTAAATGGATGGTAGTCATTGAGTTACGGTTGGAAAATGTTGCCTACATGTATGATGAGAATCAACATTTAAAATAATTCATATTACTCGTTTGTACATGAAAACTGGGATAGCTTCAAATTCTTTCCTAGAGAAGAAATTTAACCAATTTAACCATTGCATAGTTAAACTCTGAACTGAACACATTTTAATCTGAAGTTGTTTTTTTTTATATAATTAGTGATGTCAAATTCCTCATTTCATGTTGATATCTAACACTGCCGTCAATAGTTTTATTTATCAATAACCTTTAGTCTACAGTCGCAACTAAAATCTAGTACAATTTTCCGCAGAAAAAAGCCTTTTATTGGTAGAGGCATAATATAAAATGAGAAAAATTTCGTCATATGAAAAGTCATTCGTCAAAAAAATTAAGTCACGTATAAAACTGATGGACTTTTGATCAATTAATTTGCAAAAGTAGATATGAAATTCAGATGATTATGCACGATCTCTGAAACATCAAAAATCATATTTTATAAATTTAGAACTTCTTCAGGAACAAAAAATTAAGGAACTTGGAAAATTTTCCTCTGGCCAAGAAATTCGGAAGAAAAATATGTGAAATTAATTATGTCTTTTCATGTCTGTTTTGTATTTAGTATTTTGAGTCAGTAAATCTTGAAACGAATAGATAGATAATTGGGACCGTCATGATTTGAGAACATTTTTGAGGAATGCATAATTTTCAACGTTTTTGAACCTTTCTGTGTAAAATGTACCTTGTTTCTTGAGGTAGTAAAGTATCATTGAATTCGAATTGAATATCTGCAGGAGGATTGGAATGTATTCCACATTGGAGTATTGAGGGTTGGGATTCATAAACTGTCACATTCTCTGGGTTTCTCGAAAACTCTTTTTCCATTGCTGAAACCATGAAAATCATTAGTATTTGGCGATTATATAACTTAAATTTGTCCATGAATTGTTCATCACCAGAGTCATAAAACAGCTACTTTCCTGTCTAATGTCACGCAACATTGAATTATATCTACTCGCAGTCTATGCACCGATTCTTCTCTTGTCTACACTCAGTGCAACGTTGCATGGACTTCAGCAGATATATTCAAATGTTCTGCGTGGTATCAGCCAGGAAAGCAGTCTACCTTTTTTGAACACCAAATATGTTTATTGGTGAAATATCAATTGAAATAATGGTATGTTGTTTTGGGATCAAATGTGACACTTTGTTTGATGAGTGAAAAAAGTACTCATTTGTAAGATAATCATCAACTTCGAGAGAAAAGGTTTGTTTCGGTTTTTGTGTGTTGATAAGTGAATCATTTGAAGACAGAACGAAACAAACCGGTTACAAAAAAACCGAACAAAGAACATACGAAGTAAGTCAATAGTGTGGCATACAATCTGACGATTGCCTCACTGTTGTAGACAAAATGTATGGTCGTACTCACAGGCTATGCTTAACCTGGCCACGCTCGAAAGTAAGGCTCCTGCTTGATTTTGTACCAGGCAACGATACTCTCCCGTAACTCCGCTAGCCTTTTTGCCAAACACTTTCGGTATGTAAAGGTCCCCATTTTCTCGAATTTTCCACTTTGTGGAAGATTCCGGAATGGTTTTGTTATTGTATTGCCAGGTTATCTGCGAAAAAAAATTGTTATGATGAGAAACCCTAAAAGCTACGAGAAAGCATTGTTTATTTTTTCACTATTGCACAACATTCCTTCTGTCAGTTTGATTTTGAAATTATTGCAGTGGACAATCAATTTGCGATAAATCATTCATTAAACGAGATTTTCCGGATTCAATATTTGACTTGAATAAATCACTGCTGATCTTATGTTATTTTATTGAATACCGTTTCCATCAGCAATTCATTAGAATTAATGCTTGTTCGTCCTCATATCACTATTCCAATGTCAATATAAATAACGAAACGACGCAAAAGGAATTGTGCTTTGTTTACAACTGCCATATTGCAGTAACAACTATAATGTATTTTCTTTCCAATGATTATGTAGAAATATCGTCGAGTCAAATGGGTGGTTAAAGATGGGTTATTCTCATTATTATTTTCAATGTCCCCCCATGAACCCATAAACAGGGTGTTCAAAATTTTCGAGATATTTTACACTGTACATAAAACTCAGCTATACAGGGTCACTCACGGTCGATGGTACCTTAGACGTTCTGAAAATTTGGTTTATTGGGTAATCAGTTTTGTTCTATCGATCTAAAATACTTTCAGCGTTGCCGCTTCTATCAAAAAGTAGCAACAACTTTGTTATTTCAAATGAAACAACCTGTATTTTATTCGAGATTTTTCAAATTTAGGAATTTTTTGTGCCGAAACTATCCATTCTTGCTCAAAACGGCTTACATGTCCCTATCTCAACTTTCCATTTACTATCGATTGATATTTAATTGAAACAAATACGGGTGGTTCAAAATTTTGAGTTTTGCATCACCCTCTATTTGTTTCTATTAAATGTCAGTAGATAGTAAATGAAAAGTTAAGATAGGGACATGTTAGCCGTTTTGAGCAGGAATGGATAGTTTCGGCACAAAAAATTTCTAAATTTGAAAAATCTCGATTTTTCACACCCTATATCTCTGTAATATTTCGCGCTATACCCCCAGTATGATAGATCGACGAAATCAGCTCTTCAGGAAGAATCTGAAATAACAAAGTTGTTGCTACTTTTTGATAGAAGCGGCAACGCCGCAACGCTGAAAGTATTTTAGATCGATAGAACAAAACTGATTACCCAATGAACCAAATTTTCAGAATAATCCTACGTCCCGTTCTCCGTAAACGTCTAAGGTACCATCGATCGTGAGTGACCCTGTATGTATCATTTGAGTTAGTGCTATGTAAGTATATTCTATCAAATTGGGCATACCTTAATTTTCCCCTTGCTGGATTCTGCCTGGCACTTTAATACTGCCTCTTGGCCCTTCTCAACGATCACATCCTGTGGATCGGTAAGGTTCAGGGAAATGGTGATATCTGGAGTTGTGATGTATACTGAAATCAATTAAACCACGATTAATTAAACTGATTGTAAACAATCTGTGATTTTTTTCTTCGTATTTTCGACTCAACAACGAACGATAAATCGTGAGAAATAATATGAAGAATATCTCTGGTTCATGAAAATTATCACAGTAATACCTATGGAACTCTAAAGTAGAAAATGACGGGCAAATTGGCGTTCGAAAAATTTATAATGAACACGTGGTCCAGTTGTTGTGGCCACCCTGTATGTGGGTGTTTTAGCGGCGGCAACGGAAGAGGTCCTGTCACATTCATAAATCATTACTTATCGAAATCCTAATTTGAATATCTATTCTCTTTGAAGTGGTCAGTCTAGACTTCCTGAACATGGTCTTTAAACTCGTTACCATTATGTAAAAATGATTCCTTATTGCAATACTTGCAACATTTGAATAAAACAACGTTTTCGGCTGGTACAGAGTTTGCGCCCAAATTGTTATTCGCAAAGAAGAATTGACAGTTTGGCCCGAACAACGTTCTGTTCAGATAAGTTACCGGCCATCTGAATTGAGAATATTCTGCATGTTCGGCTATTTAAATCTCGATTCAAATTTTGTCTACCGCCGACGTATTTTATCAATAATTCATTGTCTTCCATTTCGATTTATCGTGTTTTATCGAGAATCTGTAAATTCATTGTGTTGAAACTACTTCACACTATTTCCCACAAATATCTGAGCAGACAAAGAGAGACAGATACAGAAAGACATAGAGACAGACACTGAAAGACATAGAGACAGACACTGACAGACATGGAGATAGACAGACACTGACAGACATAGAGACATACACTGATAGTAATAGAGACATACAAAGAGACAGATACGATACAGAGGCGAGACGAGATGAGACGAAACGAGACAGAGGCGAGACAAGACAGAGACAAGACAAGACAAGACAAGACAGAGACGAGACATAGGCGAGACAGAGATATGCACGAGACAGAGGCGAGACAAGACAGATACGAGACATAGACGAGACAGAGGCGAGACAAGACAGATACGAGACAAGACAAGACAGATACGAGACATAGGCGAGACAGAGATAGACACGAGACAGAGGCGAGACGAGACAGAGACGAGACAGAGACGAGACAGAGACGAGACAGAGACGAGACAGAGACGAGACAGAGACGAGACAGATATTGAAAATGATAATTAAGAGTGAGTAAGGTGAGACGAAACGTCGTGTTTCTAATTTGACCAGGCCATTTTGTAGTGGATAAAAAGCGGCGACAAAAAAGTAGCATTCATTCAAAATGAATTTTATCTGGATATTTCCAAGACGGAATTGCTTAAATTTCACATATCATAATTTCGACTGCGAGATGTTTTTTGGAAACTCTGACTGCTTTTAACGATGATATCAGCGATGTTTCACCTACATCGGACAGAAAAAAGACACGGTTACACCCTATATTGCGCGGTAATCGAAGAAAATAGATCGTTTGGCAAGTGCGTAGCATTCAGAGTGGAACGGGCGAGAGATGTTAGTGAACGCGTAGGATTTCTACGCGTTTCATTTCGAGAGTGCGTATTACTACAGACAGCCGCATACGGCGATGAAGGTCGTGGGAGGCCCCTCTTGGATCGCCTTCATCTTTTTCGGATAGGTACCTATGCGAATAATTCGCGGTTCCCCCGAATATCGATGCTCGATGAAATCGAAGAAACTTTCGATACTGCAACACAGGGTGTTGAAAATGTCATGGTAGGCTGTGTCGGTATCGCAAACGGTTGGAAATACAAAATAAGGTTGTTGGACCATGGAAAATTTGAAACCATATCGAATATCTCAAGAAAGTGAAGCATTGGATTTTTTCTTCTCTGAAATGTTTTCATTCTCTTGATTACTCTCTATGAATCAGCAGCATCTTTTTCACAGTTGAAATGCGAGTTTTTCCGCAACTGAGTCCGTAATTTTGAAAAAGACAGGGAGCAAAAAAATAGAAATCACCTAGAAAAAGGGGAGCACTCAATGTTGCTGTACGGTGATATTTCAGAGACTTCAGAGAAAAAATTATGTATTTTTTAATTTCTTCGTACGATCGAATTTGACTCCAGAAGAAATAATTGAGAAACTATAGTTTTGACATCTCCACCATTCTGATGACGCAGTAAGTGAAATTAATTCGGTTGAGCCTAAATACCGAAAAAAAAAGAAGCTGTTGCTTGTACTGTTGCCAAATTGAAGTCACTATAATTGACCATATTCAACAGCTTTTGGTGGCAGCTTTTTGAGCATTCCTAAGTCGGCAAGAATCTGCCATCAACGTCAATAGTCATAAATGTCAGATGTGAAGAGTTGTAGATGAGTTCAGATAAGCCCTTCAAGTCATTAATATTTTTCTATTCATATATATGCTTAGTTATATCATATTTATAATAAATCTATATGAAATCAGGATATGAAAATTAAATGACAGTTGACATTAATGACAGTCGACATTTGACAGATTAGTACCAACCCTAGAACGCTGAGATGCTGCCAGTGCTGCCACCAATAGCTATTGAATATGGTTAATGAAATCCGGATTACGGAAACTTCTCCAAGATGTCACCACGAGCTTCATGAAAGTGACAACACTCAAATTTCTCTGCACCATCGAGTAAAGTCGCATGTCGTGGATATATCGACCGAATTTTCAACTAGGACACGCTGATGCATTCGGGTTCAACGTACTTTCAGCCGCTGCATCATGCTAGGGATGGGGGTGGCGAGTGTTTTCTATGGGGGTGGCTATTGGCATGGCGTACTCGGAAAACAATGCGAGGCATCGTCATTTATTTTGGACAGGGGCGCCACAAAAACCGTCAGCTTGGTGCAGATAACAATAATGACCAGGTTGATTTCCAATTCTTCTCGAAGTAATAGTTTATTTGTTCCATCGATCATTTACATGATATGGAATAAGTCAGTCAAAGTGAGTATAATGATAATAAAAGTATGTATGTATATATGTAGAGTATAAATAATATAAAGTATAAAGTATGGATTTAAACAATAAAACACAAAATAATAGACAGTTCGAATATAAATACAATTTCGTTTGTTTTAGAATGCAAATTTCAAAAATTCATCCACACTATAAAAAGATTGTTTCAAAAGAACTTCTTTAATTGTTTTCTTAAATTGATCAATAGAGAGGTTTTTGACATATTGGGGAAGATAGTTGAAGAGTTTTATTCCCATGAGCTTTGGATACTGTTCAGTTTTAGCCCTATTGTGTCTTGGTACTTCCAACATTGAAGCATTTCTAGTGCTATAATTTTTACCAAGTTTTGCGAAATTTTTCAGATCTACCTTAATGTACACTAGCACCTCTAGTATATATAAGCATGGAACTGTTAAAATTTTTAGTTGTCTGAAAAGTTCCCTGCAACTTGTTCTCCTACTTCCATATGAGATAACTGAATGAAATCTGGCGAAATAAAGCATAACTAGGACATATTCATCTACCGTCTCCTTTAGTTGATAAATCATATAACAGATGGGTGCAATTTTTTTGCATACCTCATTGATGTGAATAGTCCAGTTACAATCCTCTGAAACATGTACACCTAGAAACTTTAATGATTGAACTTGTTCAAGTGATCTACCATTTCTTATTAATAGACTGAGATTATTTCTTCTATTTGAATAGTTGAATCTAATAAATTTTGACTTGTCCTCATTCAGTATCAAACCATTATCTGAAAACCATTGGGCCATATTTGTTAACTCCGTATTTGATTTTTTTGTTACGTCAACTATATTTTCCCCTGTAACTGTTAAAGTGGTGTCATCTGCATACATTATGTTATGTGCAGTTTTTGCTTTTGATATCATTAACGTAAATAATGTATAACAGTGGCCCCAATACTGAGCCTTGGGGTACTCCAATCGTTGATAAGATCTGCTCTGACTTATGTTACCTGATTTCAACGTTCCCCACCAGGATAAAGAAGTTCCTAAGAGATTTCTTGGAATTCCATGGTGAATTCAAGGATACAGGGTAATGCAAATTTCATGGTAGATACACGATTGTCAAATCGGAAACGAACAAGGTTAAATTACGAGAAATATAAGCAATTTCAGGGTCATTTCGAATATCGAAAGAAATCGAAGATATCTTACGTTGTTCCTGAAATATCCTGGAAAAACTGAAAATTGGCGATTCTTATATCTGGAGCTTCACATAAAAATGTTGACACCTGTTCAGTTCTGCTGTCAAAACTTTTGACTTTTTTGGAATATATTCTACAGCTTGACGCTTCAGGAAAGCAATAGTTTTTGGATATTTGTTGATGTCATCTATCTTTAATCGCCAAACAACTCTTTATCATTGAGAATCGACTCCATAACGTGGAAAATTTCATAGATTTAGCTTTTTCGACAAAATAAACTAGAGGAATATCGTCACTTTACAGTTTTGATTTTGTTCAGAATTCGCCATTTTGTAAAAAGTTGATATTCGTGTTAATATCTCGACCTGGATTTCACTGGTAATAAATTCGCGGTCGTTTCGGGAATAAAAAATGCTGGCAATACAGTGTTTGTCATGCATGATTTGTTTCCATGGTTCTCAAAGTTTTTCCGTGAGCTGTTTTCGTGTACTAGCCCGAAAAAGCTAATAGATATAAAAATGAAGTGATTTCAAAGAAGTATAATAATATTTATTTATGTACATATTAAGGGAATTATGAGGGCCTTAATTACCGATGGCAAAGTTTGCGTCCCGAGGGCCTCTGGCCCGAGGGACAGCAATTGCCAGAGGTTATTAAGGCTCTATAATTCCCGTGGTACATAGATAATTTTATTTTTGACCGATTTTCATAACAATATGTCCATATTTAGAACGCAATAAATGTTTAAATTCATAACCTTTCTGGTATATTTGAATTAGGTAGCGTTGATTGTAGCATTGTTGGTTGTTGCTAGGTTGTCGCTATGTTACATGTTTATAAGCAAACTTTCTTTATCAATCAATGTTTTTCCGTTAAAAACGTGTTTATTTTTTACCACAAATCGACGATCTTTTTCTGATATAATGGAGGATATTATAAAAAAAGCGGAAAAAGCAAGACAATCATTACTTCCATCGAAAAGTGAAGCCCTATATCAAAAAGAATACAACTTATATCTGAAGTGGCTGACACAGTGAAATGTTATGTCAAAAGATGCCAACGAAACTGTCTTTCTGGCATATTTTCAAGAACTGGTAAAGTATTTTCAGTATTTTCTGGTAGATTTGGTAATAATTGTATTTATTCGTTGCAGTCAGAAACGTTTAGCCCAAATTCGTTATGGACTAAATGGTCAATGCTCAAATCGATGGTGACCATATATGAGAAAAGAGATATCACCAAGTTCAACGAACTAGAGGCTTTTTTGAAACGGAAAAGTGAGGGGTATAAGCCGAAAAAGTCTGCTGTCTTATCTCCTAAAGATATCATCAAATTTCTAAAGGACGCCCCTAATGAAATTCATTTATTGCATAAGGTAATTTTTTTCTCATAATTTTCTTTTTCGTTTGTTTATTTCGTTTTATTTGTTATAGGTTGTTCTAATTATGGGTTATTTTGGAGGATGCAGAACTCAGGAACTTCTAAATATGAGTATAGCAGATATAGAGGACCGGGATACTGTTATGGTAGTGAACGTACCGGAAAGTAAAACTGGTGTATCGAAGAAATTTACAGTTGTGGATGAAAAAGAGTTATCTGCTTTGCCTTTATTGAGACTTTATATGTCCTTGCGTCCTGAAGGTACCTACAAAACGATTTTTTTTGAGCTTCCGACAAAATAAATGTACAACTCAGCCAATTGGAAATAATATGTTTGGCAAAATTCCCAGCAAAATCGCAATGTATTTAGGATTGCCAAACCCACTAACCTATACGGGACATTGCCTTCGTCGCACTTCTGCTACTGCCCTAGCCAATGCAGGAGCAACTATGACAAACTTAAAAAGACACGGAGGTTGGAGAAGTTCCACGGTGGCAGAGGGGTATCTGGAGGACAGTATTGAATTGAGAAATAAAACGGCGCGTATGCTGTCTACTTTGCCATCAGAAGAGGCAGGCATCTCGACTGTAGTGAACAGCAACAGCACCACCCATAAAAAAGAAGAAATTGTTTCCAGCGGCGGAAGTAATTTTCAGGGAACATTTGAAAATTGTACATTTATTATCTGTAATGACGTGAATAAGGAAAATATGTCTTAGTTTTCATTACATATAAACGTTTATAAGCATTTCTTGTATCATTTTCATCTGTAAACGGTAAGAGGGAGTTTTTGAACCTTAATATCCCAAGGGAGTTATGACCCTCATTATAGATATCGTAACTATGACGATATAAGCTTATAATGTCACTATCAGAAATAAAAATATCTATGTTGTATATGTTACGCCGAATCAGAGAAAGCGCTCAGTGAGCGGAAAAAAAAAACGGCCTCAACGCGTGCGGATATGCTGAGCGACCAAATATTCTTTGACCAAATACCGACATTATTAATATTTCATGTGTGTCGACTGTCGATTGAAGAATGAGGATCATTCATTTCATGTCATGAAACGACATCTCACACAACATACGCAAAATATTAATAATCTCGTTGATAATTCAGGGTAATTCAATATTCGATGTAGATTTATTGTTGGGATCAAAATAAGATACATAAACTACGCAACACTAATTATGTCGCACCCCAAAATTTTGCACCTGTTAAAATCTGAACAACTTTTTTCTGCTTTGAACAATTCGAATTCTGTTTACACTGTTCGCTAGCTCAGTCCTTTAGCTATAATCTTATACTTCTTCGATACATGAGGTTTTTTCAATAAAATTGCTATACAGGATGTTACTTGAAACTGTGCAAAATTCCGAGCAGACAGACTCAGATTGGCCACCCTTTTATTGCCAGGCTCGAGCCCCGCAGAACTTCCCTCTATCAGGATTCTATTTTTCCTCAAACGGAGAAGTTCTGTGACATTATCTAGTATTTTCCTGGTGTGTCTTTATCTAACCACAGCTGGGAAAAATATCTATGTATCGAATTTTTTTTCGAAATAAAGATATTTCTCGAAAAATGATGAGTATGAATGAAAAAATAATGAATATTGAGGATGTTATAAGAACAATCATGGCTGCTGGTATCATCATAGTGTCAACCTGTCTTCGCCTTGCACCTCTAGCTTATTTGGATGATATAGCGGCTCTAGAACAGAAGTGTACATGGAGTGTACTTTCATCCGCAAAGCTGTAGACAGGACACCTCTATCAGGTCATTGATGTGAAATATAAACAAAGTTGATGCCAAAATAGATCCTTGTGGAACACCGGCGTTGATAGTTATTCCATCATTCCGAGTTCAAAGTCGCAAATTCCGAGATTGAAGTGGGAAAAAAAATTCCGGGTTTGATGTCGGAAAAAATAATTCCGAGTTCAAAGTCTGAAATTATGAGTTTGAAGTCGGAAAAAAAAATTCGAGTTTAAAGTCGGAAATACCAAGTTTAAAATCGGAAATTCCGAGTTTAAAGTCGAAAAAAAATAATTCCGAGTTCGAAGTCGGAAATTCCGAGATTGAAGTCGGAATAAAAAAATTCCGAGTTCAAAGTCAGAAATTCCGACTTCAAACTCGGAAATTCCGAGATTGAAGTGGAAAAAAAAATTCCGAGTTTGAAGTCGAAAAATAAAAAAAATTCCGAGTTCAAAGTCGGAAATACCGAGTTTAAAATCGGAAATTCCGAGATTGAAGTGGGAAAAACAAATTCCGAGTTTGAAGTCGGAAAAAAATAATTCCGAGTTCAAAGTCAGAAATTGTGAGTTTGAAGTCGGAAAAAAAAATAATTCCGAGTTCAAAGTCGGAAATTCCGAGTTTAAAATCGGAAATTCCGAGATTGAAGTGGGAAAAAAAATTCCGAGTTTGAAGTCGGAAAAAAATAATTTCGAGTTCAAAGTCAGAAATTGTGAGTTTGAAGTCGGAAAAAAAAAATAATTCCGAGTTCAAAGTCGGAAATTCCGAATTTAAAATTGGAAATTCCGAGATTGAAGTGGGAAAAAAAAATTCCGAGTTTGAAGTCGGAAAAAAATAATTCCGAGTTCAAAGTCAGAAATTGTGAGTTTGAAGTCGAAAAAAAAAATAATTCCGAGTTCAAAGTCGGAAATTCCGAATTTAAAATTGGAAATTCCGAGATTGAAGTGGGAAAAAAAATTCCGAGTTTGAAGTCGGAAAAAAATAATTCCGAGTTCAAAGTCAGAAATTGTGAGTTTGAAGTCGGAAAAAAAAATAATTTCGAGTTCAAAGTAGGAAATTCCGAATTTAAAATTGGAAATTCCGAGATTGAAGTGGGAAAAAAAAATTCCGAGTTTGAAGTCGGAAAAAAATAATTCCGAGTTCAAAGTCAGAAATTATGAGTTTGAAGTCGGAAAAAAATAATTCCGTGTTCAAAGTCGGAAATTCCGAGTTTAAAATCGGAAAATCCGAGTTTAAAATCGGAAAATCCGAGTTTGAAGTCGGAAAAAAATGATTCCGATTTCAAAATCGGAAATTCCGTGTTCAAAGTCGGAAGTTACCTGTTTGAAGTCGGAAAAAATATAAAAAAAATCTCGGTGACCCTTATGCGCTTTCGTACGGAAGACCCTTCGAGTTCACCCTTCCACGACAACTCCTGCTAAAAAAAAATAGACATTCTTCTCGAATACATCACAACGTGCAGCAAAGCATGAATTCGATACGGACCCGGGACTTAGGACACCATCCGCCTAGCGGCTCGTCTTTCTAATCTCATTCAGCAGCGCGGCTCGAATTTCGCACAGACCGTTTTTATTTGCGAGTCGCCGCATTTTTTTTTTTCGCGTGCCAACCGGCCCCTTTGTGCGGTCGTTACTGACCCGGACACGGAATAGAATTTGAAGGAGGTCGTGCCCCCTTTGGGGAAGGGCCTCTGCGAAAGCCCTTTGTCCGACCGGTTGTTGTGTTGAGAGGGTCCAGGCCAGGGTCCGGTCAAATTCCGGTTCTCTACTAAAAGCTCTTTGCTCACGGTGGATTTGTGCGGCGGTTTGGAGTTTTTAGGTTGCAGATTTAAATCCCAAGTAAAATGCATTCATCATTCATGACGGATTTGCAGGAACTGTCATTAATGGCAATTCTCTCATATCAACGATCATATCAAGTATGAATAACGGTGGATTTATGCAGAGGTTTTAAGTCGTAAGTTTTATGTCTCAAGTTTTAAGTAATAAGTCATAAGAAGTTCATCCATTAGTTTTTAAGGTAACCATTTAGGGTCAATTTATGCATCATTGTCTTTATCCTAGTCTTAGTCACAGTCTTCGTCTTAATCATATAATCAAGTTAAAAGCATACATTTCTATGGGATGCATTTATGCAACATTTTTAGTCTCAGTCTTAATCATAATCATTGAAGCACGACCTTGAAAATTACAAATTTTCAACTTTTTTGCTTATGATTGAGACCACATATGAAATACGCATACGTCGACCACGACCTGTCAATACAAATGGCATTAAGTTTGGTTTTTGTCACCAATATCGATGTCTGTGGCAATAATTGATATCAAATATAATATTCAGATATAAACTACGCAACACTAATTACGTCGCACCCCGAAATTTTGCCCCTGTTTAAATTTGAATAACTTTTTTCTTCTTTAAACAATTTGAATTCTGTTTGCACTGTTCGCTAGCTCAGTCCTTCAGCTATAATCTCGTACTTCTTCGATACATGAGGTTATTTCCATAAAATTGCTACAGGATGTTTTTTGGAACTGTGCAAAATTTCGAAATTTTCAAAAGGATCCCAAATGAAGAAAAACAGTTTTTTTTCAACTTTAACAGCAGAGGCATGAAGATTATCTCATCACCTTTGGCCATTTCCAAAATTGTCATCTTATCACTTTTCTTTACAGAGTGATCTCAAAATTTTTTTGGTTTTGCAGTCATAACTTTTTTCCTCTTCAACCGATTTTCAAAATCTCAGGCTCATTTTGAAGCTGAAACCTCATATGAGGAGATTTAAAGATCAGAATTAACTCAAGATGAACATTCAGAATCGAGGGTTTCCTCAAAGGTGATCCAAATCTGAAACACTGTAAATCCCGACTGGGAGGAGAATTAAATGAAAATCAACTTGTTTTCGGAAGGATCTTCCATTCTGGACACATCCAGATCTTTTTTTTTTTCAGTAGTCAAAAATTGTGCGTGAGAAAACCGAAATGAAACGCCATGTTCTAGAAAAAAAATCAGCCCAAAAAAAATGCATGGTCCGTAACCAACGTAACAAAAATCATAATGAGTGACTGACAAGACAGGTTGAAAATTACGTTCTCGTGAAAATAAAGACCAGGACAGAAAAAACTATTCGTAGGTCTTTCTTTTCTGAAGATATAAGACTTCATTGAAAAAATTCAAAATAAAAAAAAAATCTGAATACAACAAAATTTCAGGGTAACCTTCTCACCACCTATACAAAGTCTTTTAACATGTTTTGGATTTTTTCAAAGAATTTAATTTTTTAGACCCCCCAAAAAAATTTTATACGTACGTCTATGGAACAATTTTTTTTATCTCTTTGACCAACTTTTTCCGCTGAACACAGCTATGGGTACCGCTTGTCTCGATTCCGAAAAATAACTTTTTTTCGCCCTGTACATCAAACTATGATACTTGGAGAACTCGAGTTTGGGCGATTCTTAGTAGTTTTGTACGAAACTCACGAAAATTATATGTAAAAAAATCACAAAAATCTCCTTCCCCTTCATTCGTACCCGAAGTATCCCAAGGGGGCAAGGGGGGCGAAAGAATTATATTTTTTTTAATATCCGATCCCGATGTGGGGGTCCGGTGAAATATGTTTACCGATATATCTAACCGATTGACCAGCAAAAATTTTACCCGCAAAAAAATTTTTGGGGGGGAGGGGGTAAAAAAATGTTCATCAGTATTTTTGGTGGTGATATTTTCGTTTCGATCAAACAACGTTTTGGATATTTTTCTTTTTTAATCGGGATTTCGAGGGGGATTTAGATTTGGGTCACCTTTGCAGAAACCCTTGATCTTTAATATTTATCTTTAGTCAATTCTAATCTTCATGTCTGTTCATCTAACGTTTCAGCTTCAAAATGATCCTGAGATTTTGAAAATCGGTGGAAGAGGAAAAAAGTTATGACTGCAAAACCAAAAAACTGATTTTTTGAGATCACTCTGTAAAAAAACGTGATAAGAAGACAATTTTGGAAATGGCCAAAGGTAATGAGATAATCTTCATGCCTCTGCTGTGAAAAAAATGTTTTTCTTCATTTGAGATCCTTTTGAAAATTTCGAAATTTTGCACAGTTCCAAAAAACATCATGTAGCAATTTTATGGAAATAACCTCATGTTTCGAAGAAGTACGAGATTATAGCTGAATGACTGAGCTAGCGAACAGTGCAAACAGAATTCAAATTGTTCAAAGAAGAAAAAAGTTATTAAAATTTAAACAGGGGCAAAATTTCGGGGTGCGACGTAATTAGTGTTGCGTAGTTTAGGTATAATCTCGAATATAATAATTGTTAACAAATATCAATCGCTATCGATGGATTGTTAATTGTCATATCATAATTCTTAAGTCTCAAGACTGTGATGCATAAACGTCCAAAATGATTGAGACTATGATTGGGACAGAGTTAAAACTATGACACAAGATTAGGATAAAGACAATGATGCATAAATTGGCACTCAAAACTTACGACTTAAAACTTAAGACTTAAAACTAACGATCGGATTTCCACAAAGCAGACAAAACCGCAACAAAACAGCAACTGTGTCGATTTAGACAAAACAAAAACTTTTATGCACTTCGGGGATTCAAAGGGTACTTTAAATCCCTATTTTTGGGAAAAAAGAGTAAATTTATCTGCAATGAAAGCTGAATTTAGACATTTATTTTCAATAATTTCATTAATTTCCTATGCGATTTTTACTGTTACAGGGGTAGTTTTCGATCTTAACATGGGGGTACAAAATATGTAATGTGTTGAATAAGCTTTCTAAGTCCATTTCTAACATGTGGTGCGAAAGAAATTTCCAGAAACGGCAAATTTTCGTTTTCTAGTCGATTTTTACTATTACAGGGGTAGTTTTCGAGCTTAATATAGGAGTGCAAAATATGAAACGGGTTGCTTATGCTTTCTCTGATCATTTTAAACAAGTGGTGAGAAAAAAATTTCCAGAAATGTCAAATTTGTGTTTTCAAGGCGATTTTTACTGTTACAGGGGTGGCTTTCGAGCTTGATATAGGGATGCAAAATATGAAACGGGTTGCTTATGCTTTCTCTGCTCATTTTAAACAAGTGGTAAAAAATAAAATTCCAGAAACAGCCAATTCATTTATTGCTCGATATACCTAGTTGATTTTCATACCGGTAAAACTTCGTAAAAGCCTGGAGATTCGTTAATTCTTGACATTTCTCGGAAATTTCTGGAAAAACTCAAGCTTTGTGTGGGAAAAAACCACGAAAAACATACGTAGCATCTCGCGTAGCATTGGTTCTCAAAATTTCTTAGAATTCCTAGGTGACTCCCAAACTTGCCCAAACTAAGTGATGAGAAAAATGGAAACCATTGTAATTCCTCAGTAAATTCAACCTTGTTGGAAGAGTAACTGACCTCGGCTAATTTTCAGTTTCCTGGAAGACAATTAAAGAGTTTCCTAATGACCAAATATGCAAATAACATGAGAACCGAATGAGAACCTACTGCGCAGATCACATTTTCATTTTATTTATCACAAATAGATAGAACGGTAGAACTAAAGTTATCACTAGGTATATTAGAACATTTGAACTCAGTATTTGCCTCGGTATGTGTATAACATCTATGCATACAAATCAACTTTTTTCTTTGAAATGAGAAACCCAACCAACTTGCATCTTTCAAAGACAAAGTGATTCTTACCTCGATTCTTACAATGTCTTCTTGTTTTTGAACAAAAAGTAACCTACCTTCTATCTTCAATATATTATTTTTCGAGATTTTTTTTTCAATACGAATCGCAGAAGGCTCAAAATCGACCCAAAGTAAATAAAGGTTGTGCATAAATTTTAATCAAAGCAAATTTCAAGTAGGTACAGGATATTCCAAAACTTTGGGTAACTATTATTTTGCTTTGCTTGCTTTTTACTGGACCACCCTTTGTATTACAGCATGAGTAGCTCAAGAAATTATATCAGTTTTACTTTTGCACATACCTACATCTTTATTATTATCTACCCTTCCCACTGATTTCTTCTACAGTTTCTTCAATCCTACTCCTAGTACCTACCTAAGTTCTTCTTTGGCCTATGTATAATCCTTCAGTTATTAAAATAAATATTCTGCTGTAAAACAGTTTAATCCATTGATATCCTATATTTTGAATAACTATTACCTGAACATTTCAAGACACACAATCATAAATGACATTACGGCATTGCATTATTATTTGATGTTATCCATGGTGTTATTATCGTGTTTTTGTTGACAAGAAAAGTTGGCAGGTGTCCACCAATATTTCTACAGCTTTGTAAATGCAAATCAACCGTACGAATATGGCCAATCGAATTTGGGTCGAAATTATTAACGAAAGTAAAGTGGCAATATTTGTGAGAACAACATTCTAGCGAAACCAAAACAACCGCCATATTGAATAATAGGTACGCAAAGGACCAAAACACGCAGTGGTTTCCTACTTCCGAAACGTTATTCTAAAATCACGTAATTGATTTGACTCACCTGAATTGGGGATGTGACCTATAGCAGATCCTACGGCAAACAAGGCGCTAAATTGGAGGATTCGTAACGCCATAAATGAGTATTCATTTGGAAGGATTAAAAACACCTAATATCACCCACCACACTATCAACACGCACAAACACGTACTAATCGCGAATGCGAATCGGGAAAATGCCGCAGGAGCCGAGAGTAAATTCTTTCTAATATCGAATCGAGTCGACTCTGTCACATACAGCGTTGCCAGGTCCGCGGATTTGACAGAAGATCGACGATACAGATCCACGTGATTCATTTATATTTGAAGCTAAAAATAATCAGTATGTTATCGAATAACGTTTCAAAATATGGCGCGCAAAAACCATGGTTACTGGTTAGTTATGGTTTTGGTAATTTTGCACTTATCATGCGATCTATTTTTTAACGAAAATTGTTGTTGATACTTACGTATTTTGACCTGAAAAACACGAATTTCATGATATTATCGTGAACATATCTCTAGTTTTTGAGATAATCTATTCCAAAGTTCGAAACTTCACCTTCTTTGTATGGCAAGTCTTGGGAAAGTATTGTATCTTCTTAGATCCCAAGACATATTACATGCATTTGAAAAGTGTTTTTAACCGCCAACTTAGTTGCAAAGCAACCCTCGAAGTCTCATTGAGACTTGTGTGAGTAATTTACCATAGTAAATTATGATTTTCGTCTAAGAAAAACATGAATATGTAATTTTTCTTAAACTTTCCTATTATTTCACCAAGAAGGCTACGCTACATAAACAAAGGCCATTTTGAAAACCTCTGTGCGAATCTTGAGCGAATAAAGGTGGATTCATAGCTGTCTTATAGCAAATCGAGTCAGTGATATGTGTCTTCTCTCTTCAATACATGTCAAAAAGAAAGATAGGTATCAGTAAAAGAAGGTGAAATTTCTAACTTTGGCATCTATTGTCTCGAAAACTGGAGATATGTTTACGATATTATGAAATTCGTATTTTTCAGGTTAAAATACGTAAATACCAACAAAAAATTTCAACAAAATATAGGTTATTAGAAGACATTATAACTGCTTCAAGAGGAAACAAATTGTTGGAGCTTCAATGTAGAAAAAAACGGATGTTCAATGGCGTCCAAATTCAATATGGTCACTATGATAAAAAACAAAGTGAAAGAAAAAAGTAATATCTGCTTTTCCGCCATATTTTGAGAACTGAATATGTTTCCCGTTTACTTGCAGAAAAGCAGCCAGCATTTAAATAGTAATTTACGTAACAAGTCCGGAAAATACTGTTTTTTTGGATGAGTGGACAAAATTCTAGGAAAAAAACTGTTTTCGGGCGTGTTGCGTACACAATTTTTTCTGCAACCGTGTAGAATAACAAATCAAAGAAACACATTTCTTTCAAAAATTGAAATGTTAGCTAATTTTATGTCAGATAGCTGTCAGTCGTTATTTTGCTGCTATGGTAATGATCAACTGCATTTATCAAAACCATACTACCAAGATTTTCATATTTACAATGACAACAAAGATGTGATTTCCCCGGCCTAGTCCGGGAAGTACGTACTTCTCGGACTAGGCCGGAAAAATGCCACTTTCTCAAAAAAAAAATCGTCTGGAAAGTACGTACTTTCCGGACGGTTGCCGAAAAACTCATTTTCCAAGTGAAAAACCGAGAGATGATAATCTCTACGGAAACGTTTTCGATGATTTGGCAACGCTGGACAAAGACTACTGACTCCGTTATGCGAAGCGGATGCCATTCTTCCAGAGGCGGCCCTTACTTTTGCGTCGTCTTCGAAAGAATTTTTATGTTTCGCTTTCGAATTTGATAGAAAAAAAAGTGCAGAAAAACGCTATTTTGAGGAAACCAGACTCGAACGTCTGAAAGCCGAGTAGTCGGATATTTTGTTAAAGATTCATTACTTGCATTATTTGTAAATAAAAAATTATATTGAGGCCCAGAAAAAACTAAGGATTATGAATAAAAATATTGGTTAATAATAGGAAAGTTTTAAATGTTTCCTTTTATTTTTGAAATTCAATAAAACAAAAAGTGAACTGTACAGTGAACAAATTGTGTCCTACTTCATTGAGTGAGAATTTTTGGCAAAATTTTCGAATAAGTTATTATTTTTAGTAAATTGCCGAAAAACTGTGTATTTTTTTTCTGTTTGTAACATTTTTCCCTTGCTTTTTATGGTGTTTATGTTATTTGCTGAATCATTCAACTTCAATTGATTTCTAGTGCCAAAGTTTCTTACTTCGTTGTGGATGTAAGTAGAAATTGAATGGACTGTTGTGCGTTGTTTTTCAACAGTTGTTCGATTTTTGGAGATATTTGAGGTGAATCTAGCTCTCAAAAAATCCTGAAAGTGTTAACCCAATGCCTTTTAGGCAGTGTTACTTCAAGCAAGCTGTTTTTACTTCAGGTTATTCCTGGAGGTCTGAGGTTATAGGTATGTGTCGTAGCAAAGTCAGCTAAATGGAAAAAATCTAGTCTTCCGTGCACTATACGGAAGACTAGATTTTTTCCATTTAGCTGACTGTGGTCAGAACAATCAAAAATACTCCATAGGTACTAAACGCTAAGGATTCATTAAAACAGACCCAAATTTTGCAAATATATAAAAAGTTAAGATAGGAACATGTGAGCCGATTTGGCCAATGATGAATTGTTTCGAAACAAAAAATTACTTGCCACCAACGTGAATCACCCTATATTCTTCACCACTGGCTTGCACGAAAAATTGAAAAAAAAAAAAACCTTTCGGATTTGTCACATACTTACTTTCCATAAAATCCAAATGAGTTCGGAAACATAATAATTACACTGTTACGAATTGAGTTCCGAGAATACGGAAACCGATATTTCGGAGACATTGAAGAACCACGGTAGTTCTTGGAAATTCTCGAGAATTCACGAAAAGAAGTGATTTTTCTAGAATGATTTTTTTGTACCTTTATAAAGTACCGCGTATAAAGTGTCGCCGATAGTTGGTTAGAAACGTATTTGAATGTCTTTGGATAGAAATAAAGCTAGCATTATGCATACTTATTTGGTTTTTGTACTGTGTTTAAATTAAACGAACCCAAGTAGGAACCGAAATCCCCTCATGAGAAGGCCGAACAATGTTGGTTGTTTATTCACCTTGGAATCAGTTCTAAAATCTGCCACCAGATGCCACACCTCACATTTACATCTTCAAAAGTTAAATTCGGTATGAGACCAGTTTTCACCAGCAGTACATGGATTGAGGAGACTTAGAAAGGAATAGAATAAAACGAAACAAGTAATCCATTCCATAATAATTAATTGAAATTATGCCTGATAAATTTGTTTATAAATTCACAGATTCACAAACCTGAAAACAAAGTAAAGTGTACAAGATACCATGGAATTACCTATGGTGTTTTCTTGTCGTGCGATCTCTGGAACGGCTTCTGGAGATACTTTTCCGGTGATTTTTGGACTTCGATTTCGATCCGGACCTGGACCGCCTCCTCCGCCTATTTCTACAAAAAAAAAACAATCCAAACAAAGGTCAGTGGAAGTCGAGACTGGAACATTAAAATCTAACCCTCAGTATCAATATAACGCTCAGAAGTACCAGATGAAATAGGCAAGTTTTCGTGGACAGTGATTAAACCCTCGGTGCGCACTTCTTTCTGTTCAATTTCCACCCTTGTAATGTAATTTGTGATCAAGTTGACAAAGACTAAATGAAATAGACTGTCGACTGTTTACCTTTCACGGTCACTATCTGAGCTGCTACTGCTACTAGAGCTGCTGATCCTCTTCCTAGACTTGGACACCTTCTTTCCATCCATCTCCTGAAGAACCTTGTAAGTCTTCAGCAGTTTCTCTTTTTCGATGGCTTCCCTTTTGGCCTTCTTAGCCTTCTCCAACATCTCGCTTTCTTCCTTGACCTTTCTATGCTTCTCCTCGATCAACTTCTAAAAAAAACAAACATTGGAATCAAGGACGCTCGCCCAGCTCTTTATACCGCACCTGTTCCTCCTTCTTCTTCAATTCCAACAGCTCCATCTTCTTCCTGAGTATCAGCAGCTTCCTGTACTTCTCCTCGGCGTCTTTGTCGAACTTCACCAGGGGGTCTTTTTCCCTCGCCCTATCTTCGTCTCTGGATTTTCCCGATTCCCTGGCCTTCGACTTGGGCGGCGATCCGGACCTTTTTCTCGATCTGTCGTCGCTTCTCATCCTTCTCGACGGTGGTGAAGCATTCTTGTGGGCTCCCGCATCTCTGGATCTGGACCGTCTCGGCGTTGCTCTTCTTTCTCTCAGCCTGCAAGGCAAGATAGTGATTCAGAAGCCAAGGATTGTAAACTAGAGAAGGATGGTTCATTCAAGCGATTTTTTCGGCCAAAAGGCGTGGCTTCCGAAGGCGCGCGATGACGTAGTCAACGGCCCTGAATTCAAAATTATTAATGCTGAATATCACTAAATGGGCATTAAAAGTAATTTTACTGTGATATACCTTTTTATAATCGATACATATTGATTATTGATGGTATGACTTCAAATATTAGAAATTTTTTTGAACAGAAACTCCTTGATTCACAAAAATTCCTGAATGTCCACCCAGAAAATAATACATGAGATAATTTAACGTTTACAAAACAGGGGATGAATAGGTAAGTACCTAATACCTACCTTGAAAACGATTTCATATTAAAAATAGGGAAATTTCAATGAAGAATTCATAGGTACTGATGAATGTATAATGTATGTGTGCATATATATAATTCAATGCACAGGTTATTGAAAGTTCATATTTCAAATTGAAATTGATATACCTACCTATTTTATCAAGTTTAACAATTATCAGTGAATGGTGAAAAGAAAATACATTCTTTAATTTAATTTATAGGTACCTACATTGTACATAATAGGTATATAAATATAGTGACATCAATTTCGATTTTCTCATTAGCTGACTATTTTCTTCATTTATACATTGGACTCTACTATAGATGCAATCCAGGTTGTTTCTTTTATCTGCAGGTTTTTATATCCTCATTATTGCTCGAAGTATAAAAAGTTCATCATAAAGTAATGAGAATATAGGTACTTCTTTTTCATAATACATTTTCATCTACCCATTTTGTAGATCTCTTTTTTAAATTTGGTTGGACAAATCACAGCTCTAATGTATGACTTGTATCAGGATTCACAACATCTGCATGTTCACAACTCAACCACCTTTTCAAAAAAGTATCCCAAACAAAATCAATGCCTTTTGGAAATGTTTGTTAAATAATACTGGAATCCTCTTGGTTTTTGTCCAAAAATAGCTAATCTGCTACCTGGCATACTGGTTATTAGATGGAAGTGATTTCATAAACACTACACACTTTTCAATGGAGGTGATGTAATAATTTATTATTATTTATCAAACTACTAAATCTTCTTACTGAGCAATTTGTCTATACCTACAATTATTGAAGAACTCCATTTGAAAAAAAAAACAATTCGTACAACAAATATGAATATCGAAACATAAACCAGAGATAAGTTACCCACTGCATAAACGTAAACAAAGATTGAGGGCCGTCAGTGACGTCACGAACACTTGTTCGATGTGCCAACATTGCGTCTTATGGCAATGAACCATCCTTCTCTCCTTCATCCTCAATAAGAGATTTTTCTACTTATAATTGTTGAAAATGTTATACGTCTAGAGCACATATTAGAAAATCTTACAGATGAGACAGTCAGACAGAGCAAATAAAATTAGAGCGAGATGACTTCAGATTCGTGATCAGGTCAAAATACTCATAGGAATGCGGTAAATACAGTTTTCCCTTAATTTTTTTTAAAGTCACCCTAAGAGATTGACACATTCAACATTTTATGATATGAGTTTGGCGCTCATGCACCCTATAACAACCTTGCCAGTTAGACAAGTGAATATACAGTACGATGCAAATGTATGGAATAAATTCATTATCTCTAAAGTATATCAATTTTAAGGAAAATCCTGAAACAGGTCGATTTTTATTTTCAAATTGACATCTCTTGATATACATACGGAGTTTGTGACGTCATCCGCGTAGTTGTGGTGACGTCATCGATTATTTTTTTAAATAGGAAGACACCCTGTTCAATTTTTTTTCTGGAAGGTATATTCATTGTCGATCTGACCGTATACTAATATTAGGAGTTTAAAGTAATATAGGGTGAGAAAAAGTTATTCATTATTTTATATTTACAACGGAAACCGTTATAATAAATAATCAAATTTGTGACCTTCTGCAAAAATACAATGTGATAGACAGAAAACAAATCATTCTTGAACTTTGCTATCGTTTCTGAATATATTTGTGAAATATTCACTCGTATTCGTTCTTTCAAATTATCTGATCTTTCCGGCTTCCTACATAAACTGCTCTACAGATAACCTCAGAAGAAAAAATCGAGAGGAGTTGAATCAGGAGATATAGTTGGCCATTCGATTGACCCTCTAAAAACCTATTAAGGTAATTGCGTACATTGATAGCATAATGATGTTGTAAATATAAAATAATGTTTTCACACTCTGTATCACTTTATTGTCCTGATATTAGTATATGGTCAGATAGACAATGAATATACCATCCAGAAAAAAAAATAAACAGGGTGTCTTCCTATTTAAAAAAATAATCGATGACGTCACCACAACTACGCGGATGACGTCACAAACTCCGTATGTATATCAAGAGATGTCAATTTGAAAATAAAAATCGACCTGTCTCGGGATTTTCCTTAAAATTCATAAACGTTAGAGATAATGAATTTATTCCATACATTTGCATCGTACTGTATATGAAGTTTGGCTTCATTTTGCTATTATAATTATTATAACATATGTAATGTCCGGGGTTTCAACAATAAAAAGCTGTCAATTGTAAATGCTCTATTAATCCCAAAATAAGACAAATACTTTATAGAATCCAAATCTACACTGCCGCGAATAGGTCTTGCTGAGCTAATCATTGTTCGTGAAAACAAACAAGGGCATGCGCAATTATCTGAGGCATCAGATGTCACAACATGAAAGGATTATTTTTTCGAGCGTCATAAAAAATCAATAAAACAACATACATCCAATGGAAATCTCGATTGTCGACCCCACTCACCTTCCCCTCTCCTGCCCCCCATCACCACCCCTGGCCCTGTCGCCCCTCCGCCCGCCCATCTCCTCGAACCCGCCGTTGCGGCCCGCCCTCTCGTCCGCCCGGGCGGGCTTCTCGATCTCGAACTTGTCGCGTCCGCCGCCGCGGCGCTCCGCCACCACCCTCGAGGGCGGCTGTGCCGGCATGGGCGGCGGCTGGACGTCCTCGTGCCCGGCCAGCTTCAGCAGCCGCATGTGCACCTTGTCGAAGCGGCTTTGGGCGGCGCCGCCGTGGGCGGGCTTCGGCTTGGGGCGGCGCTGCTGCTGCGGCGGGCAGCCGTTGGGGCCGGCCGGCTCGTTGGGCGGCGGCGGGTCTTCGCCGGTCTTGATTTGGACGCCTGCGCAAAGGGATTGGGAGTTGATGAGATTTTTTTCAAAAATTTATGAATTCAATAGGTCGAGATGGTTTTTTGATATGGACCGATCCAATTAGAAGTTGCTGTCAATGGGGAATTCTCCTTCGGACGATAATGAAGTAATTATTATTGAATATCTTCAAAACGTCGCATTTCAAACTCACCATTTCAACTTTTTTCCGAAAAAAAAAAACATTTCAATTGCTTGAAAAATCAAGACTTGACTGATCATTTTTTTTACATTAGCAGTTTGATTCTTGAATTATGCATTGACATCATGTGTACATAATGAAAGTGTGGCCAAATGTGAGTTGTTGTTATTCTAGCTTACTAGGCACTGTTGCCAATTTGTGAACTAGAAACAAAGCGATTTAAAATTTAAAACCCCATATTTGAAAAATCAATTTAGATAGTTTCTGCAACGAATTTGAAAAATTCATGAATGAAACTCATAATCAATAAGTTCCTACTTGCATTTGCTGTAATAAAATGAATTGAGGAATTTTCCCCATTAAAAGTTGCTATCAATTGAACATGTCCAACGAAAACTAATGAATAAATAAATAGCGAAAAACTTTTGAAACAAGCTTTCATTCAAGTATTCTAGAAAAACGAAAATAAACTCTGAAGTTGATCAAACTAATAGTTGCACTACATATCATACCACAGATTAGATAATCATACAGATGCGCCCATTTTGTTTAATGTACCGACATCCGTTTTCATTGACCTCGGACCTTTAAATTTTGCGCATCGCAGTTGCCGGATAGTCGTAGTCACCGAAGGAACTACTGATTTGCAATGTTGCCATTTTAGTAATGCATAATCAAGACCAATATAAAAGGTTACCTATTTCTGAGTGATATATCAAGAACAATTTGTCATCAGAAACTAGTTTCTATCAGGAATAAGATGTATTCTGAATGAATTTTACGATGAAATTCGAATATTTCAAATGTATGGAATTATCTATTATGTATTATTATGTTGATGTTGTCATTTTACAATTTTGTTTGAATAAACATTATTATTATTATCTAACTAGCTGACCCGGCAAACGTTGTCTTGCCATATAAATAATTTCCTAGTAATGTGTAGGGAGTGAGAAAGAAAGGAGACCGGCTTCGTTCTCATCCCTACTCCGTGCTGTTTACTGGGTCAGAAGTGACACCTGTAGACATCTGGCGGGGATAACTAATTAAATGACGATTGATCAGTTTTCGACCGGAGAGGAAAAATAAAAAAAAAAAAAAAAAAATTTGTGGTGGACTACCCCTAACATTTAGGGGGATGAAAAATAGATGTTGGCCGATTCTCATAGATACCGGATAAGCTCAAAAAATTTCATCAAAATCGGTCAAGCCGTTTCGGAGGAGTATGGCAACGAAAACTGTGACACGAGAATTTTATATATTAGATAAATGATCAGACTCTAAATTTCTTAACTTGAAATGTGATATAGCAGTATAGGTATAGCAAAAATGGTGATATCATCATCAAATGGAAAAGTTTTATTGAAGTCGATAATATCACTCAATGATGATTGCCAATAAACATATTTGATAATGAAGCAGTAATATACCAGATTATGAAGGTATATACCAGTGAAACTATGATCACAGTTTCTTTAATCTGTGCTGTGATAATCCTCAAAACCTTAATAATTTTTCCTTCTGAATTAAAGTTTATGGAAAAAATGTTATACATTGTCAGAACATAAACCCATCCGAAATACTGAATCGGGAATCGTGTAAAAAGAAAACATTTGTAACATAACCATCAAAATGATGACAACAATGTATTCGATGTAAACTAAATTCGATCAAAATTTTAGCGCCTGCGCATATCTGTAAGGGGACCTATAAATTTTGCGCTTTCGACATCTCTTTTTATTCGCTCTGTCTGACTGTCTAATCTGTAACGTTTTCTAATGAGGAAGTTTTCTTGGAACGGTTTCTCATGAAATTATAGTTCAAATAATTAACATCATATTTCTGATGTCTAGAATGACGGAAAACTATGACGTACTTCCTGCATTCGTTAAAAATTATACTTTTACTAACGTTTATAGACAAACTCATGTTTTAAAATGTTCTTCTTACATCAGGCGTCCCTTTCAAACAAAATTACCTAAAGCCATGGCCAAGAAATCCGACCTCTTATTCAACGCCTCGGCCTCCCTCTGCTCCTCCTCCACCAACCGCATCTCCCTCCTCACCTCCTCCACTGTCTTGAACTTGTTGTACGCCCCGGGCAGCGGGTACTGCACCAAACTGGGCAACCGCCCCACCCCACCCGCCCCCTCCTCCCCACCACCACCGTCGCTGTGCTCCTCGTAGTCGAGCGCGTTGTAGTCGAGGGCGCGCGCGTCGCCGTCGGGACGCCGACCGGGCGGCGTGTGAGACCGCCCCTCGGGCGTAGCGGTGCGATCGCGTGCCGCCCTCGCCGCCCTCTTCTCCTCCTGCCGCCGGCGCTCCGCTTCGAGCTTCTCGAATTGCGAGAGCTTGATCACGCGGGATTCTTCTTTGCGCCAGTGGATGGGGGTGGCGCTGCGCGAACGGCTCCTCGAAGGCGTCCGGAAGCGCTAGAGAATCGACCGGGGTTAAGTGAATCACATTTGGTAAAGTGAATCACGCGATGGGTAAAGTGAATCACACAATGGGTAAAGTGAATCACACAATGGGTAAAGTGAATCACACAATGGGTAAAGTGAATCGCGCGATGGGTGAAGTGAATCACACAATGGGTAAAGTGAATCACACAATGGGTAAAGTGAATCACGCGATGAGTGAAGTGGATCACGCGATGGGTGGAGTGAATTACGCGATAGGTAAATTGAATCACACAATGGGTAAAAGGAATCACGCGATGAGTGAAGTGAATCACACAATGGGTAAAGTGAATCGCGCGATGGGTGAAGTGAATCACGCGATGAGTGAAATGAATCACACAATGGGTAAAGTGAATCGCGCGATGTGTAGAGTGAATCACGCGATGGGTGAAGTGAATCACACAATGGGTAAAGTGAATCACGCGATGAGTGAAGTGAATCACGCGATGGGTGGAGTGAATTACGCGATGGGTGAAATGAATCACACAATGGGTAAAGTGAATCACACAATGGGTAAAAGTAATCACGCGATGAGTGAAGTGAATCACACAATGGGTAAAGTGAATCACGCGATGAGTGAAGTCACGCGATGGATGGAGTGAATCACGCGATGGGTGAAGTGAATCAAGCGAAGAGTGAAGTGAATCACGCGATGGGTGGAGTGAATCACGGGATGGGTAAAGTGAATCACACAATGGGTGAAGTGAATCACACAATGGGTAAAATGACACACAATGGGTAAAGTGAATCACACAATGGGTAAAATGACACACAATGGGTAAAGTGAATCACGCGATGGGTGGAGTGAATCACGCGATGGGTGGAGTGAATCGCGCGATGAGTAGAGCAAATCACGCGATGGGTGGAGTGAATCACACAATGGGTAAAGTGAATCACGCGATGGGTAAAGTGAATCACGCGATGGGTAAAGTGAATCACGCGATGGGTAAAGTAAATCACTCGGTTATTTCCATAAAAGTTGCAAATATTTCTAAGAACCTGAGAAAAGACTGTGCTCAATCGCTGCGGGGCAATCGGGTGGGAGTGAATGGGGGATTGTTTGCTTATGCTGATGGTAAGGTTTATACAGGGTGATTCGGAGTTGAAGCAGCAGAGGCCTAGGAGAGATTCCGCTCAGCAAAATATGGAGAGATATGGTATTGCATATTTTTTCTCAATAACATTGTATTACGTTTATAAATAATGTCGCTTCATAAATACCATATCTGAATGTGTTGATGATACAATTAATGAAAATTCCAGGTGGATTTTGTGATTTTCAATAAGGCGGTGTTTACTGGTTGCATACCATTTTATTTTCATGGTGCACTGTAAAAAATACGAAAATGTATATGAGCCATGAGCTGGGGAATGCAATATAGGAAATTATATATTTTTTTGTAATATAATTGAAAAAGTGCATTTGTCCTGATGTTCTGAAAATGTCATCTGGATGAATCAAAAAGCAAATGACTGCTACAAGTATACTGGTATATTAGAACAAATTCTAAAATGAGGCTTGAAATGAAATTAAAAATAATTATTTCAGTACAATATGAACTAATACATAATTGAATAGTAAAACTTTGCAATGACTATTGGCGGCGGTATTCGATAATATTTTTCCGTTTTATATTATCTATTTTAGAAATCAGACTCAAATTCCATATCTTTTAAGATTCACAAAATGTAGCAATAAAATAGTAGTAATAATTATTTAAACAATACATTTTTTCTTATTTTCACCATATGTCAAAATGATCCAAAATTTGACAGGTGTTCATAAATTCAGTGAAAACGCATTATAAATGAAAAAAATATGGCGGCTCCAAGATGGCATTTTGTGATTATTATCCAATTTGCTTGAATATTATGATCTTAAGTTTTAAGTATTTTTCATGAAATTTCATCTTGCTTACTTCACTAATTACATGATCTCCAATATTGTACATTCCATTGACTGTTTCAAATTCAATATTTTACTTACAAATTTTCCACGGCCCTTGATAATTCTACCGCTCTTTGAGGTCAGTGGTCTTGTTCTCCTGTTGTAACCCATTCCCCATTCTCTCCTCCCTCTGTCATAAAACTCCTTATTCCTGTCAAATTCTGCAAAATATCAACAATATCATTCTACCATGCCATGAAAAATTGAGAAATTTACCTCTATTGAAGTTTTTCTGTTCCCTATCTCCTCTTGCTTCACCACCCCTCATCAAAAACTTATTTTTTGGAACTTCAGGAATGTCCTCAGGGTTGATATTGCTGATGGTAACTAAGGGGTGTGGTTCCACAAGTTCACCTTCTTCATCCTCTGATTTGTCATGATTTTTTCTAAAAAAAAAATAATAATTGAACAATAACAGTAACTGATGATTTATAAGAACTTACAGGTGCTTTTTGCCTTTTTCTTTCTTTTTCTCCTTTTTATGCTTCTTCTTGGATTTCCTTTCTTCATCAGAATTTTCTTGTTCCTCTTCTCCACCCTTCTTCTTGTCCTTCTTGACTGGATGAAAAAGTGTTGGTCAATACTAGGTCAATACTAGGAAAAAGCAAAAATATTGTTACCTTTCACTTGTTTGATGAGTTCTCCACATTTCATAATTTTAGCATCCTGTAAAGGTCTGCTATTGGCATCAACTGGTAGGGCCTCAATTTGTCTAACAACATCAACTCCATTGACAACTCTCCCAAAAACCACATGAACACTGAAAGTAGAACACATCTGTAATGCCTCTATAATATATCATCAATTTTGATTTTCTTACTTGTCCAGATGAGGGGCCGGTTGTGTTGTACTATAACACAAAAATTGACAAGATATGATCAGCGATGCCTGGTATGGGTAGAACAGGTACCACTATATAGTGACAAAATTAACAAATCTTTAAAACCTACTTAGCCTTCACTGATACTAATGTAATAAGACAAATTATCCAATGTGAATAATGAATAATATGCATAAAAAATTGACACTGAGATGAAATCTCTGCTGCTGAAAGAAAAGTATGAATATCATAAATATGTGTGGACACATTTCTGCAATAATGAATGTCCCACTCAACTATCATGATGTACACATTTACTCACATAAAGAACTGGGAGCCATTTGTGTCTTTGCCCCTATTGGCCATTGAGAGGAGTAGAGGACAATCATGTTTGAGAGTGAAATTTTCATCTGTAACAAAAATGATAGAGTGCCAAAAATACATTTTTTACATTAAACAACCTTCAAAAGTTCCTCCATAAATACTTTCCCCCCCAGTACCATTTCCATTGGTAAAATCTCCAGCCTGGACAATAAAATCCTTGACTACTCTATGGAAAATTACACCCTAAAATCAAAATGCCATCAACACATTTCTGGTGATATTAATAGAACACCTTACCTTGTAATAAAGTGGCTTCTGGGTTTCTTCACCAACACCTTTTTCTCCTGTACATAATGCTCTGAAATTTTCACACGTTTTGGGAACGATATCCGTAAAGAGTTCGAATACGATTCTACCACAACTTAAACCACCTATAGACACGTCAAAAAAGCATCTTGTTTTTTGAGCGGGCTCACGTTTTTCCTGTGGATCATGATTTGGTTCTTCCATAGGAACTTCGCCCATCTTGATTTTTTTAGTATACGCAAAACACCAAATATATTCAATCACAACCGATAATCAATCAGTTCGTAAATAAACACAAAACAACCAACAATATAAAGAATATCATTCGAATCCTAATTATTCAAAGCATCATATACGTTTTCATTATTAGACCATTGATTTTCTTACTAATTCAGTAATTAAATTATTCCACTTTCCACTTCTCCTGTCTCCATTGTCAAATGTCCATACTACTTGTCATTATGGTCACAACAGTATGAGTTCTGTGGTCAGTAAAGTCAATGATCACAGAACCAACAGGTCATTACAATGTTCCATGTCATTACTCAAGGATGTCACTAGTCACTATTCAAACGTCAAATACTTCAAAGAGAAGAGTTTCGTGAATAAAAGCATATATTTCAAAATAGGAGGATACAATATACAAATTATACAATAATAATAAACTAAAAAAATCTTATAATTTCCTGACTGTGATAAACAACTTTTATGGTTTATAATATCGATAATAAAAATTCAGAAATGTCCAATAAATATGAATCGTATGGAAAATCGGTAATAAAATTCACGTGTTGGCTCTCATACTTTGCATTCTAGGCTGAAACATCATCAACAGGACAACTCAGATAGTGGAAGTGGTGACGAAGATAATGATCCAAGTTTAACCGACTTGGGCCCTATCGAATATCCAACTAATGAACATCGACTGCAACATCCATATTGTCTTTGGTTTTCCAAAAGACCCTCACAAATACAAGGTGTTCAGGTAATATGAAAGTAATATGTATGTGCTACTCCGTTTTATCTGCCATCGACAATTCCATCAAACTAATGTGCTAATTACAGGGTTATTGTCAAGCTTTGCGATTGGTGGGACAAGTAGGAACTGTGGAACAATGGTGGGCATTGTATTCCCATATGGCTAGGTTACAAGATATACCTGCTCACAGAGATATACATTTGTTTAAAAAGGGTATAAAGCCAATGTGGGAAGATGCAGCTAATAAAAAAGGAGGGAAATGGGTTAGTAGAATAGTAACAATAAGATTCCTGCCAGTTGTTATTCAATAAATGTACTCCATAGGTTATTCGACTGAGGAAAGAGCAAGCAGGTAGAGCATGGGAAAATTTGTGCTTGGCCATGTTAGGAGAGCAGTTCATGGTAAGCTGAAAACTTGCCATGTTTGAAATATTTATGTTCACTCTACTTTAGGCTGGAAATGAAATATGTGGGGTAGTAGTATCAACTAGATATCAAGAGTTCCTTTTGAGCATTTGGAATCGAACTGCTTCTGATCAAGCTACTACATCTAGAATTAGGGATGCTCTCAAGCGACTATTGAATCTACCTCCAAGTGCCACCATGGAATATAAAACACACAATGATTGCCTCAAGTATGGGTGAATTTTATAATACCAGCACTGTATTGATATCCTAATCTTCTTTGTTTCAGAGCCTCTAAAACTATACCAAACAATGCACTGAAAAGCTGACCACATTGAAAAATGGTTGATATAGAGTGTGAAATTGTTCATTTTAATTGAACACAAATATTGAATAAAGATATCCTCTAATGTATATTATTTCTGAATCTTCATATAATTCTCAGTGCTTTTCAAAACTGGTTATGTTAGAAAAAGGACCAGAGAATATCCTTTTTGTAACTAGAAAAATTTTCATATTGTTTATCTGAAGTCTCAAATAAACATTAGAAGCAAATAAGAATTGTAAACATTCAGTACTTTGGACATTCCATGAATATGGATGAGAAATGAATTCCAAAAATAATTCTAAAACATTTGTATTCATGAATAATTTCCATACATATACTGACACTATATATGAAGTAACAAAAACAACCAAGAAGTTAAACCCATTTGTCAATTACAATTCCATCAATACATACTCAATATGTATGGATGGGGTTCAGAAACTGAACTATTATCATCGATGTCTAGATAATAAATCTAAAGGTATTAAAATTTCAATACCATGATTCCCAAGAAATAGCATAATAGATTTATTTTCTAAACAAAAAAATTAAAGCAGATACCATATTTAGCTACAGACAATACATATTTTTCTGCAATATACAGCGTGATTATATTTGTTGAACAGCATCAAGAAGTCATTATAATAAATCGGAATAAAACTGACTAAAATATTCAAAAAAGGGCACACCTCGAAAACATGATTATAACCTTTATTTACACCTTAATTCGGAATATAAGAACGTGGTAAGGAAAATGCACTAGAAATGTGAATTATGCCATTGATTATATTCAGCAATACAATTAATATACTCCAATTTGGGATCAGTATAGGGGGTTGGGATAAGATACAATATAAAAGGCTATCAAAAGGGGGTTCCACTAATCTGAAAATTAAATTCCTTGACCCAATTTGAAGATTATAACGGTGAAAAATACAATATTTATCTTGACTAGAGCGATAAATTTCCAATTACTTTTTGTCAACTTGGAGACAGTATATAAAAAAATATCAAATTAGGGTTGCATATCCGTCAAATAGTAAAACGTATTATTTAAATATTAAATGCCCAATATATTTTTTAATTAGACCAAATACTATCTGTAGCCATATATGGCATATGATTTCAGAAAAATTCTAAGACTAGGGTTACCAACTGTTGTTGGGCTATAAGTTGGTAACCCTATAATGAACAATTTACTTACCATAACTTGCTTGGCTTTTATTCCCTGTAGTTGGAACTTGGGTGACAAGTTCTTAATTGTGATATAGATGAGACGAATAGCAACTAACAAAAAGTCCACACCATATGAGGAAATTAATCTTAGGTGAACCATCAATGATATAAATAGTGTAGATGATATATATCCTTTTTCTTTTGCACCCTAATCGGAATTTTTTATTCAGGTTCATATTTGTTTATACTTCTTCTGCAGAATACTGTTATGTTGGGTAATTTTCTCCAAAAAAATAATGTAGTTATTTATTGACCAGATCGAAATTTTGCCATTAAATAGTGAATTTTTAGTAGAATTAGATTCTGAAGGAAACAAGTGTTGTTGGAAATATAATTACTTGTTATTTGAGTTTTATTATATCATTCATCAACAGAAAAAAAGTTGCCAGTTCAAACAAAATAACGTATTTCAAATGGAGAAGAAAAGTTCCGATCATTGTAAATAAAACAATGCAGGTGTTGACAGTTTTAAACCAAGAATTCCGTGTGAATTTCTTCTTGTAGAAGAACAATAATTTTTCTCATCTGATGCGGACTAAGTAAATATATGTTTGTCAAAGTTGAAACAGTTGCACCTCAAAACTACTAAGAAACTACAAAAATTCATCTAGATATGTTTCAAAAACACATTATTTTTTTACCTCATCAGGTACTAAATTCGTTTTAAATAATTTTTATATTAAAGTGGAACTTGACAGATTTGAAACAAAAGACATTTGAATAGATATTATAATAGAAATACTGAAATCTTGGATTAAAATGTGTCCCTAGAAAACCCAGTGGGAAGTAACGATTTTAAAAATATTGCAACCCGAATATTTCCAAACCAAAATTGTATTGTATTGCTAAATATACACAATAAAAATGAGATAATCAATAATTAGGAGAGAAATGGGACTGTACCTTATACCAAACACTTGAGCTCCTCTTCACAGCTGTTGTGAACACAGATGGATTTTATCAATAGAAAGTGACACCACATGATGTATCTTTGTGGAGACGTGGCAGAAAAAACCAAAGAATCAATAAATAAAAAATATTTATTTTTCTAATTACTATAATATTGACAATCAAACAATGTTGAGTTCACCTGTGTTCACCGCACCACATCACAGCTAAGTGTCCACTCTCTAATTACATACAAATATAATAATTGTTTCACATTATCTTTGATTTTTAAAATCTATGTACAATTTTAAAGCACCTAAATGAATCCTCGTATTTTTTACAGTAATTGCAGAATTATGGAAAATAGTCCAATCTGCGAACGGTTCGCACGTATAACACTTGCTCTAATATGGGAGAAAAGGTACTTTTCCAATTTTTCTCGGAAATAATATTGTGGAAGAATATTTAGATAGTTTTTCGGATAGCTATTGTAAGCTTATTTTTCATTAATTGTTTATTTATGTTTTTATATTATATAGGAATAGGATTTATATTCAATTAATTTTAGCATGGAGGGTGGGGGTAGTAAGAAATTCATTAGCAGTACAAAGAAACATATTTGTAAAAATTCACATCGACTCAAGTTTTATGTGGGCTTCATATTTCTAACAACAAATAAACAATATTTCAACACCCTTTAAGGGGTGGATGATCACCCCACAGGATTATTATAAATGAAACTGAACCACGATCTTGTGAATATTCATTCCGCAGGTTAATTTACATGAAAAAAAAATAAATAAAAAAAAGTTTGTGGTTTGAAATTGAAAAATCAGATTACGTCTTTTTTGAAGCACTGCTGTTTGTTATCTCAATTTCCAACCAAATCAAACTAATTTTTGATTGAAACATTCCTGTTGAATAAAAATTATGAATAATAATTATACTAAAGCTCCCTAAATGAGTATCACGAGTGTTGGACATTTTTTAAATTATTATAGTGCAGGAATATTAACTTGAATCGCTATGCATAGTTGCCAAATTAAACTCATCTACCGCCAATTCAGAGCATTTTGAGGACCACCGAAAAAGCAACTCCCTATATATTCATCAATAAAATTACAGTTTTGTTTTGCTGAATTTGATGTGAAACGTTCCAAAATGATCAGCAACTTTGTCAGATTCGTAGAATTATCTCCAAACTTCTTATTTCAAATGTAAAAGGTATTTTATTTTCAAAATGGAGAAAATATTGGATGATTCATTATGAAGCACACAAAAAATTTAAAACAATCAGCAACTTTGTTAGATTAGTGGAATTATCTCCAAATATACAAATTTCTCTTTGTTAGACTCGTGGTATTATCTCCAAATATCAAAATTTCTCGTTTTAAATGTAAAATTAATTCTATTTTCGAAACGAAGAAAATATTGGATGGTAATGAAGCACACAAAAAATCTGAAATAATCAGCAACTCTGTCAGATTCGTGATATTATCTCCAAATATCCAAATTTATTGTATCATATGCGATACGAATTTCATTTACTTAATATGGCAAGTACCACATGGTTGTGAAGCGCCCGAAAAAATCCAGCCGACGTGTTTTCGAATCATCCCCAAATATGCTTCTCTGTCAATCTAGGACAAGCACCCCCTCCCCGAGCGTTCGCAGACAGGACCACCAAAAAAAAACAAACCTACTCGCAATCAATTAGGTACAATTCCTTACCTACCGCTCTTGACGCCTCCCGAAAAGCTACTCGCCCTCAGCCCCGCCCTCGGCTCCGCCCTCCTCCCCCGCCCCTTCAACGGCCTCGGCCTGTCGCGGCGGCGAGCGCTCGTCCGCCACCGGCGTGGCCGCCCCCTCCCCCTCCCCACCTACGGTGGGCGTGGCCTCGGCTGGCTCCTCCCCGTTGTCGCCCCCTCCCCACCGGCTGCGGCGGCCGTCCCTGCTGGCCTGCTGCGCCGGCGCCTGAGGCGGCCCCGCCTCCTCGTTGAACGCCGGCCCCCTGAACCGCATGGGCGGGCCGTCGTGGAAGGGCGGGCGCGGGCCGGCGCCGCGGTACGGCGGGCCGCCCTCGAACGGGGGCGGGCCGTCCAGGCGCGGGTTGAAGTTGGGACCGTCGCGGAATTGGCCTGCAAGAGGGGGGTGTGAAAATGGGATTGTCCAAGCAGAGGCATGTAATTCCCATGCAACTACAGTTGATTTTTCCTTGTGTGACCGCCTTCACAGTAATCCTTTTGGTTTCGTTAAATACACCGAGACCATTTTTTTTTTCATTGTTAAACTGTCTGAAAATTTTTGTATACTATGATACAGAAACAAGTTGTTGATTTTCTTTGAAGACCATCTTGTAAATACTGAAACAATTGACCAATCCCACGAAAAAAAAGTTTGGTGAAAAGTTGAATGGCGGCTTTTGACAGCTGTCACTTATTCTTGTGTTTTATGTCTCGCGGTATACTTTCTAAATGGCGGACAACTGTCAACAGCTGTCATTCTATTTGGATTTTTCATTCCATCCTCAATGCTCCTTTTTTGTTTTAACTGCGAATGTTGGTGAGCAAATACTGAAATGAATGAAAAATCCAATCCTTATATATTCGAATTCCCGCAATAGAATGACAGCTGAAGACAGTTGTCCGCCATTTAGAAAGTATATCACGGGGCATAAAACACAAGAATAAATGACAGCTGTCAAAAGCCGCCATTTAACTTTCCACCAAACTTTTTCCAGTGGGATTGGTTAATTTTTTTACAAGACTGTCTCGTATTTTCTGTAATATTTACTGGAACAAGTTGTTCTTCTTGTGAGACCATCCTTGACTTTGATAATCCTATTTTTGGGAAAATATATTGAAACAATGTTTTCTTTTTTCACTTGAAAACCGTCCCCTATTTTGAAACAATTTGTTTTTATTTTTTGAGACTGTCTTCTCTATACAGCGGCATTAATAATCAAATTTATTATAATATACTGAAACAAATTGTAAAATATACCGAAACAATTTGAAATAAATTCAATAAATTTGACTAAAACGAAATGTTGATTTTCTGGCCAGACCGTCTCCATCATGCCGCGGTCTTGTAAATATCTTTTTGTGGAATATACTGAAACATTTTTTTTCGTAAGACTGTCTCCTATTGTTAGTAAAATTTACTAAAACAAAATATTATTTTTCTTGTGAAATCATCTTCACCATGCAGCGCTTAGATAATTCCATTTCTTGTAAAATAAACTACAACTTTATTTTTGTAAATCCGTCTCCACGTTGAATTAAATTTACCAAAAAACAATTAGTTGTTTTTCTTGTGACCGTATTCCTCATATAGAATTTACATAAAAAATTCTGTAAAATGCACTGATACAAGTTGTTTCCTCTGTGAGAACGTTTCGAGCTGCAGCGACTTCCAAAAAAAAATGAAAACCAAATCCCAAACCCCTCCAACTCACCTCTCCCCCTGCCCCGGGGAGCGAAGAACTGCCCCCGCCCCCGGTGCCCCCGCCCGCCCCGCATCATCATGGGTGGGCCGCGCGGCCCAAAGTCGTCGCGCGGGAAGAACTCGCCGTCGGGCGGGCCGCCCCTCATGCCGCCTCGCCCGCCAAAGTTGCGCCTGCCCCGCCCGAACCTGTCGTCGCGCTCGCCCCTGAAGTGGAGGGGCGGCGGGCCATCCATCGGCTCGCGGGGCGGCCCGTCGCGCCTGCCCCTGCCGCGGCCCCACATGCGGGGCGGGCCTTCGAACATGTCGGGCGGGCCGTCGAACATGTCGGGTGGGCCGTCGAACATGTCGGGTGGGCCGTCGAACATGTCGGGTGGGCCGTCGAACATGTCAGGTGGGCCGTCGAACATCCTGTAAACCAAAGAAGGCGTTACGAAACCTCCGATATTTCCTGTAATTTCTCGAGTATTCGAGAAAATAAGTATCTTTTCTAGAAGCATCGTTTTGAATCTATATCAAGTAAGTTTAGTTCCAAGATGAGTGTTGTATACATAGAGACTTATACAGCGAACAAAGCGAATATCGAAGTGATTAAAGTATTTCGAGTAGTTAGTTAAAAATTAATCAATTGAATTGTGCAGTTTCTGTGCTTGTGTTTGAATCACTTGAAATTAAACGAAATCAAATATTGAATTGAAAAGTGACATTAAATTTCCAAACAGAACATTTACCGATTCATAAATAAATCCCAACAGGAGACAAGTTCAGCCAGCTTTGAGAAAGAGAAAATATGTCTGCCCTAGTGTTTTCTGATATGTGCTCGCATAACAGATCAAATACTCACATCCTATCGGGAGGCCCATCGTACATCCTACCGGGCGGACCATCGTACATTCTACCGGGCGGCCCGTCATAAGGCCCTTCAGGAGGCCCATCGAACATCTCCGAAGGCCCATCAAACATCTCCTGAGGCCCATCAAACATCTCCCTAGGACCGTCAAATATATCTCTAGGACCTTCAAACATCTCCTGAGGGCCGTCGAACATCTCCCTGGGACCCTCAAACATATCCCTAGGCCCTTCGAACATCGGCGGTGGCTCGAACATAAGCGGCTGCTCCTCGGGCTGCTCTCCCAGAGGCTCCTGCCTCTCGGCGGGGCCGTCGTCCGCTTGGGGCGCCGCGACGCTTTCACCGTTGCCCTCGGCGGCCGCCGACTCAGGCTGCGGAAAGAATTATATTTGTTGAGATAGGGTTCCTCATATATAAATAGGCTGAACTAGGAAGTATGATGTGAAAGAAAGGTATGTGGTACATATTTAAATGAATTGAAATATATGGCAAACATGCTTCCACTTGAAATAAATCCTTCGTAATAATTTCTTCTCAAATTATCAATGCCGAGCATTCATCATTTTTATTTTCTATTGACATATAAAATAATTAATGTCTGACATTTCTTGTCAGACCATCCTTGATTACATGTACAATATAATAACATTTGAATTGACAAGTTCAGCCATCGTTGAGAGAGAAAAAATATGTCTGCCCTGGTCTGCCCTAGTGTTGTCTTTGTCATCGAGATAGCAACTTAAAATAATGAAAATATCACAGGAAGAGAAAAGAGAAGAGAATAGGTGTTATCCATATAGTTGTTATTATACTTTCGTTAATAAATGAACGTTGGCGTTTTGGGAAAAACGTTCGGACACGTCGATTTGTATCTTCAGTTGCGCTTTTTTTTTTCAATTTTTGGATTTCTCAGAAAATTCTAGACATATTTCATGTACAATGTCCTATACCTATCATCAACTGTTTCGGAAATATTAAGTGTTTTCGGATTTATTGCAACAATTAACATGGAAAATAGAAAATTATTTGATTACAGAAATTCGCTGCAATACACTAAAAAACTAAAAAGTAATACCGTTTATTTCTTGATATTGTAAAACGTAGGAGATGTTCAAAATGCTCGCCGCGAACGTCTTGGCAACATCCTAATCTTGTGTAGAAATTTCTTCTAACGTTACTCAACATCTCAGGTGTGACCGATCTAATCGCATGCGTTATTCGTCTTCTTAAGTCAGCTAAGTCGAGGGGTTTAGTTTGGTATACAATACTTTTGGCATATCCCCATAAGAAGAAGTCTAATGACGTCAGATCAGGGGATCGTGCTGGCCATTCCATCGATCCTCGCCTCCCTATTCACCGATTTGGAAATATTTGGTTAAGGTACTGCCGGACATTTATTTGATAATGGGGCGGTGCTCCATCTTGCTGAAACCATATCATATTCGCAGGAACTTGTGGGTTTGCTGGATCAGGATATAAGTTTGTCAAAGTCGGCACGACATCATTTTGGAGCAGTGCTAAATAATTATCTCCATTCAAATTGCCATCAATGAAAAGGGTACCTATGATATGATCTCCAACAATTCCTGCCCAAACATTAACCTTTTCGGGATATTGTGTATGTTCTTCCCTCATCCAGTGAGGATTTTGTGCAGACCAATAGCGGTAATTTTGACGATTAGCATGACCGTGAAGTGTAAACGTGCACTCATCAGAAAAAAGAACATGTTCTAACTGCATCACATTGTTATCAAGCATTGTCATCATTTGTTCACAAAAATACAGTCGCCTATCAAAATCGTCTTCCAGGAGCTCCTGAGTTGGTATCAGTTTATAGGGATGCATTTTATTTTCTTTTAATGTTCGAAAAATTGATGAATGGCCAACATTGAACAGTGGAGCTGCTTTTCGACTAGAATTATGTGGGTTTTTTTCAAACTCAAGCATAATATCCAATTTGGTTTCATCATTTATTGACCATATTCAATAGATATTGGTGGCAGCTTCTTAGCGTTCTAGAGTTGGTACTAATCTGTCATAAATGTCGACTGTCATCAATGTCAACTATCAATAATGTCAACTGTCATTTAATTTGATCGTTTTCATATCCTGGTTTCATATAAATTCACTATAAATACGAAATAACCAAACATGTATATGAATAGAAAAATATTGATGACTTGATGGGCTTATCTGAACTCATTCACAACTGACATTTATGACTATTGACGTTGATGACAGATTATTGCCAACTTAAGAATGCTCAAAAAGCTGCCACCGAAAGCTGTTGAATATGGTCAATTGTATTGGCAGCTGCTTTTTTTATCGTTCTTACATGACCAAGCTCGCGAAACTGCTTTTCTATTTTACTAATTGTCCCTTGGGATATAGGCGGCGAATCTGGAAATTTTTCATGAAATAACCGAGCAACTTCACTTTGTGTCCGTATGTTATCTCCATAACCAATCATCTGTAGAATTGTTATTTTGTGCATTTCTGTTAGATAAACCATTTTTCTGATATTATGGAGTTAACGAAATTAAAGCGACTATAACACTGACACTAATCACTACTGTCATGCAGACAGACAACACTCTGCTAAGGCCGTGCGTTTTCAACGCAAGTAAACAAGACTTTTTATAGTACTTTTATTTCATATCAGTAAGAAGGAACGCTAAAATGGTTTTTGCTTACTTTCTCATTATCGAAACCTAAATGGGAAATAAGTATTGAGTGTGTTGCAGCGAATTTCTGTAATCAAATAATTTTCTGTTTTCCATGTTAATTTTTGCAATAAATCCGCAAACATTTAATATTCCCGAAACAGTTGATGATAGGTATAGGACATTGTACATGAAATATGTCTAGAATTATCGGAGGAATCCAAAAATTGAAAAATATACAGGGTGTTGCATTTAAAATAAGAAAGTTGATATTGGCCACTGTGGCATGACACACCCTGTATAAAAAGTTTTTTTTTAAAGCGCAACTAAAGATACAAATCGACGTGTCCGAGCGTTTTTCCTAAAACGCCACCGTTTATTTATTAACGAATTTATTCCATTTGGCTGGTACACACTGTATATATGGGGCAGACATTTATATTTTTTCTCTGAACAATGGCTGAACTTGTCAATTGACGTTATCATTGTAGATATGTTTCGGGAAATAAAAAAAATACTATTGTTAGCGATACTATTCTGAGTACAAGTATTGAAATGCGGGGAAATCATCGCGTCAAAAGAAAGCAATATATGAACAGTTATAACGTAGACGTTGTCGGCAAATGTTTTGCTCTTCGATAAAAGTATAAATTGTGTTATGAGAAGAGTTTCAAAAAATACTTTTTTTGTCAATTAGGATGTACTTCTACTCAATTTCGAATACAGGTCGATACTCACCAAAACATTATTTCTGGGCGCCTCCTCCCCCTTCCGCTCACCCCCCTTCACCTCCTCCTGCTTCTCCTCTTGCTCCTCCCGCCCCTTCTGGAACCTCGAACCATTATCGCGCCTCTCCCTGAACGAACGCTCGCGGTTCCTCTCACGATCACCCTCCTCCGGCCCGGCCCCCATGCCGGCCATTTCGCGCAGCCGGTCGTTCAGCGTCTTCTCGCGGTCTCGCCCACCGCCGGCGCCGCCATCAGGGGCGTCGCGACGTGAGTCGCGCGGCTCGCCCCACCGGTTGTTCCTATCGCGACGGTCTTCGCCGCGCCGGTCGCCGCGGTCCCGCCCGCGGCTGAACTCCCTGTCCCTGGCGTCGCGACGTTCGCCACGTTCCCCCCTGTCCTGCTCCCTGGGGCCGTTGGTGCGGTCGCGACCGCCTCGGTCTCGTTCTCTGTCCCTGTTGGGCAATGGAGGTTGTATTGTCTGGGATTACCTCGGCTTGAGGTTAGTCATCTCGGCAACAGCAGGGAAAGGCCGGATTCGCGATAACATCGAACGCCCGACATAATTAACAAAGTCGTCAGGATTATTTGTAGCCAAGGCCGACAACTGAAGACTCTCTAGATTTTCGCGAGAGTTCGTACAATTCTATAAACATTGGTCTGCACAAGCACATCTCGGCAACAGCGAAAAAAGGCCGGCTCGCAACATCAAACGCCCGACATAATTAACAAAGCCGTCAGTATTATTTGTAGCCGCACCCGACAATTGGAGACCCCCCGAAATTATCTAGAATTTTGTGAGAGTTCGTACTATCCTAGAAACATTGATCTGCACAAGAACCGCAGTGTCGCAGAAACTCAAAATGTAAGTGATTTTAAAATGAGTGTAGATGAATTGGAATCAATTATTCAGCTTTTGTACAGAGTATATTGACTTCACGAATTCGAAACAAAATATCTCAACAGTACTATAGAAAAGAGTTGTATTTCGTTCATTCTTTTCATTTTTCGTAGCAGAGCACCTTTTAGTACGCAACCAGTTCTCTATCCCTGTCAGACAACGAAGGTTGAATTGTCATCTCGGCGAAAGCAGAAAAAGGCCGGCTTTGTGAAAACATTAAACGCCCGACATAATTAACAAGTTCGTCAGGGTTATTTGTAGCCGCGGTCAACAATTGATAGCAATTGATGGTGCTGGGGGAATCTGTTGTTGCTATCCTTGTTTAAGAATGAGGTAACCGTAGTAACTGATTTAGATGTTGGCTTCAAACAACTACTGTGGCAAGGATTGTGCGTTATTCATCTATTCAATTATGGATTTTCATCAAGTATAGGCCCAATCTATTAAAAAAAGTGTTACTTCTTAAAACAGTATAGTTATTGGAATCAATAGAAATAAAAAACCTTGTGTACCCTGACCTGTCTCTGTCCCTGCTTCGCACCCGCCTGTCCCTCTCATCCCTGCGCTCCTTCCTCTCCTCGCTGCGCCCGGACCGGTGGAATCCCCCACCGCCCCCTCCCCCTTGCTGCTCTCCCGCCGCCACCGCCGCCGCTGGCTGGTCCATCGACCTGTCGGCGTCCTCCATCTCGACGTCCATCGCGTCGTCGTGCGTTTGCTGCTGTTGCTGCGGCGGCGGCGCCACGCCGAACGACTGCGTCAGGCTCATCAGCGACTTGCCCAGGCTGTGCATGCTCGCCTCGGCGCTCACAGCTGACGCAGATTTGCCGTCCATCGGCGGCATCTGCGAGGCGATCATGCCCGGCGGACCTGCGGGAATGGCGGACGGATTGAATTCACCATATTCAATAGCTATTGGTGGCAGATTCTTAGCTTTCAACTGTCATCAATGTCAACTGTCATTCAATTTGTTTGTTTTCATATCATGGTTTCGTTTAAATTTATTATAAATATGAAATAACTAAACATGTACATGATTCGAAAAATATTAATGACTTGATGGTCTTTTAATTCATTTGCACAACTGACATTTATGACTGTTGACGTTGATGACAGATTCTTGCCAACCTAAGAATGCTAAAAAAGCTGCCACTGAAAGCTGTTGAATATGGTCAATAGGGGCGGTTCGGACTAAGGGTGTGCGATGTATATGAAGTACAATATCCTAACAATTATAAACACCTACATTCTTGAGGCCTGCTGTTTTATTTTCAAAAATAAGTCTACTTATAATGCTATTAGAGCACAGCATTAACATAATACCATATCAAAACATCTTATTTTACCTTACCGGCAAACCACTGCTCTGTATTAGAGAAATTTTGAATACATTGGACGTAAATGTTATTACTGAATAACTGGAAGAATTCTTTAGTGTACTATATTTTGAAGGGAGACGTGAAGCTCATGACATTGTATTTATAGATATCTTTTATACAAGTGTTGTTTTCAAAGTTTCTGTTTGTGGTATGATACTTTTTCAGTTTCGAAACTTTACACTTCCACATTTTTCAAAATTTCTTTGTACCTTTTGCAATTTAATTGTTGAAATTTAAAAAAATATATATTGGTGATAGGATCACGCAGGCGAACTGGGTTCGATTCCCGCAATGTTATTCCTTTTTTTATTTTTTCAATCATCAATTAATAATTCCTTCATCAAGTATCCACCGGAAATAGTGATCCGGACTCTCACTGATAGGTTAGTGATTAAAAGGATATAAAAAATCATTTGAGTTAATCTCCGTAAATTTTCACTCGGTTCCGAATTTTTTTAAGATAATTTGCTCCTTGAAATAATTTTCGGAAATTATTCATACGAAAATTTTTTGACGTTAATAGGTAAAATGACATTCATATTCGAGTTCACATTCAACTTCAGATATTGAGTAACACTTGTAAAAAAATATATTCCTACCAACTTTAGTGGAATGAAAGTAAGGTCAAGAATGTTGTTTGGAACTACCACCAGCTACCTTATCATTATTTTGCGTAACTCAAGTCGGTATTTTGTATTTTATTTAGCATAACCTCAACTGGACTCTTGTTCAAAATTATATCTCAGATAACAAGCCACATTTCGCTGTGAAATATTCTTATCGAATACCACTCTAGCTTCAATTAAAAACAGAAAATATCATTAGCACGAATATTTTTCAGAAAATGTTCAAAATATTCCTTTTGTCGAAAAAATTTCCAGTAACAATCAAAGCTCTAGCGGTATTATAAGTGATAATGAGAATCCCTACAAAGTAAACCCCCTTCATTTCCTCAATTCTCACCTTGAAACGGCGACCCGAGACCCATCAGCTGCCCGCCCAGCATGCCGCCCATACTGGGCGGCGGCACCCCCATCTGCATATTAGACAACCCGGCCATCATCCCAGCAGGCACGTTGAGCCCCAACATGCGGTTGTCAAACTGGAACGGCCCCACCATCGGCATCATGGGCGGCGGCGGCCGCAGCAGCCCGCCGCCCGGCGGCATCGGGGGCGGCTGGCTCGTGTCTATGGGCGGCTCGGCGGCCAGCATAAAGCCGCCGCCTGCGGGCGGCACCGCGACCGCCCGCTTGGCCTGCGCGCGCATCCACTCCGGCATGGTGTCCTCGTCGACCATGCCGCCGTCTTCGAGCAGCTCGAGGTCGATGTCCTGCTTGATCTTGTGGAAGGGCACGTAGGAGACGCCGAGGTCGCCCTCCCAGTAGTCCTTCAGGTCCTTGCCCTTGACACCCTTGCCGGGCGCCCAAGCTAACTGGAGAGCGAACGGGGAGGTTTTGGTCAATGGTGGAAGTCATGCTTTGCGCGAAATGAAGGTGGATATAGGAGGGTGAAACCACAGATGAGAGAACCTTACAGATGAGAAACTCCGCCCCTTTTGTTTGATGTTTGCACTCGCCGCTTTCATGACCTCGGCCCTTTAAATTGGTACGAAGCAATGTTGCCTTTACGTGATTTTCTGAAATATGACGGCTCACACTGATGCCACAAACTCAGTGACCAATAAGAATTGAGAAAGCATGATCTTTCTCTTTCTAATGTCGGTTGCCTTTTCTATCCTTCACCTCTGTATGATTTGTCTACTCTGTGGTGAAACATTAGATCATAAATGCTTACACAAATGACAATTCCGACAAATGTCAAATATTGTTTTCTTTAGTGATGGAATTCACTCGATCGGGTCTGATTTACATATTTTCGAGTGTTTTTCTTCGAACAATTAGTTTGAAAGGTCGCATTTCCCATCTAAATTCCGAAGATCTGTTTGATTTGCAGAAACACATTATGTCTGATCTTGTATTCCATAATGCATAGGCGTGTTGTTGGATTGAACAGGAAATATCATTAAAAACTAATGGTAAATTATGATCGTATGAATTGGATTAATTATAATCATTTGGATATTCAGAGCCTTCGGAAACTACAAGTAGCTCTTGGGTGAATTCTTTCAGCAATTTGTTCATTAGATGATGAAAAATTAATTATATCAGCTATACGCCAGTATATCATATCACTCTCTTAAGAGTGAATAACAATTGACAAAAAAATGATAATATATATTATGTACATCATTAAAAAATAATTATTTCCTTTTATAATAATTATTATACGATGTATTATCACGTTAATCCGTTGATTCATTCTACTGGTGACAAAGCTTATCGTTTGGTGCGGTAAGGGATGATAAATTTTTTAATAAGGAGAAAGTGGTTACAGACAAGCAGTCAGTCATGAATTGAATATATAGTGAGGAGTATCATTTTTCTCGGGTAATTTAAAGCGGCGTTTGTTGAGGCCTTCTGACCATGGGAGAAGACAGGCGGCGACCTCGAGGTTGGAAGTCAAATGAATGTTGTGAATGTCTATACTGAAACGAGCAATTCAATGAAAATATAATGATAAATGTGAATCCTAGTATATATTTGAGAAAAATATCAGGTTCTTTTGTCTCTACGCCGGTAACCAGGCCGAATGACAACGGATTTGACGGATAAAGGGGCCATACTTGTATCGTAAAACTGGCACCGAAAGGAGACAGAAATACATAAGCTATAAGAAAAAATATAAAAATTATATAAACCACAACAGGTGATGGGTTGAGCCATTATTGAAGAAGGAAGGAAGGCGTTTGTTGAAGAGTTTGGTGTTGTGTTTCGTGTCCAGTTAGGTTAGGTATAGTATCGGATTGTATATGAATCACAATGAACGTTATTCGCACTATTCGCGATAGAAAATAACACGTAGCACTATCTCATGGTAAAAACTCGAACTTCTCGAAGTGGTATCGTTTTTGTTTTGTTTTCATATTTTTGATATTTGTGTCATTGTGACATAGGTGTGACATGTATTTAACCAGAACATCTCTATAAAAACTGCTGGAAATACACCTTTCACATCAGAAGCAAACATAAACATAACAGAGGTTAAGTTTGTCTGTGGGTTAACCTCCTGAGAGTTCAGTGGTTATCCCACTTCGAGTGGTTCACGAGTAACCGCTAGGTAGCGTATCGCTTAGCACCTATCGCGAATTCTGTCGTGTTCTATAATGAATGGAAACAATTCAGAACAGGGTGAGCGTACATTACAATTATTATACAACTTTATGGCTGAGCCAATCATGAAGATCTATGTACTACTTTGTATAATCACATGAGAATCGGAAAGCAAATAGCTGTTATGTTTCAAATACTTACGCAACTTGCTAAATAAACTTTTGTCGATTGGAAATGTGTGTTTCATTCAGATATTGAAATGTCCAACGATGATTTTCCATGAAATACTGAGAGTATAAATTGTGTTTCAATTACTAAAAAAATATTAAAAAATCTGGATTTATTAATCACAACTAATATCAAACTTCAACTGGAACTAAACTTGAATTCTACATATTCTGTTTGGAGTTGTAGTGTGAAAGTTAGTCGGAGTTGAGTGTAAATTTTTGCTTCATATAATTTTAGATATACTTCGTGGGATCGTGTTATTTTCGTTTTCAATTTGATACATGTATTGAATGATTGAATTGATAATAAAACAACATGCCCTGATCATTGTGAAAAAAAAATACCAAGTCATCGAAATATGCCTACCGTGATCGCCTTGCCATGCAGAACGTGTCCCTTCAACTTGGCCAGACACCGGGCAGCATCCTGCCTGCGCAGCATCACGATGAAGGCGCACCCCCTTGGCGGTATCAGGTCTATGCTGACGACGTCGCCGAATTCGCCGAAGGTGTTCGACAAGTCGTCCTGGTGGACGAGCTTTGACAGGTGCCCCACCCACAGGGTGGTGCTGCAAACTACCGAAACACGCGTTGGACATTTTTCTTTTCGTTATACATACAGAGTGTTTCATGATGTTTGCGCAGGACTCCAGGATGTGATAGCTCTTAAAATATAGTAGGTAATATAATAAGTTTCAATAAACTTAATGTCAAAAACAGAATTCCGCACAAAATATATGAATTGAAAATGCTCACAAATGCTGATTTCTGTGCGATAAACGCTTCCAGGGATATTCGCGAACAACAATATATTTTTTGAATACTGTATCTCGAAAATTGTGCATTTCAGAGGGTAAGTTAATGGAAACTGTTTTCATATTTTAGGACGAGCTATCGCATTGAAGTCCTGCCCATATATTATGAAACACCGTGTTTACATAATAATATACGGCGTGACTCATTAAGAATAGACAATATTGTGAATTACAGATAGTAGACACCAAGGTGTGAAGAATTAGCTCATGCCTTTTAAAAAGGGAAAATTACATATGAAATTTCCTAAATAAGTTTTGCACAACATGAACATAAAATTTGGTAGTTTGTAGGCGGATTTAAACACAACTCTTTTTCATTAATCTGTTACTTTCTTTGAATTTCACTAGACCATATTTTTCTTCAAGGATTTTGATACCTTTATGCATGACCTTCATTTACTTATTCTCTTGATTGCATACAAAAGTACATATTATTTATCAACTTTATTTTCATTGACTCGAGTTTAGAAACGTTTCTTCATTGAGGAAAAACGCTCAGTCGTCGAATTTTTCAAACTATGAGCGAAATCTACTTGACTCCATTCATGGACTACTTCTTACAGAAATTAAATATTTCTATTCGTTTTCGAGATGTTCGCGTGCTGAGTTTCAAGTGAAAACTCTGTATATTGAAGATAATTATTGTTACTCATAATGAATACATTTTATTATTGTTACGGACTGTGCTGTGTTCCCAGAATACCGGAAATTAATATCTCGGCTGCGCGCGACTGTCTGTAATTCATGGCCATGCGTCAACATCGGATGATTTATTGCCGTATCGAAAAATAAAAATACTTTTTCCGGAATATCATTAGAATGTTGATTTTACTAGAATGAATGTTTTGTACCTATATAAAGGATCGCAGTGTCGCGGACATTTAGTATTAGTTTAAAAAGTAAGTTAAGAAAGAAATCTAGTAATGTGAACATAGACATTTGTATAGCGAATATCGGAGTGATTTAACAAAGTGTTCATTGAATTGACCAGTTCAGCCAGAGTTGAGCGAGAAAAAATATGTATGCCCTAGTGTTATCAAGACTGCAACTTTAAATAATGAAAATTTTATGATTGGGACGTAAAAAAGAAGAACACGTGTATTGTTTTTCTTGCATTTTGTTTTCGTTATTCCGATTATTTAAAATATTTTGTTAGTATTGTTAGCTTATAATTGTTGAATGACTCTAAACACATTATAAATGAGTTATTAGATTTCTTCTCTTTTTTTACGTCGACAAAGACAACACTTGGGCAGACATATTTTCTCTTTCTCTTAAAGCTGGCTGAACTTGTCAATTGTATTTCGAGTGTGTACTGAGTGTTCAATTCAACGAACCAAAGGAGAAACATCGAAACATTATCATTATAACATCGGAAGAAAAATAGAAAGGGCAACCTTACCACTCATGTGGTCCTTCTTGATGACAGGCAGCCCCCGCTTTCGCCTCTCCCGCTCCCTCTCGCTATCCCTCTCCCTCTCTTTCTCCCTTTCCCGCTCCCTGCCCTTGCCCTTGTTGTCCCTGGACCTGGACCGATGGCGGCGGGCGGACCTGGAGCGCGACCGCCTCCTGTCACCGCCTCGGCCCCGCCTCTCGGCCGAACGCGACCTGCTGCGTCGCCGCCGCTGCTGCTGCCGGTACTTGTCTTCGGGCGAGGCGCTACGCGAGTCGTCGTTGTCGAGGTTGATCACCTCGACGTCGTGCGACGCCTGCAGGGGCGGCGGCGGCGGCGCCGGCTCGGTGGTGGCGGCGGGCGGCGCGCCGTCCTGGTAGTAGGAGGGGGGAGCGCCCATCATGGGCGGGCCGCCCAGAGCGGGCGGGTTGGCGCGGAAGTCGCACTCAGACGCGAACGGCAGGTTCTGCGCCAACGAGAAGGGTTTTGGTAGGTTTGCGACTCGATAAAGACGGGTTTATTCGGGTTTCAATTTCTGAACGGTTCGAGAATCGTTCGTGAACTGCGCAGAACTGTTGCGTTTTTGTCTCGATCCTAGGACAGTACTCAGACTGTCCGAAAACAATTCATAATTTGTAAAAACCCGAACAGTATGAACACCGAATGAAGGTATAAAAGATAGGGTAGCAATAATCTACATCGATAGTAGATACACTGAGACAGATTAGAAAACCTTACAGATTCTGAGACACTTCGCCTATTTTGTTTGATGTGCCGACATTCGTTTTCATTGACCTCGGCTCCAATTTATTTGAAAATGATTTGCAATCTTTATATACACAGTGATGAAGTAGAATAGAAGTAGAATTTTATTTTCCCAATATATACAGAAAATGTATATCCTTATAAAAATGTAGTACAAACTAATAGTATTTCCGTTATATATCGAAATAAATTTTTAAGTAAATGGACAAAAAAAATGTTAAAGCCTTGTTAGGCATTCGGAAAAATGAGAAAGTAAATAAAAAATAAAATAAAATAAAAATAAAATGAGATTTGTTCAGATTGGTTTTGCACATCATACTCTATGTTTGCTGTGTAACATATGTTCGTGAAGAATTCATCCAAACTGTAAAATATATTGTCTTGCAAAAATAAACGAAATCTTTTTTTGAAAACATTTTCGTTTTCTGATGTTTGGATTGACATTTTAAGATGGTTGAATATTTTAACTCCTGAGTATAGGGCACTTTTCCTAGATGTTTCGTATCTATAGTTCGGAAGAGTGAGTACATTGTTAGATCTCGTATAGTAGTTATGTGTTTCAGATGACTTATGGATTGTGTGTCTATTCGAAAATATTTTAAAATTGATAGGTTGTACATATATAAGTTTATTAATGTCATTATTCTATGTTTTTTGAAGTATTGCCTGCAGGACTCAGTTGGTTTTAGTCTAAATATAATTCTGATTGCCTTCTTTTGCATTTTCAGAGTTCGTTGTACCAAATTTGAGGATCCCCAGAATTCAATGCCATATGACGCAGTACTCTGAAAATACGCGTAATTAACATTTATTGCCGACTTTATACCTAGCTCTTTTCTGATTATATTTATGGCGAATATTGATTTGCTTAATTTTTTATTGAGGTTTTCAATGTGGCTACTAAAGTTCAGATTTTTATTTAAGTACACACCCAAAAATTTAAAGTTTTCTGTAGGTTGAATATCGCCAGATGTTGTATGTAATATTACATTTGTTTTCGGAGTTCGGGGGTGCTGAAAAGTCGACTTTGTGTCTGACTAAACGAGATTAGGTCATTCATATTCTTATTATTTGTGATCATGCTGGTGTCGTCGGCAAATAATGAAAACATAACATCAGGAAAGTTGTGTATGAAATCATTGATATACACTAAGAAAAGGATTGGTCCCAAAACTGAACCCTGTGGTACTCCACACTTTATATCGTGTTTTTCTGACCTTACCGTCGTGCCAATACCTCCTATAACATGTTATAGTTCGGTATAAATTCTGCGACCTGTCAAATATGACTTGAACCATTCGAGTGGTGTACCTCTCACGGCATAATAGTTGAGTTTATGTAAAAGAATATCGAAATCAACGCAATCAAAAGCCTTTGACAGGTCGCAGAATATTCCCAAATCATTTCTCCTATCTTCCACGAGCTGAGTAATCTTATCAGTCAGTGCGAAAACCGCGCATGATGTATTTTTTTTCCTGAAATCCAAACTGTGATACTGTGATGAAGTGATGATTTTGAATTTATCCATATATTTAACTAGTTGCATTTTAACGAATTTTTCGATTATTTTGGATAAAGTTGGCAATAATGTGACAGGTCGGTAGTTCGACACGTTCTCACTATCTCCCTTTTTAAATAATGGCTTCACAACGCCCAACTTAAATATATCAGGAAATATTCCGGTGCTTATTGAAAGATTACAAAGATAGGTAAAAGGTGTCTTTAATTAAAGTGATAGGAATCTCATCATGACCACTTGATTTTTTGTTTGGCATTGTTTTGCCAAATCAGTGATGATTGCCAATAAACATAATATTGTACCTGATTCACATTCCAGATAATGAAGGTATGTACAGTTGTACTACTTATTTTTGCACACAACTGTACCTATTGTTACGAACCTCTGGCATTTCCGAGAAGGCCGGAAAGCATCCTCCCGACGCGTGACTGACAACGAAGGTATCGGTCGCAGACGCACCGCTATAATTATATGAAAAACACTTCCAGTTTATTCCTGTTCTTTCTGGACAATGATGTTTTTACCTATATAAGATCCGCGGTTTCGCGGACAAGACAGATTAGAAAGAAAGCTAGTACAGTGAACATTGAGATTTATAAAGCGAATATCGTTGTGATTTAACTAAGTGTTTATTGAGTTGTATTCAGTGTGTTTAGTGAAATAAATTGTTCAGTTTTGTACTGAGTGTTTTAAATTCACGAACCCAAGTGGAAATATCGTAACACTATGATCAAATGTTGTTCAATCTGTGCTGTAATAATCCTCGAAACCTCCATTACTTTTTCCTCTGAATTATAATTTATGGAAAATATGTTATACATTGTAAGAACATTAACTCATCCGAAATATTGGATTGTGATGGTGGATAAGTTTTAAGTCGTAAGTTTTTAGTCATAAGTCGTAAGAAGTTCAATCATGGGTTTTCAATGTTTCTATTTATAAACTTGAAAGTTTTAAGTTGCAAATCAGTTTTAATTCGTAAGAAAGTTGGTCAACTTTTATCTCTTATCGATCAATATTGGAATGTAGTAGGGGTTGAAAATTGTCAGAATTAATAAATCCAAGATGACAGCTCCAAGATGGCGGTCAACTATCATGAAAATATGGTCACATTCAATTCAGAACTGGTTTGGATAATTTGAAATTTCGCACTCTTCGACATGAACAACATCGAAAAAAAATTTAAATTACCGGTACAGTCTGGGCCAGGTGCTTGTCAAACTCATCCTCCTGCTGCTTCATCTCTTGCATTTTCCTCATCTTGTCGACATCGACCTCGGGTTGAGCGGCGCTTGCCATCGTCTGCTGCAGCGTCTGCAGCTGCCGCAGCACCTCGGGATTCGTGAGGAGGCTGAAACGGAGAAAAAAGTCAACCCTGGGACCCCGGAAATTGTCGTTCTGAATGGAAACCTGGTAGGTTGGAAGTGTAATTAATTGTCAGTTCACTCAAGACCCAAACGTCTGCCAAGTTGAGTCGTTCGATGCTCAATTGTTCCAGTTTTTTCTGTCAGCGACCCAATTTTAGGTTGAAGATATTTTCTTCTTTTTTCAACTTCAACACATATTTGGTTTTTATCCTAATCCGACATATTTCAACTTCTACTACAATACTAGTTTTAAGAAACAATAATACTACATTCCAACGGAAAGAAAAAGTACTCACGTATTTTGGCCTCCTGAACTAAAATCCGAAGTAGAAACTATCGTTTCATGAATACACAATTTGACATATCAAATTTCTGCTATCAAAAACACACATTTACTTGTTTTCAACACTTTCTAGCTAACATAACATTTTTATCATTTCAAGTTGCAATCTTGATGACAAATACTACACTAGGGCAGACATATTTTTTCTCTCTCAACGCTGGCTGAACTTGTCAATTCTGAACACGTTCTACTTCGTGACATTACCATATATCTAATAATAACTATATAGGTAACATGGATACCAGAGCTGAAGCCGAAAAATAAAACAAATGACAGGCTGCGGGACAAATCGCGAATTGCGCATGCGCAAGTTTGCATTTAGAAACGACATTCGTTTTCATCATGGAGGAGAATAGCTTTCTAGTGAGCGACAAACGTATGATAATTATTAAAAATCAATCATATGTGTCAGATAACCTTCAATTCGATGTTATTATTTCATCATTACATATATTTTTCAAATATTCATGTTGATGATAAATGCAGAAATGGATGTGATCTACAAAGTGATACTTGCGATTTGCATAGAAACCTGTGACGATAAAGTCATCAGAACAAGATTCGTGGGCTAATTTTTGATCAATCACTGTTATAACTCACTAATCACTTCTGTAAACAATCAGTAAGTACATTTATAACTATTTTGACACCCTTTTACATAATTTGGAGTAACAAATATACCTAACCTATGAAATTCTAAAAACGTCAGTGGATTTCAACTCGTCAAAACCCGCACATGCGCACATTTCATCATTAGCAAGCCAGACAGTCTTTTGTTTTTCCAAAACTGGCTTCACTTTCGCGTAAAGAGAAGAATAGGTGTTATCCATATAGTTGTTATTATATATATATGGACATTACACATTTCACAGCCACATCAATGTCACTGACTGACGATGTTTTTTTTTGTTTTCTGATTCTGTGTTAGGTTATGCCCAGTATTGCACTTCAAGTTCAGAACAGTTCTCGGTTATCGCCAGAAGATGTCTCTGCCTTACAGAATAAAATCATTTTTTCCAGTAAACAGACAGGATTGTTCTAGCATGAAATTTCAAACTATTTGAAGCCAGTTTTGTGGATTGATTGACTGTGCATGTCCGTCGTTAAACCTGGTTTCAAACGATTTGAAACTCGCATCTAATAGAACGCTTTTTTTGATGACACTTTGGCTCTTTAACCTGTAAGCACAATAGGTAATTGTGAAATTGAGAAACGCCAGACACAATTTAGTTTTCAGAAAACTGACAAAATTATACCGTCTACCAGGTGTTCATTTAGATCGACAATGGTCAAAGACTACTCTAAAAAAAATCGACCCCAGGCCTCCGCCGAAGGCAACTTCCTCTCACCTGGTGACCGGCAGTATCGAGTCGTTGACGCTCTGCTGCGCCCTCGGCGATGAGTTCATCTCGTCCTCGTCGTCGCCGTAGTCGAAGTCCAGCAGCTTCCTGTCGAAGTGGACCTGCTCGGCGCGAGCGCTGCTCTCCACGTTCTTCGAGATGAGCCTCTGCAGCTGCTGCAGCTGCTGGATGACGCTGGGGTCCGAGAAGTTCTGAAAACAGGATAGATTGAGTTGCGAGTGATTGTGGTGTTGCGGGTCGAATTATTAGTCGATTATTTGGGCTTGCTCGTATGTCTAAATGGGTGTTCTATGTGGAAAAATGTGGATAAATCAACTGTTATTTTTAAATGAATTGATTTTCATTTCTCTACTTTTCTCTCTATTTTTAATTGTCATTTCTTCGAACAATTTCAACCAACTAATTCCATAAAGAGAGAGAGGTAAAAAAATGTAAATTAAATTAATGCTAGAAATACATATATGAAATTTAAATAACGATTTAGCAACTATTGCTGCGTCATATTCGAAATTAGAATATCGTTTTCTGTATGGACCAACAGTCATTTTCTGAATTTTGCAATCATAGCTCTTCTAGCTTTACATTTTCAAGATCCATTGTATAAACTAATGAAATCTGCGAAACTGGCAGATATTTATTACAGAAATCAAATAACTGAAGATTCTGGATACAACGGAATTGGGTTTTCTCTTAATCAGTTTTTTTTTCCAAATCCAGATCTCTGACTGTTTATCGTACCAAATATCTCCTTACGAATTATACTTGAAATCGACTATAATCCAGAAATCATGCCTACACTGCTCTACAAGAGTTTTCAATTTTTATAAAATCACTACTGCTTCAATAGCTAGACATGAAAATAAAACTTTTTGTTCAGTTTACAATATATCCAACTCTTGTAAGTCAGTTTGTTTGGAACTTTTACCAACGTTATATAATACAAATTTGTTTGGCTAAATACATTAAAGACAAACTAAAAGTGACACGAAATATACAAAGAAAAATTCGTATTATTCTTGTAATATGGCAAATTCAAGTTCAAGTGATCAAAATATATTTTGACTTCTGAAAAAACATTTCAACTAGGATTTTTGTTGAAAAACATAAATATTAACTTCCAAATTATAGCAAATATTAATTTCTTAAAAAAAGATTTATACAGACATATGAATTGAGTACTTTCCACTATTTTCAATAGTTTTTAGATAGTTGACGTTTTTTCTGAGAATATTTTTCCCTAATTCTAGTATACAATTCTGATAATATTTGCATAGATAATCAATATTCATTTTATTACTTCCAGAGGCAATTTGCTCGATTTATTTGTACCACTTTATGCAACAGAAAACTATTGTTATTCATAATGAATAAACTTCATTATTATATAGATACTTCGTACGATTTAGATTTGAAAATATTACTTTGAAAGTAATCTTTATAATTTTACATATTTTCAGTTTCTCCAGTTTCAAGAATCTTCACTAGTTTTTGGTTTAGATTTTCTAGTTTATATAATTAACAATTTTTAACATCACAGCATAGAAGCAAGAGGCTATATAAAATAGTATACCTAAACGAAATTAATATTTTGAATGAAATCATGAAGATTTACCTAATTTTCATTACATTATCATTAGTTGAAAACAGAAATTTTACAAAAAAAAATAAGATGAATAAACTCTAGCATAATTATTGGAACACATCTTGAGTTCTTTATCAACGAAATTAATATTTTGAATGAAATCATGAAGATTTACCTAATTTTCAATTACATTATCATTAGTTGAAAACAGAAATTTTACAAAAAACAAATTAAAATAAGATAAATAAACTCTAGCATAATTATTGGAACACATCTTGAGTTCTTTATCAACAAGTACAAAAATGATAAAAATTTGTATTGAATTCACATAACAAAAATAAAGCATCTACATGACATCTGATGAAAATTTGCATGTACAAATTTAAAAATAAAATTCATTTTCAACAAGAAATCCTGACTACAATGAAAGTGAGTTCAATTAGAGATATAAATTAATGAATATGGAACATGATTTCAACAGTGATATTTGAATGAAAAGAGATAAAATATCCATTAATAGGATGTACATAAGTTTTTCATTAGGTACTACTGAAAGAAAAAACAAAAATCATGTTCCACCTTGAAAATATTGAGAATTAATGTATTATAATGGCTTCCAAGTATAATCAGTAACGAGATTTCAAGTTTATTTCAAAAACTCTCAGAAAATAGTTAATATTTCGGAATTAATTATTTAAAACGCATTGGAAATGTGTCTATACAACAAAAATCTTGTTTTTTTTTTTGGTATTCACCACTTTCAGAATTAGATTTTATTTATATAATGTCAAAAATGTGATGAATTACTTCACTAGTGAATGAATCTGCCACTCAATTATAGTTTTGAAATTTCCGAAATTTCTCTAGAGTTAGAACAAATGTATTTTTTAGTGAGCTTCTAGAATCTAGGTTTGCAAGTAAGATTTGACAACCTTTTTGGTAAATATACAGTCTTTTGACTACACCTTGTAGAGATATACGTGAAAAAATACGTAATTTGGCTCCTGAACAAAAAATTCTAATGATATTTTTGGCGGTCTCAACTAGTTTGGATACACGACATCCGAAGACAAGAAAAACGCTATTACGCTCAAATTTCTCCTTTTCATCAGCACAATATGCACAAAAACTTCACCTGAAAACTAACAAAAACACCTTTCTTATTTGCGTTAAAAAATTATGACTTTTGACAGGCGATACTGATTTTGATAACATCGCCTGTCAAAAGTGCGCAATTGAGAAAGATGATTTATTTTCTGATTACAGGTGATTTTTTTGTGCAAATATGTTGAATCTATGATGAAAATTGTTCAATCAGAGCACTGATGAAAAGAAGGAGGAATTTCTAGCGGAATTGGCTGGATAAAGCTACGTTTTTCTGGTTTCAAGGACGCCTTAAATCCGAAACTAGTTGAGATCTCCAAAAAATCCATCAGTATTTCTGTTCCAGAAGCCAAAATTCCATTGAACTGCACTCCTCTACAAGGTGGATCCCGATGACTATGTATTTTCCGTATCTGTTCAGATATTATTTCACGAAACTCCTCAAAAAATACATCAGGCTCGGCCTGTCAAACGTCATATCCTCCTGCGTTGAAATTCCCGGCACGGGTCAACTTTTCAACCAAAAAAATCCCCCACAATTTGCCGCGAGGGCACCGAAATCTAAAATTCGGAACGACAAGTACCAAATTAGGCGTTGCTCCATGGACACTGTCATTGCCTGGCTGATTTCCTCTGGTCGGTGTACGCTGCAGAGCGGGCGAACCTAATACGAACATTTCATTTAGACATATGCCAGCCCATCGCAGCATGCCAAGAGGTGACAGACGGTCACCAAAATAAACCTAGCAGAACCATTTTGCAAATTTCGGAATCACAGTAGTGTAGGAATTCATTACTAACTTATTACCACATTGGCGAATTTATTACACTTCATTGAGACACAAAAACCAACGGTTCTGCTAGCTTAATATAAAACTAGCAGAACCACACCTTCATGTTTCATCATTGACATAGGGCATAATTTGTTAATCCTTTATTGCTAATTTATTAACATATTTCCGAATTTTTTACCTCCATTTCAAGAAAAAAAAATCATCAATTCGGTTATTTCGTTCAGAAAAGTATCCGTGTATAAAAATTTCATTCAGTCCATGGTTCATTACTAATTCATTATAATATTGGTGAATATATTACTTTTCGATCAGATGAAGAAACCAACGGCTCTGCTAGCTTCATATTAACCTAACAGAGCCACACGGTGAAAAAAAATTTACATCAATTGATATATAACAAATATTGGGTGGTTCAAAATTCAGAATTCTGAACCACCATGAATTCGTTTTAATTAAATGTCAGTAGATTGAAGATGAAAAGTTATGACGTGAGCCATTTTGATCAATAATGAATGATTTTGACACAAAAAATTCCTAAGGTTGAAATTTTTTTTAATGAAGGGTAATAAATTTGCCAATGTGGTTATGAATTAGTAATAAATTAGTAATAAAATCTTGACTGAATTAAATTTCTATTACGGAACTTGGAGTTTTGGTTCTGTTTGGTTGAGATCGAAATATCGGAACTGATGATTTTTTCCTTAAAATGGAGAGTAAAAAATTCGGGAATATAGTAATAAATTAGTAATAAAAGAGTAACAAATTATGATCTATGTCGAGTAAGAAAAATAGTTTTCAAGGTGTGGCTCTGCTAGGTTCATATTAAGTTAGCAGAGCCTTTTTTTTGTCTTTATGAAGGGTAATAAATTCGCCAATGTAATGATAATTTACTAATAAATTATGGATTGAAAGAAATTCCTATACAGGGAGTTTTGGTTCTGCTAGGATTAGATTGAAATATTGGAATTGATGATTTTGTCCTTGAAATGGAGAGTAAAAAATTCGGGAATATGATAATAAATTGGTAATGTTTTTTTGTCTTGATTAAGGGTAATAAATTCGCCAATGTGGTAATAAATTAGTGATAAACTATGGACTGAATGAAATTTCTGTGCACCAATACTTGGAGTTTTGGTATTGTTAGGATTGGATTGAAATATTGGAATTGATGATTTTTTCCTTGAAATGGAGAGTAAAAAATTCGGGAATATGAAAATCAATTAGTAATGTTTCTTTTGTCTTGATAAATGGTAATAAATTCGCGATAAACTATGCACTGAATGAAATTTCAATACACAGATACTTTAAATTTTGATTCTGCTAGGTTGAGATCAAAATATTGGAATTTTTATGATTTTTTCCTTGAAATGGAGAGTAAAGAATTCGGGGATATGATAAATTAGTCGAGTTTTTTTTGGCTTGATGAAGGGCCAATTCGCCAATGTGAAAATAAATTAGTAATAAACTATGGACTAAATGAATTTTCTATACAGAGATACTTGAAGTTTTGGTCTTGCTAGGATTAGATTGAAATATTGGAATTGATGATTTTGTACTTGAAATGGAGAGTAAATAATCCGGGAATATTATAATGAATTGGTAATAAAAGAGTAACAAATTATGACCTATGTCAAGTATGATAAAAATATTTTTGAAGGTGTGGTAATAAATTAGTGAAAAATTACCGCACTTTTGTCATTTTGGAATTTGCGAATGCTTCTGCTAGGTTTATTGGGGTTGACCCATGGTCACAGAGGGAAAGAGAGCATTGGCATGCTGCAGGTGAGGTGTGAACGAGAACGTGATGCTCTACAAACCTTTGATGGAGGCGTTCAGTCCGTTGGCAGCTTGCTGCTGCTGCTGCTGTTGGGCGGCGTTCTCCAGTTCTTTGTATATAGGGTGATTGGGGTCGGCCAGGTCGAACAGGGGTTGAATCACGTCCGGTTGGAAAACGTTGTTCTTTTGCCACAGATTCAGCACCCTGATGATTTTGCTCTGGAAAGTGAAGACATGGCGATTTTGGAACGTCTTTTGATGTTTGTCCAGTTGAAGAATGAAAAATGTTGGATCTAACACAACCTTGTACAGGGTGTCCCAAATTCGCGAGCTTACATGTAACAGTAAAAGTTGTGTATTTATATACGCAAAAATATGCCTCAAAAATTTTTTTGATTTTTGAAATAAAAAAAAAATTTAACTTTCACCGGCTTCATTTTAATAGATAAAAAAAGACATTTTCTTGCAGCTATGCTACATGGTTGTATACTAAATGGAAAAAAAAACTGGAAGCCCTATAAAGAAAAAATAGTTAATAGCGGTCCTCGAATAACGAAAATTACAAATTCTATACTGATATGAGAAAGTGTCTTCTGTTATTCGTATCTACCAAAATAAAGTTTTTATCAAATATCTCAAAAAGCAAAAAACTTTTAGACTATTTCTATGCAGCATATTGTTGCGCAGAACTTTTTCCTAATTTCACCGACCCTATATCTGTGATAGTTACCGAGTTTCCCATGTTGCCTCACGAATTTAGGACACCCTGTACAAGAAAGAATAACATTTTTTAAAGTGGAACTGCCTATATTTGATCTCGCATTGCTTGCTTGAAATCGGTGAATGCTAATTGAAATAATAATTCTACAAAATATTTGAAAATTAGGTGCTTTTTGAAATATAGCATTTTCCATTTAAAAAAATAAAATATTCACTTCTTAACTTGGAAGTGGTGGTACTGTTACAAACAATATAGATACGCCACAAGATGCGTTTTGAAAAACACTTGTATTAATAACTATTAACATCACCCTATATCTCGGAAACATAAAAATTTGAAATTTTCTCAATTCACGTCCGAATAGAAGATAATGGAAAACTATCGAATTTGGTCAACCCTGTAAAATCGTGAAAATATATGAGGTCAATATTTGAATAAGTGAGTAACAGCAAAATTGCTTTGTGGCATTTTTCTAACAAGAAATATTGTCAAAAATTACCACTTTTTCGTTTCAATGTTTTTTGTGCGAACTGAAAAAATTTATCAATTTTTCAACAAAGCATAATTATTATTAATTTGCTGGAAAATTCCAGAATATTAACGTGCAGTTCAACTTCTTGCTGTGTAGTTTTTGAAAAATCGCTTTATTGACAATTTAAGGGCTTGCAAAAAACGCCGATTTGAAAGAAATCGTTGTATTCAAATTATATAACGAATATCTGGAAGAAAACATTATTACCAATGATTGGTATTTTATAGTGTGTTTAAAGTACTCTGGCTCGAGCACATTCTCAAGCGTTTGAAACAACATTCAGTAACATTTTCAAAATGTTTTCCACCTCTCAAGAGAAAATGTAAAATGAAAAAAATATAAAATATTGATCTCTACTTCCAGATTCAGTTTAGAGAATTTGAATATTTAAACTGTTTACCACGCGAGTGGGCAAAAACTTCACATTGCACAGAAACCATCTATGTCCAGAGTCAAATTTTAAAAAGTATTGATTTTTCTAAAATTTTATACAAGAGTTTTCCGGATTTTCTCAGTGGAAAAATCATTTTGTCGGGTTTTGAATCCCCCACTAAAGTAGCATTTACTGTGCAACGATTTTTTCAATACAATTCAAGATATTTAGAAAACATTGTGATTATTATTTCCTGTTAAAAACCTTCCTATAAAGTGATTCTGATGGGGCCAAAACTTGGGGTAGTATACTTAGAAGCAGTATAGGTTACTTTTATCTGGGAAAAAACCTCTATTGGTTGGCCTAATGATTAATAAAACCATTGAGATTGGTTTAAAGATTGCTCAAAAATTTACAAATATTACTGAATTTTACTAGTAATTTTATATAAAAAAGGTTTCTGAGTGATAAGAATTCGAAAAGAATATCCGCAATTTTCCAGGTTTCTGTAATTCTATATCTTGTTATCCACTTGATTCAAGTTGAAATAAGAAATTTGGATATCTGGAGATCATTCCATTAATCAGACAAAGTTGCTAAGAATATTTCAGAACATTTCATATCAGCTTTTCATGAAAACAAAAAAAAAAGTTGTTTTTCTTTGCAGAATAAGCTGCTTTGCAAAAACTAGATTAATAAATGGAGTGTGAAATAGAACAAGCAGTTTTGGTGATATTTAGATGTTTCAGTTATTTCAACTACCTTTTTCAATAAATTATGAATTTATGAATATCATGTTATAATAAGAATTGAAAATAGACTCTCAGAAGCATCAATCAAATAACATTACTTGAGCAGAAGAGATTGTGATATTTCCAGTTTTAACCACTATCTTAAACTTCCCAAATTCAATATAACCTTTCCTTTGAAATTTGATACCATTAAGCAAGAAAAATATACAGGGAGTTGCTTTATTACATTCAAAGTAATATTTCTGCATGCTAATTTATCAAAATTGAATGATTTATACCCAATGATTCCTTCATTAACTATTGTTGTTTTTGATGAGTAGTATTTTGAAGTAGCTTATATGATTAATACTGCAAGAATGAAGTTTACTGTTGAACTCATAACTTGCTGAAAACACAACTAAAAAATGATCAATTAAACATTAGAAATGAAAACATATCTGATATTATTTGAGTCACTGCTTCATGTCAATAAAACTGAATTTTTAGAACTTTCAAGTCACAGGAATTGGCTTTTCTTGAATCAAATAGTCAATTCTTGTTTTGGAGTACTAATGTGTAACTCAAAATTGTTATGAAAATTACTCCCTATCTGGACTCCTCTTTAATGACTTCTGAATCATCAAAAGGGAGTCTAGAAAAAGTATGGTATATCACTCAATTGAATGAGATGATTTTTATGAAATTTTAGAACTATTCAACCTCACAACACTTAAAGTAGTATATTGTTCTGAACTCTCCATCAATTTTGAATTCCTTAGAATTCCTGTATTGAAATTCTTCTGAAACAATAAGTTCATTGAATAAAACTATGGGGTATACTAAGGTTAATATGAGAGATGGAGACTGCAAAAAAATGTGGGTTCCCTTGGTATTTGTTGTTTTTTCTTATTGTGATGAAAAGATAAATATATTCATCAGAAAGCTAGGTTAAAAAAAATATTTTTTGAACTGTAGTATATACATTTTCCTATCTTTTTTCCTTATCAAAAAAAATTAACTGGGCTATAATTTATAAAAATTTGCATGATCCATCAGTACTATGCTAGTATCTTTCAAGAAAAAAACAATTATTGTTTTCCTAAAGCATAACTGAAACAATATTGTGTATAAATATGGTCACACCCTCAGCCAATCTAGATGTCCTGTTAATTCTATATAAGTTTTCATGTTATCAATCAGATATTTTTGGGAGGCAATTCAAGTGAGAATAATTGTGATGTGATTATGTTCAGCTGAGAATTTACTTAGAGGGGGTTATCTCAGAATTGTGTGAATTTTACAGGGGAAATTATTATTGAACAAACTTAATGAAGAACAAAATACAAAAATCTACTTTCTGGTGTCAATCAGAGAAAAATAAGTAGTACATGAAGTTTTTTCCATCTCTCATCATAATTGGAGTACAAAATATATAGATAGTTTTAGTCACAAAATTTTGTTATGGAACTGACAGAAAATCCATAACCATAACTGTATTAGATTCATCTGTGATCATAACTGTACATGGAATAAATAGTTTTCCCACATAAATTCACTAGATAAAATTCACATGCCATAGTGATAGGGATTATTAATAGTTAATTTAAATTTTGAATGCCTCATATCAGTATTTAAAAAATCTATGAAAAGAAGCAAACTCAATTAAAATAAAACTACTTCTCTAGCTAATACCAACAAGAAATGGAATTAAACATTTGTGAAGTAGATTAATGCACAATTGATGAGTAATATGTACTGAATTTGAAGTTGGAAGATGAATAAAAAACCTTAGCAGTCTATTCATATTCAAAATTCAATGCCTTTGAACTAAGGATCCAGTATAAACATTTGCATAAATCATCCTTCAGTATTGAATTTTATGAGATAATTGTCTACTACCTGAACAATCCAAATGCATATCAACAATAATTAGCCTTTTAGACTTGAAAACTATGTGAGTATGCTCAATTTCTGACAAAAATACTGGGGTACACAAGTCACTAACATATACATAAAGAATTTGAATCTATCTGAAATAAAATAGGCCTCTCTCACTTTATCTTCAGCAGGACACTTATAAAGATTAATGAAAGTCTGCTGCAAATTTTTCGAGAATCTTGGTGCAAACACATCTTTATCAGACCCAAACTGATGTCTTGACTGTCTCACAATAGAGTCTATAACATACAGTCCAGGCACTTTGTAATCCGGTTTGCACTTCAATATAAACTTTTCTACACTTTGCACAACATGTTTATAAAACTTTATAGCCTTGATCGCTCCTCTTGTTAGGGCGGTCATTTTGGCCTTAGATATAGGAGGCTTCACCTCATATAGAGAGGAGAGCTGAAACATAAAAAAATATTATTGCAATATTGCAGTTCAAAAAACAGTGAAACGGGTTATAAAAATATTGTAGGACAGTAGAAAATTGTACGCGTCTCTTGAAGACTAGTGGTTTATAAACGTTGAAAATACATATCATACCTCCTGATTGAATGATTTCACAGCATCCATTTTATACGGCTATTTGGCTTCTGCTACTTTTACAATATCATTTTCAAGCATAGTTCTGATAAACTACTTTGATAAACACAATTTCTTCACAATTTTATCATCTACGTAAGACGCCATTTTGATTGGCGCATATTTAAGGTTAATTCTCCACAGAACACAACATGCGATGGAGCATCATCATGAGTTTTTCTGTGGTTTTGTGAAATGACGCAGATAACACAGAATCATAAAATAACAACCGGAAATAAAAGGACGTAATGACAATGACGTATTCGTCAAGAACGTGTCATGTGCGTCTGTTCTAAAACTTCTAAAACGAAAATGATCTGTGATCTTGTTGATGTCGGTTTGATGCTAACATGGCGGACGAAAAAGATGTGGTCGATAAAACTATCGCAGAAGATTTGGTGGTTACCAAATATAAAATGGCTGGGGAAATTGTTAATAGTGAGTTTACGATTAAACATTATTTTCATTGCATCAGCCTCAATAAATTGGTGATCAACCTAGATATCCATATGGAGCGTCGAATCCGGTAACAAAAACCGCATGGTTTTTGGCTCCTCAAGATACTGTACTCAAGATGAAATATCCCATAAACCCTGTATTCAAGAAAAATATAAAGCATTTCAGAAACATTAAACAAGCATACTTTGGGAAAAGTGTTTCATATAATAATGAGATTTCAAATAATGTACTTGACTGAAAAAGTGAAAGGTGTTTCAGAAAACCCTAAAATATACTTAAATTTCAGGAGTACTGAAGCAAGTCATTGAAAAATGTGTGGTTGGTGCGTCAGTAAGAGAAATTTGTGAGTATGGTGATCAGTTATTGTCAGATGAAACAAGCAAAGTATTCAAGAAAGAAAAGGACTTGAAGAAGGGCATTGCTTTTCCTACATGTGTTTCTATTAACAACTGCATTTGCCATTTTTCACCTGTTCCCAGTGAGGCAGACTGTATTCTCAAAAATGAAGATGTGGTCAAAGTGTGAGTATGAAAGCCCCATTGAATTCCAAATGAAGTTATGAAAATACAATGATGAATTTTGTACTCCAATTGATCCTTCTGAATATCATTGAAAGATTAATTCTATTCTGAATCTGTGAAATATATTATAATTTGTAATATTTCAAAACTATCCCTGCTAAAAGACATTATATTTCAGTGATTTGGGAGCACATGTAGATGGTTTTATTGCTGTTGTTGCACACACTGTTGTGATGGGTGCTTCCAAGGATAAAAAAGTAACTGGGAGGAAAGCAGATGTCATTTTGGCAGCACATTATGCATCCCAAGCTGCCCTGAGGCTGTTGAAACCAGGAAATGAAACATATGCAATAACTGATGCAGTGCAAAAGGTTGCAGAATCTTACAAGTGCAAACCAGTTGAGGGTTAGTGGTTAACAATTAATATGACTTTAGCTTAAATTTGATACTTGATGATGATTTTTTAATACCAATTGATCCTACTGATTCAATAAATGAATGGAAGTTTTAATCTGAATAGTTTTGCAATCACATGTGTACATTTTTAGTCTGATGTGTATTTCTCCATAGTTTATTTTTCTCAGGTATGTTGAGCCATCAGTTGAAGCAATTCAAAATTGATGGTGAGAAAACAATCATACAGAATCCAAATGATGCTCAGAAAAAGGAGCATGAAAAATTTGAGCTTGACAAACATGAAGTATATGCCATGGATGTATTAGTTAGTACAGGGGAGGGTGTTGGCAAAGAAACTGATACTAGAGTGTCAATCTACAAGAAAACTGATGAAACCTATCAGCTGAAACTGAAAGCCTCCAGAATGTTTTACACTGAAGTGAGGACAAAATATGGAAACATGCCCTTCAACTTGAGGTCCTTCCAGGATGAGACCAAAGCCAAAATGGGTGTTGTAGAATGTGTGAAGAATAAACTCATTGAGCCTTTCCAAGTTCTCTATGAGAAGCAAGGTGAGCACCAGAAAACCCAAAATTGTCATTTTTTTTCAGGTGATGGAAGGAGATTCTTTCAATAAATGGTTCACACTTATATTTTCTTCTAAAAAAATAAATAATTCACAATGATATGATTTGAAGTAAATTCTGTCTAGGAAGGTGGAATAATTGATAAAAAAATTAAAATCTGATGAAGCTAAATCATTTTATATCCAAAGCAAAAGTAACTAGCTAAAATCCAATCAATCCTCAGAATGAATCCACTTTGAAGACTTCATTACTGAAGTAGTGAAAGTGAATTTTCTGTGTACCATCCAAAATATTGAGATTTACCAAAAGTTTTGGCAGTATTTTCAATTCACTAAACATTGACATTTTCTGTAAATGGAAAAATTATCACTCAAGGACCTGTATTTATAATTTACTCCAGCTGAAATATCTTTGGGGTGGATGCCTCTTTTATTATTAAATAGATTTTTGGAGTGCTTATTTAATTGATTAAGTGCTTTTTTGTTGAACTTTAATGTATTAATCTTGGCATTCGAAGAATATTGCAACTTTTGAGCTTCAAAGTAAGTCATTTACATTTAGAATTTCCCATTTTTTTTTTCAAAATCATTAGATAATGGCTGTTGTGAATGTAAAGCATAATTCAGGTTGTAAAATCTTATGGAATGTGGGATAGATAATACTCCAAAATTGGTTCAAAGGGTTAAATGGCAATTTTTCGAATTTTATCGAAATGATTGGTTGATTTCTTAGCTTCAAGATTATCACAAATATTTCGATAGAAATGTCGATAATTTCTGGAAAAAATACCGCTACCGCCAGAACGATTGCAGTCGTTTGAAAACATTTATAAAGTTTCTATTTGAACTCTGCGGAAACCGTGCCGAGATGTGACGTAACAAGTTCCAAAATATCACCGATCGCGTCAGGGGATAATGTTTCACAGAGTTGCCAAGCTTTTTTAAAATATTTCTCAACAATATCGGTATGCCGAGAAACTAATGACGTAGCAATTAGTAAATATACATGTAATTCAAGATCAAACCAAATAAACAGCTATCAAACACTAAATCTCGATTTCAATATAATAAATGCAGAAACAATTTGTTTTATTCATGGGATGAAATTTAATGACATTCCCTCAGGAGTTCCGAAAAATAGTGCAACTGGCAACACAGGAATATGCCTATCAGAGGACTTGTGACGTCACAAGAAGCGGCCATGATGATGTTGTTTCAATGTCTCGCTGAATTGGAGGTTTTTAGAGCGGCGTTTATTCGAACATTACTCAATATCTTCTAGGAAAAACTATAAATACCTGGTAACTGAAAGCACGTTTTATCAATATGTGTTTGTGATATCACCAATTGACACTCCAACTTTTTTTCTTCAAACAAATTGAACCGCCGACAAAATCCATGAGTATGCAATATTTTGAAATACATTTTAATAAATGTATTAGATGTGAAATGAGCCTAGAACAAAATATCCAAGTCCATGATGATTCATACACAACTCCAATTGATCCCTGTGATCTACAATGAACACACCCCAATGCGCTGACCGAATCTACCCCCACCCCCACATACCCCCAAACCCGCGCCCCCCTGAATAACCCCCCGACTTGTTACAGGCGAGTTCGTGGCCCACTTCAAGTTCACGGTGCTGCTGATGCCGAACGGGCCCCACAAGATAACAGGCCTGCCCTTCGAGGCTGAACTCTACCAATCGGAGCACTCGGTGACCAGCCCCGAGCTGCGCTCCCTCCTCAACAGCTCGGCCAACCCGAAGGCGGCCAAGAAGAAGAAAAAGACGTCGGAGGGGGCGGCAGAGTCGGAGCCTATGGAGGTGGAGGCGGCCGCTTGAGGGGTTTGACCCGCAGATCAGTAAAATTGTTTTTTTTTTCATCGAGGTTGGATTATGCGGACAATCAGCCTTGGGATGTTCTCTCGCAGTATCCGAGTTTTTATAATCAAATTATTATTTTTTATAGATGGCAAAAGCTAATTTTTGTTGACGAGACAACCTATTTTCCGTACTCTCTGACTTTCCCCTTTTTCATATACTACTTATTTTGACACGTTTTGGTTAGATAGAAAAATGTAAAATGTGTAACATTGTATTAAACAAAAAAGAAAATAAATATTTGCTATTTTGAATTTTTGTTTTTCTTCTGCAGGACTGCATTGCGAAAGTTACCAAATCATTTATTATAAAAATTCCTATGCATCCAAAAAGTTACATTAAATTTCCAAGCAGAACTTTTACTGGTTCATAAATAAATCGCAACAGTTCCTTGAGCGTCTCAATTTGAGCCAATTGACAAGTTCAGCCAGCGTTGAGAGAAAAAATGTGTCTGTCCCCCTAGAGTGTTGTCTTTGTCATCAAGATTGCAACTTAAAATGATGAAAATGAGATAAAAAATAGAAGAAGACTAATTGCTTGGAATTATTCAATAATCATTGTAAGCTTACATTAATGCTCAAGCTTGCAATCTTGATGACAAAAACAACACTAGGGCACACATATTTTCATAAGATTTAATGACTCATATGTGATTCTCAAGAGTTCCTCAAAGGTCTCAATTTGGACAGATATCTGTAATCAATGCAAATATCATGGAGTGAAAGTTGCAAATTTTCGAATTGAAAAAATCGTTGAAATCATCCTATATATGGTCTGGTCACACTCATTGAAGGTTTTTCTTGTGGGCTGCAATATTTTTTTCACCAGCAGAATATAAAATTATGTGTCTGTTCATTATCAGATTTCTCTTTGTGCTCTCCTTTTTCAAGGAATTTCATATTACTTACCGACATCCTCGTTTCCGACTGATCTACTTATAAATTTTAGGTTAATATACCTCAAGAGCAGACTTTTTCATTATATTTCGTATTGGGAAAAAGTCAATTACAACCACAAAAGCTAAATAAAAAATCATTTAATAAAAATCCGCGGCATTTGCAATCCATACACCGGAAATGTCTCTGCCCACATTACCACATACATCGTAAACGGGATTTTCAAAAGCAATCGCCAATACAATATGTCGAAGGCACATAACTCAAGGACTAGGTCTAGCCCTGAAAACTAAAATCGAAAAATTCACATTTTCAATCCTAGAAATTTTTGGTGAACCCAAAAAGTTCCAAGAAAATCTCAATAGTATTTTATTCAATGAGGCCTAACAATCAAGAATGTGACAGTAGAGTACGCTAGTGGGACGTGAGATATAATTTTTATCATCCTACATGACTGTTCCTAACTATACAGGCTGTCCAGTTTTCCAGTGTCACTATGGTAATCTCGAAGTTGGTTGAGTTGGCGCAGTGGCGCATTTTTATGCTCGAATAATTGCCTGAAAAAAAAATTCTTATTCTCTTCGCCACGTTTCAAATTATCAGAAAAACGATGCCATATTCGAATTACTAATTGAAAGTGTTTGAATAATGCATTGGTTAGATCTCAAGAAAATTCAAAATGGAAATCAGAAATTTCCGTATACTCAAGATTATTGAAAATATTCCAAATTTATTGTCGGTTATTCTCTGAAACTAAAATCGCAACTTTGCCGTAATTTGAACAACTTCAATAAGGAAAGTGAGATCTCCACAGTGGCACTCGAAAAAAATTAGATCACATCAGAAACAATCAATATCCGTCCTATTTTATGGAGAATTCTAACATGGTAGAGAAAAATAAACGTTAAACGGCGTTCATAAGAAGAAATAAAGTTGACAGTTGTTTCTTCGCCCTGTCTGGAATAATTGAAGAAACTATGTCATGAAATCTTCATAAAAAAGTGATGAAGTAGTGTATTGGTTAGATAGTAAAATCAGTTTATGGCAAAATAATAAAATCTTTGTTTGTTTGCGATATATTCGAAACTGTTGAGGATATTCTAAATTTCAATCACAGATTATTATTGAGCACAAAAATGCGCAACTTTGCCCCAAATTAACCAACCTCGTACCCCCCTAGATTAGCGAGATCGCTATAGTGGCACTCGAAAAATGGACAGCCTGCATTCAATCAATCAATATCCGTCCACTTTCGAGTATAAAAATTTCAAACGCACCTAAATCGAATAAATATCGAAAAATCTCACATCACCCGCCTCAAAAAAATCACTTGATCAACAAAAACCCGTGCACGTTCGCCACAAACTTATCGAAATTATCCCTGAACCTCAGCTTGGGCAGCCGCTCGCACGTCAGCTCCACCCCAGCGAGCAACTGATTGAAAGCCGCCGCCAGCCTCTCCGCAGTCATCGCATCCCCCTGCGCCCCAATCAGCCCCCGCACCAGCTCCTCATACTCCCCCCTGAAGCAACACACGAGCGCGTAAACAGCCGCGCTGGCCGCCCCGACAAGCTCCGCCCCCAGCTGGTGCCCGAGCACCAGGTCGAGCAGGAGCTTGAGGAACGGCCGGAGCGCGTGCGCGAACGGCTCGCCGGCCAGCCGGCGCCGGTAGACGTGCGTCGCGGCGCCGTGCACAAAGTCCAGGCACGCTTGGGCGGCGTCGGCGCCGAAGTCGGTGAGGCCGAGCTCGATGGAGCGGAGGAGGGAGTGCTGCAGGTCGGCGGGCAGCGAGGAGATTTTTTCGGAGTAGATGTCGTTGATGAAGACGAGAAGGCGGTAGTATTGGGTGCAGAGTGTGGGGTAGCGGAGCAGGCCGACCGTCATCAGGGGCATGACGAAGTTGAGGCCGAAGAGGGAGACGTCGGAGGCGGTGGGGGTGTCGGTGCCTGTTGGAAAATATCACTTGAAAAAAGTATTGGAACTCACCGTAATCGATAGCTACTGGTGGCAGCTACTGGTCTTAGCGTTCTAGGGTTGGTACTTATCTGTCATAAACGTCAACTGTCAATAATGTCAACTATCATTAATGTCAACTGTAATTTATTTCGATTGTTTTCATATCCTGGTTTTATATAAATTTATTATAAATATGAAATAACTGAACATATATATGAATGGAAAAATATTAATGACTTGGTGGGCTTATAAATTCATCTACACAACGGACATTTATGACTATTGACGTTGATGACAGATTCTTGCCAACCTAAGAATGCTCGAAAAGCTGCCACCAAGAGCTGTTGAATATGGTCAATTGAGGATTGAGTACACGTTCAATATCCTTCAAATTTCCTTGAGGTGCTGGCATGAAAATACTTAAATGCAATTGATCAGTTATGACTTTCTTCAGAAATATTCAAATTACCACAAATAGGAAATATTCCTCAATTTGTTTTATTACAGCAAATGCAAGCATGAACTTATTGATTATGATTTTCATTCATGAATTTACCGAATTCATTGCGGAAACTATCTAAATTGATTTTTCAAATATAGGGTATTAAATTTTAAAGTGCTTTGTTTCTAGTTCACGAATTGGCAACAGCGCCTAGAGGCTAGAAGAACAACAACTAACATTTGGCCACACTTTCATTATGTAAACTTGATGTCAATGCATGATTCAGGAATCAAACTGCTAATATAAAAAAATAATAAGTCAAACCATGAATTTCAGTCCAACAAAAACACCAATCCATCCACAAGTCAATTATAAACATAACCTCCACAACTGAGTAGCATATCTGTTGAGGAGCATGGAACAGAAATAAGCAGAATGACACCTAACTCACAGAACTTATAGGAAGTATAAGTTCTGTGTTCTAACCTGATCAAAATATGACTGTCTTTATTCACATAATCAACGTAATTATTTAAGAAATCTGCAGTCGATGTTGCCAAATGGTGAAATAGGAACAAGATGCTTTAAATTTTAAATCTCCATAGCAAGTCTTGATTTTTAAGTAATTGAAATGTTTTTTTTGATGTTGAAATGGTGAGTTTAAAATTCGGCGTTTTGAAGATATTTAATAGGAATTACTTCATTATCATCCGAAGGAGAATTCCCCATAATAGGATAAACGACAACATTTTATGACGCCCCTCGTTTGTATGTAACAATATAGACTGGTTCCTATGGAAATTCGAATATTTTTGGTTGGAAATCGTACTCACCGGAACACCCTTGATCGTCACCGAGCTCCCCCTCCGGGCACAAATCGAAACAGTCCTTGGAGAGCACGAAGGTGAGCAGGTCGAGCACCAGCCCTAGGTCCTGGTGCGCGAACTCCTCGGAGAAGGCGCCGGTGGCGGCGGCGGTCAAGCGGCCCACGTTGGCGGCCGCGTAGGCGCGCACCGCCGCCAGGGCAGGCTCGTACAGCCGCCGGCTGTCCGAGGGCGAGAGGTAGGACAGCGTGTACTTGGCGGTCTGGCCGAGCAGCTCGAGCGCCAGCTGCACCGCCACCTGGTGGGCCGCGCAGGAGGTGAGGATGGCGGGCAGCTCGGCCAGGACGGGTGCGAGGAAGCGGAAGAGGGTGGTGGCGGTGGGCATCAGGGAGCCCTTGGCAATGCCTGGAACGGTCGGGGGAGGTGAGCTGATTTTTTTTATTTACTGGTGCCTTTTATACATCAAGTCAACGAATATTCACACTGTATTTATTCGCGAAAATCACGAACCAACAGATGGCGCTCGAGAAATGTCAAAAATTTGACATGAGGGTGATCAACAAACATTTGGTATATGTTTTCAATGGTAATATGTCAATTTTCAATTCGAATTTTAGGGAAGAAATAAATAATCCTGAGTATCCAAAAGGGGCGCTATTGATAGATTATCGTTTATAGAATTCAAAACAGGTATTTTATGTGAGATTCGTGGATTTATTATGTTTTTATAGGCTTTTCAAACCACCTCTGTAAAATCAATGGGGTCACTAAGGTATTTGTATTTCAATGATTTCTCTTTATTTCAAGAATGGCCAAGATTGAAATAAGTATCTAGAGTATATTGGAGATGAGAAAAAACCCTTAAACTAGCGAAAAGCATTATTCAAAGCTGGTCAAATACTTTGTTGGATAGATGTCAAACACATATAAATAAACTCCTGTTCACAAACTTCAGCTCTAGGGTAGCTCTAATATGAAATTAAAAATAGTTCCATGGAAAAATTAGCAGTGGAAGTGTGAATTTATCTGTAAACCTGTAATAATTTTATTCTAAGCCAAAAATAGATGATTAGCAAAATAAAAACAAAGAATTGTAGTCAATTAACTTTATTCTCTGAGAGAAGTAAGTATAGGGGTGCCAAAGGAACGATGTCTGTACGGTAGGAGGAACGCTGAAATACTTAACAAATCTTTGTCGATTTCGTCTTTACGACCTTTTGAACTTGCTGCATGTTTCAATAATATTAGTTACTAGCTGATTAGCACGAAACAAGTCCGAAAACTATTCAAAACAATTCAATTTCATTAAAAATAATACGAAAACCCATGCTATACAATGCTAAATTGCTTTGTTTATCACCCTCGGAAGGCTTAGAAAATTTGACACCAGAGGCCGCCCACTCCGTGATTTTCTCGAATTATGATAGCCGAGCGAATCTCCAGATGATTTCGTTTGATACATGTTTCTAACTTTACCAACATCATTAGTCCAGCCAGAGATGATATAAAATAAGGCATCATTGTATATTCCATTCATTCGTGTAGTTGTATATACTGAGCGTTCTGATTTTTAGTACCTATAATGCATTTGATTTGAATAATGTTCATTCAACTAGTGCACATAAATATATTGTGATTTCAATACTTTTTTTTATTGCTTTTCTATCAGTAATTTGTAGGAATCACTCCGTATAGTCACGTTAATCCGTTGATTCATTCCACTGGTGACAAAGCTTATTGTTTGGTGCGGTAAGATATGATGAATTTTTCCTAAGGAGAAAGTGGTTTATAGACGAACAGTCAGTCATACATTGAATATTAATAATGATATTGTCTTTTGCCACGTTATCTTTCTTTTGTCACGATAACAAAAACAACAACAAAAAAAAAATTATGAGGTTAGTGCAACTGGTGATGAGCCTATACAAAAAAAAATATATGATGAGTTAGGGATACCTGATTATGGGTCGTAAGTCCTGAATGGGTGGCAAAATGTACCTGGGTAGCTCAGCCGTTCAGGTGGCAGGTTTCCCTAGTCTAATATATTAGGTAATGTTCTTTCTTTATATATTCAGGCCTCTCGGATGAACGAATTGAAAATAATCAAAAATACCAAAATGGGCGCCACGTAGTTTTATTCATCCGACTTCATCTCTTTAGATAAACCACGAAAAACTATAATGCTTCACAGAAGATAGGCCCTGAATAAGATAGGAATACTGATATGTGCACCAAAAATACAAATATATAAATCACATGAGTGAAATTTTCTAGAATAATAGTCTGTAATTCCCAATCGAATAACGTAAATTTTACAATTTAATATTTATATGCTTACATATAAATAATCTGAGTTCTTATATCCCAGGGAAAACCGTAATTCATAAACCCTAAAAGCCTCGAAGAATATAGCTATATTTTTCGCAACATCACTAAAATAATGGTCAAAAAAAATATTATACAATAGTGTCTAAACGTGACCATTCATTCGGTCTTATAGGGTATTTCACATTCACGGTGTCATATCCCAGACGAGTAGGAAGATAATCTCACACTATACATTATAACAAAGTTTATAGAAATCTTCTTTTCCCGCTTCAGCATACGCTTAATCGTTTCCTTGGTCTTATGAGTTCTCGGTTCCGATGGAAAAGAAACAAAAAAAACAAAATGGAAAGGACTGACCTTACTACTTGTAGTCGTACACCAATGAATAGTTGTGTTCAAGGGGTAATTCCACTAGAAACCTCTATACATCGACTACAAACAGAATATGCTGGCCATTCAACCCTCTAACAAAAAAAAAAAACCCTGAAATCAAAATAAAAAGGATAAACTCGAACTACATACATGAAGTACAAAAACCACTACCTTATCCAATAAGGGTTTTCCCACGCAATAAAAGAAGTATTTCCGTCAAGGAGGATACTATTTTATGTCAGGGTATGGTCCTCTGTTTAGTTTGCGTAAAATAAAGACTGAGCTTGCTAAAAAAAAAAATGTTGCTATCAGTCCCCATTCCAATGAAATACAAAGCTTCGACTACTCACAATGAACTGGTCAATAATCCCGCAAGGCGGACAATTTCCAAAGGAGATACCAATCAATTACTATGGAAATCAATGAAAAACTGATTCGTCAGATTAATCCCCAAAAGGTATGTATTCACACAAAATCTCAAAACTCTGAACGAACAGTCAAACCAGCCATTTTCACTCGCCGTCGAATTCTTTATCCAAAAAACATAAATATCTCCCTACCAAATCCTCAACAAGCGAATTGACAAGACATTGCTGACAAAACAATAAATTATAATATTCCTACACTCGACTGAGATTTCAGGAATTCGATATTCATGAGATGCCCCTCGGGGTCGGGATATGGGGTTTGGCCCATTTAAGTTTCACAAAGCGGTATTTTGAAATGAAAATAGTGTAGAGTCTGGAAATTCTCACGTAGGGCATATGTTCTGGACTTTGAAATAATTGCTCGTCCGTCGAAAATAATTATAATCATTGTTATAAAATCCGCACGCTAATGATGTGAGGATATTGACTGGTTTTGTTCTCGCTTTTATCCGAACGTAAAATCACTGAAATAAACACGGTACAAAATATCGTGGAGATGGATAGCGCCAAAGTTAAAGTGCCAAAAATATTAAAATAAATAATTCGACTTTGCTTTTAACGACCTTCGTCTCTGAACAAAAATGAAGATGAAACAATAATATATTTTTTTTTGATTACTTACTGCGAATTTGAAGCTCACCTAATAAAGTTGAACGTCATGAAGCCTCATCACTTGATTTTAAAATAAATAAGAATATAAATTTGTGAGATCTATAGAAATGGTTTCAGGGAGTAAAGGCTATTATATAGGAATTGTGATGTTTTGAAAAATGAACCGTCACACTTTATTATTTCATGAAAAGAAAAACAACATAATGTGTTCAGTTATCGAGAAATTAAGGCAAAGTTCATTGTAATGCAATGCATCACAGATAATGTTCTTCCACATGACAATAAAAAAAGCTTTGATTTCTAAAAATATAAATAATTATTATTTACAATTTGAATACGAAAAAAAGCTGTAATAAATAAAGTATTTTAACCTATTCTAGAGAAGATATCAATCATATCATATGATTTAATTCCAATAGTTTTTATATTTGGTTTTGAATTTTATGAAATTTAATTGTTTGAGTGGGGTGGGAACAGAATAATTATACACATGACAAATTTGGTATATGAACGACAGTCTGAATATTTCTGTCTTGAATATTGGCACTGCGAGCATATTTTTATATATTAAATTCAATAAAGAGTAGGGAGTATCATTCATCTCAGGTAATTGACAGCGGCGTTTGGCGAAGAGTTTGGTGTTGTGTCTCGTGTCTAATTGAGTTAAGCTTAGTTCATGTTGGAACGAATTCCGCAAATAAAATGCGATTAAAAATGGCGTCGCTTTTGTCGGATGAAAGTTCAAACAGTTTCCACAACTTTGCCCAAAAAATCATACCAATAAAGGACTCCAGCAAGTCCACCAACACCCTCTGCACCCTCTCGTCGTGGCACACCCTCGCAAAGTCGCCGCGATGCACGAGCGCCTCGAAGCGCCGCCGCGTCGGCGCCAGTACCGCCTCGAAGTACTCGTCGGCGGCGGCATGGGCGTCGGCGTCGCGCGCGCCCCTCAGCGCCGCCCCCGCGCGCGCGAAGCCCCTGCACAGGCCGCGCACGATGTGGGGCGGCAGGCTGCCCGGCTCCAAGTTGTGGTGAAGATCGACGAGACCGCGCATGCCCTCTGTCTTCACTATGTACGTCGACCTGGTGGAGGGAGGGATTGGAAATTGGGATTTTAGATAATCAAGATTTATCGATATTATACAGGGTGATTTTTTTGACCGTCTATTAGAAATATCTCTAGAACGAAGAGAGATAATTTTTTGAAAACTTGGCCAAATATCAATTATAGATATTGAAATTTATGATAATATCGATATTATTATCGATATATCTATAAATTCATCCATCCCTACTCAACAGGCATAAAAAATAGTATTTTCACTGTTCAGGCAGAAAAAATTCTTTACTGTGCAACGTTCCAGGTAATGCATCAAATTGATTAAAATAATTGACAATGACATAAGATGAACACAACATTATGGAGATTTGAATAATAGTGTGAAATTATAAGAGATTTGGATACAAAATTGTTCCCTAGCATCGACTATAAAACACCAGCCACGCCACGGCACTAAATCTTGTGCTTTTCTGCCTTCAATGTAATTTCGTTATAGTTTTATTTCCTTTTGAACCGTTTTTCAAGAAATATATGAAGAATTTATCACGGGACGGTAATTATTTTCGCGATTTCCGGGAAAGAAAAATCGTCGGGAAATCAGAAACCCTAAGGGCCGGTTGCATAAAGATTCAACAGACGATTAAATATTTAATTTGTTTATAACCATCACAGGAACGCATGCATTAGCTCGCGCATTAGCAGAGTTAATCCCACGTTAAGTTAACAGAAGGCTTGACAGGCTTTTATGCAACCGGCAATAGCTGTTTTCCTTCATATAGGCATACTACATAGATATATCAATAATTGGTGAAAACTTACTTGTGTTTGACGCATATAGCTTCACAAAACAAGTCGACGGTATCCCTCAATAAAATTGGCTCGGATTTGAAATGGATTATATTAGATCTTATTTTGGATAAAACAAAATCTATTATGAATCTGGCACCATCCGTGTCTTTTCCCAAACAACCGATGAGAACTGGACTAAGCTGAAATGAAACAAACTCTCACTTTTAGCAACCAAATATCAATTGTTCAACCCTTGGTTGAACTCAATAAATAACTTCCTTAATTATCCTATTACCCTGTCACAAGTAATTCCCGTAATTTTTGTGAAAGAAGTTTACTTAGGAAAATCTCGCAGTTAGATAAATTAGGACAAAATTGCGTGTTTTTGTGCAGAGAAGGAATTTGAAATATCTTCAACTGTATTGAAAATAACGCAAATAACTTCTGATTACCGTTTTCAATTTCTTTAAGATAAACCAATTCATAATTTAAACACTTATTTATTATTATTACGCTATTTTGGATTTCAACTTTCTTTATTATAACGTTTTTTTCCTCTCTTCAACATATTCGAATTCTCCAAAAAAATATTTGAATAATGTCTTGATAAGAAATATCTAGTATGAATAGTCAATAGTAAAAAAAATCTAAAGAAAATCAGAAATTATCGATTTTTCGAGATATCCTGTAAGAATTACACCGTATAGTCACATAAAGCCGATGATTCATATTCCACTGGTGTGTCTCGTGTCCAATTTGAGAACATTACGTAGGTGAATTAATATATAAAACTTTCCCTTCTTGCTTAAAATTCAAAATTTCCTTTTAGATCATTATTCAGAATAAGAACTATCTTTCAAGATGAGCGAGATCCCTATAGTGACACTCAAAAAAATGGACATCCGATCTATGTAAGTAATATAATTTCATATTCGAATAGTTATCTAAAATTTCTGAATTATCAAATCCAAAAAAACTTATTTTCTTCAAAGAAGATGGCAATTCATCGTAAATATTTTTCCTCAATAAATGGAATGCTGTCGCATCAAAGTTGGTAGAAAATTCAGCTTCAATTGTTGCTCTACCTCCACATCCCGAACAATCGAACTTATATTCAACTATCGCCAACCCATCCGAAAAAAAAAAACTAACAAAAAAAAAAAGTCTCGAAGCGGTCACTCACACACCTGCAGCAGGGGCAATCTAGGGTGCAATAGTGGGGATGACCCCCTTAATTGTCTACGAAATTGTCCCTGTTTGCACCCTGCCTCACGTGTCTGAGTGACCGCTCCCACCCACCTCCTGATAATAATCCTCCACGGGCACCAAGTAACTCATGCACCACCTCCTCAGGAACCACATCAGCGACGACCCCACCTCGGGGCTCACGAACTGCCCCAATCCCACCTGCGCCGCCCGCTCCTCCACCGCGCACAGCCTCAGCACGCCCACGGCCGCCCGCACCGCATGGTCGCACCGCTCGAGGCCGCCCGCGGCTGCCTGCCCCAGGGCTAGCACCGCCCCCGCAGTCGCGTCGAGCGGCGCCGCCTGCACAGTCGAGTGGCGCACTATCTCCGAGGGTATGGTGGCTGTCTCGCCGTCGCTGTCCATGCACAGCACGTGGCCGGCGATGAGGACCAGCCAGTGGAGGTCCTCGAAGAGGGCGTCCAAGGCGGCGGATTCGGACATGGTCATCGCTCGGGTTTGCATCACGGTGAGGTTGGTGACCAGCTGGGCCGTTCGGGCTTCCAGGAGGCTGTGGGGAAGATGATTTTATTGATGTTTGACATTGGCAAAATTTTGAGAGAATGCATTGAAATCTGCGTGGACTGCAATGAAACAAACTTGAAACAATATTGATACAATTGAACCATATTGAATATTCAAGATTTTGCTAGAATGTTTTGCATTAACGAACCCAAGTTGAAATATCGTAATAATATTTTCCAAAATAAAAATTTTACAAAATTCATAAATTATTTATTCGAAACGAGACAATAGAGATTATATAGGGTCCGCCATAGAGTTGGCTACATATGAGAAAAATAGTATTTTTCTACAAACGGTTAACCAAAGAGTAGCCTTTGACGCTTTCAAATCTCAACACAAAGTTGAAGTTTTCCGAGGAATGTCATTAAGTGACAGCATTGCCGGTCGTGCGCGGAAATAATGTCATTAAGTGACAGCTTATTTGCGCTCGCATCCATCATTGTTGAAAACGAACTCATCATTCTGTTGCATGATGGAAATTAATAGTGACAGTGAATTATCTTTACACATCTCCTACCAGAGAATTCGAGGAAAAGTATGAATTATGATATGATAGATTCATGAAATGGTGCCATGAAATACTTGAATGCTAAAGATATCAAAGTTATTATCCTAAACTTGTCGTATTTCTCAAAAAACATCAGTCCGTTGAATATAAAGCAAAAATAAGTTTGACGTTATCTTTTTGGTTTATAACGTATAATAACTGTGGGATAGACATGTTTTCAAGTAGCCTCAACGGGTTCAAAGCGCGATTTCACAAACAGCCAGCCTGTATTCGTTCTCTGGACAGGGCAATCATTTTTTTAATCATTTTCCCTTCTTTTCTAATAGATGTATGAATTATTCGCGATAGGTGCTAAGCGATACGCTACCTAGCGGTGACTCGTGAAAACACTCGAAGAAGAATAACCTATATCTTTGTGGGATAACCACTGAACTCTCTGGGTAAAAACCCACAGATCAACTTAACCTCTCTTCTGTTTATGTTCGGTTCTGATATGAAAGGTGTACTTCCAGCAGTTTTTCGAGAGATGTTCTGGTGAAATCCTATCGTTTTTCTCGTTTCAGTTAATGTTTGGTGTCGAAGACACAAATGTCAATGATGTCACAATGACAGAAATGTCACAAATACGAAAACAAAACATAAACGATACAATTTCGAGAAGTTCGAGTTGTTACCATGAGATAGCGCGACTTGTTATTTTCTGTCGCGAATTGAATTGAATTTCATTATAATAGTGAATAATTTCTTGAAATATTGATTAAGATGAAAAATATTATGAAATTTGAGTTAATTGAATGAAGTATCGAGTTTTCTTGTCTAGGAAATGCGTTTGTAAAAATAATATTGTATGTATTTCGAACGCAAAGTGTCTTGCCGCTCTCGAAAAATTATCTTTTTCGGACGGCAATCTACACTTTGTGCAGTAAATACACAAATAGCTATTACAATAATTATTGTTATTATAGAGTGTAGTAGGTAATTTACTTTTGAGCCAAATTCTAATATTTTGAGAAACCGCGTATACGACCAAAAAAAATAATTCTTGATGATTGTTAACTTTTTTTTCCGTAAAATCAATAAACCACCAAACTCACTTGAACAAAACCGGCAAAGCATGCCCGGGCACCATCCTGCCCAGCACCCCGATAGCCTGCAGCTGGTCCCTGAAGCGCACCCTGTCGTTGTCCTCGTCGTCCTCGACCTCGTCCGCTTCGCCGCTGGCGGGCCGCCGGCAGCCGTCAGGCGGGGCGAGCCGGCCCTGCACGTACCTGTTGAGGATGCGCTTGGCGCAGTCGGTAAAACCGCCCTCGGAGAAGTGGCAGTACTCCTGCACGACGGCCATCCACGCCTCCAGCATGTTGTCGAAGGCGTCGCTGAAGAACTTGTTCTCCTCGCCCTGCTGAAGGATTTCCGTTTTTTTTTTTTATTAAATTGTTGAGAGTGTTTGCACTATGGAACACCGCTTTACTTTTGAACTTTTTGAAACAAAAGGGATACATGTGTTGAAAAAAAAAAGATTAACGAAGTAGCCTTTGACGCTTTCAAATTTTCAAATCTCAACACGAAGTTGACATTTTCTGAGGGACGTCATTGAGTGACAGCATCATTTGCGCCCGTGCGCGGAAATTATGTCATTGTTGAAAACGAACTCATCATTCTGTTACATGATGGAAAATAATAATCTCCAGGTGTAGCAGAAAGTGCGAACATTGTAAATTTGAACTTGCTACCAAAGAGATCGAGGAAGAGTATGCTTGAGTTGAGTGTTAAAGATATCAAAGTAAGTATCCCAATCTTCTCAAAAAACATTTCGCTGAATATAAAGCAAAAATAAGTTTGATGTTCAAACCAGAAATTGTCTTTACCTTGGTCTGAACTTTCTGTATTTTCAATAAAAGATTATTGACAAACCTTTCGGAAAAACTCTTTATTTATTTTCAAACTTTTTCAACTGTAACCGATGCACAGCTAACTCATTCATCAAATACAAAGTGTTACACAAAATAATATTGGAACATGACATTTAACTTCATATTTTTGGTTCGTATCATGACTGTGGGATAGACTGATAGACATAAGTTTTCAAGTAGCCTCAAAAGCCAACGGAGCGCGACTTCTCAAGTCGCCAGACCGGATTCGATCTCTGGGCAGGGCAATTCTTTTTTAATCTATGAGTAATATTTCCTTCTTTTCTATTAGATGTATTAATTATTGGATTGATACAATTAATTATTAAATATATTATATATATATATTAAATATATATATTAATAAATTAAAGATGAAGAATAGAGTTTTCTTGTCTAGGAACTGTTTGTAGAAAAAATATGGTGTGTATTTCGAGCGCAAAGTGTCTTGCCGGTCTCCACAACTGTCTTTTTCGAGCAACAATTTAACACTTTGGCACAAAAAACTATATCTTTTCAATGGACAGTTTCAATGTATGGCAATAATGCCCATAACGCAAAATTCGTAATGAATTGTACAAATTGCTATTTTTTCAATGAATCATGAGCAATGCGTTGCAAAAATGGTGAATTTCAACTATTATAAGTATATTTTGAACATTTCTACAAAAAAACTAAGATCAATGCATATCAAAAATATCAATTTTTACAATGCATTACTAGCAATGTCTCTCTAAATCTATTTATTCTCTTATTTCACCAAATCTGTGATATTATATAAAATCAATAAATATAGAATAGATCAATTTGTTTCATATAATTTTTTGGAATGGGGAACATTGAACCTTGATGAAAATAACCTGATCAATAATTTTTCTCATATCTGAAACAGGGATAGTATAAGTTGAAAATAGTGTTGAAATTTATAGAGATGAAAATATTGGTATGGAAAATATAATAGAGGGTAATACTCAACTATTTCCAATTATACTTACAGCTTCTTCCAGAACAGCCCCATCACAAAAGTGACAGGTCAATCTAGTGAATTCATCAAATAATGTGTCTTGTAAGCTTTCTGGCAGCTTTGGCATATCATGTATGAAGAATATAGTTAGTTTTTTAACAATATTCGAAATTCCAATTGATTCTTTACTCCTTATAGTAACACTGAAAAATAAAAGAGGTGAAATACAAAGTAACTTACAAAACTAGAACAAAAACGTCATAGTCAGTCCCATTCATCAAATGATTATTGCTTTTTGTTGGAGTCCTTATCAATGGAAAATGGCATAGTTATAGCCATTCTGTGGAGTTATCACTATTATTTCACAAGACATATATTTCTAGCTATGAAAGGTTATAAACATCTGTAAATTCCACTAATCTTTATGAAATGGGATATTCCTATGAAAAACTAAATAGATATTATTTCCTTACACTTACTTGGATACTAAATTGAAAAATGTCATCAAATATAAATGGATATATTTAGTTCTCACTTCATCAGAAGAAACTATTGGCCCAGTCAAAGATGCTAACTGTACCAAACAATTCAATGAATGGTGAGCTAGCTGATCTGAATCTCTAACTTTCCAATAGATTTGAAACATTAGGGGCAGCAAATCTGGATTCAGAATTACATCTGACCATGCAGTTGGGAGCTTCAAAGCTGGTGAAGCATCTGATTCATATACTGATTCATAAATCCCAATCAGTCTTTTTGGAAGTGTGAATCAGTTAAGGAAAACATGAATTTGTCTTATTTTGTATCTCTATTATTACTTCAGATCAATTGTAATGAATTATTTTCAATAAAATTTCAACATTTATCTGAATATAAAATCATTGAAATGAACCCTTACTGAAATGCAGATATGGTAGTTTTAAATTATATCAATAATCCAATGGTTTATTATTCAATTATTCAATAAATATGTGACTAATAAATATTAAACATCCTAGACAAAAGCTTGAACTGTTGAATAAAAAAATATACAACTGCATTGATAATATAAAATTAAATATGAGAGAATTTCAGTACTTCTGGGCTTTCAACCATGATAATATGTTTAAAAGGATATGGATAGGAGAAACATAACCCCATGTGAATACTGTTTCAGTAATCTTCAACAGATACCCTGTGAGTTGGATTAAGGTATCTGAATATGGAGGATCACTTTTCACTACTTCAGCTAGAAGATATATACAAAATTGAAGTATCTTCTTCAAATCTGTTGCTTCAAATTGTTTCTTTGCAGCAAAATGGACTTCCCAGGGAAGCCCTACATCTGTAGACTTGACAGTAGTGGCATATTCTTGTAACAAATTAGTAATTATATTACAACCTAAAATTTTCTGAAAACAAATACTTGAATTAGGGGAGCCATCCAACATACAAACAGTTCAGTACCTTGTTATGTTCTGCATTGACTATAAGATTCTCCACCTCTTGCAAGATATTTGTCCTCTCCCTACCATTGTCATCAATACTGGCACGTTTTACCATGATAGCAAGCACCTGTAAGATTTTGTCTCTCACAAAAGTAGGTACATTTTTTGTAGTTATGTACTGCAATAAATATTGCCTCAAAGAGGATTTGTCAGTGTCTTGGAGAAATGCCCATTCTCGTATAATGGCACCCTTCAAGACCTCAGCAGATTCAAATAAAACATAGTGATTATGGGATTTTTCTAAAAGTTCTTTACATATTCCATATGGAGATTTACTTTTCCTGAACTCTAAAAATATGCTTTCGGCTCCATGTCTTTGTTCACTGGACACCAAGTTTGGTGGAGCCTAAAAATAAATATTTATGAATGGAATACTGATAGACTATGGTTGAGACAATATAACTCACCATTAAAATATTAGCTGCATTTTCTAGTTCTAAAATTATCTGGTCAGTCATCGCGGAGAATTGGAACTACATTTATCAAAAAATCCCAAATAAAATCTTGTTTACGTTATGTACACTAAAAGGTTAGGTTCTTGAACCTTGAATTCTTCTTGTTCAACATGTACTTGTTTTGCTGTGATTTTTGACCCTTATGGTTACAGCACACATTTTCTTGAACCCACTTCTGTTCAGTGGCGCCAACCATTTGGGATAAAAGGGGTTTGGTTGAAGTGGATATTCAAAAAATGAAAAGACTTGTCTCCAGGCTTATTTCTTTTCTAATAAGGTATATAAATGGTTTCAAATAAATCAATAATTATTTCATAGCCTTCAATATTCCCTAAAAATAAAGTACCTTTACTGTTCTAGACCACCATAATACAAGGCTATTCTGTTAGCATAAGAAATTTTCACTTTGGATATTGTATATCTCCTGGGGTTTATTATTCATTATTGCAATATCATTAAAGAAATAATCTCTCTACAATCATTTTGAAGAAGCCATTTGATCCCTAATCAAAGAGCCTTCATAATATAAAACTGGATAACTTTTGCTGAAGTGACAGGTACCACATATTCAGTTGGAGTTGGTAGTAATCTAAAGATAGCTATAGACTTCATTTATTATTTACTTTTCCTGATTCACTTTATCTTCAGATAATGATGCTATCAATTTTTTGATTTCTTCAATTTCTTTGGCAGAATCATAGCCTTTTACAGTCCATTCTTTGACAGTATCAGGTAGTTCACTGAGAAATTTAAAAGTTGCTAAAACACCTTGATTCCAACTCTGCTTCACTAAGGATGACAATTGATCTGTTTCTGGAATAGCTGGAAGCTGAAATAATAAACATTAATAATGGATAAGAATTAAGTAGTAGTGAATTAATTATATAACTCATCTAACCTCAATTGGTATTTTAGATTTGATATCTTGGACATAAGGATTAAAGGATTCTTTGATTTTTTCTACATTTTGTACAGATACATTTCCACTTCTCCAAACCCCCTGCTCTTTTATATAGTAAACAGCTGCAGCTGCTATTCCAACTTTTACACTGAATCTAGAAAATTTAAAAATATATCATGATGATATCTACACACTTTCCTGAAAGCTACTGGTGAGTAGAAAAAGTACATTTTCAAGTTCAGAGCAAAAACCGGGCTTATTTTGAAGATGTCTCTCAAGTTTTTAAATTCGTGAATAATCCCAGAGAACATTTCAAACAAAAATGACAAACAAAATTAAAAATAATGTACAAAATAATATTTCGAATGTTTTAAAAGAGATTTACCTACTTGATCATTCTGAACTCTTCTAGTTTGTTATTATCCAATTTGATTGGAGAAATGGGAAATTTTGAGAATAAATATGGATTCAAAAATTTTTAATAAGAAGGCAAGGCAACACCATAGAAAACACTCGGCAACACTTAAGAAACTGTCACTGTCAATCGTCAGATGCCATTTACCAACCATTTACGTCATACGTATTTATGGACTGGGGCACTCTGTGACTGGGGTAGTTTGATGAGATGAGATTTCTTTTGTGAAAAAAAGAAATGTTCTTCTTCTTCTTTTCGGTTTGAATGGCCTTAGTTACCAGGACTATCCGGCCAAGTAAAAGAAATGTTGATTTTTGATTTTCAAAGGTTAGAAGCGCTTCGAGGTTATGTTTTTCAGTAGGATCCAGTAGGATCTTTCCTGATTTCTGAAATTCCTGAACATATTTAGGACATACGATTTGATCAGATATCGAAATATCAGATACATTTGCTATCAGTTGTATTTGCTCTATTTCATGTCGGAATTCCAAGAATCAAATCAGAAGCGATGGAGTCACTTGAGGAAGGTTTTAGAAAGACCGGGACCATTCAGTCACCCAGAGTTTGAACCCTCTCCGGAGATACTAGATTTCATAATGTCATCATGCAAATTGTTGGTAATAGGAGCTGGAGGGTTAGGTTGTGAATTATTGAAAGATTTGGCATTACTTGGATTCAAGAATATACATGTAATAGACATGGACACTATAGACTTATCAAATCTGAACAGGCAATTTTTATTCAGGCATAAAGATATCGGATCATCAAAGGCTGAGGTAGCAGCTTCTTTCATCAACAAAAAGATACCTGGATGTCAAGTCATTCCTCATTTTTCTAAAATACAAGATTTTGATGAGAATTTCTATAGACAATTTCATATCATTATATGTGGCTTAGATTCTATTGTGGCCAGAAGGTGGATGAATGGCATGCTGGTATCTATGCTCAATTATGATGATGGTGTGTTAGATCAACAGTCAGTGATTCCAATGGTGGATGGAGGTGAAGTTGGAAAATACATATACCAGAAAGTCAAATGAAAATGTTAATTTTTTTCAGGTACTGAGGGTTTCAAAGGCAATGCCCGCGTTATTTTACCAGGAATGAGTGCTTGTGTGGAATGTACCCTAGACCTATATCCTCCCCAAGTAAATTATCCTCTGTGTACCATAGCCAATACTCCACGTTTGCCAGAACATTGTATTGAGTATGTTAAACTGATACTTTGGCCACAAGAAAATCCATTCAATGTTCCTCTAGATGGAGATGACACCCAACATATAACTTGGATCTATGAAAAGTCTCTGGAAAGGGCTCTTCAATTCAGTATCACTGGAATTACTTACAGACTTGTACAGGGTGTGGTGAAACATATCATTCCTGCAGTTGCCTCCACCAATGCTGTCATTGCTGGAATTTGTGCCACAGAGGTGGGTTTGCCCAAACCTTTTTGATTTCATTTTACTACCCTTATTCACTTTGTTCCACAGGTCTTCAAAATTGCCACAAGCTGTTGTGTTCCCATGAACAATTACATGGTTTTCAATGATGTTGATGGCATTTACACTTACACTTATGAGGCTGAGAAGAAGGAGGATTGTTTAGTCTGCTCTCAAACTCCACAGGTATTGGAAATCAAAGATCCCAACAAAATGAAGCTGAGACAACTGATGGAGCTGTTGGCAGAGAGTGCAGCTTATCAAATGAAAACTCCTGGGTTGACTACTGTGATAGATGGGAAAAATAAAACCCTCTACATGGCCACCATCAAGAGCATTGAGGAACGCACCAGAGATAACTTGAATAAATCCCTGGTGGAGTTGGGTCTCAAAGATGGCCAAGATATTCTGGTAGCAGATGTTACCTCACCAACAACTCTTATTATCAAGTTGAAGTATTTGATTGATGATGTGGAAATGAAATGAATTATTTATCATATATTTATTTTTTTTAACTCAATAATTGTAGATCCTCTCCTGGCTCTTAAAAAGTGCATATGAAATGTGTAAAACTGAAGGGAGAGAAAGGGAATAATATACTCAGTGTCCAAGAAATACATCTTGTGAAATAGAAACCTATTGTAATAAATTATTATGCCTATTCAATTCCTGTTGTAAATTATTTCAGCTCTGCTTAATTTTTTATATGTATGGTAAAAATGCATTAAATGAAACACTAAGTATAAAATAAATTTCATGTCTGGACACTATTCATTAAATATAAACTTAGTTCCAAAATCTGATGTTTCCTACATTTTTTATTTGTCTGAAATCATTCAAATGTCCATCAATAGGTATAAAACAGGAAAGCACCTATAAATGAATCAAAGAAAAATTGAATTACTTTTCCAATATTTCGAAAAACTTTGTATTCGACAATACCCATAGTAAAAAAGTCAATATATTCGACTCCTAATATATTGGATTTTTCAAAATATTCAATAATGTTACAATATAATTTCATTTTAATAAAAATCATATTCATGCACCAACGTGGCACCTGCTGTCTGTATATTTTATTATATGGTGGTGCCTATGGTGGTGCCCAGTGCCCATTCTCCATCAACTATCAACCAACCCACTCTCTAGTTGTGGGAGGGTGTGGTCGTCATCAGTGTTGCCGGTGTTGAAGAGATAGTTAGCGCAATGCCTCCAACAAAAAAGCGCAATATTCGATTGAAAAGCGCAAAATATGTCAAAAGACCCAAATGTCAAATTTCACTACAAGGTCTCATGCACGGTTTCTATTCTTCTGATTGAAATGTTCAATAATTAAAATTCAAAAGACTTTGAAACGGTTTTATAGAATAAATCTATAAGTTCGAAACAAGAAGTGGCTTCCTTCGATTTGAAGCTATAGCAAATTAAGTTTCTCTTGAATTGAAAAAAAGAAAATATCACATCTCCATTACATTCTTTCATATTACCACATATAACACCAACATCTGGATTAGTAACTTCTTGGAAGTTAAACGAAGGCTATTCACGGCCGTATTCGCAGTATACTTTCAAGCTAAGCTTAGGATTTAAGCTCGCTTAACAATACGAAATTGTATGCTTTCAAACGACCTTGAAGTCAAGCTTAGCTTAAAAGAATACGGCGGATACGGCCGTCAATGTTTCGGATTTAATTCTATTTCGATGATCACTTTTGATTCATTTAACTGAACTGAATAATCTTCCAATATTTTCATTACTTCTTTAAATTCTCAAATCGTTTTTGTCCTTAAAAAGCGCAATAATGCACAAAATAGCGCAATGGCGCAAAACACAGTTGAAAAGCGCAATTATTGCGCTTTTTGCGCCTTATTGGCAACACTGGTCGTCATATACTTTGTGGCAGTGATGTCAGACTGCCACTTAGGAATCCTTGTACCGTGGTGGCTAAAAGTTGGTATTGGAGACGGAAAACTGGTACGCCTGTGATTCGCTCTGAAGCTGGCAACACTGATACTACCTTAGATCATAAAGGCTCATAGACAAACTGTCGGAAATCGCATCCCAGTAAAAAAATATAAATATCACTCTTTTCGATATAAAAGTCCGAAATAAAAAAAATTTGATTCCGAAAAAAACATTTTTAGACTCGAAACTATTCATTAAGATCAATAATTTCTCTCACTATAAGTATAATCAGTAAAATTATTTGGCGATAACTGACTGCGATTCTCTGTCCGTTATATTTGATTTCATCATCTATCAATCATCCACAAGCACGTACAATAATTTGAGGTTTATTGCAATTTATTGCATTAAAAAAACTCCAATGGGGGATTTGGTACCTTAAAGCAAGTATCATAATTATAAATGATAGAAAGATGGAAAATGATGATAACTGCTCTTTATCGAGACTGCTTGCTATGATAATAAAGTTTTATATTATTGAGAGAACTGATTAGAATGTTCCAATGTTCCTTTCATATGCATCTCTGAAATTTGTCAGTTATTCTACTATGTCGGTTTATTTTGGTCGGTGAACGTCAAATCTTGGTATTTCTGCATACCAAGACCGAGTTGTCTTGGTACATGGTACGTGGTGCTAAAAATTGGTATGTGTACCAAGAAGTTGGTACGTCTGACATCACTGCTTTGTGGTCATGTGAAGACGAAGAGAGAAATTCAACATTCCTACTGAACAATGCGTCATCGTAAATCGTCATATAATGGTGATAATTGATTATTATGCTATGCTTTCGTTACTGGAAGTTAAATGACCGCTATCGATTGCCCGTTTGTTGTTTATAAACATAAATTTATCAGGGGAAAACGTTGAATATTTGTGGTACACGATGCTGATGAGCCCAAATGGATTGTTGGTTCTCCTTGGAATGATTTGTCTCGTGAAAAACTGTGAGTAATTGATTTTAATCGCCTTGTTTTGTTGATGAATTCAGGTTTTCTATTGGTTTGTTGTGAGACAAGATCGCGGGTAATTTGAAATTTCTAACTATACCTACTTATAAAATATAAATTCTTGATCGACCATAAAACATTTTGATTTTCATTCATATGAAATAATGATTGATGTTCGGTTTTATAATGATATGCGAATATCAATAAGGGTGTTTGCTTGATATATTATATATAAAGTTGTTGAACTTGTTATAAAATTCCGAAACAACTTGAAATATTAAATATTAGGTAGAGATAAGTTTTCCAATTAGGTACAACAACACGAATTCGATAATGAAACCATCATCATGTAAACATCAAATCACCACTTTCGGCACTTTCTGATAATGATAATTATCCATGCCAAAGTTCAAAATTCCAACTTCTTTGTCTCCGCAAGTTTCGTATTCTTATCTTCTTTTCGATCACTGGACATTTATGGTCCATGGTTTGTTATCATAGGCGCCGGGATTGGAAAGGGGCATGGGGGCGGACGACCCCCCATTTGAATATTCATCTTGAGTATAATTTCCTCGTAATTCTAGGTACAAACCTTATATTTCAAAAATTTTATTTTTTTTGCCCTAACTTGAATTTTTTGAGCCACCCCCTTGAATTTATTCCTGGCGGTGCCCATGTTTATTATGCAATATATTCAAGAAATAAATGTGGTATTTTCCAATAATTCTATAATTTCACCATCTACCAGATCTTATGTATAAACTTACCTTGGAAACCCCTTTGAGAATATTTTTTGGATTCGGTTTTAAATAATTCATTATAGGTGAAATCTAAAAGTATAAATATTTTTTTATATTCCGCTCATTCTTAAAATAATAACTATATCTTCAAAGGTATTGAACTGTTGAAGTTGTTTCATATAAATAGGGTTATTTCAGTATTCAACAGTGTTCATTCTTTTCTGAACTATGATTTGTACATTTAATCATGACTTTTCGAAAAAAAAAAAAAAAAAAAATTTTTTCAGCCCATACTCTCGATTGTTACCAATGTTCCGGAAGTGATTCCAGTTCACCCTTCCAATGTAACGAATGGTTGACAAGCGACATAGACATAACTCCCCAGCCATGTGACAACGTTTATGGTGCCAAATACTGCGTCAAACACATAGGAAGATTCGAAGGTATTGTCCCAAAGTCAATAAAACTTGCATATTGTTAACTTGTACCAACAATACCCATTGCTAATACTAATACATTATTTATATACCACTGTGGCTCAAACATTCTACTCTATACTGCATACTTATATTTACAACTTAATCACCTGAAGCTTCAATATGCCTCAAATTTTCATCTCTAGACTCCTCTTATACATATTTGAGGCTCAATATCTTGTAAAAGCATGCAGTATGAATGGTAAAATCATTTGACTTGACATTTTTTATGCAATAAAAATTGACAAGTTCAGCCAGCTTTGAGAGAGAGAGAAAATATGTCTGTATATATCTGAAAAACATTTTCGTTATTTAAAGTTGCAATCTTGATGACAAAGACAGCACTAGGGCAGACATATTTTTTCTCTCTCAAACTTGTCAAATAACCGGCAAACAAAAGTAACGCATTTCGTGAATAATCATTTTATTATCTAAGAATAAAGTGGTGGACCATGAACATCCATTTCTTTTAGAATCTATAAAACAAAACGATTTTTTTATAAATTTCAAAACGAAATGTTTCATAGCATCTTCTCACCACCCAAGAGTGTATTTATAGAATTAATAAAATATATAAAAATGCCCAACCCACCTCAAATCACAGCGACGTAAGAATATTCGACAAAATACAACACCAGGAAATAATGTGATAACTTTCTAATTTTCAGGAGGTATCGGCGCCAAAAGGTTTTGTTCATCATTGGATCTTGGAAATTATTGCAACTACGTTAAACAACCTGGCGATAGTTTGACATACAGGACATGCGTTTACACGTGCAGAGGGGATGGTTGTAATACGGGTACCTTTATCAAACCAAACTTCATTTTGATGATTTCATTAGTATTTTTCCTGCAGAAAATCATAACATTACTTTAGAGTGACACTACATTCTGTGGAATGAATATATCCCTAGCAAGTCTGGGGGTAGTTCAAATGTTTATATATTTGTTTTGATTTTATATATGAGGGCATAAACTGTAAATGCATTTGATGAAATAAAAGACTGGGATAATGATGAAGTATTTCTTCAATATTATTTCCACGAAATATTTCTAGACCACGAGATTGATGTGCTAGAGTTACTCAGTATATAAAAATTATTGCCAAATGCAGCTATCCAAAAATATTTGTCAGAAACCAAGCATGTGAGGCCAAATATAATTCAGCAATATAGAGAATGACAAGAGATATGAGGCTTCAAGCATGCGAAAATTCTTCCTAAATATTGCATAGAGAAATTAAATAGAGATAAGGTGGTTAGAAAAAGTGCAGCTTTTTGATAAAATTTTTAAAATAGCAGGATGACGTAAATTTCTGAGGACACTATAATTTTCTTAGGAAACATTCACGCAAAAATGCTAAAAATATTTGGAATTACTTGCTTAGATTTTGATAAAGGATGTCAAACATTTCTAAAAAACCTAAGTAATAGTATAATAAATGGAGCACTCAAGGCATGAAATAATATACATGACGATTTTTTCAAATTTTAATTGAATAAGCTGGTCTTGAAGGAACCTATGAATGGACTGGGTGCTTTAGAAATGCAATCATTTGAATTTGATTGTTTATTCGTTCAAATATGCCAAAGCAAATCAAGTGATGTACAAGAGAGAAACAATCTTCATTATTATGCAAAAATACATTGTAACATATTACATGCTACAAAAATACATTTCAATTATACAATAGTAATTATGTAAGTCGGTACCGTTCAAACCAAATTTATTCAACTATGCTTCATTGATGCACTTCAAAACTCGATCGATTTTGTTTGGAATCCAAATCTTTTTGAAATGAAAAACAAGATTTCACACCAACTTTACCAGTATTTCAAATATATCTCAAATATATTTGATCACATGATAAAATTGTTGAATTAAACTATTTTTCGTTGAACAGTACCACAGGCTGAAGCTTTGTGCAATACTGACATTTAAAAAGATTTGATGATTTAATGGAACTGTGATCCAAATGGATATTATGTGTTTTCGTCTGCTACATTATGTAATGTAAGAAGAATTAATTTGAAAATACATGGTTCAGATCTAAGCATGAAAATTTCGGGGATTCCTACCAAAGTATCACAAAAATATTTTCACATATCTTCAGGAGTAAAAATTGTTATTTCCAAGCTTCATTTAAAAAGCTGTCAAGCTGAAATGATTTGATTCATTTAATCTAATAAAACTATAAAAATATATAAAAAATAAAATGAGTTCATTTACAGACTTAATAAACTTTATCACATACAAATAACATAGGTTCTGATACAACTAAACAAAATTGGGTAACATCAATAACCCAAAACTTAATATAAAAACGTATAAAAAATACAGATTAAAAAGTGTAAAACTGGTAAAATTTTGAACTCACTCGATTAATGTGATTTTCTGACTTGCTCCTCAAGCTCCCTTATTCGCTGCTCACTGTTGGAAAGTTGTTTCTTGAGCTTCTTAACTTCCTCGCATTTTGCTTGATACGCTCGTCGTAACTATTAAATAAAAAAAGTTTAGAGCTTGAACATATGAAGACTGTTATGAACTTGCAACTTGTAAAAGTCGAATGTACTATACTAATTTTTTCATTGTTGAAATGATAAATAAATGTTTAGCTCACATTGCTGAGAGCGTTGTTTTTAATATACAACGAAATATTTTGTTCATTTTTCAATCAAAAATATTCACTTACATCGTTCTCAGTCAGTATATTGTCACCGATACTGTTGATCTCTTTCATCAACGGAATGTCCTTGTTGCTATCCTCAATATGGCTGAACCGCTGTTGCAGCTGCTGGAACTTTGTCGTTTGATTATTATTAGTTTTATGCATCTTCTCCGTTATCAAATCCTTTGGTCTATAATCAGGTACCGTTTCAGTAGAAAGGAAAGCGAATTTCCTTTTGTTGTTGTCGATCGCCGTAGCTACCGGCATTTTCAAATCGTTCTGCCTGATCGAGCTTATCTTAAGAGCCTGCTCTTCCCCTGGAAAATTTTCAGTCACAGATAAGCGAACTTTACAGATGAGACAGTAAGTCAGAGAAAATGTTTCCAATGTTTTCGTTTCCCATGATTCAGAATGAAATATTTTACATAAACTATAACTCAAAACAAAAAGTAATGAAGGTAAGTGTTGTGCATGTGTTTTGAGAAGCGACTTCACTTAAAATAAGTGCCAAATCAACAATAAGCTCGAACAATGAGTGAATCAAGGAAAGAAGCTGGATAACATTGTGAGTACATTGATGTTTGATAATGATATCACCATTTCTACCATATATTCAGGTTGGTTTTGCAATATGGTTATAGAGATATCACAAGTGACAAGTTTAGCCAGAAAATATATCTGCCCTAGTGTTGTCTTTGTCATCAAGATTGCAACTTAAAAAAACGAAAATGTTATGATTGCGACGTTTTTTTCCCCTCTCAAAGCTGGCTGAACTTGTCAATTCAAGGGACGAGGTCAACGGGAGGTTCCTTGATTTTCTGACCCGCTCTTCTTACCCGTCTTCATCGACACGAGCACCGGCATCGCGTTCTTCCCCCTTATCCACTCGGCGGCGGACAGCGCGGGCCTGTTGGATGCCGTGTCCGGATAGAGGTCTTCGTGGAAGTGGTCCCTTTTGCGCGGCACTATCATGCTGATGGGCTCGCATACGCCCTTGGTAGCGTGCAGCTTGTAGAAGCGGAACACCTCGCACTGGGCGCTGTTCAGGCCGCGCTTCGGCATGAAGCCGAGGCCTCTCTGCGGGCAAAACAACACTCGAGATGATGGATTTTGAAGGGGGTAGTCTTGTGTTTTATTCATTATTCAATGGCTGTGTCCATTCATCGGGGCGCTCCGACATATAGGTATATTTTATATTCATATTCCGCCCACTGAAATATAACCAATAACTGGAATGCCAAAGGAACTTCTCAAGCATAGACCCTTTTGAATCTCGCGCAGACTGAAAATAAATCAGGCCGGGAGCATGCGCACTATCACTGTAACCAGCTCCGGTCTAGCCTTTGGTACACAGACCACCTGGACTGTGCTTTGGGACCAATTATTAACATTAACATCTCTGAAGAAACATTACATAAAGAATTATCTAAATTAGCAGTTCCAGGGTGAAACCAAAGTTTTTGGAGCGAATTATGGAAATCATTATACAACCGAATTAAATCGAAACTGGTGGTAGGATTTTTTCATATTTTCAATCAATCAAATGTTTGCATTTTTTTGGATTTATTATCTTGATTGTATATTTCCTAACGTTCTTTAACTATTCCAAGTTTCTATGTATGTATCGTTTTATGTGTATGTAAAATTCCTCAGCGACGAATAAATTCTATTCTATAATCCTTGTCCTACAGTAAATAAGTTTGTGTACAACCAATCTTTGTAATAATAATTTTAGTTCCTGTGACACAATATGGTAAGTAAACAGTCGAAAAAAACAATTTCCATGTAGAATAAAGCACAATATATTATAATATATGTATTTATTCTAAACTACACAGCACTAATCACGTCGCACCCCGAAATTTTGCCCCTGTTGAAATCTGAATAACTTTTCTCTGCTTTGAACAATTTGAATTCTGTTTACACTGTTCACTGGATAGTTGACAGAGGCTTTTGAGGACCAAGATTCAGCCTAGGAACTGAATCACGTTTCAGTCGTTTTTTATCACCAGAAGTTATATGATGTCATCAATGATGAAATGTTCTTCACAAATCACATTTCCATAGCTCAAAGTCTCGATATTTGGATATCTACCAATATCTAGCTTTCATTCATGAGCAATGTCTATTCTTTGTTAAACTGAAAATGGATGATTTTAAGATAAAATAATACAGCTCAAGTATAAGTATCAACCTCAACTCACCAAAAAAAGGTTAAACTAGAATTAGTACTGCATTGCAGCAATGCACCTTCAACCTTTTTTGTATATGAAAATGTTATCAAACAGTGAAATTGACGATATGGAACAACTTCTCTTTGATTTGGATTTGGCGAATGACCATTTACCACTTGACCAGTGAGAATTAACACTAAACAAAAAGTGCCAAGCCGCGTCTGATTTAGTTCATCTTATCACAGACGTACGTCATCAAGTGTATACAGTTGTAGTGATCAAAAACATGATTTTCGTACCTTTACTTTTACTGCGTCGGCGCATAATCTGAAATCTCAGTTCGCATAGTTGGGATCATAAGTTCCCCGCGCATTTACCTATATTAGCGTTCCAGTTATTGGTTATATTTCAGTGATTCCGCCCCGACGAAATCTTTGACCAAACATTGATACTTACAATACACTATCAATCATTTGTTCCTTCTTCGAAAATGGTGATCCGGACACTTACTGATAGGTCAGTTTGTTTGGTTTAGGCCTCCGAACAACAAACCCACTAGAATAGTAACGCCCCAAATTTTCTGAAGTCAACATGAAATTCATATTCATGTGATTTTTCCCCACAGAGGTTTATTGTAACATTCGAAAGTGATAATTATTCCATCACCACATTTTCTAAAGTTTCCAAATTTATATCGTTCAGTTGATACTTATATGAATCAGCTAAGGGCATTCAATCTTCGACATATAAGACAGTGCCTTATTTGAATGTGGTTTAGAGAGAGCACGTCATTCTGAAGATTGCGGTATTTATGGTGAATTCGCCATCGCCGCTCTTTTCGTTCAACCGATTATCAATCTAACGCTGACAGTGACAGCGCGAAACATCTCGTTATTAAATCAAATTTTGTTTGATGGCTTAATAGGCGGCATATTTCCAGTTTTGTGTGAGAATTTCTACTTGAAAACTTTGTTTATTCTGTTCAATTCGAATTTAAAATATGGTGAAACGCTGTGAAATGTGTAAAAGATAATTTAGAAGTGGTGACCAGAACACAACATTTCACTGGTGAGTCACTCAGTGTCGTATCATTCGTTGTAATTTGAAAACATTCTAGGGTGTCCCCGAGTTGAAAAGTTAGTGGAAAATAGAGAAATATGACCGGGAAAGAGAAAACTTCTAGAAATGTTAGAGTATGCTCGCATAATTTTACTAAAAATGATAAAATGGTTGGCTCAAGTAATAAGAAAATGTTCAGAGAAGTAGATAAGCCTAAATTCAGTGGAATTGAAAGGTAATAACATGTTTGATGTTATATTTTTGAAGGTCGAAACTTGGAAACTTATATTACCACAAAATAAACAATATAGTTTGACAGCGAGTTAAATCTGAGATGTATATTTTCAGAAAACTTTGATTTTAGATTGTTTTCATTGATATTTAGGAAGATCGAAGGTTCAGGCACATCTCATTGAATAAATATAGCGCGATAGCGCATTGATTGTGTCGGGATTTCAAAGTAGACTTTTATTTTTTTCAATTATCAATCAATTGTTGTTCCCTCCTCAAAAATAAAACGAATATAGTGATCCGGACCCTATGATAGGTTAGATTGCTTAGTTCAGGCAGTCTCATAGAATAATAGAGCTCGATAGCGCGTTGAGCCGGGATTCAAAGTACACTTTTATCCTTATTATCAATCAATTGTTGTTTCTTCCTCAAAAATACACCGAAAATAGTGATGCCGATGTTTAGTCAAAGATTCTATGTCGGAGCGTCCCGATGAATAAACATGGCCTTATTTATTATCTTTCTGAATGATCAATCGATATTGGAATGTAATAGAAATATTCATGCATTTGCATGATACTGTTATTATTATTTGACAATTTCGCGAACCTCAAACAAACCCTCACCTGCGGACTTCCCGACAGGAACTGGCTCAAGAAGTGCACATACGGCGGCTCCGCCGTCACCTCGTAGTACCGGATGTTGCCGTCGCCCTTGCCCGCCAGGTACACGACGCCGGTGTCGGCGTCGAAGAAGGGGAACACCACGCCCGACGAGCTGTCGATGGTGTCGGTGGACAGCGGCCGCGAGAGGTCGCCCTCGTCCCACACGGAGAACTGGCGGTCCGAGTGGCGAGAGAAGCCGGTTGTCAGCAGGCGGCCCGAGGCACCTAGGTAGACGACCTTGCTGGCCTTGGAGCCCGAGTGGCAGGGGCCCTCCTGGAAATCGAATCGAAAAATCGAAATGAATATCACTACCAGTGTCATTTGTGAATCGATTGTAGCGCCATCTACACGCAAGGTTATAACTATTATTCTCAAAACCCAGGAGTGCCTCGAAAGGGGCACTCGAAGGGCAAAAATCTATGTTCTATCAGGTAGCCAAGCAGCACTGAAAGCTCTGAAGTCATACGCTTGTTAGTCTAAGCTGACTTGGACTGACAATCCCTAAGGCAACTGGCACTTTGATGTGGGTGCCGGTCATAATGGAGTTGAAGGCAACGAGGAAGCAGACTGCCTTGCCAAAGAAGGGGAAAATACACAATTTCTCGGCCCAGAACCCATCTGTGGACTTTCCAAAGCCCACTTGAGAGAAGAGTTCCGACGCTGGGAAGCAGATGAAAATCTCACTGAAATAAAGTGTCAGGACAAAGACAAGTGAAAAGGCAAGTGAGCCTTTCGCCAGGAAAAGCTAAACAACTTCTCGATTTGGACAAAAAAGACTCGAAACTGGTAATGGGTCTCCTCACTAGACACTGCCCTCTGAGGTATCACCTCAAAAAGATGGGTAAAACAGAGTGATAGTTGCCGCTACCGCGAGAACTTCGCTGAAACTGTAGAACATTTGCTTTGTTAATGCCCAGCACTCTTCTGCAAGAGGCTCAAGTTCCTGGAAGGGGCTTTCTTAGAGCCCTCTGATGTCAGGAACCTAGCTCCCAGGAAAGTGATAAACTTCGCAAGAAGCCTCGGAATCTCGGGCCTCGAATAGATTAAGAGTTATGCACAAAATATCTGATAAGTCGAGGTGCTTGAGAGGCTGCACAGCCATAACGCCCCCTCCTACAATCGTTCTCAAAAAGTCGACAAATTTTGGAAAGAAATGATTGAATAGTTGCCCCACCATCTCATTCGCGATACGCTATCTAACGGTGACTCGTTAAAACACTGGAAGAGAATAGAGGTTAGCAAATAAAAATGTCATACCGATTTTACAATGCCACTTCTGGGTTCGATGACCCGCAGCTTCTTGTCTTTGCAGGTGGTAGCTAGCAAGCTACCATCGCGATTCAGGGACATCGATTGTATAGCATCGCGATGACAGTCGATAACGTTGACAGCTTCTCCCTTTTCTATGTCCCACACTATTACCTACAAAACAAAGGTACCATTGAGAAATGAGGTGCGATCAGTAGTTTTGAGATCGACACTATGCACAAAAAAATTGCCAGTTGCTGTCACTAGAATTGATTACATTTGCTTTATACTTCACGTCATAAAAATAGTACATTGTAAAATTTGCGAGTAAAAAAAATTACTGTTGATCCGATGAAACATACTATTTTTTCTGCAACCATGAGAATTTTAATGTTTACGGACGAATTCGCCGTATACTTTTGGCTAAGCTTAAAAGTATACGGCGAATACGGCCGAATGAAATATAAGTGAAGTTAACCGCCATTGTGGCTCACGTCAATCTAACTGAACTTGGCCAATGGAAAAAAGAAGAACAACTATAACCTTTAACCATAACCTCAGTCTTTAAAAATAAATACGATTGAAATAACCAAGCTGTATTTTAATCTGATATGCCTAGTGCGATTGGTAATGATGCTTATTAAAAATATTACACATTGTACTCAATACTAAAGTAGGTATAAATTGTATGAGGTGATTTTATCCATATCCTGAAGGCACGGTTAATTGAGGGTGAGACAGGTGAGTCAATAATGGTCAATAGGTAGGTATTAAGAAATGTCATTTTTCACACTTGTTGCGCAATTCCACGAACTCACCAAGTGATCAAAGCCGGCGCTGAAGAGTATGTTCTCCGCCGTCGGGTGCCATTCTATGTAGGCGACACGCCGCTTGTGGCCTTGGAGCTCCACCAGCCAATCGGTGAGGTGCATCGACAACCCCTCGTCGGGAATGTGCCAGAGTTTGATCTGGAAGGGGAAAAAAAACGCGGGAAATGCCGAGAGCCGTCGGATTTGGTCAGTAGGATAGCTCACCGTGCAGTCGTCTGAGCAGGATGCGATGACATTGTCGTTGAAAGGGTTCCATTTGATGTCCAAAATAGGGCCGGAGTGGCCGGTCACTCTGCTGGCGTTGAAGTCCAATCTGCCGGTCTGGAAGGATCATAGACGTTCGTTAAATATATTGTTGTCCCTCTCACAAAATCACCACTGGAGTTCGTGAAAGTTCGCGCACTATCTGGAAACACTGGTTTCCATATACAACGCTCTTCTTGAATCATTTCCCCCTGGTATGTCGCAAGGAAATTTTAAGGTCTTAAATAGGAGATGGAAACCTAATCTTTATAGAAAAATTACAGCTAAATGTCTCAAAATCCCGGTTGATTGTCGTGTTAAATTATTTTTCAAATTGAACATACATTATTGATTAAAAATTTGCTCATAATCATAAACAGTTTCCTCTAAAGGCGGATTTATGCACAACGCTCTCTCATCAATCTGTAATTTCTCTATCACTATCGTTTTCACTAGAGATGTTATTGGAACTCTTGATTCACAGTCTCAACATTTATGCACACTAATTACCTTTTTTCATTAATTATCCATTCTTCAATAGATAACCAACTCTTATCTGTTAACGACAAATAAAGTAAAACTGTGATTTGCGCATGCGCGATTCTATCAAACAGATGTCTTCTTGTTTTTCAGCAAAAAAATTGAGAAATGATATAGAAATACTAAACACCTGCTGTATTTTGGTCAGATTAATGAATAGCGTTGTGCATAAATCTGCTTCGAAATATTAACCTTTGAAAAATGACATTCCCGGTTCAAAATTTAGTATGGATTTTCGTCACTTCCGGAAAAACGAAGTTTGAATAGAATAAAATTATAGAAATACACAGGGTGTATCAAATATTTCAGGAAAATAAAAATAATGTTCACTTCTGATTTAACCAAAAATGGAATTTGCTATAATAAGATCAAACAACAAAGATATGAAAGTTTATAAGGGATTACCTAAGTTGAAAATATAACACTCCGTATACACATTTTTGCTATCTGTCGTTGAATATCTCGATCTGCTACATTTCATCACTACCTCTGAAATGTCATATTTTTAATCGATGTTCGATAAGAAGTACAGATAAAATCTTTGGAAAGATAAATACATAGTTATTTCGATAAACGAGAGTCATATTTTTTTCAGAAGAATTCCATTAATTCGAGAGATAAGTATTATGAAAATTATGATGAAATATCAACGAAAGAATTTAAAACAATGAAATTATTAATCCACGCATCTGGGGTTTCATCCCCATACGTAATCTTTTGAAAAACAAGTTTTATTTTTGAATCTTTCGACTGCCAGTAAAGTGCACCTTCTTGATTATAACATTCACAGGTAGATCTTTTTATATTCCAAGAGAGCTTGAATATAAGTTGGAATTTTTCGATTTACTTATAAATATATATTTGGTACTCACACAATTAATGGGAATAACGATGAATGCACCGCCTCCTGCTACTTCCGTAACGATGGCAACGAATTTCGGATTGATAGCACAAAATTGGGAGTCGTGCGCATTTTTCGTTATCTGGATATTATCGTAGCATTTTTCCCTCTTGGCTGGCTCACCGTAGACGTGTCGAAATTTTGAACTGCGAACTCCTTTGAACCATAACTAGAAGAAAAAACATTCAAACACCTGCAAACACTTTTTTTCCATGATTATAGAGTCCCCGAAAAATAAAAAATTTGAATTCAAATTTGTGAAAAAAACTTGCTATTCCTACTATTCTAGGTTAATGAATGTAATTATTTGATGTTTTCATGTGTTGACAGACATTTTTCGTTTCAGAATGAAGTGAAGAATCTGATAACAAAGTCGGTCTTATTATGACCCACCCTGTATATAAAATTAAACGTACATTACAAATGAAATGATGTAACTGTATGAGTCTATCAATTTCACTTTCATTTTTATAACAGTTCTAGTTATATGACGAATTAAACATGGATAATCCTTTTTATTCATTTAGGTATTCTGATTTCATTTCGTGGTCAGAAGTTGAGAAGGGACACCAGACACCTAAAACTTCTGACCACTTTATTTTGAAATTGTTCTAACAATTTATCATACTTAAAATCCATTACATCACTCAAGAGGCTAATTAAGGAAGAACTGTTAATACGCAAAGAGAAGTGACATCATCTTTATATAAAATCCAACCACTATATCAATTGATGAATGAGTATTTGTTATGCAATGCTAATGCATAATGAACAAATAATGGAATAATATTTTAATACAATTACCTTTGACATCGCAATTCAATCTAATACTGTGCGAAAAAAATACATCAAACTGAACTAGTGTGAGTACTGTGACTCAACTGACTGATGACTTCGTTTGTAAGACAAAAATTTGCATCAAGAACAATTATTGTTATTGAATAATATTATTTTCATGAGTGTTGATGGCACCGCAATTTATTTTTATGTGCATATAACGGCGTATCTAACGCAGTTTAAACAAGATAATTTCGATATTCCAACAAGCTAGTTTGCTTTGTGGTAGATAACAAAATATGCGAGAAACGTTTGTAAATTATAACTTGGTTGTCAAAACGTTTACTCGTTAATTTGTGATTTTATCATACATGCCACCTATTACATATGTATATATCGGAAATATCAGGAAACCTCTTATTCGTATAATTTATGATTTGTTTGTGAGTGAAAGGGGAATACAAATGCAGATTTCTAAAGCTGGGAAAGAAGAAACTTCAATCTATAACAGAGAGGACAATGAAAATGAACATTGGATGACTTTTGACACTTCTGTACAGTAGCGACATCATTTTGGCAGACATCTGGGGTATTTATATCGCTGACAAGCATTGCTTCAGTCAATGTTGTACATTGAACATTTTTCTTTCCTTGACACTTTTTGAATCATAAAAAATTGAGAGGTATTATTGCTCATGCTAGAATCTAGAATAAACTCCTGAATTTGCACTGATAAGATTTTCGATAAATCATTTTAATGAATTTTGAAACAATATCTATCGCATGATTATGTTGGCTGCATTATTTATTATAACGATAAATATTTATAATTATTCAATTTATCAAGTGACATTGTCAAAAGTATGGATAAACTAAATAAAACAATGAAAAAATGAATATATTATGTTCATTGCACCCTGTTGATAAACCTTCACTAACATTTGTATTCTTAAATATTCAATAGGAGAACATGAAGGAAAATTTCACTTTACACTATACAGGATCAATCAAAAAGCCCCGGGGCCGTTTTGCAATTTATAGGCACATATCGTGAAAAGGCTATTATGCCATATTTCGTTGAATCAATCAGATTATGAATTCTATTCGAAAAATGTCAACAACATGTAGAAAAAGTTAAATTGGCAACATTGCAAATAATCCATTGAATAGGGCATCGGCTATTATCCGCCCCAATACTGTATAAATGATTTTCGATAATACTTGAGGTATAATATAGGCAACAAAAATATCACGTGATCAGTATATATGGTATCTTCTATTTTTTATTCAGTGTGTGTTTGCTTGAAAGATGTTCCGCATAGTTTTTTATAATTGATTGATTGATATTCAGAATAAGTGATGACTTTGAATTGTGGCTCATTATACATAGAAACTTAATTACAGTCGTAAAAAATTGAGATTCGATTATTTGAACCACACCGCAACTATTAGATTTAAGAATTTAAATTCGAATTCGTTCATTCCGCTACAGTGTGAAATGGAATCAAATGAATTTTAAAGCATGCATTTATTTGTACGTTATATAATCGTTAATAATGAGAATTCAGAACGAAAATAATTTCAAAACAAATTTATACTGTCAAGCGGAAAAAATTCAATCTGAAATAGTTGCAAAACTTGCTAATCCCGCTAATCCGCATATTTATTTCTTTTCATTATATGATCATTGTAGGTGTAGTACTAATCGAATAGAACAACCAAAAAATGCGTTCTACTAGTAGTAGGGTAGTGTGGGGTACCACAAGGATCTATTTTGGGTCCATTATTGTATATAATATATGTCAATGATTTTTTTAGCGATCACTTTGTAATGTATGCTGATGATACTTCTTTATTAATAACTGAAAAAAATGTTCCATCAACAGTTGATAAAGCATCTGAAGAAGTTATGAAAGCTCAAAAATGGTTCTCAGATAATGGCCTTGTCTTGAATGACAAAAAAACTGTGTTCTTACGGTTCAATCATTCAAGGACCAATTTTGATCACAGTTTACTAGTAAAATCTGTGAATGGATCAATTCGACAACAGGGAGAGACAAAATTTTTAGGCTTGAAAATGTCTGAAAACTTAAAATGGAATAATCACATAGATATGATTTGTAAAAAAATTGCTCCAATATCTTATTGCATTCAACAACTGCGCTGTAGTGTGAGTAAATCCTTATTATTAATATACTATCATGCACATTTTCACTCTATTATTTCTTATGGAATTGCGGCATGGGGTGCATCTAGCGATTGCTCCAGGATATTTAAAATCCAAAAAAGAGCTCTCAGATATATTGCGGGAGCAAGTAGAAGAACCAGTTGTAGAACCCTTTTTCAAAGTCTCAGAATCTTAACACTCATGGGCACATACATCTATGAGTTACTGCAATATGTTAAATCAGATATAACAAGTTTTCAGAGTCTTAACAGAAATACAAATCATATCACTAGGAATCTTCAACTGCTGGAAGTGCCATCACACAGATTGACAGTAACTGAAACATGTCCTCGACTTATGGCCACAAAAGTATACAACAAATTACCAAATGAAATTAAGAATCTGCCTGTAAAACTCTTTAAGCATAGAACCAAGGAGTTGCTATTGGATAAATCATATTATACACTGAATGAATACTTAAATGATAATCTGTGATACTTTATTATTTATTAGTGTATTTTTACATATATACACATATGCATATGTTTTGAACAATTTTTCAATGTCTATGCTTTATTTATTGCAATTATTTTTTTTTCTGTGTATTGTTTTGTTCAACTATAATTCATTGACTCATTCCATATCATCTTTGATGGTCTTACTAAATTAATTTTATTCTATTATTATTTTTATTAGTGTACTTTTATATATATATATGTAACTATGTTTCAATGACAATGCTTTATATATTGCATTTTTTTTTATTGTTCTGTGTATTTATTGTATTGCTTAACTGTAAATCATTGACGTATTCTATATCATCTTTGATGATCTTACGGAATAAATTTTATTATTATTATTATTATTATTAAATCCGAAACTGTTAATTTGACGCTAAAAATGTGACATTATTGAGATAATTTTTCAAGACGAATACGATAGCGTGCAGTATAAAACTTTCCACACATTTTACTTTTGCTGTAGACATAATAGGAGCCCTGTATATAGAAGCAAATCTGGGACACACTGTAGATCGATCGATAGAAGCATTATGAAACTATTCTTCAAGGGGCATGCCATATCTGAAAACATCTATAAACTTCCAAATAAAATAACAATGATTCTGATATGATCAAAATTTCGTAACCTTTGCATCTTTTGTATTCTAACTTCAACCACTCTCCCAAGTTGTTGAAGAATGAGTTGGAAAACCTAAGGGCAGGTAGGCCAAAGGGAAATGACGTCATGGTTGAACACAATGGAATGGGATTATCAGCTTCAACCATAAAGGTAGGACTCAAACATCCATGAACATGAATATTTTGTTCACTCTTTCTACCTTCGTGGAGTTCAAAATACCACGTTTTTATATCTTTATTGATTCTTACACCCCTAACGGTACTATCAATGGGACAAACAAAACATAACTAGACGTCGGTAGGTACTAAATTGTTTGTTATCGTACCTACCCTTAAGAATATTCCATGTACCTACTACAGGAATGTATTTTTATGGTCCCTTTTCTTGAAGTTTATTTGAATGTCACTTCAGTTCAACATTCCATGTACATGTGCATCAAATGAGTAAATTTCACTAGAAAAAAATTAGCTTAATTTCTAGAACAGTAAAATATTTAAGAATTGACACCGATAATATCATTGTATAATAAGCATAGCTTCTCCTCATTTTGATATTAAAAAATATTTGATTTTTAGCGTGAATACGTGTGAACAGAAAATGATTTTCTTGATATTTATATTTGACTAGTTGAAAGCTATAGTATTTGAGATTGCTTAAAAAGTATGCTAAAATCACAGTGATATTTTAGTCCGTTTCTTGAGAGAAAAAACTGAAATCCCAGAATTCAATTTCAGAATATTTTTATTTCATTGTCCCTTGAACATAACCAAATTTTTCAAGACCGCTTAGTAGTAGACAGAGTAGACACCCTGTATACTTCTTACCTGCGAATTGTTGGTCATATCTCCACATTCACCAGTGACACCCATTCTACCAAGCGTTGTTCAAGGAAGCATGCACTATTTCACAAAACAATACTGAAAATAAATATGAAATAATAACAATAAAAATAACGTACGAGCAAAACGAACAAGACAAAAGTGAATAGGCAGCAAATACAGATGAATCTATCCAACAGCCAACGGATTGGCAACGAAGTAGTGCTTGAACTGAATACTTAGATAACAGAGCCACAGATCAAGATCAAACGTATCGAGATTAGTCCCCTCTGAAACGGCTTTATTATATGAGTATTCTACGTTCTAGGATTGTTGGGAGTGAGAGAGGTGTTCGAAATGATAATAAAATGAGCATGAAATATTTTGCTATGTTTGCCCTCCCTGTTCAAGAGATACGGGGCGAAATTTTTTAATGCCACCCGTATAATGGTTAATTTTGATACTATCGGAATTTAAAACGGAAATAAATGAGCTTACGTATATCAATAAAAAACAAGTACTCTCCTGGCTAATACCACGCAGAAAACTTCACATTGGTTTTATGAAAGACAGAAAAAAAGCCGCAAGATAACTCCTCCATTTCCCAAACAAAATAAATGGTTTGCAAAACGTTTTTGAAAAATTTGCATTATCTCGCAAAAATGTTAAAGAATTTGCAAAATGAGATAACCCGACTTTGAATGATGACATCTTCAGCAACTTTTGAGTGTGATATCCCATTTGAAAGGTCTTGTCATTCCCCATTCAAAAATGTTATAGTTTTAATATTCATTGCAAAATTAACAGTGAAAAAATGTATTCTTGTGCTTGACATAATTCGCTATACTCAACAACAGGTAAGGCAGTTTCTCTCTATATGTTCAGTTCATTGACCAGAACAATTATTAAACTTTTTTAACCATTTTACCATAAATAGGTAGACACAATATTTTTTTTATAATGGGAGGTCTATTTCTGAAAAATCTTGAATGAGATTACACAATGGCTGTAAAATTACGATAGAAAAATTTGCCAATATGGCGCCAAAAGTTATGGCCTATACCTCCAATGGTGATATGAAAAACTAGTATAGATCCAATCGCAAATGAGTAAATTATCGCAAACATTGTTTATAGACAATTTGTTAGGAATCCATAGAATGATAAGTTAATTCAAGGAAATACATAAATGATTCAGCCTTAGAAACAACAATAATACCCAATGTTTGAGATTACTAGTTATAGATTACCATATGGAAGTTTTGTATATTCTATTCAAAACATAGTTTTTCATGAATATGTCCAACTTTTCATTGATGGAATTCCGGATTCAACACAAATGAAAAAATTCTGATTTAGAATGCATGTAAAATAGTTTTTCTTTGATCACAACTCTGGCATATAAACTAATTGATGGCATTGGTTTGGTAGATCCACAAAAGTTTTTACTTACCACTCTGGTACACTATTGTTTCTAAAATATTACAAATCATAGTACATTTAAACAATTAACATTATTGCAAATGCAAATTGTGAATATCCCCTTGATATAAATGAAAAAGTACTTTCACTATGTATAATTTGATCACTATTTAATGGAATTCAAACTGTAAGGATAATAGATTACATTGAAGTAATGAAAACCACAACAATAATCAAGTTTGATGAACATACTACATAGCTTTCTGCAGCAAATTTGCTCTACTAAATAAATAAGAGGGAATCACTGAAGTGGAACTATAAAATTACAATTCTTTTCTCTTTCAAGCTAACTGCCTTCATTGAAAGATGGGAATGAACAATAAACAAATATTACTTGCTGAAGGAATCCCAACAATTTATAGCCATGAAATTATAAACTTTGTTTCAATACTCAATGATCAATTTGGGCAGTCATGAAATGAGTATACAATTTTATATATATTTACTAAGCAAAATGAAACTTGCCGGGCAAAGATATAGCAAAAAAAATCACTCAGCTAAAACCAAGTTTGAGGCTACACAGCTAATAAAAATAATAACATACACATTTTATTGTTACAGAATACAAGCCATCATAATATGTAGAAAATGAAAAGGTATGAGACACTTTCTTCATCAGTTCTGTGATAGAAAAGGGCTCCATAAATTTCAGGAAAACTCAATCTAAATATACTGTAGGTATAGCTTAGGAATCTATAAACATATTTCGCAAATTTTAAATTCAATAGAAATGGCTTGTTCCTTAACGGAATAAAATGATCGTTATACTAATGAGCAAGATTTCATAGGTCATACAGACCTCCTCTACATCCCACACAAGTTGGATTACATTTTCGACATTTCACATAAGAAAATAAATAATGAATGCAAAATGTACTTACCCGAGCAGAGGGCTTCGTGCATGACCTGTTGTCGATTGTGTTCATTGATTTTTCTATGAATTGAGAACCGAAAGATTTCAAATTTATTTCAATTTCACCGATCATAACAAATTATGATTAACGAATTTGTGCCGACTTTTTGATACGAATATTTACAAAGTTCTCACTCACAGTTGCTAATAAAATAAACAAAACTCCTCTTGCCCTGTTTTCCTGTTTATCAATAGTTAAATGTCAATCACGGAACCATCACCAACCATCACGGAACATAAGTAACACAAGTAACATTGATGACATATAGTTGAAAGTGAGAAGAGTGCACACTCGTACAGTCTTCAGAGCAGTAGTTTCTGCCCGGTCCGGTCACATAGCCAGTAGCAACTGATGTGTTTAAGTTCTGTGAGTTCACTGCATTTAGCCGAAGAAGATCGAGAGAAACTTGTCTGTCATTGACATTGTCAATTTTGTCCGTTGGTTGGATTTTAATTTTTTCAATTTTCAAAGTGAAGAATTGATAGTGTCAACAAAGTGGAAATAATACTTGTATGCTGGAACATTGAAGTTATAAATTTACAAGATGTTTTTTCAAGTAAGTTCAATGCTTTAAATAATATATCAATTTAAAAAAGTATGGCAATGCTTTCATAATATTATGTTACTGTCAAAAAGTATATAGCATTTTTTCAACAGCTCTGATATGTTGTTGTTATGTTATAAAATACTTGTGAATACCAGGAAATGATTGGGGCACAAATCAGGTCAATAATGACATCAATTCCTATAGATATTAATCAATATGTAGAGCCTGTAGAGGCCTCAATTCATAGTAACATTTGAATATTCTTAGGACCCAATTTATTGTAAATATTGTGATAAAGGGTTGTCTAATATAAAGATACTCTAATATTATTATTAATAGAGTTTATTGTCATTTATGAATATGATAACATTTCAAATATGAGATGAAATTTATCAGTATTCAATACACTAGTGAGGATATGAAAGACACTAGTCCAATAAATTGATTTTTTCAGCTATGAAAATGTGGAAATGTAAAATATCATGGTCACTTAATACTTATAATAGTGGGTACCTATTAATCAATATATCAGAGTTCAATTTTAATAGAAAACATTTTTTAAGAATGAGAAATAGTACTCAAGAGTTGGCAAACTGGCATTAATAACTGGATTTGTTGATGATCCAATGGACCATTGAATGTCTTTTATAAACAGGGATAATATAAAAATTGTATGAGGCATGTATGTTTATTGAGTGTCAGTGTAATGAAGAAGTTGAGCAGGCAGAGATGTTTAATACTGTAATAAGGATCATTTCAAAAACTATATTTGTGAAAATTATATATGAATGACTTTCTACTGTACTTTTAATATTGGTGGTAAACCAGGGTGACATTTGTTTACACTCAACTATGAATTCACTTGCAATCATTTCAAGGAATTTCAAGATCTGAAATTAATTGGGGTCAGTTTTCATGTGATGAAATTTTTCTGACCATACCAATGAGTTCCTTCCGAAAATTTACAGGGAATTTTGAATAATTCCAAGGAAGTGTACACCAGAATTTAATCATGGATATATTTACTGTGATTATTTATTCTGAAACTCATTTCTAAGAATATAGGTTTGTCTAAGGAATATATTTTTATAAAAGGGGAAATACATTGAACCATATGTCTCTCCATAAACATGTATGTTTCTTGGGACCAATAAATGTTATTATATATGAAGATTTGTCCTATCTTATTCCTGTCCTATTATTGCATAATTATATTGATATTGTATTCATATTGTATGAAAACCCACCAGTTATTAAAAAAATTTAAATTAACTATATCTGAGGCTTATTTATGAACTAATGGAGGGTTTTCAAAAAAAATTATAAGTAATCTTCCGAACTTTTTGTTAATTTTTTGGAGTTCGGCCTTTTTTCAGTCGTAAATTTCGTTTTGAAAAAGTCCCTTGTATTCAAAATAATAAATTTCGATTCTGGTGACAAACTAGTTCAATTATCAAAGTAAGATGAATTGAGAAAAAACAACAATCCAATTATAAATGTTGCTATTTCTCTTTCAGTTTTCACCTGTTCGAAATGTGACAAAAAAGAAGAAGATTGATACACCAGAAAAAACTATACAGGAAATTGAGGTTTTATCCTTGGCCCCATTTAGTTCTCTTCCAAAATTATCCTTTGATAATATCAGAGTTGGAAGTGTTGTCACACGTCAATTACTCATCAAAAACCCCACTAATCAAGAAGTCAATGTAAGTTTGATTGTTCATGATATCCTCACTTATATCTCTGTGTGTTCTGCATTTGAATTTTCTCTGAATAAAATAAAAATTGTTTGCAAATTCTCACAAAATATTCGAAATATTACTGTTGGCTTTACTGTAGAATAGATTTTTCAGTCAAAAATGTATTCTTTAAATTTTTTTTATCACCACTTTCGAATCTTGTGCATAGTCGTTTTTTCTCAAATAAGTGTGTTTTGAGATTTAATTTTCCGCCCCTCACAAAAAGTCGAACAGCACTCTTCAACGCTCGGTACAACAATTTTGTTTTTTTATGGAGGAGTGATTTCACATAATGATATATATTCAACAAAATTTATCAATAAAATGTTTTCCTGTATGATGCGAATTTTCTGCCTGTCACTGTATATAGTTGTTACCGTCACTGTATATAGTTTTTTGTTGATAGATTAAAGATATGTTCTCAAAATTCTCTTCGAAATTTTAAGTTTCACATGTAAAATTCCAAAGTTTGAGGTGTGGCTTGGTTTTTATGGCCACTCAGGATATGAAGCCTTCTTCCAATTAACTCCATTTACAGCTGTTCCTCAGTAAATTATTGCCAGATGATCTCAACGTTTCCTATAGTTGGAAAAATAAGATAATTGAAAGTGGAGGTGAAACAGTTTTTGAACTGACTTGGTGTCCTTCTGATGAGGAGTCCAGCAGGCACATGATTTCATTCACAGACACAAGGAGAATCAAACGAGATATTCCTGTCATTTTCAAATCAATCAAACAAAAGGTAAGCATTTCATAAACTCATTGTTTGATTAACAGCTCGATTCTTTTTCTAGAAATTACCGGACAAGAAGACAAAGCCAACGCGACCGAAGTCGCCTCCCAAAAGAGCAACCCTAAAGTATTACTCCACAAGGCCAACAAAAATATCTCCCAATAAATATTCTCCTGTCAAAAAGTTTATACCGTCCCCTGTCAAACTAAATCCCCTCGTTCATACAAAATATACCACGCCTCCAAAACGATTACCGATCATCAAAACTTATTCTCCGTCCCCTGTCAAGGAGGAATCCCCGATTCACAGAAGAAATTTGCAAACTTCCTATGCGATTCCAGGCAAGCGTCAGGCCAAACCCACCCACGCGGACAAAGAAAACATGCCATCCACCATTCTGGATACAACGGGAGCCAGCGATGTGTTCGTCTCCCCGAAAAACGTCAGCTTCACCATGAACAACGTCCAAACCAAAGTCAGAAGAGAAACCTACGTTCTGAAGGATTCCCCCATCAGTGAGTTCGAGGACAGCTTGGAGAAAGTGTCCCCCGGCTCCCCGCTCTCCCGCATGTTTGCCAGTAAAAGACCCCCACTAGGGGCATACAACTGCGACCTGTCCTTGTTCGGTTCGCAGCATTTCGAAAACGGCGGCAAGGAAGACGACTTTGCGTCCAAACTCAGGAAATCGTTTTGCCTCACCCCCTCCATGACCCCAGTTAAAACCGCCCCCATGAACCTCACTACGGAAATATCAAGGCACGAACTGACCACCTTGAACATCAGCAGCGAGACCTACGTGAAAGCCAACACGAGTGGTGACACCTACGTTAAGGGCAACGTGAGCGGCGCCACCTACACCAGAGACAGCTCGGTGGGCGACCTGAACAGCCTGAACTTGTCCCCGTTTTCCACCAAACCTTCCCCAAAGCTCCTGACGAAGCTATCGCCACAGCTGGGCCAACGTAGGTGCAGCTCCCCTTGTAGCGACGTCGACAGCACCAAGAAAACCGCCCAAACGAACTTCTTCGGGGGTTTTGAGCGCCAAGAGCTGAGCTGCATCGAAGAGGAGTCCTACGTCCACCATTCCGTCACCAGGATGAGCTGCAGTTCCACGAAGCGTCGCAGACTAGACTCCGATCTGAGCGTGACATCGCCCAAGAGGCCAACGGCTTGCTCAGCCAAGGACTGGTCCAGGAAAGGCGGAGCAGCCTTGCGAGTCGCCAAGAAGACCAGCGGGTTGAGCGTAACCAATCAATCGAGCGAGGCGAACGGTGGCGCCATCTTGGAAATCTCCAAGCGGGACACCAACACGGTGATCATACAGAACCCGTTTATTCTAGCAGCCACCAACTCGGTGGACCCGTTCATGACGCCGGATTTGTACGTGAGCGAGCGGTGGATAGACCAGCAAGAGATCGACCTCAAGAAGTGGCTGAACGCGCTGCTAACACCCCCGCAAGAGCTGAACTCCGCGGAGCGGGCGGTCATTGATGTGGCCAAGGTTTGGCAGGAGTGCAAGAGGATGGAAATGGATGTTGTTCCCAACAAGGAAACCATCTGCAACAACGTTCATACCAACGCCAAGCTGAACAACTTGAGGAAGGCGGCGCAAAACCTGTTCCGATCGCCGGAGATGGCCGCGGTCTTAGGAAAAGTCATGCAAGCCGTGGACTCTGGCAAGCTCAGCATACGCGCCGACAAGGACATACATTTGAATCTCGTGCTGAAATCGGAGCTGATTGGGCTGTTCTTGAGCTACAACTCTCTGTGGCTCAGGATCGCCTTGGAGACCATCTACAACGAGATAATTCCCCTCAGTTCGAACTCGGACATCGTCGGGCTGTCTACTTTTCTTGTCAACAGGGTCATCAAGGACCCCTACCTGGTCAGGAAGTACAAATCAATCCACTCGCCCAAATACGCCGGTGAGTTCAAGAAGTTCTTCCTCAAGAAGTTCCTCATCCTGGTGTACTTTCTGGATCAGGCGAAAAACCGGAAACTGATACCGCACGACCCGTGCCTGTTTCGTAAGAACGGCAGCGTCAAAGAGAGCAAGGAACTGCTACTGATCCTAGCCAGGGAAACGCTCTTCGCCGTGGGAGACATAACCAAGTCCCTGAAGTTCCTGGGGTACACCGTCAGCCACGTGCAAACCTACATCCACGAATTCGATTACGCGGTGAATAACCTGGGGGTCGATTTGAGAGACGGCGTACGCCTGACCAAAGTCATGGAGATCATTCTGATGAAGAACGATTTGTTGAAGGGTCTGAGGGTACCGGCGATATCGCGCCTCCAAAAAGTGCACAACATGAAGATTGTATTCGGTTCTCTCAACGAGGCCGGCTTCGAGATACTGTACGACATTTCTCCCAAGGACATCGTGGACGGGCACAGGGAAAAGACCTTGTCCTTCCTGTGGCAGATGATTTATAAGTTCGAGGCCCCGCTGATGGTGAAAAGTGCGACAACCATTCAAAAATGGTTCAGGAGTGCGCCTGTTGTTCGAAAAAGGAGGGAATTGGAGATGCTCAGGATGAGAAGGGAAAATGCTGCCATGAAAATACAAGCCTGGTACAGGAGACGAAAGTTGATCGGGCGTATAGAGCGATATGCTGTAGATTATAAACAGTACATGAAATATATGGAAAGGAAAAGGGCTGCTGTGAAGATACAGTCTTGCTACAGAAAGTATGTTTGTCAAAAGTCGTACAGGAATAAGCGGCAGGCTATAATCAACATTCAAAGGATATGTAGAGGATATTTAGTAAGAAACATCAACACCATACAAATAAGGAGCACAGTTGTTATACAGAGTAACGTGAGGATGTATATAGCCAGGAAACAATTTTTGAATCTCAAACAAAGTGCCCTGGTGATTCAAGCTAGGTACAGAGCTCAGAAAGAAATGAAGCTGAAGAAATCTGCTTACAACAAGTTGAAAATCGCAGTTAATCTAATCCAACAGAGGTTCAGAGCTAACAATTTGGCTTCTGATCAAAGACAAAAATATCTTCAACTGAGATCAGCGGTGATATCAGTTCAAAGAAGGTTCAGAGCCAATATACTGTGCAAGACTGAGCGTGAGGAATACCTCAAAATCAAATCAGCTGCAGGAACGATCCAAACTTGGTTCAAGTCCATACGAGCTATGCGATTGGAACGAGAACGTTATCTACAGCTCAAACACAGCGTAATAGTTGTAGAACAGAGATTCCTAGCTCTGAAGGTTATGAGGGTGGAGAGACAGAACTACAAGCTTGTCAAAACTGCTTGCATAAATATTCAGCAGCACTACAGAGCTTGGATATCAATGAGAATCGAGAGGAAAAGATTCACTGCGGCAATTCACCTACAACAAAGGTACAGAGCGAAAAAAGCCATGGAGCATGATTTCATCTATTACAGAAAGCTACGTGACGCTGTGGTGTTCGTTCAGAGAAAGTTCAGAGCTAACAGGAGTATGAAAGTGGAACAAAACAAATTCGTGGCAATTCGTAGCGCTACCACCAAAATCCAGTGCTGGTTCAGAGCCAGCTCACAAATGAGAAAATGCCGAACCACATATCTATCTCTCAAATATGCGGTGCGCATTTTTGAAGATAGATACGAGGCTAGAACACTGATGATAAAGGACCAGACAGAATTCCGAAAGATGAAGTCCAGTGCTATTCTCCTCCAGCAAAAGTACAGGGCACTGGTTGCTATGCGTTCAGTGAGAACCGAGTTTTGCCGACTGAAGTCGGCCGCGCTAGACATCCAAAGAAGATTCAGAGCCAACAGAATGGCTCGGTCACAAAGGCTAGCCTACTTGAGATTGAAACGAGCTGCCGTTGTCTTCCAAAGACATTTCAGAGCCCAGAGGGACATGCACAAGTGTTCACACGAATTCCAACTGCTGAAGACCACAACGGTTATGCTTCAGAGAAGAGTCAGGGCCAATCGAATGATGATGGTAGCTCGTGAAAGCTACGCGTCCTTGTTGAGGCAGACTAGATTCATACAGAGCAAATTCAGAGCTAATCAGATGGCCCATTTACAAAGGAAGGACTTCCTGAGGTTGAAACAAGCGGCTGTGATAGTGCAAAGACGTTTCAGAGCCCAGAGAGACATGCGAGTCTGTTTGAACAAGTTCATTCAGCTCAAGAAGACAACCATAACAATTCAAAGAAGAGTCAGAGCTAACAATATGATGGTAAAAGCTCGGGAGTTCTATAGGTCGCTATTAAAACATACTATTTTCATACAGAGAAAGTTCAGGGCCAATAGACTGGCGCGGTTACATAGAACAAACTTTTTGAGGCTAAAACAAGCGGTTGTTATAGTGCAAAGACGTTTTAGAGCGCAAAGAGATATGCGAGCATGTTCAAACGAGTTTTCCCAGCTCAGGAGGACCACTGTAATGCTTCAGAGGAGAGTGCGAGCTAACAGTATGATGATAACAGCTCGAGAATCCTATAGGTCTCTGTTGAAACATACTATTTTTATACAGCGAAAGTTCAGGGCCAATAGACTGGCGCGGTTACACAGAACAAACTTTTTGAGGTTAAAACAAGCAACTGTTGTAGTGCAAAGGCGTTTCAGAGCCCAACGAGATATGCGAGCATGTTCATACGAGTTTGCTCAGCTGAAGAAGACAACCATAATTCTTCAAAGGAGAGTCAGAGCTAACAGTATGATGAAAGTTGCTAGGGAATCTTATGAATCACTGAGGAAATATACAATTTTCGTACAGAGACGATTCAGAGCTGATAGATTGGCAAAGATACAGAGAACAAACTATTCCAGCTTGAAAAAGGCCGCTATTGTCATACAGAGGCGCTTCAGGGCCCAAAAAGACATGTGTAAATGTACCCAAGAATATCTTTTGTTGAGGAAGACAACTGTCGAGCTTCAAAGGAGAGTCAGAGCAAACAATATGATGAAGATAGCACAGAAGTCCTACAGATCATTATTGAAAACCACCATTTTCGTACAAAGGAAATTCAGAGCAAACAGACTGGGAAAGATGGAGAAAACGAACTACCTCAACTTGAGACACGCCGCTATTGCCATACAAAGACAGTTCAGAGCTCAGAGAGAGATGCGAATATGTTTACACAGATTCATTGAGTTGAAGAAGAAAACCATCATGGTGCAAAGAAAACTCAGGGCTAATCGATTGATGAGGGTAGCTCGAGACTCCTACAGCTCCTTATTGCACGCAACAATCACGATCCAACGCAGATGGAGAGCCACACAACTGTCAAAAGAAGCCAGATGTAGGTTCTTGAGACTCAAGCGTGCAGTTGTTGTAGTGCAACAACAGTGGAGGGCTAAAAGGATGGGTATGAGAGCTAAGCAGCAATTTGATGCCACCAAAAGAGCATCTGTGATAATACAACAACGGTGGAGGGCTCTACAGCTAGGAAGGCGAGTCAGAAATGACTATCAACAATTGAGGATTGCTACTCTGGTTGTTCAGCAGAGGTGGAGAGCTAACGTATCCATGAGAATACAGTCAAGAAATTACGCTGCTCTCAAAACGGCTGTCACAAATTTGCAGAGACGTTATAGAGCACAAGTTCTGATGAAGAAGCAGCTCCTCATTCATAAGAAGACGAGAGAGGCTGCTATATGCATCCAGAGGTTCTACAGGGGTTATCTGAAGATGCGAGAAGTGAAAGCAGAATACGAGTTGAAGAGGAAGGCCATCATCCAAATCCAAAGTCGCCTAAGAGGTTATAATGTGCGACAGAAATACGCCCATTATTTCACCCCCGAGGCAAGAGAACAGAGGAGGATAGACAAGCAACGTCACCAGGCCGCCATTAGGATACAGGTGAGTAACAATTGCTTGACGCATGCGCTGAACTACAGGGTCTCCTTTCAGGCTAACTGGAGGGGATACAAGTCGAGGTTAACGGAGCCTCACGACTGCGCCAAAATCAGGAAGAGGATGAAGAAGGCAAACGCGGAGGTAGCGCCGGAAAATACGTTGGCGTCGAAATATGGAGTGGCGCTGCAGACGTTTGCTAATCAAAGTTCGACGCTGTTCCATATTATTAAGGCTCTACAGGATATAGGTAAGGAAACTTCATTAGGTGAAATTGGGTGCGCTCTTTAGCAAGATCTTTTTTCTTCAGATTATGTGACAAGGCGATGCGAGTCCAAATGCATAGAAATGGCTCAACTTTTGCCGGACCAACTCTACATTATGCTGGGGGCAACCAGTAGATCTCTGCCGGAAATGAACGCTTGCATATACTCCGTCAATATTTTGATAAACATTTGTAAATGCCCCGCGACGAAAAAGTACAGTTTTGTCCCGGAATACATTGATAACCTTTTGGCAGTCATGTTACATTGGTGCGACAAAGAGTCTCAGCTGTTTCCGACTTTGTGCACCTTGTTGTGGCTTTTCGCCCACACCCCACAATGGAAGAGGGTGATTTTAAAGTTGCCCAATCTCATCCAGAAACTGAAGAGGATTCAGAGTATGGTTTCGAGGAAGGAGAGCATGGTGAAACGCTCGGCTTCCAAAACTTTTTCGCACTTTTCCAGCACGAAAAAATTACCTATGCCTTCTTTGTCGCCCGATTGGGGACTTGATTATGTGAATAACCCTCATGTTTTTACCAACTCTGTACATGCGCTTGATTCCCTGATGGATATTTTGAATATTTGAACTTGTACATTGCTATTTTATTTTTGTATTGTGACTATTAACTCTTTATATTGTTTGATTTATTGAATATAGATTTGATTATTTATCGTTTGATTTATTGTATAATGTGGAATATTCCTCAATTCGGTTTATTACAGCAAATGCAAGTATATACTTATTGATTATGAGTTTCATTCATGAATTTTTAGAATTCTTTTCGGAAACTATCTGAATAAATTTTTCAAATATGGGGTTTTGAATATAAATTGCTTTGTTTCTAGTTCACAAATTGGCAACAGCGCATAGTAGGCTAGAAGAACAATTCACATTTGGCCACACTTTTATTATGTACACTTAATGTCGTATAATTCAGGAATCAAACTGCTAATATAAAAAAAACATGAATTTCAGTCCAACAAAAACACCAATCCATCCACAAGTCAATTATAAACATAACCTCCAAAATTGAGTAGCATATCTTCTGAGGAGCATGGAACAGAAATGAGCAGAATGGCACCTAACCCACAGAACTTATTGGTTGTATAAATTCTGTGTTCTAACCTGATCAAAATATGGCTATATTTATTCACCCAATTAACATAATGGGATTTGTTGTCCTTTATTATTTATGAAATCTGCAGTCGATGTTGCCAAATGGTGAAATAGAAACAAGGTGCTTTAAATTTTAAATCCCAATATCAAGTATTTTTTTTTAATCACTTGGAATTTTTTTTTTCGGTATAAGGTTGAAATGGTGAGTTTGAAATGCGACGTTTCGAAGATATTTGATAAGAATTATTTCATTATCGTCCGAAGGAGAATTCCCCATTGAAAAAAAATGACTTCGCATCTAAATCTTCAGGTAAAAAACTAAATACATGTATGGGAAACGAGGATGAACGAGCATACTTTCACTTGCATATATTTGAAATCAATTCAAACAAACACACCTTACCTATATATACAGAACATTAATACTTAAATTAAACACGAACTTACTATCAGGAATTTTATTTTCTGATGTATTGAGTGATCTTGTGCAGCTGTTCGACAAAGGCAGCCATGATTGCGGTCACAGACGTCTCTATGAGGTTCTGGATGTAGTGTACGGCCTCCTCGTCGCCCAGATCTAACCGCAATTTGTCTTGCACCTTGCGGACAGTCTTGTCAGGTTCCAGTGCTATGTCAGGGACGCTTGCGTCAACCATCAACAGGAATAAGTTCAGAACTAGATTCGCGTGCCTGGAAAATGGTCAAACCAGATAATTTATATTCATTATGACGGAAAACTGACAAATTGTTCCTACAGGGTCACTCACGGTCGATGGTACCTTAGACGTTTACGGAGAACGGGACGTAGGATTATTCTGAAAATTTGGTTTATTGGGTAATCAGTTTTGTTCTATCGATCTAAAATACTTTCAGCGTTGCGGCGTTGCCGCTTCTATCAAAAAGTAGCAACAACTTTGTCATTTCAAATGAAACACCCTGTATTTTATTTAATTTTTAGATTCTTCCTGAAGAGCTGATTTCGTCGATCTATCATACTTGGGGTATAGCGCGAAATATTACAGAGATATAGGGTGTGAAAAATTGAGATTTTTCAACTTTAGGAATTTTTTGTGCCGAAACTAATCATTTTTGCTCAAAAGGGCTTACATGTCCCTATCTTAACTTTTCATTTACTATATACTGACATTTAATAGAAACAAATAGAGGCTGATGCAAAACTCAAAATTTTGAACCACCCGTATTTGTTTCAATTAAATATCAATCGATAGTAAATAAAAAGTTGAGATAGGGACATGTAAGCCGTTTTGAGCAAGAATGGATAGTTTCGGCACAAAAAATTCCTAAAGTTGAAAAATCTCGATTTTTCACACCCTATATCTCTGTAATCTTTCTCGCTATACCCCAAGTATGAAGAATCTAAAAATGAAATAAAATACAGGGTAGAAAGAGAAATTAGTCTATCCAATTAGAATATCAAACATAGTTTGAAATGAATGATTGGTAGACTACGAGCAGAAAACAACTACTTTCCTGGTAAATACCACGCAGAACATTGAATTATATCTGCTCGTAATCCATGCAACGATTCACACTGTAAATGCAGATCGCAAATGTTTCTTTCTTCCTAAGACGTGACAAATTCACATCGGGACAGGCACGCCTAACAACCTACAGACCGGTTTCGGGCTTATTGGCCCTCATCAGTGCAGGGTAGTTATCCGAGTAGAGACCGTAAGATCTCCACTCGAAGCGTTGCCTGTCCCAATGCACCTTCGTCGCGTTTATTTGACCGCACTGTTCTGGAGTGTTTCTTTCTTCTGCCGCATGGTGTCGCCACTTCCAATTGTCTGTTGGAACGCGGCTCAGTGCGGTCAAATAAACGCGACGAAGGTGCATTGGGACAGGCAACGCTTCGAGTGGAGATCTTACGGTCTCTACTCGGATAACTACCCTGCACTGATGAGGGCCAATAAGCCCGAAACCGGTCTGTAGGTTGTTAGGCGTGCCTGTCCCGATGTGAATTTGTCACGTCTTAGGAAGAAAGAAACATTTGCGATCTGCATTCACAGTGTGAATCGTTGCATGGATTACGAGCAGATATAATTCAATGTTCTGCGTGGTATTTACCAGGAAAGTAGTTGTTTTCTGCTCGTAGTCTACCAGTCATTCATTTCAAACTATGTTTGATATTCTAATTGGATAGACTAATTTCTCTTTCTAAAATTGTTGTCCAATTTATGGCTTTTCCATTTTTAAAATACAGGGTGTTCCATTTGAAATAACAAAGTTGTTGCTACTTTTTGATAGAAGCGGCAACGCCGCAACGCTGAAAGTATTTTAGATCGATAGAATAAAACTGATTACCCAATAAACCAAATTTTCAGAATAATCCTACGTCCCGTTCTCCGTAAACGCCTAAGGTACCATCGACCGTGAGTGACCCTGTATAGCAAAATATAATTATTTGGATGTGGGTTTGATGCATTTATAGAATGTATGAATAGCAGCAGTTTGAAGATTAGGCTTGCTGAACCGAAACAGAATGTCTTGCATCGGTTGTCGATCATACACGGAAATACCCCTGGGAAATCTAGTTGAGTTTCCAGCTTATTTACAAAACGTAGAGAGTTCAGTCAACAGTATCTTGATCCATATTGAACGAATTTGAGAAGAAAATTTGAAATGATTATTAGTCTACTATCCAATTTTTAATTCATCGAAAACGTGAGAAGGGTGCTTTCTTGTTATTTTACAAGTGAATTTTTTGTGATTATATCTCGATGTTTTTCAAAACCAATAGAGATCAATTTCAGTGACATTGTAGCCAATCAAAACATTATTATAGTGGAAATAATCAACATACATACCATGATCCTGATTTGATTAAATCACACAGGGTGGTTGAGAATTCTTATTTCTGAAACACTCTGTATGTGATTTAATTAAATGTCATTAGATAGAGAATGATAAGTTGAGATAGGGACATGTGAGCCGTTTCGACCAATCATGAATAGTTCCACAGAAAAAAAAAATGGTGTAAAATCTCGCTTTTAAACACCCTATATCTTTGTAATTCTTTGGGATAGACCCCAAGAGTGATAGATGAAATCAGATTTTCAGAAAGAACCCAAAAATGCAATAAATATTGGGTGTTCCATTGAATAAATTCATAACTTTGATATGTCACGCTTATTTGAGACTATTTTAGAAATGACGTTCAGATTGTTTTGCATATGCCTGGATGAAAAAAAAAAAGAAAAGTTACCATAATATAAGTCCGATGCGTTCAACTTGAGTCACCCTGATTGTAATTGATGTTTCACAATAATTTGATATCAATAATTTCACGTTGTTTTTCATGTTTTTTATGAATTTATCCGTACCGCGCAAGCGCATCCAAACCCCAACCCCCACTCACCTCCTGAGGTGCAGAAAGGCGGTGTAGCACAGCTTCCTGAACTGCTGGAAGTGCTCGCTGCCCACGCCGCCCATCGCCTCGACCATCTCCTTGCTCAGCTTCATCGGCGGCGGCAGCGGCTTCGGGTCGCGCCCCAGGATGTAGCCGAAGTCGATGTGGAAGAGGCGGCCGTCGCGCGTCAGCAGCAAATTGTCCAGGTGGCGATCGCCGACGCCGAGGAGGTACGTGATGACGCAGTAGCCGGCGCACGAGCGCACGTACGCGTCCATGATGTCGGGCGCGATGCCGTACGGGGCGCCCTCTTGCGGGTGGTGCTTGCGGAAGTAGTTGTGGATGCTGCCTGCAAGATAATTCATTCATTTATTCATTCATTCATTTATTCATTCATTTATTTATTCATTCATTCATTTATTCATTCATTTATTCATTCATTTATTCATTCATTTATTCATTCATTTATTTATTCATTCATTTATTTATTCATTTATTCATTCATTTATTAATTCATTTATTCATTCATTCATTTATTCATTCATTCATTCATCCATTTATTTATTCATTTATTCATTCTTTTATTCATTCATTTATTCATTTATTTATTCATTTATTTATGCATTCATTTATTCATTTATTCATTCATTTATTCATTCATTTATTCATTCATTTATTCATTCATTTATTCATTCATTTATTCATTCATTTATTCATTCATTTATTCATTCATTCATTCATTCATTCATTCATTCATTCATTTATTCATTCATTTATTCATTCTTTTATTCATTCATTTATTCATTCATTTATTCATTCATTTATTCATTCATTTATTCATTTATTCATTTATTCATTTATTCATTTATTCATTTATTCATTTATTCATTTATTCATTTATTCATTTATTCATTTATTCATTTATTCATTTATTCATTTATTCATTTATTCATTTATTCATTTATTCATTTATTCATTTATTCATTTATTCATTTATTCATTTATTCATTTATTCATTTATTCATTTATTCATTTATTCATTTATTCATTTATTCATTTATTCATTTATTCATTTATTCATTTATTCATTTATTCATTTATTCATTTATTCATTTATTCATTTATTCATTTATTCATTTATTCATTTATTCATTTATTCATTTATTCATTTATTCATTTATTCATTTATTCATTTATTCATTCATTTATTCATTTATTCATTCATTTATTCATTCATTCATTCATTAATTTCATTCATTGATTCATAAATTTATTGATTCAATTATTCATTACAAAAAAGCTAAGGTCCCCGTCTTCCTTGCTCATACAAGTCCTAAACTTAGAGGGTTGCTTTGCAACTAAGTTGGCGGTTAAAAATACTTTTTTCTATTTTGGTTGTATAATGAAGTCATTGTGCAACACAAATGCGTGTCGAAATAGCCTCTATTTCGATACGCATTTTTTATTATTCGAAGATTGGTACAATCGAACTGTCAAATGAAAGTCAGAAGAGTTAGGCCCAATTCACTTCTGAGCGATTTGGATTTGATATTATATATAATGATATTAGCAGTGAAAACCTCAATGTTTCAATTGGTAAATTTCAATTCAGAGTGTAATTTGATTTAAATTGACCAATAAAAACAATAACAACATTGAATTTTCCACCGCTGGTATTGCAATAATCAAAATCGCTCAACTGTAAACTGGGCTTTACGCTTGTGCGTCAGATTTTAATTATTTCAATGTCATCATTGTTACCAATCGAATATGTTTCTGTTATTTATCGATATCAAATCCATTTTTTTCTTCAAATCAATTCAAAATAGAAAACATTGCATATGACACACGTTCTATAAGACACGTTGTCGCACTTGTTCACTTGGAGCACTCCTCGCTTCGCTCGTCGTACTCCAAACAACGCGTGCGACAAAGTGGCGTCTTATAAAACTTGTATCATAATATGCTATTCAAACACTGTTTTCACCAATAATTGTCTTGACAATCTGACAGCATCTATCAAATGGCTATTATAAGAGTTTTCATTCTATCTGTGGAGTGTTTTCTATGCGCACTAACTTATATTTCTCGGTTAATGTCAACATCATTCCACTCCTGGTATTTTGGGTTGCGTGAAAACTGTCATAGAAAAAAATGCCGTACATATAACTTATGAAAAAATAGCGAAGGTGGACTTCGCTTCTGACCATGGTAGAGGACAGACGGCGTCCTCGAGGTTGGAAGTCAAGTTGATGTGAAATGTGATCGTTGTGTTTTCTTGTGCTAAAATGGGTTGGTTGGTCAACAAATACAGACAGACAAAGCTTTGATAACGAGACATACGTAATCGAAGGAGAGCTGGATAAAAGCACCACAGGATTCCGAGGTGAACTTTCGAAAAGGAAGGAAGCAATTGAAGAGCGTTGGAAGAGAACAAAAAACAAACTGAAGACAAAAAAACCAAACCAATTTCAACTAGAAACCAAATCCAGAGAAATCGGCTTCAAAGAGCACAAAAAAAACACAAGAACAAGTAAATAAAATCAGACAGAAAAAAGAAAATCTGTACAAGACAGAACCTCTTCAGAAAATTGGATGCAATATTGCTTCGAGCAAGACTTTTGCATCCAACAGACGAAGCTTTGATTACAAGACATACGTAATCGAAGGAGAGCTGGATAAAAGCACCACAGGGGAGCTATATTCAAGAACAGAGAAACAAAAAAAACGCTCACCTTCGCTGGCCAAAGCCTCGGCGACGGTGACCGAGTCGATGAACTGCACGAATCCGTGCCGCGTACTAGTAGCCAGCACCCTGTACGGCGTCAGCTTCAGATCCAAATTCTCCTTGCTCAACAGCTTGTCCATCAGCGTGATCATCTGCAGGATCAGCTGGTCCTGTCTCAGATCATCCCCGTGCTTGAAAATCGCCACGTACTCGCCCCCATCCACCGTTTGGAAGTGCAGCTTGGAAGGCATCAGCGCCGACTTGAAGAGGCTCGCCTTCTCGGCCACGATGCCCGTTATGGTGACCCCGGGGTCGAGCGGAAAGGGGATGGGCTCGAACTTCGAGAAGTTGAACTTGAAGGCGTCCGGGTCGGCGAGCAGCTGCTGCAACTTCTCGGCCTTCTTCTTGCGGTTGCCGCCCTCGCGCGAAACGGTTTTGATGAGCTTGACGAGCTTGTCGATGAACTTCTGCTGCTTGGTGAGGATCTGGCGCTTGCGCTGCATGGGCTCGGTGCCCCTGGCGAGCGTCTGGGAGAAGGTCTTCAGCACCGTGAGGTACATGTCGCGGATGGCTTCCTGGAAATTTTTTCGTCGTGAGACAATCGGTGCGAATGTTGAGAGCAAGGTGGATATAGGATGGTGAAACAGCTTCCTATCAACAAGCACTAGAATAAACTGTAGACCTTTGCCTACTTGATTTCATACCGTAGTAATATTTCCTGAAATTAACAGAGATGGCGATATACCTAGTGTCGGTAAAACAGAAACTGTGCATCTGTCATCTTTTTATCAGTTTCATCTGTTCTAGATGAAAAATGATTGAGAAGAGTCAAAATATCAATATTCATTCCAGATTTATAGAAAATATATTGTTTGATGTCGTTTCAACTTACGTCTGTCAGATGCGAACCACAGAAATACATGAGCAACAGAAATCTTCTTCGATAATCGATCTTACAGCCATCTTCATTCAAGTAGCTGAAATATTACTACCTTCTCAAACGGTCTACAAGTTTTTCGCAGAAACAATTGAAGAGCTGTTTCACCATCCTATATCCACCTTGGTTGAGAGTAAGAAGTTGCATCATGGAATTCATTGATACCCAATTTCAATGTAATGATAGATAGATAATTTATTCATATAAAATTACAAGAATTTTACACTTGTCACAGGAATTCAAGAATACAAAAATCAAAATTACAGACAACTATAGGGAAAAAAGGACAGACAGGGAAACAATTAAAATTCAAATATAGATATCCAACTCGCATGTACAAGAAGGCATGTGCAGGAGGAACTCATCAAGTGTATAGAAACAGTGCACCATTAGTATGTTATGGATTTTTTTCTTAAATTTATTAAAATAATGTCTCGTTCAATCTATTTTAGTCTATGGGCAACATGAGGGGACAACAGCTATTGAAACCACTTATATCAATTTCCATTACTGATATATTTTGGTATGAATGCATGATGTAATCAATTGGCCACAATAATTAACTATGAGAAAAATTCATCTATGACTGTGTGAGAATCACACCATGAGTCACGTTGAACCGTGTTGATTCATTCCACTGGTGACAAAGCTTATCGTTTGTTGAGGCAAGAGTTGATAAGTTTTTTTTTTTAAGAAAGTGGTTTATAGACGAACAGTCAGTCATGTATTGAATATAGAGCAAGGAGGAGTATGATTCTTCTCACGACATTGGGAGCGGCGTTTGGCGAAGAGTTTGGTGTTGTGTCTCGTGTCCAGTTAAGTTATGGCTTAAGCTAAATGAATATAAAGATATATCAATGAATGTTATTCATACTATTCTGACTAGTTTTGTTGATTGCACTATATTCAATCGAGATTATATCATTTTTGCTTGAAAGTAGCTGACAATATCTTGAAACGTGAAGTAGAGTTTCGGATTTCCATCGTCTACAGATATGAAGATTTGAATCCTAAGAAAAGATGAGTTATGCTGAAATTTTTTTGCTGTCATCTGATTGAACACTACGAATCAAACCAACTTTATACTGAAAACAGATACTGGCTGTTTTCACTCAATCATGTTGCTGGATCCATAGCAACAGATACTTACAATTCGACATTTCAAATATTCGATATTTTAAAATGTCACGACTTTTGCAATGTTAGAAAGTATGAATCAGCAAAAAAATTTCTATATGAATAACTCTCAAACATATACAGGGTCACTCACGGTCGATGGTACCTTAGACGTTTACGGAGAACGGGACGTAGGATTATTCTGAAAATTTGGTTTATTGGGTAATCAGTTTTATTCTATCGATCTAAAATACTTTCAGCGTTGCGGCGTTGCCGCTTCTATCAAAAAGTAGCAACAACTTTGTTATTTCAAATGGAACACCCTGTATTTTATTTCATTGTGTGAAAAATCGAGATTTTTCAACTTTAGGAATATTTTGTGTCGAAACTAATCATTTCTGCTCAAAACGGCTTACATGTCCCTATCTTAACTTTTCATTTACTATCTACTGACATTTAATAGAAACAAATAAAGGGTGATGCAAAACTCAGAATTTTGAACCACCCGTATTTGTTTCAATTAAATATCAATCGATAGTAAATGGAGATTTGAGATAGGGACATGTTAGCCGTTTTGAGCAAGAATGGATAGTTTCGGCACAAAAAATTCCTAAATTTGAAAAATCTCGATTTTTCACACCCTATATCTCTGTAATCTTTCTCGCTATACCCCAAGTATGATAGATCGACGAAATTAGCTCTTCAGGAAGAATCTAAAAATGAAATAAAATACAGGGTGTTCCATTTGAAATAACAAAGTTGTTGCTACTTTTTGATAGAAGTGGCAACGCCGCAACGCTGAAAGTATTTTAGATCGATAGAACAAAACTGATTATCCAATAAACCAAACGTCTAAGGTACCATCGACCGTGAGTGACCCTGTATAGATGCTCGAAAATTTTATAACACGGTGTCGGTCTGTTTGCAAGCAACAAACTTTCGAAAAAATATTCAATATAGGTATTAGGTTACTACTGAAAACGAAATAAAAAAAGAAAAAAAATTCATATTAAAAGGTAACTAGTCTATCGAATTGAAAGATTCAAATGTCAATAACCTGAAAGGATAAAATTGAGCTAGTAAGATAATACAGAGTTCAAGAAGAAGAAAAAAATATTTAATTGGGAATTTAAACAGTCAATAGCCCTTAAAAAAGTGATCGTTAAGTGAATTAAAAAATATATGAGAACTGACAAAGTCCGGGGTTTAGCTAGGGCTGGATTTTCCGGTTCTATAACCGGTCAATTCGACTTATCAGCGGTTTCTTTTCGAAGCGAATACATCTTTCCCCTTTTAGTAAAGATAAAGATTAAATATGTTGCGAGTACATTTGGCACCGTCGCATCATTGTGAAAAATATCTTGCTCTCTAATCAGAACACCAAATATTTCATTAAAAAAAATTGTCAACTTCGTGAAGTTCTGACCAACTCACATCGCTGGCGTCCTGCTTCAAGCTGCTCTCCTGGTCCTCGCACTCCAACAACAAATACCAGTAGAAGTAGTTGGCCAACAGCAAGTTCTTGCAGCACCGCTGTATAAGAAACGACGCCAAGTCTTGCGCCTCCTCCCCCTCCCCTCCCTCCTCCTCCTCCTCCCCCATCTGGCTGCGCAGCGTGTCGGTGTTGCCGCTGTCGGTGATGGCGGCGGTGGCGGCGGCGCCGTCGGCGTCGGGGCAGCTCGACGAGCGCCGCAGGAAGAACTCGCCGGCGACGGTGCCGGCGCCGACGCTGTCGCGGCTGTCCTTCTTCTCCAGGTGCGTCTCTCTGTCATCGTGGGTGGGAATGTCGCGGCCAGGGGAAACGCGCGCGTAGCCTGAAAGGGGCGCCCCCGAGATGGGGGTTTAGAAACAATAATACAACGAGCAGAAAAAAATTTTGGAGGTACTCACATATTTTGGTCTACTAAACAAGAAATCGAAGTCGAAACGCTATTAAAAACACAAAATAATTCCTTTTTTCGAAATATAAACAATACACTAGACTTTGATCTGTCAACTTGACACTGTCACAAAGCCCGTCCGGCTGGGCTCTCGATGGGTTTCGTTAATGTTTTGAAGAGCGATTTTTTTAAACATAGTTTTTCTGCTAAGAATTTTTGAATATAAGTTCGTGTGGTGTTTTAATTGAAAGAAGCCTAAAAGAAACTACGATTTGCAGAATTTTTACATTACAGGTTGGAATCATCGTCATTATTATAAATTATTGGCATTATTGGTATTATTTGAGATTTCTGCGCTAGACGAAAGCTATCTGTAAAACGAGCCAATATTTTAATTTCATCAGTGTTACCAATCGAAAATGTTTCAAATATTTAATGATATAAGACCATTTTTTTCAATAAAATCAATAGAATATGACACATGTTTCATAAGACACGTTGTCGGACTTGTACCCAAACTAAATAAAGCGTGCGACAATTTATAAACCTTGTATAATAACACTTTTAAGCGAAACAAACGGTCATTTCTCAAAAAATCTATCGATTTTCGAAAAGTTAACAAACTGCGAGACTTTGATCTGTCAACTTGACACTGTCACAAAGCCCGTCCGGCTGGGCTCTCGATGGGTTTCGTTAATGTTTTGAAGAGCGATTTTTTTATACATAGTTTTTCTGCTAAGAATTTTCGAATATAAGTTCGTGTGGTGTTTTAATTGAAAGAAGCCCAAAAGAAACTACGATTTGCAGAATTTTTACATTATTGGTATTATGTGAGATTTCAGCGCTAGACGAAAGCTATCTGTAAAACGTGCCAATATTTTAATTTCATCAGTGTTACCAATTGAAAATGTTTCAAATATTTAATGATATGAGACCATTTTTTTCAATAAAATCAATAGAATATGACACATGTTTCATAAGACACGTTGTCGGACTTGTCCCAAACTAAATAAAGCGTGCGACAATTTATAAACCTTGTATAATAACACTTTTAAGCGAAACAAACGGTCATTTCTCAAAAAATCTATCGATTTTCGAAAAGTTAACAAACCGCGAGACTTTGATCTGTCAACTTGACACTATCACAAAGCCCGTCCAGCTGGGTTTTAATGTTTTGATGGTCTATTTTTTCAAAATATACTAGTGTTTCTGCTAAACATCGTTGAAAACAAGTAAATGTAAGTGCGTGCGTCGATTTTTCGTGTGTTTTGTTTGAAACAACATGTGCGACAAAACACAAACCTTGCATAACAACTACCATCCCCTTCGCGAGAACACACAAATAGCACCGAAAACAATAGACCCACCCTCCTGTATGTCCTTGAAGTTCTCGTACTTGAGCGCCTCGACCAGCTGCAGCAGGTAGAGCAGCACTTCGTCGTCGGGTGCGCGTCTCAGCCGCGAGATGGCGTACCGCCTGACGGCGGGGTGCACGAAGTGGGCGCTGAGCAGCTCGAGCGCATCCTCAGCGTCCATCGGCGCCCACACGTGCATCATGTGCAGCGCCTGCCGCACCTCGTTCGGCTGGTCCCAGTTCGCGCACTGCAGGAACTTGCAGGAGGCGATAAAGGTTAGTGAAGGGTTGGCTCGTAACCGAGGTGGATAGTGAAACAGCTCTTCAAATGTCAAGTTCTCTGCAAAAACCATTGAAGACCTGTTTCACCATCCTTTATATCCACCTCGGTTCAAAGTTACAAGGATGCAACCTGTCCATTCTACCCTTAGACCATACATTAGATAGACTCGGTATCGAGGGCGATTTGTTTTGTAACTGAGGGGGGAAACAATATTTGACATGGTACGAGTTTTCCTATTGGCCGATTCTGACATTGACGTTGTTGACGTATGGAGGCATTTGTTTACATTTTGTGTATGTGGAGAATTTCTCGTGTTATTATTTTCAATGTTACTTGTGTTGGAAATGATTAATTCTTGAGTGTATTCAAGAGGAAAGGACTATGTCAAAATATTGTGGAATTTGTGTTAACAAAGATAACAAAACGTCGTAGCTGTAGGAATGATCCATATTGCAAACATTTTGAATGGGAATATTTTTCGAATATAATATTTACCAAACTTTAACATTTAAAACGTTTTTTAGGTTTCCAAATAACATATAAATATGGATGCAGTTGTGTCGAGTAGTTTCAGGATAGAAACATTGGAAAAACATACATAATTTTATGATATGATCACTACCCTACTCCTACTGCAGATATTTGTTGAGAAAGCTTTTCTAATAGTGACAGAAAATAGTCTCTTCAGGTAATCTTAAGTATATCCACAGAAAATGTTGAAGCATGCACTTGGAAAATATGAACACCATTTTTGTTCATCAGGAAACCTTCACCCTATAGTTTTGCCATTCATTATATCTGATGATCATGCAAAGTCCTAGAAAAACTCTTTGACATTTTCAGGTTTCCAAAAGGTTGGTCAATCAAATAAGAGAAGCTACAGCTGGGCTGAGAAGGCCAAACAGAAATTTGCCAGAAAAGTTTAAAACTGCATACAAAAGGTTCTTCTATCTCAGAGAAAATAATCAAAGTTTGGGAATTTTCAGTTTTTACTACACATATTAATTCAATTTGTTCAATTCACAGTTTCATCGATATGTATATTGTATGTATAAATATATTTTATTGTATTAAATGTGTATTATTCGAATTCTTCTCTCATCTTGCAAACTAATGATGTGCTTGTATATTATTTATTGTATTGTATTCTGAAAACATTCGAATCAGCATTAGCTCATCAGGCGAAATATATTATTTATAGAATTCAACAGCGAATACACTATTTGTAAAATGGAAAAAAATGAGCTTTATATGCAAATCAACTTTTTCATGATGTATGTTAAACATTTGTTGAAATTCTCACTCAGCTTTTGCGGGAATTGAAAACCAAACCGAAAATATGCTTGAGAATACATCAATATTTTCATATTTTGAATCCCTAAAAAAAGCACGTCCCTGGACTCTCGGTTCAACGATCGTCTCACCTCCCCGAAAATGCCATAGTCAGCGCCCCCTACCTTTACCAAACATTGCATAAGGTACATACCGCGTCTATCTAGTGTATGGTATAAGATTCTACCAACCTTGGCGAGCGCCCTCTTCTGGCCGCTCAGGTAGAACCGGTACTTCCACACGTGGTCCTGCTCCTCGTTGGTCAGCACCTTGGTGGGCGGGTACGCGACGATGGCGTTCAGAATGTTGCGCACCGTCGCCGTCGGCTTGGCGTCCTTGTCGCAGTGGCCACTGCGCAGGGAGCGCGCCAGCCGGTGGTGCTTGCTCTCCACCAGGTTCTCCTAGGAAGAAGGGCTCAGGGATACATCCTTAGATCGTATGTTGCTTACGCTAGATACGGCATATATCTATTAACTATACAAATATTGATAAGGACAGCCTTTATGAAGCCGAAAAAAAAAAAGTGGTGACCAGAACACAACCTTTCACTGGTGAATTACTCAGTGTCGAATCATTTGTTGTATAAACATTCTTCACCCATCTTTATATGCAAAAGAATTTGTGGACATTTGAAAATATTCTCGGGTTTTCCGAGATGAAAAGTTGGTGGATATATGAAAAAATATGACCGAGAAAGAGAATATTACTAGAGACCCTAGACTATACTCGCATCATTTAACTACAAGTAATAAAATGGTTGGCCCAAGTAATAAGTAGTAGATATTGGATAAGCTCATATTTAGTGGAATTGAAAGGTAATAACAACATTTTTGATGTTATATTTTTCAAGTTTGAAACTTGAAAACTTTATGTTACCATAAAACAAACCGCCATTAGAGATAATCAGAAGTTATAAATATAATTGTTTCTCATATGTAGCTAACTTTACGAGGATGAATTAATTTTATTATTATTATGTCATGGAACTCTTCCTATTAAAAATAAACCCACCTTAATAAGTTACAGGGGAAACAAATTATACCTAGTTAATAGGCAATAATCAAACTGATTTTCAAGACTCAATTTGTGGAACTGACATGATTTTTTTAATGAAATGTATATTTGATGATTATTGGAAAAACATACAAACTTACGAAATTTTTCAGTTCTCTTCTCTGCAAACAGTTCACATAATCCTGCTCACTAACAAGCTTAGTCAATATTTCTATCTGGTTTTTCAAACACTCATTTTCCTTTCTAATCAAATCTGTTTCCAGCATTTTGATGTCTTTGAGTAAACAGTTTTTGCACTGCCAGGAGTATTTATCAGTGAGAAATATTTCAGATGCCTTCTCAAAACAATTTGAGTGCAAATATGTTGTGCACTTCATACATTTGATTGCACTGGTATTATTTATGATACCTTCACATAAATGACACTTCAGCTTGTTATTTGAATCATTGGTCACATCATTTTTGATTTTTTTATTCAGTTTTCCCCATAATGACATTATTTCAGGTGTAAAACATTCCTTATATTTGAATAATTCAAGTTAAAATTCACATTCTTATCAAATGCTTTGAATTTTATATCTTATCAGTATATCCAAACTGAATTAATTTTAGTAGATACTATCAATAAAGAGGCATCATAACCTGGCCTCATATTGTTTTGTGATAAATTTTGACATTAAAAAAACTTCATTATAATCTGACATAGCTCATCATAGCTGTTTTAAGATTTGACTATGATACAAACCATTATCATCATTTCCATAGTTCAAATATTGCATAATTAATTTTATCATAATCAAGATCACATTAAATACATTTTGTTTTTCTAATAGGCATGGTAGTGGAATATTGGAAATAATGATATTTGAACAAAGGGAAGAAGTCTCAATAAACTATGTACTATAATATTACACTGTGCAAGAATACCTGTATAAATGGTAACACTTGATTGATAACTTTCCTTCATTTATTTTTATTGATATGCATATAACAATTGTCTGATGAATTCCTTATTGTATCTGTATTTTCTGATAAATTTTGAATATTCAGCTAAAGTTTACAGAATATATTCTGTAAACTTTGATTCAGCCCATAGGTTTTACATATGGGTAATTAAAAAAGTCAATATCTTTCAACTGTTACCTAATCATGTACCCCAAATAAAACAAATGGAATTATTACATCTAAGATTTACCTTCAAAATTTCTTGATCTGGAACAGATACTAGGTCAGTCTGTGATCTGACAGAGACATTATCTCCACTATTCTCTTCAAAATATACAATGTGATGTGGTATATTATCTACAGATATTGTTGGAAACTCTATCATCAAGTACATAAACTCTGAACATCTTTTCTCCTTTTCATTTATCATTTCAAGCTCTCTAAATGTCAGGCGATCAAGCCAATCAATCTGAAAAACATATTAGAATAGTGAAAAATATTTCTTCATTATTTTTTTTTACCTTAGTGATATGGCCATTCCTGTGTTTCTTGGCTAGCTTTGAGAGTCTTTGCATTTGGTATTTTCCATGGATTTTGGCTTTCCCAGGTGTTTTAGTTCTGAAACTCCCATCACCTTCTTTATTTGGCCATATTCTCAAATCAAGCATGCCCTAAGTGAAAGCAAATAGGAAATTTGAGTACCCAAATTTGTCCTATCATAATAAATCTTGAACCAATCTACTATTAAACATATCATCACCTGTCTGAACAATCCATGCTTACTAAACAAAGATATTGCTGTTCCCCCAACAATTCCAAGTTGAGCAGGGCCAAAACAATCATAAATTGTTATGATCAGCTGGGATGTTCTTGGCAGATCACTGAATTGTACTGGCATAGACAACCACTCATTCCAACTGAATAGATAATCACATTAATGCCATGTTCTACATGCATAAACCATTCAACTACTTACTTCCATCTGTTGGTGAAGGCTTTATATGAAGTTGAAACTGGTAGAGCCAGAGGCTCACCTTTGTCAAAAATCTGGCAAACCACCATCAAATCCGCACATCCATCTTGATATAGTCCAGAGTATTTCAGCATTGGGTCAGCTAGCAGTTTATCATATTCTGGTTTTTTCCTTTTGCCTTCCAATGTTCCTCTAAATACGAAAGTTTTCATAAAACAACTCACCATTCACCAAAGCTATCATTGGCCATGTTCCATACTCACATTTTTATTTGTACTCTATCTGGGATTGAAGAACTATAAAGATAATGAAACTTGCTATTCAAATCTTCCATCATTTTTCACTATTTATTGTTTCTACCTAATACAAAGAAATTACATTAAAATTGTATGTAATTTAATTTGTTTACGTACTGACATAACATGAAACGAACCAAAACAAATATTGAAATGACAAATCTTAAATCTTCCTTACTTCTTCTCTTTCCTCTGCATCTTCCCATCTATGTTACAGCATTTACAGCATATCATTTAAATTGATGACATTTCAGAGGCAAAGTTAGACTAGTGCAAGGTGGACTAGTGGAAGACGGTAGAGGTTAGAGAAGTAGAAATAGTGAAGTTCGAGGACCTTTTTTGAAGTTGTAATCAGTCATGATTGTTTTTATCTTATCGTTTTTAATCTCTGTTCTTACCTCAGACCAATAAAATTGAAACCCTCATCCATCTATTCATTATTCATGTTCAGATTTTATAGTAATTGGCTGATAAAATGGGCTCCTTGAATAATCCACTCAACATCTTGAAAGTTGGATTGAACAATACTCTTGAAGGAAAAGAGCCATGGCAAATTGTTACATTGACCACTACAGTAGTTTTAACAACCGTTTGGTTATATGACTTCCTATTTCAAGATGAAAGTAAGATATATGGTTTCAACATGTAATAATCAGTATTTCAATAGTCCTATAATTGGTTATGGAGTATGAACTTTGTACTGTGATCCACTAAAAAAATATATTTCAGGTTTAATAGAGAGAGGAAAGAAAACTGTGTTTCGAATAGCAAAAAGAATTCCTGTAGTGAGGAGAAAACTTGAAGAAGAGTTGGAAACCATTTCACAAAACTTTGAACATGATGTTAAGGAAAGAACTAAAAATATTGCCTATTTGAGAAATTTACCAGCAAAAGGACTTGACAGAGAGAGTATTTTGAATAATCTTCAACAGAATTTGAGTCTAGGTTAGTGTCTTATTTTGATAATTAACAGATGGCAATCATGGAAAAATATTGAGATGCTAAAACCAGTCAAAAAGAACATCTGATATGAAGTCTACACATTCAAATTACATTTGAAGTAAAATATCTATGTTCAATCATTTTTCAGGTGAGTATAATTGGAAAGGTGGATTGGTGTCTGGTTCTGTTTATTATTTCAATGAGGATCTAATCAATTTAATAAGTGATGTTTATGGAAAAACATCTTACACCAATCCCTTACATCCTGACTTATTTCCTGGCATTTGCAAAATGGAAGCAGAAGTTATAAAAATCAGTGCCGGCTTATTCCATGGAGACAATGATGTTTGTGGATCGGTAAATAAGTGTTCTTTCTTGCTGCAATTTGCTCTTCAATTCCAGATTATGATGTTGTAGATGACAAGTGGTGGGACAGAATCCATTATAATGGCTTGTAAAGCATTCAGAGACTATGCAAGAGAAGTTGAAGGGATCAAGAAACCAGAAATAGTTGCTCCAGTTACAGTTCATTCAGCTTTTGATAAAGCTGCACAATATTTGGGGCTCAGAGTGAGATCCATCAGAGTTGATCCAAACACTTACCAAGTTGACATGAAATCCTTCAAAAATGCCATCAATAGAAATACAATTCTGGTATGTGCTGCCAATAATGATGAAAATATCAGCACATAATTTGGATCAACACTCACATTTTTCATTCTAGTTAGTTGGTTCTGCTCCAAATTTTCCATATGGCACAATGGATGACATTTCAGCAATATCTGAACTGGGGTTGAAATATAATATACCTGTTCATGTTGATTCCTGCCTAGGTGGATTTCTGAGTTGTTTTATGGAAGATGCAGGCTACCCTATCCCTTTGTGTGATTTCAGATTGCCCGGCGTTACTAGTATATCTGCTGATACCCACAAATATGGGTTCACACCAAAGGGTAACATCTATTTTTAATTTAATATGCTTTTGTTCATGTGCATCATTTATTATTTCTATGCCTCTTGTTCCATTTTCTAACAAAAAAGCGTCAAATTCGTTTAAGAAATCAACAGTAACTAACTCAAATTCGGAACAATTGTTTCCTGTTATATTGTTACAGTCTGGTCTCCAATACTTGTTCACCAATTAGGGATATAAAATCGTCAATCGTTTCTAATGAATGTTGATTTTCAAGTATTATTTACACCTGACTGGTTATGAAAATAGTTTTCTCAAATTTATTAGTATATAAATATAATCGCTGCCGAATATTCATGCGGCTTGGAGAGATGTTCATCAAAGTAGGGTCGATCAAAAAAATTGGAAACAAGCCAATGAAATTCAAATAAACCACATGAAATGAATGGTTACAATTGACAAGTTCAGCTAGCTTTGAGAGAGAAGAAGATATGTCTGCCCTACAGTGACTTAATAGGTTAGGTTAAGCCACTGTAGTCTGCCCCATATATATAATAACAACTATATGGATAACACCTATTCTTCTCTTCACGCGAAAATGAAGCCAGTTTTGGAAAAACAAAAGACTGTCTGGCTTGCTAATGATGAATTGTGCGCATGCGCGGGTTTTGACGAGTTGAAATCCACTGACGTTTTCAGAATTTCATAGGTTAGGTATGTTTGTTGACTCAAATTATGTAAAAGAGCGTTAATATAGTTATTAATGTACTTACTGATTGTTTACAGAAGTGATTAGTAAGTGATAACAGTGATTGATCAAAAATTAGCCCACGAATCTTGTTCCGATGACTTTATCGTGACAGGTTTCTCAGCAAATCGCAAGTATTGCTTTGTAGATCACATCCATTTCTGCATTTATCATCAACTATTATTCAATATCGTCCAACAATCCATCAATGAATGAAAATTTGAAAAATATATGTCATGATGAAATTAAAATATTGAATTGAAGGTTACGTGACACATTTGATTGATTTTTAATAATTATCATACGTTTGTCGCTCACTAGAACGCTACTCTCCTCCATGATGAAAACGCATGTCGATTCTTAATTCAAACTTGCGCATGCGCATATTCGCGATTGGTCCCGCAGACTGTCATTTGTTTTTTTTATTTTTTGGCTTCAGCTCTGGTATCCATGTTACCTATATAGTTATTATTAGATATATGGTCTGCCCTAGTTTTGTCTTTTTCGTCAAGATTGCAACTTGAAATAACGAAAATGTTATGATTGCGACGTAAAAAAAGAAAAGAAATCTAATAACACATTTCTAATGTGTTTAGAATCATTCAACAATCATGAGGTAACATTGCTAACAAAATATTTTAACTAATCGGAATAATGAAAATAAAGTACAAGGAAAACAAACCAATTATATACAGGTTATGCAAGTCTTCTTCTTTTTTCATCCCAATCATAACATTTTCATTATTTAAAGTTGCAATCTTGACGACAAAGACAACATTTTTCTCTCTCAAAGCTGGCTGAACTTGTCAATTGAATGTCTATAACGCTTATACGGCTATATTGTCTACGCATATTAAAACAAATATTTCATTGTTCTTTGATGTTTTTTATAACATTTCATCAATTGAAGGTTCTTCTGTGATCCTCTACCGGGATAAAACGTATCATCACTACCAGTACACAGTAACAACTGACTGGCCAGGCGGAGTCTACGGATCGCCCAGTATAGGCGGTTCTAGACCCGGCGGAAGCATAGCCGTTTGTTGGGCCACATTGTTGAATTTCGGCAAAGAAGGTTACGTCGAGGCGACGAGGAATATCATCCACACGACGAAGTACATCGAGAAGGGGTGAGAAATCGCTCCCCTCGGAGTCGGTGTGCCGGTAATTTTGTCTGATTGTCCTAGGTTGAGGCGAATGAAGGGTATATTCATTTTTGGGCAACCTGCGACTAGCGTCATCGCCTTGGGTTCGAATGATTTCGAGATATACAGGTTGTCCACGGCCTTGAATGAGAAGGGGTGGAACTTGAATGTTTTGCAGTTCCCGTCTGGGTATGTTACATTCTTATTTGGGCACATTTTAATAGTAATCTTGAAGGAAACGTGTAAAAAACATGACGTCATGTCTTACAAAACTAGCTTATTCCTACCGACTGCGCCAATATTCCTCATCTTAATAATACCTTGAATTATACCAGTTCACAGGTTATTGTTATTACTAGCAACATGAAACTTGAAGAAAAGCGATATGAGGGCCATAATTTTATGAAATTTTTGTTATAGTATCCATTTATGCGTTACACACATGCACACTCAACCAGGTGTAGCCGACAAATTTTTGGAGGATGTGAAGAATTCTTTGACGGAGGTTATGAAAGAACCCTCAGAGCCCGTCGAGGGCAAGGTAGGGAACACCGAATATGAGTTATATGATCTAATGTTTGCACGGATTTATCCTGCAGATGGCGATTTACGGAGTTGCCCAACAGCTGCCTGATAGATCTATTGTTGGGGACTTCACTAGGCTGTTTTTGGATTCTATGTACTATGTGCCAACTCAAGAAACCTTGTAAAAATAGGTATTTATCTTGTTATATTTCTGATTATAATTTATTGAATAGATGTAATTGAAAAATAACGTTATCTCAAATTTATATCATTTGATAATTCATAATTATGTACTTATATTGTTTGTAAAACTGTATATTATTATGTATAACCTACTTAATGCAGATGTAATAAGAAAAAAAAATGAAAAATTAAATTAATATGGAAGTCACGAAGTTAGCAACATGCCAGAATCACAAGTATTCATCTCCTTTGGGCCATATTTAGTTGGGGCCACTGCAAAAAGAATAATCTGCTAGTTTTTGTAGTGACGTCACAAGTCAAGCAAGCACTGATGTCTCGTCTGGGATCACATTTTCAGCAGATTGAGTCATTCTCCTGGCGAATCTATGGAACGCCGTTACACTTTTGAATACGTGAAGTCTGCATATATCACCAAAACTAGTTGATATGCATAGAAAAAAAATAACGAAGCTCTATAAGGGCCACTCCCAATATTTTTCTGAAATCAAGAGTCACCAAATTAGAGATCTCGTATCACCAAAATCGACATTTCAAGTCGCCAAAGGCGAGATCTCGAGTTGTGAAAGTCATGATCTCGAGTTACCAAAGTCGATAATTCGTGATCACGATTTACCAGAGTCGAGATCTCGAGTTACCAAAGTCGAAAACTCAAGATCTCGATTGTCGTGATCTCGAACTCGAGTTACCATGTTATCAATGTCGAGAGCTTGTGATCTCGAGTTACCAAAGTCGAGATGTCGAGTTACCAAAGTCGAGAACTCGAGATCGAGATCTCGAATGCATATATATAATAACAACTATATGGATAACACCTATTCTTCTCTTCACGCGAAAATGAAGCCAGTTTTGGAAAAACAAAAGACTGTCTGGCTTGCTAATGATGAATTGTGCGCAAGCGCGGGTTTTGACGAGTTGAAATCCACTGACGTTTTCAGAATTTCATAGGTTAGGTATGTTTGTTGACTCAAATTATGTAAAATAGCGTTAATATAGTTATTAATGTACTTACTGATTGTTTACAGAAGTGATTAGTGAGTGATAACAGTGATTGATCAAAAATTAGCCCACGAATCTTGTTCCGATGACTTTATCGTGACAGGTTTCTCAGCAAATCGCAAGTATCGCTTTGTAGATCACATCCATTTCTGCATTTATCATAAACTATTATTCAATATCGTCCAACAATCCATCAATGAATGAATATTTGAAAAATATTATGTCATGATGAAATAAAAACATCGAATTGAAGGTTACGTGACACATTTGATTGATTTTTAATAATTATCATACGTTTTTCGCTCACTAGAAAGCTACTCTCTTCCATGATGAAAACGAATGTCGATTCTTAATTCAAACTTGCGCATGCGCATATTCGCGATTGGTCCCGCAGACTGTCATTTGTTTTATTTTTCGGCTTCAGCTCGAATGCGGTTTTCCGGTTTTCGACATGGAGAATGGAGATGGAGCTCACCTTAGACCATATACAGTTCTGTGACATGCTGCTACATAGGCTGTTGATTGTCGATTGTCTCACCGAGTCACCGTGTTTTGACGGAAAAAGAAAATGTCGTTAACGATTCAAAATACTTTTGAAATGGTTTTGAGGTAATTAGTGAAACGTGAAACTATTCATATTCATTACTGAACAATGAGTATTGAATTCATCAAATCTGAAAAGTGAGTTGATTGAGGATCTCAACATATTCGAGGATGTGTTCTTTAAACAAGGAAACCGACGAATGCATTGCTGAAAGATTCAAGAAGGATCATGCAGAACAGTTCCATATTTTAGTAAGAATGCACCTATCTTTTTTATTGGATATCAACACAGATGAGTAAGTATTGATAATCTTCCAAAAATATTCACACTTGATTCAACTAATGTGTTCACAGGAATGATTGTTTATCAGAAAAAGGGAAGCTCAAGAAGTTTGCTCCCTTCTCAAAGAAATCTAAATTTCGTGGGGTAATGGAAGGAGCACCTTTAACTCAAGAAGGTATATGTCAGGTCTATCAGCTGATAGAATTTCTGAAGAAAGAAGATAGTAAGTTAATCATGTGTGTGGCCTTTTTTATCAGTCTAATTTTAACATTTCATTACAGATATGAAAAGTGAGGGAATATTCAGAAGAACTGGATCCATAGAAAGGCAGCAAGATCTCAGAAACTCCCTCAACCAGGGTATCACTTTGCAATTGGAAGATAGTTCCTATAGTGTCCATGATTGTGCTTCAGTTCTCAAAGGGTTTCTAGCTGACTTACCTGATCCTTTGCTTACTGAGGCACATTTTCCAGTATATTGTCAAATAGCAGAAAGTTGTGGTATTGCTCATCTACCTACCCAAGAGGTTAAATTATTAGAAGCAATTCAACTCCTTCTTTTACTATTACCCACAGATAATAAGGTACTCTTGAAGGATATTTTGGAGCTGTTACATCTCACAGTGTCCTATGAAAGCTCTAATAGAATGTCTGCTGACAATTTGGCAAAATTGTTCACCCCCCATTTATTATGTCCAAGAAAACTGTCACCAGAAAATTTGTTGAGAGATTCACAAACCCTGTTCAAAATAATAAGTTTCATGATAACAAAGACCCCAGAGCTGTTCAAAATACCTCCAAAGTTGGTATTGGACTTCAGGACTAAATATGAGAAAAAGGCTTTGTCACCTTCAAAACTGAATGAGTCTGTGTCAGATACTGCAAGCACTGTCTTCACATTTGTGGATCAAGAAAGAACTGCCAAAGAGAATGAGTCAAATCCAACAGAAACTGCTCTAGCACAGTTATATGCCCATATCCAAAGTTTACCAGAATCTTCTAAAAAGAGAAAGCTGGTCAAACAATTCAATAAAGAAAACGGACAAGGCACACCTCTGCAGATGGCCAAGAGGGGAAGCTCAAAAAATAAGAGTTTTGGTGATTCTATCAAGAAACACATTTTCCAGAAAGGCCTGGCTAAGAAAAGGGGCTATTTGCTCAGAGCATCTACTAGTGATGAAGTTTTGGATGTAAGCATTTTTATTACATTGATTTTACAAGAGGAGCTGGACATATTTCCTAGCTAATTTTTGTTTGAAGATGGTAATCAAAGTCTTTAAGCTATTTAAATCATGAAATTTGGCTTACTAGTTAGGTAGCTCAGTATGGGAGTTTGAGTATAATTTTAACAGAATAAAATAAAAAATGTACAAAAATAATATAAAAAATAGATATATAAAAATGTAAAAAAAAAATAATATATAAAAAAATATAAAAATTAATATATAAAAAATACAAAAATGAAATTATAATCTACTTAATATAATTACATCTTTTTGCCTCTGAAATTATCAAATGCCTGAAAGTTTTGTATTAATTATCAATTAAAATTAACAATTGTTGTGGTGATTTGAAGGAGGTTTGAACTTGGTTATTGGTTTGAGTTTTGTGAATTTAAGAGGTAACATGTGTTTCAGTAATAAATGTATGTCAGATGTTCATAGTATAGTCAATATAAGCAACGTGAAGTACTCCTGTTTTTACTTTAATTTTTGGTTAGTTTTATTAATGATAATGCGAGAACTCAATTTCAACACACAATTTTAATATTCCTTGAATGTAAACAAAAACAGTTGATTGCTCTATTTCAATTGAGACATTGACTGTTCTTGTGAAAAAAGAAATGTTTTTCAAAATTAATCTTTCATGTTACGAAAAATAATGATTTTGTTGTCTAATTTATCTCTTCAGAGATAGGATGATATTTCACAAACCTTGCACCATACAGAAACAACACAATCAAACTTCCCTATATTTTGATCAAGTTAGAGATCATCAGAATGTCAGCGGATCTGGTTCACACTGTATATTATATTCTTTGAAGACCATTTCAAAACTGGCTTTGCCTTGAGCTTCAATAATTAATCTTTCATTCAAACATTCTTTTCATCCTCACCACCATCATCTATGTGGCTAGAAAGGGCCCTCAGTTATAAAAACGTTGTAGGGAAGAGTTTAGTAGAGAGAAAAGTTTAGCAATGTAAGATATTTTTTATTTGTGATCTTTGAAGACATATCAAGCATAATTTTCATTTTTTCCTGGATTTGTTTCAGTAGTTATTGAAAAATAATGTGTACTTTCTTATTGCCCATTTTTGAGCTCTACAAAATGTGTCTAGAAGAGAGATATTTCATCATTCTCATTTTGACCACTCTGTATGAATGATAATGATTTTTTCAATGGAATGTCATATGTTTTCACATAACTTTATTTGTTGTTTGAACTATTTCAAGAAAATATTATCGTTGAACCTTACAACTTATCACATAGAATTTTTTAATAAAACAACCCCTTTTAATAAAATAATTGAGAGGGAGATAAATATGATTAATAATCCTGTACAAATTTCATTGTGGCTTTATCATATTTTTCACGAATGCTTTCAAAATGATAAAAATTAATATTCATTAGGAAAGTATTTGTTACTTGGGTAAATTTTAAATGTTTTTCAGATCATTTCAGGATTTTCTATTGGTAGTACTATTCACTGTTATATCGAGTTTTTAACGCTTTCTTTGCACTTTTTAACGCTCTGAAATTTTTTTTTTTCTGGTGAATGGGGAAACCTATTGTTTTGAATAAAATACTTTGTGTGTCATAACTTGTTTTACTTTACAGTGATAGATAAAAAACTGATCAGTAATAGGACATGCTTTACATTATTTCAAATCATATTTATTAATTTCATCATTTTTGTTTGAAATTTATTGTAATGTTGAATTCGAGTGAAAGATGCATTGCCAGACTTTTGAGGGCTCCAGAAAAGCCACCACCATCCGAAACTCTCATCTGCATGCTTTGTGTCGCTTGAACCTTCCATGTTTCATCTGCCCGCACGTGTCTCGCTTCACTTCCACTTTCAGAGCCCTTCACAATCGATTGTCACTAGGGCTCGGCTGTTCTGCCACCATAACTGCGACACCAGCAACGAGGAGAACCCCGCCAAGAGACCGAAAGTGTCAGCGGAGCCCGAGCCGGCCAGCGTTTGCCTGACCAGCACGCCCGCCTGTCTCCCTCTGAGGGCGTGCCGCGAGAATTTGAATTTGTTCACTCCCGACGAGCAGAACAGGAAGTCCATGTCGCCTATAACCAGGTCGACCCAGAGGATGACCAGGGCCATGCAGGTGCGCGCTTTCAACACTGTTTTGTCTTGCTTTTTTCTTACTGTGTCTGTACAGCGCTCGTTGTGTTGCTCTCTGCCGAATCATCTTATTGTGTCCACTGGCATTTCTGGCACACTACTGAAGAAACTGGTTCATTATTTGGTACACATTTATTACAAATTTCCGTCCCTTACAATGTTTTACAGCTCCCATTTTCCATGGGCTAGCTTTTGATTCAAGCTGCACCACACACTGTATTTTTAAGATATGCGAATATATATAATGATGAGCTGATTGCCAGAATTTCTTACACATTTATTACAGATCATCATAGTCGTCTATAATCTACTGGAAGGCCTGGGCACATTAGAATATAATGGGGCCCTTATGAATTTGACCATCAAGCACTATTTTGTTAGATTAGACGAAGAAAGTAGATAATAGGATATTATTATACAATTTTATAATACTCTATTTTGTCGCACGCGTTGTTTGAAATACGACGGACGAAGCATAGTTCTTTATTTTTTATTGGTAAATTTAAATCGAATCACACTGAATTGAAATTTACCAATAAAAACATTGAGTTTTTAACTGCTAGTATAACCAAACAGAGGCTATTTCGATACGCATTTGCACTTCATAATGACTTATTCATTATAGAACCAAAATAGAAAAATATCTTTACTTAACCAAGTTACAAAAAAAATGATCTGTTTGAATAGATTCACAAGTTGGTGCATAAAAATCTATGTAGATTGAAGATGTACCCTTCTAGATTTGAGATTGGCAAAATCGTTGATTACTCCTTCAAAGTCTATGTTTTTCAGCTTATTAAAAATTTTCAATGCGATTTCTACATCTGAAAATATCTTCAATTTTGTTTTCTTTCGAAAGATGATATATTTCCAATAAACTATTAGTTCCCTCATTTTCACTATGAACAATTTTCAGGTAGCTAGAGTCTTTCTCATTATCGTCTTCATGATAGATTTCAGCAAATTATTTGCAACTTTTTCTCATCAACTCTTTGGAATCCAGAGCTGTGTCCAGAGTTCTCAAGCAGAAAAAAAAACTAAAACATTCACTAACATTTTTATACGAACTTTATCGCTGTTTGAAGATCAACGCTCAGGTTATCAATAATTATCACATATGTGAGAAGTTTTGAGAAGTTCTAATAGGGATTATTCTATGTTTAGTGGTATTTATACTATAGACATTTTGGAATATTTAAAAAATTCTGCAATAATCATTATAAATTTTTTTAAATACAAAGTCTGGTGCAGCTTGAATCAAAAGCTAGCTCACGCCTTTTTTCCTGGAAAATTGAGAATTCTTATTTGGAACGCAATTTTGTAATGAATTTGTAAAAAATTATGCACATTGGAGTTCTTCAACTCATTGAATAATTCCTTTTAGGAAACAATGATGACGCCTAGAAGCAGGAAACCGGTTTTGCTTCTGTCTGGCACCAACATAAACACCCTGTACAAGCCCGAGCAGACCAGTTGGGTCATGGACAATGTTACCGAGGAAGTATCAGAAAGTTCCAATTTTCCCGACCAGAAGGAATTCAAGAAGTCGAAAAGTGAGGGGGACATTCAAGGGACGAAATCTGGATCTGAAAAAATGAATAGGAGCGAACCCCCGACAGTATTATCGGATACATTCAAAGATTATTTGAGTAACAGAGATATTATCACCCTCTCCTCACCAGAGGATGAAGATTCGAGTTTTTCGAGTAGAACTGACGATTTCAATTCCACTGATCTCAATGACTGGAGTCAAAATAAGTTGAGCAATTCTTTGCTTTATTGTTTGGATGGAAATAAACCTGACGATGTTGATATGGCGGAGAACAAGGAAAAAGAGTTGTTGCTGAAGCCAAAGCAATTTGATGCAAATGGGACACCTATTGTGTTTGAGACATCTTTTTGATAGAATAAAGATTCCCATTGGAATAACATTGATAATAATTATTATATACAAGTAATCTTATAAATTTGTTTTAATATACTGTTGAAAAAAACGTGGTTTCATTTATACATAGGAATATACAACACATCAGTTCAGTAATCATCATGACTAAGTTCAAATAAATGCAGTCCTCTTTCTTTCAGAGCTTTTGATACTAATCTCTGCTTCTCCTGTTTGAGTTCCTGTTCCCTCCTCTGAGCATCTAATATTTCCTCAACAGACACTTCTGTCAAGGTACTTAAACTTTCTTTGTTGGAATCCTTAAAAAAACAATATTAGTGCCTGTATAGGCAATTTGAAGTGACACTTACTATTTCTCCAATTAATACAACATTTTCTCCTCTAACAATGAAAACGCCCCTGGGTATGTCACCATACTCTTTTCCTACATGAATACGCTCTATGGTTTGGTGCAGCACTAAGTTAGCAAATTGGTCAAAGCTTCTCAAATATCCAATTAGAGTCCTTCCATCTCTGAGTAACACCATTAACTTCCCTGAAAGGAGATTATTAAAATATGCCACAAAATTGGGAAATGTAAAATTCTATATCAAAAATAGTTTCAGTTTTGATTTTGTTTCCTAGGAAAATCGAAAATAAAATTACTATCTATTTCGTCCAGTAGATTAGCAGTTCCTTCAAGTTCTGGGAACATCTCCTTCATCAAGTCCCTCTCCATTTGAATAAATTTTTGGTCTAAGATATCAACAAAAAGAGTATATCAACATCATATACCAAAAAAAATAATATTTTGATATGATTTTTAACAGCTGACCAGTCTGTTGTGGTAAGGTTGTGGTTCAGTGTTCTGTGCAGCTTTTTTGGTGTTACTTCTTCTCTTGCATTCCTCTTACCTTGTAGGTACCCTACCTCAGACGTGTCATTGCAAGTAACCACATCGAATTTGGTTCTAGTCAGCAGAGGTTTTTGCGAGGCTATGTGCTATGTTCTGTTTTTGAGATTTCTGACAGAATGTTCAAAATGTTTTGATTTTCAATAAAAAAATTTATGATGAGAAGTAATATATTGAGAAACAGATGGAATCATGTTACTTATAAGAAGAAAGCTATATTCGAAATATCGATCCACTCATTCCTGGTCAATTCCGAATGGCTTTGATACAGGAATAAAAGTTTATAACTGCATAACAAAAAAGAAAGAAGCACTGATTTTGAAAAATAAGCACATATTTACTTGGTATACTTGTGGTCCAACAGTGTATGATTCTTCCCATGTTGGACATGCTAGTTGTTATGTGAAATTGGATATAATACAAAGAATAATCAAAGATTACTTCAAACACAATTTAGTAACAGTAATGAATATCACAGATATTGATGATAAAATAGTGAAAAAGTCCAAAGAAATGAATTGTTCTTATAAAGAGATAGCTGAGAAATACGAAAAGGAATTTTGGATGGATTTGGAACAGCTGGGTGTGAGAAAACCTGATATTGTGCCTAGAGTAACTGAATACATGGATCTAATTATCAATTTTATCATTAGGCTTGAAAAAAGTGGTGTGGCTTATAAGGCTACAGATGGTTCTGTGTATTTTAATGTTGAAAATATGCCAACTTATGGAAAACTACAGAACATCTCAAAAGCAAATGAAGAAAAAAAGAGTAAAATGAAGGAGAGTGATATGGACTTTGCTCTTTGGAAAGGTGCCAAAGATGAGGAAGGTCCATATTGGAATAGTCCATGGGGAAATGGAAGACCTGGATGGCATATAGAGTGTTCTGCTATGGCATCACATTTCCTAGGTACCAATGTGAGAATTTTAAACCCTTCAAAACCCCTGGATTTCTCTATTTCTAGGTTCAAATATTGATGTCCACTCTGGTGGAATTGACTTGAGGTTTCCTCACCATGAGAATGAAGAGGTCCAGTCATGTGCCTTCCATAACACCAACCAGTGGGTCAACTATTGGTTGCACACTGGACATCTCCAAGTGAATCTCTCAGAAAAGATGTCAAAGTCACTGAAGAACACTGTTTCAATACAAGAAATGTTGAAGGAAACTCCAGCTGAAGTTTTCAGAATGGCTTGTATCATGTCCCCTTATCAAAACCACATGTTGTATAGTAAAGATTTGTTCAGCACTGCTGAAAATGTTTATAAAACTTTCAGCAACTTCATCACTTCTTGTGATAACTACAGTGCTGGTCATTTAAAAGCTACAGTTTTCAGTGATATTCTGAATTCTCATTTAGCAAAATCTATGGATGACATTCATAGATCTTTCTGTGATAATTTCGATACCCCTGCTGTGCTCAAAACATTGAATGAATTGATATCTGTAACAAATTCCATGTTGTATAGTTCCCCTTCCAATGATAACAGAAGTGGCCTCATTTCTGTATTGGCTGTGAAGAGCTTCTTCTTGACTACATTAGAAGTGATGGGATTGGGCTTTGATAAGAAAAGTGAAATGTCCAAAAACTATACTGAGGTCATGGATATTTTGAATAGTTTCAGACAAGAAATGAGAACACTAGGTATAGCAAATAAGAATAGGGATATTTTGAATCATTGTGATAGGGTGAGGAATGAGGTGCAAAAATGCGGAATATTCATCAAAGACCATGGCACATCTTCTTCTTGGAATGTTTGAAACATTCTAATGTACAATTTCATTATGAAAAATAAACCATAACAATACAAGATTTGTCAGGATTTACTTTCAACACTATTTGGTTCCAGCCCTTGACCCGTGACTAGTTTCTCACTAAAAGATCTTTTTTATGCCACTTCGAGGTTTCTACCAAGGAATCGAGCACTGATAATGATAAAGTTGTAAAAATATTTTAATACGCTGTCGCCAACCCCTCAATGTTACGCCACTGGTGAAGCAAATACGAAACAAGTTCCTGCGCATTGCAGATTGTATGCGGCCTGTGACGTCATCGATAAAATAAATGTTCTCTGTGGAATTTCGGTTCTCGAACTCGAACGAAACGAATCAGTCAAACACATCAAGTCATCAACGTAGTGTTAACGTTAAAAGTGTCTAAAAGTGATATCGACGGAGTGGAAGTTGCTAGTTTTTCAGCCGAAAATATAATTGATGTGAATACGAAATTGAGAAAAGAGGTGAGTCTTTGGAATTGCAAGATGGAAGCAGGTACTTCGACCAAACAGAGCCTAAACATTTGTATGTCTACCACACCCATTTTAATATTTCATTAGAATACTGGTACCTACAGCAATTGTGGGACAACTATTAAAATCTCTCTATTCTACTAGGAGTCGGATGGATGTTGACCAATACAATTTTCAAAACATGTGATTTAATATTTTTCAAGAGGATTGGATCTTATAATGGCTGTCCTATTTATCACTATGTACCTAAGATGTACCTATTCTATTTTCCTTCGATAATAATGATAATGGAATCGTAATCAGATTGATAACTAACTCAGATCAGTTATTTTAAACCAAGGTGGGTTACTTATGGTTATATACCAAAATGTTATTGTCACATCATCATTATCATAACAATTATCTTGAATTATGTCATGATACCCCATTGCCTCGAGATTAGTCACGATAAGGATAATTAGGGATACTCAAACAAAATAAATTCTATTGAATATGTGGGCGAATTTCTAACCAATTTAAATTTACAATTATTATGTTTCACTGTTGAGGGTGGTGCTACTGGTGCTCCTGAGTACCTGACCTGAGTTTTCCGATATCATTTCATTTCACATCTGTTGGAGCAACAGTGGCGTGCTGAAAGGTGATAAAAATAAAATAATAATCATGGTCAATATTCAACTACAAACGAAGGTGACTGCTGACTGTGTGTTTTGTTTCAACTTCAACCAATAAAAAACTTGGTCTGAGTTGCGTTGGTGTTTCCCTGAAGGGGTCGCTACTGAGCACAGCCCACTTAGTTCTGTGGTTCTATTCTTGTTTTGCTGTCAAAATTTCAATCGCCGATAAGTAGTGTATTTATTTCTAATTTGATAAAATTGTCTAAAAATAAGACTCCTATGAGTAATCCTAGTATGTAATCAACCATGCAAATACCATCAAAGGGCAGGATTTAGTATCTCACTAAGCCTTAGACCAGGATTTGAGCTTGCTCCTCATATTCATTCATATTTGTGAGAGAAAAAATGTAGCAGAGTTAACTTTGAGATATTTTAAAATTTCTCAAATTGTCAAAACTTCCAAACGGATGGACAAATTTCTCTAATCGGGGGGTTCAATTTTTCTTCTTTTTTTAATGAATAATTCAGTTTTGTTATCGAGAATTCCAGGATCGTAAAATCAATTTCAAAATCTTCCATATTATCGAATCTCTATAATTTCCGAATGTATGGACCTACTTTTTTCATGTTTTATTTCGAGTTTTAAGTCGGAAAAACTTGAAAAAAATCTCAGTGACCCTTATATGATTTCGTACAGCTTATTTTTCAAAACAAAAAAAAATGCTAAACTTGAACCACCAGTCCCACATCGATTTCCAGAGACACCACCAACGAACGCCAAAATGGACCAAATCCCAAGATCATTGAGACGGCCGAGGACATTCAGTTTTATGCCCACTTATAGGGTGATTTAATTTGAAATGTTTTGTCAGAAATTCGAGTTCAAAGTCACAATCTCCGAGTTTGAAGTCAAAAACAAAAAATTCCGAGTTCAAAGTCGGAAATTCGAGTTCACAGTTGGAATTTCCGAATTTGAAAGTCGGAATATCTGGCCGGAAACAAAAAATTTCATGTTTAAACTTGAAAAAAAATATCGTTTTCAAAACTTGAATCACCTTACACAAATGACAGTCCCGCGTCGGTTTCCAGAAGCACCACCAACGAACGCCAAAATGGACCAGATCCCAAGATTCTTGAGATGGCCGAGTACATCCAGTATTATGCTCAATTATAGGGTGATTTAATGAGTTGAAAGTCGAAATTTCCGAGTTTACAGTCGGAATTTCCGAGTTTACAGTCGGAATTTCCGAGTTTGAGGTCGGAAACAAAAAATTCTGAGTTTAAAGTGGGGAAAACTTGAAAAAAAAATCACGGTGGCCCTCGTAAGATTTCGTACAAAAAAAAAACACCTCGCATAAATGACAGTCCCGCGTCTATTCGCAGAAACACCGCCAAAATGGACCAGATCCCGCCCCCCAAGGAGGTGAAGATCCTCGAGACGGCCGAGGACATCCAGGAGCGCCGTCAAGAAGTACTTTCGCGCTACGACAACTTCAAGGCGGACGCGCGCGCCAAGCGCGAGAAGCTCGAGGACTCGCGCCGCTTCCAGTACTTCAAGCGCGACGCCGACGAGCTCGAGTCGTGGATCATGGAGAAGCTGCAGGCGGCGTCCGACGAGAGCTACAAGGACCCCACCAACCTGCAGGCCAAGATCCAAAAGCACCAGGCGTTCGAGGCGGAGGTCGCCGCGCACAGTAATGCCATTGTGGTGCTCGACAACACCGGCAGGTAAACGTCGAGAGTTCGGAACCGTTGGTGGTTATTCGGTATATTTCGAGAAGCTATCGATATATTCTGAGAAACTATCGATGATTTTCGATATATTGTGATAAACTATCGATATATTTTGAGAATATATCGATGATTATCAATATATTCTGAAAAACTATCGATATATTTTGAGAAACTATCGATAATTATCGATATATTTAAAAATACTCGATGATTATCGAGAAACTATGGATGATAATCGATATATTTTGAAAAAATATCGATAATCATCGATTTATTTTGAGAAGCTATCGATAATTATCGATATATTTTGAGAAACTCGATAATTGTCGATATATTCTGAAAAATTATCGATATATTTTGAGAAACTATTGATGATTTTCGATATATTGTGATAAACTATCGATATATTTTGAGAATATATCGATGCTTATCAATATATTCTGAAAAACTATCGATATATTTTGAGAAACTATCGATAATTATCGATATATTTAAAAATACTCGATAATTATCGAGAAACTATGGATGATAATCGATATATTTTGAAAAACTATCGATAATTATCAATATATTTTTGAGAAAATAACGAAAATTATCGATAAATTCTTAGAAACTATCGATATATTTTTAAAAACTCGATAACTTTTGAGAAACTATCGATAATAATCGATAATTTCGAAAAACTATCGATAATTATCGATATATGTTGAGAAACTTTCGATGATTATCGATATATTCTAAAAAATATCGATTATTATCGATATATTCTTGAGAAAATAACGATAATCATCGACATATTCTGGAAACTCTTTATGATTAACCATATATTTTGAAAAACTCGATGGTTATCGATATATTCTGTAAACTTTCGATGATTACCAATATATTTTGAGAAAATAACTATAATATCGATATATTCATTATAATGAATATCTGAATATTTGAATGTTTGAATATCTGAATATTTGAATAAATATTTGAATATTTGAATAAATATTTGAATATTTGAATAAATATTTGAATATTTGAATAAATATTTGAATATTTGAATATTTGAATATTTGAATATTTGAATATTTGAATATTTGAATATTTGAATATTTGAATATTTGAATATTTGAATATTTGAATATTTGAATATTTGAATATTTGAATATTTGAATATTTGAATATTTGAATATTTGAATATTTGAATATTTGAATATTTGAATATTTGAATATTTGAATATTTGAATATTTGAATATTTGAATATTTGAATATTTGAATATTTGAATATTTGAATATTTGAATATTTGAATATTTGAATATTTGAATATTTGAATATTTGAATATTTGAATATTTGAATATTTGAATATTTGAATATTTGAATATTTGAATATTTGAATATTTGAATATTTGAATATTTGAATATTTGAATATTTGAATATTTGAATATTTGTATATTTGAATATTTGAATATTTGAATAATTGAATGTCTGAATGTTTGATGAATGTCTTAATGTTTGAATATAATAATATATAATATAAAAATTTTCAATATCGCCCAGCTCGAATCGATAGACCATCGATGTTGAATGACCACTTTCTTCAGGGAGATGATCACCCAGAACCACTACGAGAGCGAGACGATCCGCAGGCGGCTGGACGAGCTGCACCGGCTGTGGGAGCTGCTGCTGTCGAAGCTGGCCGAGAAGGGGGTGCGGCTGCAGCAGGCGCTCGTGCTGGTGCAGTTCGTGCGCCACTGCGACGAGGTCACTTTCTGGATCAGCGATAAGAGCGCCTTCCTCTCCACCGAGGAGTTCGGCCACGACCTCGAGCACGTCGAGGTGCTGCAGCGCAAGTTCGACGAGTTCCAGAAGGACATGGCGTCGCAGGAGTACCGCGTCACGGAGGTGAACGACTTGGCGGACAAGCTGCTGCAGGACGGACACCCCGAGAGGGAGCAGATCGCGCAGAGGAAGGAGGAGTTGAACACTGCGTGGCAGCGGCTCAAGCAGATGACGTTGATGCGGCAGGACAAGTTGTATGGGGCACATGAGATCCAGAGGTGAATGATGATGATTATTATTATTATTGTATGCGGGCGTTGATGGGTAACGTCACATGTGTATTGTGCGTATTTTTTATGTTATGCCACTTATGGCATCCCGAGAGCGGTAAATTTAAAACAGAAGGAAGTTTCTTAAACACATTTCCATTAAAAACACTTCCATATTCCTTAAAATGAAGGATCCAGAATATTAACTTCAGCAATGGTAATAATGCATTAAGTTTTAGTTACAAATTTCAGTTGGTTTAAATTCTATATAAGGGTTGAGATTAGTGTCAAGACAATTGTGTTTTCATAATTAATCTCCCGCAAAATGTCTATTCCACGAATATTTGACTGATTTTTACCCAAACTCATGTGATTTAGGTAAGTGAAGAGGAATAAAATGGGGGTTCATTAGTTCCACAGGATACTTTTGAAGATATGGCCACTTTTTTGGGAAAATTCCAGTGAAATTTTCACTTTTTATTATTTTAAATCATTAACTTTGGGTTAATATTTTATGTCCAGAAAAGTTATGTAGTCTAGTTTTGTTATAACTCATCTCATATTTGATTTCTTTCATTTTGTTTACTGGGTGACAAAAAACTATTACCCAGGATTTTCTCTGTTATTTTGAATTTAAATCTTTCAAACCTACTTCACCAAATAATTTTACTTCCATCGACATTGAGCATTCTCCATATCTAAAAGTTACAGTTATTGAGCTATTCCAATTTTCATGAATAAACACATAATTTTTGGCAAATACTATGAGTTTGTTAGAGTTGGCCGTGTCACCGGAAACAGGAACACATTTCAAGTTTATCGAACGACTAGAAATGGATCGCAAAATTTGACTTAAGACATAGATATACATTGCAAAATAGTCTCAAATCCCAGTCGTCTCACGACAGTTGTCGATGTATCGATGAAAAGCATCGAATTATCCTCGTTTCCCCAGGTTTAACCGCGACGCCGACGAGACCGTCGCCTGGATAGCCGAAAAAGACGTCGTCCTCTCATCCGACGAGCACGGCAGAGACCTCGCCAGCGTGCAGGCGCTCCAACGCAAGCACGAAGGCGTCGAACGCGACCTCGCCGCACTCGAAGACAAAGTCGCCACCTTGGGCAAAGAAGCCGACAGACTCTGCGCCATCCACGGCGATCACGCAGACATCATCCAAGACAAGCGGCGCGAAATCGCCGACTACTGGCACAGCCTCACCGAAAAAGCCAAGGAGCGCCGCGATAAGCTCGAGGAGTCCTACGCGCTGCACCGCTTCCTCGCAGACTTCCGCGACCTCGTCTCCTGGATCAACGACATGAAGGCCGTCATCTCGGCCGACGAACTCGCCAAAGACGTCGCCGGCGCCGAGGCGTTGCTCGAGCGCCACCAGGAGCACCGCGGGGAAGTCGACGCTCGCGAAGACAGCTTCGCTGCGACCGCTGAAGCCGGCGCGCGGCTGCTAGAAAGCGGCCACTACGCCGCCGACGAGGTCAAGGAGAAGCTGTCCACGCTGGAGGCGGACAAGAAGTCGCTGGTCGCTCTGTGGGACGAGCGCCGCATCCTCTACGAGCAGTGCATGGACCTGCAGCTATTCTACCGCGACACCGAGCAGGCCGACACGTGGATGGCCAAGCAGGAGGCGTTCCTCGCCAACGAGGACTTGGGTGACTCCTTGGACTCGGTCGAGTCGCTCATCAAGAAGCACGAGGACTTTGAGAAATCGCTGGCCGCGCAGGAGGAGAAGATCAAGGCGCTCGACGAGTTCGCCACCAAGCTGATCGATGGGGAGCACTACGCCGCTGACGATGTTGCCCAGAGGCGCGCCATGCTGCTGGAGCGGCGCAAGGCGCTGAAGGAGAAGTCGAACGTGCGCCGCGAAACGCTCGTCGACGCGTACAAGCTGCAGCAGTTCGAGCGCGACTGCGACGAGACCAAGGGGTGGATCAACGAGAAGCTCAAGTTCGCCACCGACGAGAGCTACCTGGACCCCACCAACCTGGGGGGCAAGGTGCAGAAGCACCAGAACTTCGAGCAGGAGCTGAATGCGAACAAGTCGCGCATGGAGGACATCACCTCGACGGGGCAGGAGCTGATCGAAGCCGACCACTACGCCGCTTCGCGCATCCAATCGCGCATGGAGGAGATCGTCAACCTGTGGGAGACGCTCGTCCAGGCGACCGACAAGAAGAACTCCAAGCTGCAGGAGGCCAGCCAGCAGCAGCAGTTCAACCGCACCATCGAGGACGTCGAGCTGTGGTTGAGCGAGATCGAGGGCCAGCTCATGTCCGAGGACTACGGCAAGGATTTGACGTCGGTGCAGAATCTCCAGAAGAAGCACGCGCTGCTCGAGGCAGACGTTGCCTCGCACCAGGATCGCATCGAGAGCATCACCTCGGCTGCCCATCAGTTTGTCGAGCGCGGTCACTTTGACGCGGAAAACATCGCGCACAAGCAAAAGGTTCTTACCGACCGGTACGCCGCGCTGCAGACTCCGATGGCGGTGCGGAAGCAGCGGCTGCTGGACTCGCTGCAGGTGCAGCAGCTCTTCAGGGACGTGGAGGACGAGGAGGCGTGGATCAGGGAGAAGGAGCCGATAGCGGCGAGCACCAACAGGGGGCGCGACCTGATCGGCGTGCAGAACCTGATCAAGAAGCACCAGGCGGTGCTGGCGGAGATCGGCAACCACGATGCGCGCATCCGCACCGTCATCGACGCCGGCAAGCAGATGATGGAGGACGAGCACTTCGCCAGCGAGGAGATACGCAACCGCGTCGACGCGCTCACCGACCACTGGGACTCGCTGAGGGACAAGTCGGGGCAGCGCAAGCAGGACCTCGAGGACTCGCTGCAGGCGCACCAATACTACGCGGACGCCAACGAGGCCGAGTCGTGGATGAAGGAGAAGGAGCCGATCGTCGGGAATCCGGACTACGGCAAGGACGAGGACTCGTCGGAGGCGCTGCTCAAGAAGCACGAGGCTCTGATGAGCGACCTCACGGCCTTCGGGAACACCATCGAGGCTTTGAAAGAGCAGGCGCGCAGCTGTCGGGTGAGTTTGCCTTTCTTAAAATTGGTCCTTCGAGCCGGTTACTTTTTAAAATTCATCAAGTTTCATTGGTCAGCATATGGATCAAAATGTGAGAGTTGAGACTCGCAGAAATATTTATAGTGACTGAATATAATTTTTCTTACAGCAACAGGAACCGCCTGTTGTTGACGTGACGGGTAGAGAGACCGTTCAGGCTCTCTATGACTACACCGAAAAATCGGCGAGAGAGGTGTCGATGAAGAAAGGCGACTTGCTGCACCTGCTGAATTCCAACAATAAGGTAAGGACATGCATTGGGCTGCTTGAAGAAATGGTCTTTCTTTGTCGCGCCCTTGTCGAATGGTTTAGATGTACTTGCCAGTTACCAGGACTAACTAGCCAAGTACACGCAATATTTGAATTATATAATGACTCAATGGGTCTGTCAGTGGGTCTGAGACCGTCTAAAGGTATTTTTTGCACGAAACAGTTTCAAAGACCGTTTTAAAACAGTTTATACCTCTACGTCATCATTTTATGAGCCGAAAAAATACAACGTTTCAAAATGTCACGTGTCAATCGTGTCATATTTATTTTACCTCACTTATGACAGTTCGCCATATTCAAACATGATTGAAACGGTCCAGGAGACGCTTTCTAAACGTTTTGAACCAGAATCAAGTGTGACGTCACAAATGGTTAAAGAAAATGGAGTGTTTCAAACAGTTTCAAAACAGTTTCTCGCAAGGTAGGCATGCACATAGAAAACCGGTGCTGCTTAGCAATATGTCTTTCCTCTCTTATACAAGCTTTCTGTCATTTCAGGCGGCGAAGTCGATCTTTTTTGAACATTTTTTCGATGTTCTTAGTGTTGTGCTCTTGAATACAAATTGTTCCCTGCCGAATTGTTCCCTTGTGACGTCACCGCTGTTCTCGGGCTCCCAAGCTTGAAATGATTGGTTCGCGTGCCAAACTTGATCATCCATATATATATATAAAAACATCATTACTAATTTTCGAGGCATAAAATTTCGCATATATCGCTTTCGATCATGATTGAACATTCTCAACTCACCGCTATACCATATGATTCCACGCGATTCGCGCTTTTGCAGGACTGGTGGAAGGTGGAGATCCACGACCGGCAGGGCTTCGTGCCGGCCGCTTACGTCAAGAAGGTGGAGGCCGGTCTGACGGCGTCGCAGCAGAACCTGCTCGACAACAACTCGATATCGGCGCGCCAGGGCCAGATCAACCAGCAGTACGACCGGCTGCTGGCGCTCGCCAACGAGCGCCGCAACAAGCTCGACGAGACGGTCAAGGCGTACGTGCTGGTGCGCGAGGCGGCCGAATTGGCCGGATGGATCAAGGACAAGGAGATGCACGCAGAGGTAATGATGATGATGGATGATGATGATGATGGATGATGATGGATGATGATGATGGATGATGATGGATGATGATGATGAATGATGGTGGATGATAATGAATGATGATGATGGAGGATGATGCTGTTGATGGATGATGATAATGATGGATGATGATGTATGATGATGATGGATGATGATGAATGATGGTGGATGATGGATGATGAATGATGGTGGATGATGATGGAGGATGATGATGATGGAAGATGATGATGGATGATGATGGAAGATGATGATGGATGATGATGGAAGATGATGATGGATGATGGATGATGATGATGATGGATGATGATGATGGATGATGATGATGGATGATGATGATGGATGATGATGATGGATTATGATGATGTATGATGATGTATGATGATGATGGATGATGATGATGATGGATGATGATGGAGGATGATGATGTTGATGGATGATGATGTTGATGGAGGATGATGATGGAGGATGATGATGTTGATGGATGATGATGATGGATGGTGATAATGATGGATGATGATGATGGATTATGATGATGATGATGGATGATAATGATGATGGATGATGATGATGGAGGATGATGATGGAGGATGATGGATGATGATGATGATGATGGATGATGATGGAGGATGATGGATGATGATGGATGATGATGATGGATGATGATGATGGATGATGATGATGGATGATGATGATGGATTATGATGATGGATGATGATGATGGATGATGATGGAGGATGATGATGTTGATGGATGATGATGTTGATGGAGGATGATGTTGATGGAGGATGATGTTGATGGAGGATGATGATGGATGATGATGATGATGTTGATGGATGATGATAATGATGGATGATGATGATGGATGGTGATAATGATGGATGATGATGATGGATTATGATGATGATGATGGATGATAATGATGATGGATGATGATGATGATGATGATGCTGTTGATGGATGATGATGATGGATGATGATAATGATGAATGATGATGATGATGGATTATGATGATGATGGATGATAATGATGATGGATGATGATGATGGATTATGATGATGATGGAGGATGATGATGAATTATGATTATGATGGAGGATGATGATGAATGATGATGATGATGGAGGATGATGATAATGATGGATGATGATGATGGATGATGATGATGGATGATGATTATGTATGATGGATGATAATAATGATGGATTATGATGATGATGGATTATGATGATGATGGATGATGATGATGATGATGATGGATGATAATGATGATGGATGATGATGGATGATGACGATATAATGATAATGAAGGATGATTATGATGGATGATGATGATATATGATTATAAAGGATGATTATGATGTATGATTATGATGTATGATTATGATGTATGATTATGATGTATGATGATGATGGATGATGATGGATGTTGATAGATGATGATGGATGATGATAATGAATGATGATGGATGATGATGATGAGACGTGATGATCTTTCGAGAGCGGCAAACCACTTTGCGTTCGAAACACACACAATATTTTTTCTACAATCACAGTTCCTAGACAAGAAAACTCGATACTTCATTCAACCAACTTACACTTCATAATATTCTTCATCTAAATCATCATTTAATCACTCATTATAATGAAATTCTATCCATAGATCTAACAGAAAGGAAGGAAAAATGACTAATTGAAAAAGAATTGCCCTGTCCACTGATCCAACCCGGGCTGGCGGTTTGAGAAGTCGCGGTTTGGACCCGTCGGCTATTGAGGCTACTCGTAAAGTTATGTCTATCCCACAAATAACACTAATGAACCAAAAAAATTGTCAAGTTCGTTTTTGCTCTGTATTCAGGTGGACAGGTGTTTTTTGAGAAATACGACTAGTTTAGGATACTGATATGTTTGGCATTCAAGCATTTCATGGCACCATGTCATGAATCTATCATATCATAATTAATACTTTTCCTCGATTTCCCTGTTAGGAAGTTCAAATTCACGATGTCCTCACCTTCTGCTACATCAAGAGGTGTGTTAGATACACTGTCACTATTATTTTCCATCTTGCAATATAATGATGAGTTCGTTTTCAACAATAGTGCAAATATGCTGTCACTTAATGACATTATTTCCGCGCAAGAGCGGTAATGCTGTCACTTGATGACATTCCTCAAAAAACGTCAACTTTTTGTTGAGATTTCAAAGCGTTAAGTATAAATATTTTTTAACCTCACTCCAACGGGTTGAAAAGGTGGTTTCAAGGTATTTTGGTCTGCAGTACACGAATCTAAAGTCAAAACCAAACAAACTAACCTATTAGTAAGTGTCCGGATCACTATTTTCGTAAATTTTTCAATAAGGAACAATAAATAATAAAAAAAGGTAATCGAGGGATCCGAACCTGGTGCGCATAAATTGTGAGGCAAATGCGCTGTCCACTACCGTATTGTGGGTATTACAAATGTTTAGACCTGATACACCCAAAAATGTGCCAATTCCCTTTTGATCGACGTTCCTATCGTCAACCACCAGGTGCAAGACGTCGGCGAGGACCTCGAGCAAGTGGAGGTGCTCCAGAAGAAATTCGACGACTTCCAGACCGATCTCAAGGCCAACGAGGTGCGGCTCGCCGAGATGAACGAGATCGCGATGCAGCTGGTGTCGCTCGGCCAGACGGAGGCTGCGCTCAAGATCCAGACGCAGATGCAGGACCTCAACCAGAAGTGGAACGGGCTGCAGCAGCTGACGGCAGAGCGCGGCAGCCAGCTCGGGTCGGCGCACGAGGTGCAGCGGTTCCACAGGGACGTCGACGAGACCAAGGACTGGATTAACGAGAAGGACGAGGCGCTGAACAACGACGACCTCGGGAAGGATCTGAGGAGCGTGCAGGCGTTGCAGAGGAAGCACGAGGGGTTGGAGAGGGATTTAGCTGCGTTGGGAGACAAGGTGAGCGGTTTTGTCGCTGGGTGCCTACCGACTGCGCCAAGTAATTGGTTGAGTCGCTCGGCGGGTGATTTGATCATTTCATCGGTTTCAAACTAATCAGTCTAGATGTTGTGATCTTTCAGTCAGTTTGGAGGACTATTACAGTGATTCACATAAAGAATTTGCTAAAGTAAAATATTTGATTTAGTTTAAATTATGTACAGTTATGAGGATTATACTCCAAGTCATGTTTCGAATTGTATTAATGAAGTGAGTTAAAGAAGAAAGTTCATTATAATTACGAAATAACACGATACATTTCGAAGATGCATGAAAAATACACATGCCAAAATGGCTCATCTATTGGCGCTGATACCTAACGTGTTGTGACGTCATCTACAAGTCGTCTATTCATACTATGCCAATAAAACTGTTACACGAAATCGCCAACCTCTTGCGCACCTACCAACTGCGCCAATTCACAATCTTTTTTCACAAATAATACAGTTGAACGAAATCCCTAACCGTCCGGTGACTTCCCACCAACTACCGATCTACACAAAAAATTGTTAATTCATATCGTTCAGGTACTTGCCTACCGACTGCACCAATTTGTCCTAATGCGTTATGCCCGCCTACCGACTGCGCCAATTAACACCCGTATGTCGTTTTCAACAAATCAGACAGTTTATCGGAATCACCAACCATCTAGTTACTCTACCTACTACCGACCAAGGATTATACACCAAAACGCCAATGCACCTGTTAATATCTTATACCTTATTCCTGTCGATTTCTTGAGGTTTTCTGGTTGGTAAATTTCAACAGATTGAAAAACAGTTGACACGCACTTGACAGTCAATTCAATTCCCTCTTATTCATGACAAACTAAGAAACTTTTCACCCTAGAAATTCCTTGAAACGAAATTTGAACGATTTAGCAAACATGAACACTAAATGGGGTAAATGTTATAAGCAGTAAGCAAGATAGTACAGAAAAACAAGAAAATACTCGCTCATTTGATCTTAAGACGTAGTAAATCCGCACATGTGCTCTTGAAATTCAGTCAGTGTACAAAGATAGGAGATACGCTATCCTGTTGTTGTGTATAATCCTTGCCTACCGACTGCGCCAATTCATCGTCGTACGTCGTTTTCGACAACTTAAATAGTCTGAGACGAAATCTCCATTCTCCTACCTAACGACTGCGCCAATTCACACCCTGTCTGTCGTCTTCCGCAGATAAAACAGTTGGACGAGATCGCCAACCGGCTGGTGACGTCGCACCCCGAGACCGCCGAGCAGACGCTCACCAAGCAGCAGGAGATCAACGAGATGTGGACGCAGCTGACGGCCAAGGCTAACAGCCGCAAGGAGAAGCTGCTCGATTCGTATGACCTGCAGCGCTTCCTCAACGACCACCGCGACCTGCTCGCTTGGATCAACTCCATGCTGGGGCTGGTCAGCTCCGACGAGCTGGCCAATGACGTCACCGGCGCCGAGGCGCTCATCGAACGCCACCAGGTCAGTTGGGTTTTCCGAAATGTTCGCGTTTTTATGTTAGGATGTGGGTTTTTCACTGGGGGTAGATAGTTACGTCGAAATGTGTTGCCGGCTTTATTAAAATGGTTGATGGATTAAACATCCTGTGTGTGGATGTGTCTAGTGAGAAGTAGTAATGGAAATCTCACCGAATTTTAGAGAGGAGTGCTCAAATAGGCGAGATCACTAACGCGCTTTCAGTTGAAATTTAGTGGTGAATTATTATGTATTTATAGTTTTTCCTAGAAGATATGTAATTTTCGAATAAATGGCGCTCTCAAACCTTCCAATTCGTCGAGTCATTCTAAAAACAGCATCATGACCGCTCCTTGTGACGTCACAAGTCTCTCTGATAAGCATATTCCTGTGTTGCCAGTTGCACTATTTTTCGGAACTTGAGGGAATGTCATTCAATTACATGCCATGAATAAAACGAATTGTTTCAACATTTGTACTATTGAAATGGAGACTTCGTGTTTGTTATCTGTTTATTCAGTTTGATATTGAATGACATGTATGCATACTTGGCCATGTTATTATTTTTTTGGCCTGATCATATTGCAAAGAAATATTATGAATTACGCTCGGCAACGCTGTGATACATTATCTAACGCTCTCAGGGCCGGTTTATCAATGCAGGGTAAGGTTAATATAACCCAAGGTTAACAGCTAACTCTGGGATAAAATGTTCATTCACTTCGAGGTGGGGTTAAACGCTATCAACATCAAATGGGAAATTAGCTCTAGGATAAAGTTAACCCTGGGTCAGTTTACCCCTCGGGATAACCCTGCATTGATAAACCGGCCCTTAGTGATATTCAAAACTTTCCAGTTTTTAAACAGAAACTTTCCTTTGTAATTTATTTTGAAAAAACTACTGCCAAAAAGAAATTGAAAAATCCGACAACACTTATTTGTGGTATTTTTTTGCAGATTTTAGTGATCTCGCCTATTCATTTTTAATGAAAACTCGAAAAAAAAAATAGATTTCAAAAGTTGATTTATATTGCAGATTTGTCAATCATTCACCAATAATGGTATAACTATCTACTTTTAATGAAATATTTTTGAAGATGGCAGTACGATTATGCCGAGTGTTATTGACAAATGAGTAAATTTGGTCTCATGAGTAAGGACATGTATTTGGTGGGAATATTTGATAACATGCAGGGTGTGGCATCGAAACAGTAAGTATTGAAGAGACATTTTTGAATCCAGAAAATTATCCAGAAAACATAAAACATCGTTTTGTTGAAAAATATTGAAAGTTTTGGGCTATGGATCTGCGGCAGTCTTTCACAGACACCAAAATTTAGATTTTGATTCCTCACATGCCTGTGATACTTTGACTGACCCCATCTTAAGATTACCGATTTTCCTTCAATTCTCCGGTGCCTCACCCTGTATATTAGTCAATATAGGCACACTAGCTTGGCATGTAGTGAAATAGTCATGAATGCAATACAATTGTTGTCATTCTTTGCAAGTTTTTGTGGTAGAATTATTTTTGTGATATTCCATTCTTACAAGTTTACTGGGTTTTTAGAACTACAAGGCTGAAATAGATGCGATGTATGGCGTTCGTGCACCACAGGTAGTTTTATGGCGCCTAGTGTTATAATTTTACTAACTCACAATTCTAGTTTTCTTTATGCTTGATTGATATAATACGATAATGGTTGAGGGACTAGAAACAGCGTTCTAGTTTCTAATTGACGCTTTGAAAATAACCAATTTCATTATTTTTAATGTGAAAACAATATTTATTTGCGTGAAAGTTCCATATATTTTTTTTTCATTTATTCATCACACAACTGACAATATAACTAAAATATTCGCACTAAGGGCATTCTAGATTTTTCATAATTCCATTCATAGATCAAACAAAATTAACATCTATGTAACCCTGAAAAACTCTATGAATAAATTTTGGATTTTCTTTGAAAATTGCACAATCGTGAAATCTGAATAAAATATGTAAACCAATTATAGAATAAAGACATGTTTTCACTACATTCATTAACTAACAATTTGGGAAAGATAGTTGAGTTAGTCAGGGTTAATATGTGCCTTAATCAAAATATCAGTACTATAGGTCTTTCAGTTAGGGTAGATGGTTACGTCATCATCATCATGACAAAATGTGCTACGTTGGAAAATATTTTATATTTCAATATTCCATTACTGAGTGTCTCAACTTGGACATAAAATATGAAAATAATAAGTGAGAATATTTTTGCAATAATCAAGGGATGGAACCAATTTAGTAAGATTAAAAATTTTTAAGGATGAAATAGACAATTTCCTGCAGATTAACACAGGTAATTCTTTTTCTTGCCCTATTTTCGATAAATCCGCTTTCTTAATTTTTTTCAATGACAATATGGATCGTTGAAACGCTTATTTTTCTCTTTCTAATCAATATGACATGTATGGATTTTGATTTCGAATACTTGAAAATATACCACAAAAATTAATGCATTAGTGAACATCATCTATGTTGTGATTTCAATGTAAGATCCAAATGCAGAATATTTTTAAATTGGTTCCATACATAATTGATTATTATGTTGTGCGTTATATAGATCCTAACGCCCGTAGGGTAACATTCTGCCCGAGGGATCTTAGGTGAAATAAACATAACATTCAAGTGAAAAATAAAGAAATAAATCCCGCTACCCAAGCGAGAGACCTATACCAGAGATAAGTAACCCACTAACAAGATGTGCACGTCAATGTTGTGAATTGGCAATATATTTTTCATGGTTCTGGAATCAGCCACTAGATGGAACTAGTGCCGTTGATTCCAAAAGAGTGAACATATCTTTTCCAGCTGCCATATCTGGCTGCCATGTCCCAAGGGCTATGTTCACAGTTCAAGGTCAAAATTTTCTTTCTTTTTCTTCATCCGTTTGTCTTTGTCTTTTGTATGAATTGTAAGAGAATATGCAAGTGTCAAGAAGCCAGTATTAACAAATAAATTTCATCAGAATTTCATCTATCTTTATCAAATACTCTTGAATAATGTTGGAGATAGAACATTTGATCACCATGTATATAAATATGAACCAACCAGACGAATACGAAGATGGAACAGATTTTGTGTGAAAGCTTATAAAGTTTGTGAGAACAATCAATCAAGGTAACTATTGAACCAGGATCCAGGACCAGGATCTACTTGGAAATGCAAATTATTCAGAATGATATCTTCATTCATCAAGAATCATATGTAAAACAAATCATCCAAAAATATCACATGGATAATGCCTTTCCTGTATCATATCCAGCAGAGAGACTAAAACTGATCAAGCTGAGGAAAGCATCAGTGATCTTGAAGAGAACATTCATTCCATATCAGCAGTAGGAAATTTGATTTATTTGGCAGTTTTGACCAGACCTTATATATTGCATATGCTGTCAAAACTGTTTCCCGAACAGTTTCCCATCCCAATGGCAGCAGGTTGAAGATTTTTAAATATAATATTTACCAGGTACAATCGATTATGGGATACTATAGCCTTTTGAGCAATTTTTATATTTTATATATAAGTTCAATAAAGCAATTTCATCATCATAATTGAGCAGATAATTGAGAAATGTAGTATTTAGAATTTCGTTAATCAAAACTTGATAATATAATATTTCGATGAGCCATTTCAAACCAAAGAATAAAAAATAAAACCCATTTATTCATATCACAACAATTTCAAAGGCAAACAGCTTCTTCATAATAAAGGCAATACCTGAAGTTGATGTCAGGATTTTTTTAATAGCATTTGAATATGCTTCACGGCGAATTTTCCATGCATGGATCATGTTGATACACTTTTTTCCAATCTTCAAGTTATTATCTACACCTCCCTTCTGTGGTAATTTTGTTTAGTCCAGGATGAATAGTTGATGGTGATTCATATTTTCTAAACATGTAAAACTGTAAAACCAAAACGTGAAGGTTAAGGTTATCTGACGTGAAAAGTTCGTGAAAGTTCGTAATTTGTTTAGCTGCGAAACGCTAACTTCTCATGAAAGAAAATGAAAATTCATGCATTAAACGCCATCTGTGATAATACGTTGAAACGAAAATCAATCCCGTGACTATATTTCCAAACCTCCCATAAGACGTGCACATCTTGTTAGGGTTACCTATCTCTGCCTATACGTACCAATCAACCCCCAAAACATTAACCAACCCCGCCTACCACCACCACCAGGAGCACCGCACTGAGATCGACGCACGCTCAGGCACCTTCCACGCCTTGGAGCAATTCGGCCAGCAGCTGCTCCACTCCAACCACTACGCCAGCCCGGAGATCGAGCAGCGGCTGGCCCAGCTGGCAGCCGCCCGCGCCGACCTCGAGCGCGCCTGGATCGATCGCCGGCTGCGGCTCGACCAGAACCTCGAGCTGAACCTGTTCTACCGCGACTGCGAGCAGGCCGAGGGGTGGATGTCGGACCGCGAGGCGTTCTTGGCGGCGGACGAGGTCGACTCGGCCGGTGACAATGTGGAGGCGCTCATCAAGAAGCACGAGGACTTTGACAAGGCGATCAATGCGCACGAGGAGAAGATTGGAACGCTGAGGGCGCTGGCGGATCAGCTGATTGGGCGCGAGCATTACGCCGCGACGGCCATTGATGACAAGCGCAATCAGGTATGGTGGCGGTGATGTCAGGGCCGGATTATCCATAAGGCGGAATAGGCAACTGCCTAGGGGCCACGAACCGACTAGGGGCCCACGGGGCCGCATAATTGATGTTGAACGCACCAAGAAAAAAAAAAGTTTTATTCGTGACATTCATGATTATTAACATCCGGTGATATTACTATAGAAAAAATGATGGATGCGGGGACAGATAACATCGTTTGAATTGATTTTTCATAATATGGTCAATCAACTTTTCCGAATGTTGATAGCATTGCAAATATATAGAAGTCCGATGATATCAAATGCCACAGGTGAACGAAATTTTTCAAAATAAAATCAATAAATCTGTCTTCGTTCAACAATATCACAGAATCGTTTGAATTCATTGTCGATAATGGCGATTGAAAATGATGTGTTGAAAAAGGTCAACTTCCAAGATGATTTAAACGATTTTGTTTATTTAAAGTTACAAGAATTGCTATTAAAAACTTATATTGTATCTACTTCACAAACATATTTTCTTTGGTTGTGAAAATATTTTTGTGATCAAAATCATTTCATTCAATGATAGCAAAAAGCAAGAGTCGATCGGATCGACTCGACTTTTGTAATAAAAAAGATATATTTTCAAAAGTATGAAAACGGTAAAGGAAAGGGGCCCCGAGAATTACATTGTCTAGGGGCCCAGATAGGGTTAATCCGGCCCTGGGCGATGTCGAATTTTTGGGCGGGATAATTGGAAATATTCGAGAATAATGGCTGTTTGTGTGTTTAGAGAGCAAAGTGATAGATTGCCGCTTGAAAAAGACAGTTCTTTCGAGAGCGGCAAGACACTTAGCGTTCGAAATACACACAAGATTTTTTTTCTACAAACGCAGTTCCTAAACAAGAAAACTCGATACTTCTTTCAATTGACAAGTTCAGCCAGCGTTGAGAGAGAAAAATATGTCTGCCCTAGTGTTGTCTTTGTCATCAAGATTGCAACTTGAAATGTTATGATTGGGACGTGAAAAAAAGAAGTCTAATAATATCATAATTATAATGTGTTTGGAAATATTCAGCAATTATTGTGTGAGATCACAATGCTCACAAAATACTGGAAATAATCGGGATAACGAAATTACTACAAGAAGAATAAACCAATTATATACAGGTTATATGTCTTCTTCTTTTTTAGCCCCAATTATGATATTTTCATTATTTTAAGTTGTAATCTTGATGACAAAGACAACACTAGGGCACACATATATTTTCTCTCTCAATGATGGCTGAACTTGTCAATTAACTTACATTTCATAATATTCTTCATCAAAATAAATCAAAATAATCAATTTCATAAATTATTCACTATTATATTGAAATTCAATACAATAATTCATACATCTAACAAAAAATAAGAGTAAATGATTCATGGATTAAAAAAGAATTGCCCTACCCGGGGATCGAATCCGGGCTGGCGGCTTGAGAAGTCGCGCTTTGAACCCGATGGCTATTGAGGCTACTTGAAAACTTATGTCTATCCCACATTCATAATATGTTTTGAATCAAAGGATATAGATAAACTGCCACAGATTATGAAGTATGATTGATATCATAACAAGTTTGTCTCAAATTTGAAAGTAAAGCAGTTGTATGTGTTGTGGAAACACCAAATATATTCAATTTTACTTATTTTTTTTGCTCTTTCCAAATTTGTAAATTAAAGTTTGAAATATTAATATTGGGTAGTGTGTAGACTCGAAACCCACTTGTTATTTTTTTCAAGGCCGTACCTAGAATATCAACTTTGTTATTATGTTAGTCAAAATCACTCTTAAAAGTATGTATATTGATGCTTGATAATTTTTTACCATACAACTTGCATAGTCACAGCACAGATTAGAAAACCTTACAGATGAGACACTCCTCCCATTTTGTTCGATGTACCGACATCCGTTTACATTGACCTGGGACCTTTAAATTCTGCGCATTGCAGTTGCCGGATTGTCGTTGAAAACCGCTAGAACTACTGATGTGCAATGTTGTTTAGTAATGCATAATCAACACCAATATAAAAGGTTACCTACTTCTGAGTGATTTATTATGAATATGTTGTCATCAGAGATTAGTTTCTATCAGGAATAAGATGGATTCCTCGATGTATTCTGAATGAAGTTTCATATGAAATTCGAATATTTCGAATTTAGCCCATTCATTGTCACCAGGAAAAATAAAACACTATTCAATTATCTGACGATGTAATGTACAAACAAATACACAAAATATGACACATCTTTTATGTTACATATAGAGTATTCTGAATTTGAAAAGCAAATCAAGAAGATATATTTGAGAAAAAAAATTTGTACAATGGTAATATTCTCATGGAAATGGAAAATTTTGATTAAAGTCAATAATAGGTATCTCAATATAGGTTTCGAAAACAATGTAATTTTATATTCTCCAATTTATTTGAAGATGATTTGCAATCTTTATACACACAGTGATGTTTGCCACTGGGAGGTGCACCTTCTCTCTTTGATTCACTCATTGTTAATTCAACACTTTTCTACAGTCAGAAACAGATCACTTTTCAAAACACACACACTACACAAAGTCTCTGATCTAAAACTAACATGCATTCAATTTCCTTTGTTACTTTCATTTGAAAGAGTGAGGTACCAGAAATGAGTACCTACCTTGGAATTACTAGCAAACAGGCCATCAGTAATCTCAGATTATAATATATCCTATAATCTAAAGCTAATAAACTTTGAAATAAATATATATTTTAGGTACCTAGGTCACAGGTTGTTCATCTGTGCTCGTGATGTGATTATCCTCAAAACATTTATTACATTTCCTATTCAATTATGGTGTATGAAAAATAAAATATGTTACACATTGTGAGAACATCCGAAATATTGGACCGTGAATCGTGTGAAACGAAAACATTTGTAACATAACCAACAAAATGATGACAACGATGTATTCGATATAAACAAAACACGCGATCAATAATTTAGCGCCTGCGCAAATCTATGACTGGCCCATTAAATTAAGCGCTTTCGACATCTCTCTCTAATTTTATTCGCTCTGTCTGACTGTCTCATCTGTAAGGTTCTCTAATCTGTGGTCACAGACAAGTTTTCAAACTCACATGTTTGGGTCAAGAAAATGTTGATATCATCTTCCATCATGTCACATATCCCGAAATAAATAAATGAAAAAAAAAAAACAACCCCAGGTGCTGGACCGCTGGCGCCACCTCAAAGACGCCCTCATCGACAAGCGCTCCAAACTGGGCGAGAGCCAAACGCTGCAGCAATTCTCGCGCGACGCCGACGAGATCGAGAACTGGATGGCCGAAAAACTCCAGCTGGCCACCGAGGAGAGCTACCGCGACCCCGCCAACATCCAGTCGAAGCACCAGAAGCACCAGGCGTTCGAGGCGGAGCTCGCCGCGAACGCCGACCGCATCCAGGCCGTTTTGGCGAACGGCGCCAGCCTGATCGAGGGGCGGCGCTGCGCGGGCTCCGAAGAAGCGGTGCGTCGCCGCTTGGAGTCGATAGCCGACCAGTGGGAGTTCCTCACGCAGAAGACGACGGAGAAGTCGCTGAAGCTGAAGGAGGCGAATAAACAGAGGACGTATGTGGCGGCGGTGAAGGATCTGGACTTTTGGTTGGGAGAGGTGGAGAGTTTGTTGACGAGCGAGGACGCGGGGAAGGATCTGGCGTCGGTGCAGAATTTGATGAAGAAGCACCAGCTGGTCGAGGCGGATATCCAGCACCACGAGGATAGGATTACGGGTGAGGCTTTGGTGGGTTTTTTTTTTGGGTGTTTCTGGGTTGGATAATGAACAGGGTCAGTGTGAAAGTTCACTTTCTATCGAAATTAAGCACTGACCCACGATATTATACTAACATTTTGTACTTTGTTAACTGGTTGCAGAAATAATATTTCTCGTTATAAAGATTTATCATGAATCAAAGAGCCTTGGAACGCTATAACTCCCAAACGGAGAGACCGATTTCTTAACTTTGCGGGTATAATTTTGCTTCTCATTTCTCCAATTAAGAAAAAACCGAAATCGTAAGAAAATAGTTTTCTTCATAGAGAAAAAAAAAATTGAGGGGAATATAACACTCGTATCAACCGTATCAAATCCGTTTTTTCAGATATGAATAATCAGGCCGACTCCCTCATCGAAAGCGGCCAATTCGACACCGCTTCCATACAAGAGAAGCGACAGTCCATCAACGAACGATACGAACGCATCAAGAACTTGGCGGCCCACCGGCAGGCGAGGCTGAACGAAGCTAACACTTTGCATCAGTTCTTCAGGGACATTGCCGACGAGGAGTCATGGATCAAGTAAGAACAATTTTCAGAGAAAATCTAACCGAAAACGCGTATATTCGACTTGCATTCACTGAAACATAACCAATAAATGGAATGCCAAAGGAACTTTTCAAGCATAGACTTTTTTGAATCTCGCGCAAACTGAAAATAAATCAGACCGGGAGCATGCGCACTATCACTGTAACCAGGTCCGGTCTAGCCTTTCGTACACAGACCACCTGGACTGTGCTTTGGGACCAATTATCAACATCACCACCTCTGAAGAAACATTACATAAAGGATTATCTAAATTAGCAGTTCCAGGGTGAAACCAAAGTTTTTGGAGCGAATTATGGAAATCATTGTACAACCAAATTAAATCGAAACTGGTGGTAGTATTTTTTCATATTTTTAATCAATCAAATGTTTGTATTTTTCTGGATTTATTATCGATTGTATATTTCTTAACGTTCTTTAACTATTCCTAGTTTCTATGTATGTATCGTTTTATGTGTATGTAAAATTCTTCAGCGACGAATAAATTCTATTCTATAATCCTTGTCCTACAGTAAATAAGTTTGTGTACAACCAATCTTTGTAATAATAATTTTAGTTCCTGTGACACAATATGGTAAGTAAACAGTAAAAAAAAAACAATTTCCATGTAGAATAAAGCACATTATATTATAATATATGTATTAAATCTAAACTACACAACACTAATCACGTCGCACCCCGAAATTTTGCCCCTGTTGAAATCTGAATAACTTTTCTCTGCTTTGAACAATTTGAATTCTGTTTACACTGTTCACTGGATAGTTGACAGAGGCTTTTGAGGATCTAGATTCAGCCTGGGAACTGAATCACGTTTCAGTCGTTTTTTATCACCAGAAGTTATATGATGTCATCAATGATGATATGTTCTTCACAAATCACATTTCCATAGCTCAAAGTCTCGATATTTGGATATTTACCAATATCCAGCTTTCATTCATGAGCAATGTCTATTCTTAGTTAAACTGAAAATGGATGATTTTAAGATGAAATAATACAGCTCAAGTATAAGTATCAATCTCAACTCAATTAGTACTGCAGTTTTTGCATTGCAGAAATGCACTTTCAACCTTTTTTGTTTATGAAAATGTTATCAAACTATCAAACAGGGCAAATTGACGATATGGAACAACTTCTCTTTGATTTGGATTTGGCGAATGACTATTTACCACTTGACCAGTGAGAATTAACACGAAACAAAAAGTGCCAAGCCGCGTCTGATTTAGTTCATCTCATCACAGACGTACGTCATCAAATGTATACAGTTGTAGTGATCAAAAACATGATTTTCGTACCTTTACTTTTACTGCGTCGGCGCATAATCTGAAATCTCAGTTTGCATAATTGGGATTATAAGTTTCCCGCGCATTTACCTATATTAGCATTCCAGATATTGGTTATATTTCAGTGCTTGCATTCGATAAAAACTTTCGCTAAAATTCCCCCAACCTTTCAACAGGGAGAAGAAACTACTGGTAGGCACCGACGACTACGGACGCGACCTCACCGGCGTGCAGAACCTCAAGAAGAAGCACAAGCGGCTCGAGACTGAGCTCGCCTCCCACGAGCCGGCCATCCAGGCGGTCCAGGAAGCCGGCGAGAAGCTGATGGACGTGTCCAATCTCGGCGTGCCGGAGATCGAGCAGCGCCTCGAGGCGCTCAACCGCGCTTGGGCCGAGCTGCAGCAGCTCGCCGCCACCAGGGGGCGCAAGTTGGACGAGTCGCTGGCCTACCAGCAGTTCCTGGCGCGCGTCGAGGAAGGTAGTTATCGAGTAAACTACGCAACACTGATTTCGTCGCACCCCAAAATTTTGCTCCTGTTCAAATCTGCTTTGAACGATTTGAATTCTGTTCACACTGTTCGCTAGACCCGTCCTTCAGCTATGATCTCGTACTTCTTCAAAACATGAGGTTCTTCACATTAAATCTCTACTGAAACTGTGCAAAATTTCGGAATTTTCAAAAGGATCCCACATGAAGACAATCAGTTTTTTTTAAGTTTGACATCAGAGGCATGAAGATGATCTCTTTTACCTTGGGATATATCAGGAATTTACTTTTTGGTTTGCAGTCATTACTTTTCTCGTCGTCAACCGATTTTTTCAAAATCTCTCAGGCTCATTTTGAAGCTGAAACGTTAAATGAAGAGATATGAAGATCATAATTGCCTTGAATAATAGGAAAAATAGTTAATATCAAGAATGTACGAAAGCATAGAGATGCCACAATAATTTTATTTTATTTTCAAAAAAAAATCACTACTTAGATCTCGAAATTCCGACTTGGATCTCGGAATTCCGACTTTTATCTCGGAATTCCGACTTGTATCTCGGAATTCCGACTTGGATCTCGGAGAATCCCGACTTCGATCTCGCAGAATCCCGACTTCGATCTCGGAGAATCCCGATTTCGATCTCGGAATCCCGACTTGGATCTCGGAGTATCCCGACTTGGATCTCGGAATTCCGACTTGGATCTCGGAGAATCCCTACTTGGATCTTGGAGAATTCCGACTTCGATCTCGCAGAATCCCGACTTCGATCTCGCAGAATCCCGACTTCGATCTCGGAGAATCCCTATTTCGATCTCGGAATCCCGACTTGGATCTCGGAATCCCGACTTGGATCTCGGAATTCCGACTTGGATCTCGGAGAATCCCGACTTGGATCTCGGAGAATCCCGACTTGGATCTCGGAGAATCCCGACTTGGATCTCGGAGAATTCCGACTTGGATCTCGGATAATCCCGACTTCGATCCCGCAGAATCCCGACTTCTATCTCGGAGAATCCCGATTTCGATCTCGGAATTCCGACTTGGATCTCGGAGTATCCCGACTTGGATCTCGGAGTATCCCGACTTGGATCTCGGAGAATCCCGACTTGGATCTCGGAGAATTCCGACTTCGATCCCGCAGAATCCCGACTTCTATCTCGGAGAATCCCGATTTCGATCTCGGAATTCCGACTTGGATCTCGGAGTATCCCGACTTGGATCTCGGAGAATCCCGATTTCGATCTCGGAATCCCGACTTGGAACTCGGAGTATCCCGACTTGGATCTCGGAGAATTCCGACTTCGATCTCGGATAATCCCGACTTCGATCTCGGAGAATCCCGATTTCGATCTCGGAATCCCGACTTGGATCTCGGAGTATCCCGACTTGGATCTCGGAATTCCGACTTGGATCTCGGAAATGGACTTTAAACAAATATTAATGGGATATGGTGTGCAATTTGGGCACCAATATCAAAATTCTGAGATCTAAGTCGAATTCCTTGATCTAACTCGGAATTCCGATATCTAAGTCACAATTTGTTTCGAAAATGAAGATAAAATCATATCACCGTTGAGTTCAGCATGCAAACTTTATTAAGTCCCAGTAACAATAGTTGAAAAGTTATCGAATACGATAACGTCTTTTTAGTTTTTTTATGATATTTCAGGAAATATGGAGATAGTCATGAAATTGCGCATATTTTTCGTAATTCAACCAACACTGTATCTCCGTTTATGATTTGACATTAGTGTACCCTGAAATTTGCATAACATTTCTTGTTGAACGTATTAAAACGATTATAATTATCATTACAAAGAGGAGGCTTGGATCAGCGAGAAGCAGCAACTCCTCGGCGTCGACGACTACGGCGACACGATGGCCGCCGTGCAGGGCCTGCTCAAGAAGCACGACGCCTTCGAGACGGACTTCCAGGCGCACCGCGAGCGCGGCGCCGCCGTCGCCGACGAGGGGCGGCAGCTGGCGGCCGCCGGCAACCACCACGGCGAGGGCATCGCACAGCGCGCACAACAGCTGCACGCGAAGCTCGACCACCTGGCGGCGCTGGCGGGCAGGCGGAAGGCCAAGCTGGTGGACAACTCGGCGTACCTGCAGTTCATGTGGAAGGCGGACGTTGTTGAGAGTTGGATAGCCGACAAGGAGACGCACGTCAGGAGCGAGGAGTTTGGCAGGGATTTGTCGTCGGTGCAGACGTTGCTTACGAAGCAGGAGACTTTTGATGCGGGTGAGTTTGGTTCGGCTCGGGGGGGTCCTCCAAGTCGATCTAAATGAACACCTAGTAGATGGTATAACACTGGAAACTTTTTCTGTAAGGCAGAGACATCTTCTGATGATAACCGTGAACCATTTTGAATTTGGAAGTGCCATACTGGGCATAACCTTACGTTTTTATCTACATTTTGAATTACGCGCTCCTTTTAGCACAGCGAAGATCCTGTTCCAAGCACTGAATTGTTCAGTATCATTGATTCATTGATCAGAGCATCAGGAAACAGAAAAAACAACGTCAGTCAGTGTCAGTGATGTGCCTGTTAAAAATGTGTTACGTCACAAAGTAGAAAGAACCTGTTCAAATTTGAGAAACTAAACTGCGAGGCAAGTGAAAGTATTGTCATATCAAATTTTAAATAATTATACAATCACTTACGTTGAATCTCATTGAAGAAAGCACACGAAAATTGGTCCTTATTTCAACTGGAATACCACAAACACTTACATTTACTTGTTTTCAATAATTTTTGATAGATAAAACTGGTACCTATATATTTGAAAATATTCGCCCTCCACAACATTTAACGAAACTCATCGGGAACCGAGCATGATAATTATTGTAGCTTCAGCCTACTAGGTTTCCATTTAGAACGACAACGCTCCAAGACGTCCGGTTCGCTCAGCGCGAGAGGCTAATTTCTTGTGTCTGTTACAGGTCTCACGGCTTTCGAGCATGAAGGGATTCAAAATATAACCGACCTCAAGGACAGACTTATCGCTGCTAATCATGATCAGACGCAAGCTATCCTTCAAAGGCATGCCGGTGTTATCGCGAGGTAAATCTGTTTAAAACTACAACACAACTTCAGAATGAACGAACGTTTTTTCACAGTATTTATTCCCAAAAAAGTTTCTGTTTGAACACTGGAAACCGTGTCGAGATTAGAGCTCTGAATCATCATCGAGCACGTTATAGAATGTTTTGAAAACCAATGACATATAACTCAGTATACATACATGTCATTCAAGAATAACTGAATAACCAGCTATTCGCGATACATAGGTACAAACAGAAAACCAAGTTTTTGGGATGCACTTTTGGTAATGGACCTCACGTGATTTTCCCAAGAATGGTTATTCCTGATAGTAACGCCAAGCATCGAAATTACATGCTTGAGTTTTGTTTGCATTGAATTCTACCAGGTTATTAGATCCCCACTTCTACCAGGTTATTAGATCCCCACTCCACCATTGTTGCTAAGTCCATATTTATTTTGTCAACAATTCTCCCTCGTTTATTTTTGGTTTGACGGGCCGATATAGGAGCCCTGGAAGAAAAAGCGGTAAGGAGGGTACTATCATCCGCGAAGCTGTGTATAGGACATGAAGTTGCTTCCAACAAATCGTTGATGTGAAGTAGAAATAGTGTTGGTGCTAAAATTGATCCCTGCGGAATACCAGCATTTATGAGTAGAGTATCAGATGAAACTCCATCGACCACTACATGGAGAGACCTGTTTGAGAGAAAACTAGCACGCAGAGAACACAACCATAAGATGGAAGCTTTGTGAATGTTCTTTAACTTGAAAAAAAAACTAGATCACGGTGTTGTCATTTTTATGAAACTTGCGAAAATAATGGATTAGTACTAGGAGATCGACATTTTCATCAAATCTGAACCCCCTCCTAGGTGGCAGAAACTGCTGAGCGACTCTGATGCACGCAAGCAGCGCCTGCTGCGCATGCAGGTCCAGTTCAAGGAGATCGAGGAGCTGTTCCTGATGTTCGCGAAGCGCGCCTCCGCGTTCAACTCGTGGTTCGAGAACGCCGAGGAGGACCTCACCGATCCGGTGCGGTGCAACTCGATCGAGGAGATCCGAGCGCTCAGAGAGGCGCACGCCCAGTTTCAGGCGTCGCTGTCCAGCGCCCAGGCGGACTTTGACGCGCTGGCGGCGCTCGATCGCCAGGTAGGATCAAACTAATACCACAGATAGGATAACTTTACAGATGAGACAGTCAGACAGAGCGAATGAAATTAGAGAGAGGGATGTCGAAAGCGCAAGATTTAAAGGTCCAGTTATGAATATGCGCAGGCGCTAAAATATTGATCGAGATTTGTTTACATCGTTGTCATTATTTTTTTGGTTATTTTACAAATGTTTTCATTTTACACGATTCGTGTTCAAGTATTTCGGATGGGTCTATTTTATTACTATGTATATAGTATATTACACCACATGTGTGGAAAGTGACATATTTCACACGAGTAGTCGTTTAGCATGAGCCGCGTAGCGGTGAGTGCGGAAACGTAACGAGTGAAGGAAATGCACTTTCCAACGAGTTTTGTACACTATTTTTCCTACGACTCCGAATACATTCATTTCGCAGGAGGTCTTGTAAAAAATGTAACTTGAGCGGTCTCTAGAATTTCAGGTGGTTTTGATTCAATATCAAGTACTCTTTATTTCCATATTCAAGATGCTATTTGAATACTTCTCCGACAATTTCTCATTATGTGAATTACTGATTGATTGAGTTAGTTTAGTTTGGACAAATTTTATTGATATTGACACCAGCGTACATAAACAACCTTGACACCATTCACCTGCTAGCGCCAGTAATCACGCAACCAGGAATACAGAACCAAAGAAGTATGTAGTTCGCAAGCGCGTACGAGTTACTCGAGTTAGTGCGTCCTTGACTCTTTGCAAACATCTGTGATACCAAAGAATCTTCTCGTTGGTGATACTGTGATATCAAACTGATGCAAGCAGCAAGCCGTGCATAAAACTGTAGCCTTACTCTTTTGAATGATCTAACCCTCTGTCATCAACATCGAAATAGTTCTAGCAATGAGTATAGGTTCCAGTTTTAAAGTGACACATTGAAATTAATAGATAAAGAGTTCTCGATATAATTCAAAACGAGACAGAAATTTCAATAAATAATATGAATTTGATTTGAGAACGCTTATATTGACAGTGAGTACCTTCACAATATACCTAATTATTTCTATCAATTCAGGCGACTGTTGTGATATTTTTCATATCAACACTAGTGCTTTTTTTCTTTCAAATAAACAATACCATGGTGATATGAGCTACTTTCTGAATAACAAAACAGTGTGATTATTGACGTTTTCATACGTGGTCGTAGGAAAACACATTTTCCGTAAACCATAATTGAAAAAGGAAAAGGTTTTGAGGATTAACACAGCACAGATTGAACAATCTTTGATCATAGGAATATAAAAGTTTTGTTTTTGACAATGTTCGTTTCACAAAAAAGTAGGACAGTAATGTGAAAACCGCAAATCTCTATTTCCAAAGACAACTGTGATATAGTGCAAAAGTATCGAAAATTGTACACACTACATACTTCCACTTCACCATTCGACATTTTTCACAATTTCTCCATATTTTACGTAAGTGAATTGCTGAAATGAATAAATGAATAAATGAATAAATTAATGAATAGATCAAGCAGTTCAACGTCGGCCCCAACCCGTACACGTGGTTCAACATGGAGGCGCTCGAGGAGACGTGGCGCAACCTGCAGAAGATCATCGCCGAGCGGGACGTGGAGTTGAACAAGGAAGCGCAGCGGCAGGAGGAGAACGACAAGCTGCGGAAGGAGTTCGCGAAGTACGCGAACGCGTTCCACCAGTGGCTGACAGAGACGCGGTGAGTTTCGGTTGATTCGTTTCCACTCGAATTGTTGGGACATCACATGGTTTCATAAGTCACCAGTGAATGTAATGGAAAGTTTCACGTTGTAGCTTGTGAGAATTCATCGAATACATAGTTTTTGTTTTTCTTGCGATCGAATTTGGCTTGGAAACAGATTCCCAAAAATTTAGTCAGCTCCTCCACCATTCTGTCATAGACAATCCTCAAGCGTACGGTTGAAATGTTTGCACGTATTCATCTGTGCAAGGTCATTCCATATATTTGAACAGCTTCTACAAGGTTCATTGTTGAATATAGAAAAAAAACTTCAGATGCAAAAGTTGTAGGGTTTGTTCTGAACCTCCAGAAAGTTATACCAGATGAAGTAAATGAATATCGCTGATATAAAAAATAGGTACCAACTTCGTTATTTTGAATGAAACACCCTTTATATTTCTTGAAAAAATTGAGGATCTTTTATTATTATTTGATTTCACCAAATGGTAATTGCCTTGAAGAAACTATGAATATTTCGAAAACAACTGAACCAAATATCAATAACCAATAGATTTTCGAAATCAGAGAAAAAATCTTCAGAACAATCCATCAAATTTTTGCATTTGAAGTTTCTTTCTATTTATAATGATGAACCCTGTGGAATCTGTACAAATATACGACATTACCTTTTTGTTTGTGAAGATATAAAAAAATGTTGAGGAGAAAAGTTTAATGAATTTTTATTTACAGATGCTTTTTGATGCATCTGTACATTTTTTCAGCATTCGGTAGAACTTTTTTCTGATTCCATTGATAGCAACAAGTTGCAAATTTGGATTTCAGGTTGAGGATGAAATTATGAGATGTCCTATTGTCCTTATTGACAGGATATATACGAGAACATATTCTATTATTTCTGTTGTTTTCAGTTACCGAATATTAGGATGGGATGGGTAAAGAAACGTGTGCTACTCACTCTCAATACTAATATCGATTCAAATCAGTGGCAGTTTCTGAATAAGTTCAATTTTATTCAAATAAGTACTTTATTTCCGTATCTACTTGCAACTTTGTATTGGAACATGAAGGTACTGCCACTGATGGATACTACTAAGGAAAAATAACTTTGATGTTGTTGCAATTCAGACTTCGCGCTTATAAACCAACCACTACAAACTCCAAATTAACGTACTCATATTCCATGTGTTTCGCTCTGTGTCCCTCGGAACACCAGAACAGCGCTTTCTCCAAATCTCACAACCTCCCCAGCCCCCCATCTTTCCTCTCATCGATCATCTTCATCCCCCCACAGGACATCCATGATGGAAGGATCCGGCTCGCTGGAGCAACAACTGGAGGCGACGAAGCGCAAGGCAGCCGAGGTGAGGGCGCGCCGTTCGGACCTCAAGAAGATCGAAGATCTCGGCGCCATCCTCGAGGAGCACCTCATCTTGGACAACAGATACACGGAGCACTCCACCGTTGGCTTGGCCCAACAGTGGGACCAGCTCGACCAGCTGGGCATGCGGATGCAACACAATTTGGAACAACAAATACAAGCCAGGAACCAGTCAGGTAGGAATAAACATGTTCATTTTCCTCCTGTTTCCTTTTCCTGTTTCCTTTTCCTGTTTCCTTTTCCTGTTTCCTTTTCCTGTTTCCTTTTCCTGTTTCCTTTTCCTGTTTCCTTTTCCTGTTTCCTTTTCCTGTTTCCTTTTCCTTTTCCTGTTTCCTTTTCCTGTTTCCTTTTCCTGTTTCCTTTTCCTGTTTCCTTTTCCTGTTTCCTTTTCCTGTTTCCTTTTCCTGTTTCCTTTTCCTGTTTCCTTTTCCTGTTTCCTTTTCCTGTTTCCTTTTCCTGTTTCCTTTTCCTGTTTCCTTTTCCTGTTTCCTTTTCCTGTTTTCTTTTCCTGTTTTCTTTTCCTGTTTTCTTTTCCTGTTTCCTTTTCCTGTCTTATATTCCTGTTTCCTTTTCCTGTTTCCTTTTCCTGTTTCCTTTTCCTGTTTCCTTTTCCTGTTTCCTTTTCCTGTTTCCTTTTCCTGTTTCCTGTTTCCTTTTCCTGTTTCCTTTTCCTGTTTCCTTTTCCTGTTTCCTTTTCCTGTTTCCTTTTCCTGTTTCCTTTTCCTGTTTCCTTTTCCTGTTTCCTTTTCCTGTTTCCTTTTCCTGTTTCCTTTTCCTGTTTCCTTTTCCTGTTTCCTTTTCCTGTTTCCTTTTCCTGTTTCCTTTTCCTGTTTCCTTTTCCTGTTTCCTTTTCCTGTTTCCTTTTCCTGTTTCCTTTTCCTGTTTCCTTTTCCTGTTTCCTTTTCCTGTTTCCTTTTCCTGTTTCCTTTTGCCGTTTTCTGTTTTCTTTTCCTGTTTTATTTTCCTGTTTCCTTGTCCTGTTTCCTTTTCCTGTTTTCTTTTCCTGTTTTCTTTTCCTGTTTTCTTTTCCTGTTTCCTTTTCCTGTCTTATATTCCTGTTTCCTTTTCCTGTCTTATATTCCTGTTTCCTTTTCCTGTCTTATATTCCTGTGCCCTTTTCCTGTCTTTTAGTCCTGTTTCCTTTTCTTGTCTCATATTCATGTTTCCTTTTCCTGTCTCATTCATGTTTTCTTTTCCTTTTTACTGTATCATATTCCTAATTTTCCTGTTTCCTCTTCCTGTATCATATTCCTTTTTCTGTCTAATATTCCTGGTTCCTTTTTCCTATATCATATTCTTGTTTCCTTTTCATGCCTCATATTCCTGTTTCTTTCTTCTGTTTCCTGTCTCATTTTCTTGTTTCCTTTTCCTGTCTCCTTTTCCTGTTTGTTACTCATATTTCCTATTTACGTTTCCTTTCATGTTTCATTGTCTCTTCACTTTTCCTGTTTATTCTTCCCGTTTCCTCTTTCCGTTTCCTCTTCCTTTCATGTTCCCCTGCCTAATTCCGTTTCCTGTTTCCTCTCCTTTCTCTTGTTGCCTTCCCGCTTTCCTTTCCTTTTTCCTCTTCCCTTCCCTGTTTCATTTTTTGTTTCCTTTCCTGTTTTTCTGTTTCTCTTCCTGTTTCTTTTCCTGTTTCCTGTCCAGTTTCATTTCTTGTTTCCTTTCCTGTTTCCTTTCCTGTTTCCTTTCCTGTTTCCTTTCCTGTTTCCTTTCCTGTTTCCTTTCCTGTTTCCTTTCCTGTTTCCTTTCCTGTTTCCTTTCCTGTTTCCTTTCCTGTTTCCTTTCCTGTTTCCTTTCCTGTTTCCTTTCCTGTTTCCTTTCCTGTTTCCTTTCCTGTTTCCTTTCCTGTTTCCTTTCCTGTTTCCTTTCCTGTTTCCTTTCCTGTTTCCTTTCCTGTTTCCTTTCCTGTTTCCTTTATTGTTTCCTTTTCCGTTATAATCATCAAGAGATATTAACTATTGTTATCTTCAAGGTGTTAGCGAAGATGCTCTCAAGGAATTCTCCATGATGTTCAAACACTTCGACAAGGAGAAATCCGGCAAATTGAACCTACAGGAGTTCAAGAGCTGCCTTCGAGCCCTTGGTTACGACCTGCCCATGGTGGAAGAAGGGCAGCCTGACCCCGAATTCGATGCGATATTAGGTGAGCCACTCTTTTAATTGCGATCATTAGTAGAATTTGATTGCGAATGATGCTTACGATATTTTTTTTGTCTTTTCAGATGTCGTTGATCCGAACAGAGATGGCTACGTTTCCCTGCAAGAATACATGGCGTTCATGATAAGCAAGGAAACCGAGAATGTCCAAAGTTCCGAGGAGATCGAGAAGGCCTTCAGGGCCATCACGGCAGGGGACCGCCCTTACGTCACCAAGGAGGAATTATATGCCGTGAGTTTTTAATATTGGATGTTGTTCAATCAGAATTGTGAAATCTCCTTTTTCTTACAGAACCTTACCAAGGAAATGGCGGACTACTGCGTGGTGAGGATGAAACCTTACGTGGAGCCCAAAACCGAACGGCCAATCGCGGGCGCTTTAGATTATATAGAATTCACACGTACCCTTTTCCAAAATTAGCTTTTATCTAACGATTGTAGCTTCGATGGCATGCAATAAAGAACGTACCTATAATGTATCAACTATTTATTTTTATCTATGTAACCAGTTATCACTGCTTGAACTTCACATAACCATGTTATTCGATTTAGTGGTTCTTTGAATTTTATGGATATTGTGGATGGTTCAATATATTTATATAGATATTATTTCCAGATATTTATATTCGTTTAATAAATATATTGAAGCTTGAACTATGTTTATATTTATTGATGGTTTTTATAGGGTTCCAAATATCCATGTGGGTGAATATTCAATCGATTTTTTTGGTTTCAATTCGTTTTTTTTTTATTCAGAAAGTGGATGATTGATATTTTAGATTCTTGAACGTCTATTTTCAAAGAATATCCAAATTAATGATAGTGATTTTAAACAAATTCGATTTACCCAGTAAGAAAATATTGATTCAACAATTTTTTTCCCAACCATACTCAGAACTCTCATCCTTTAGACTTTTAGACCCTTCTTAGACCATACACTTATGCTTTCACTATTTACAGTTGAGATTTACAGAGTATTACCCAAGCAATGACGGCTAAATGAAAAATCTAGCCAGCTGGAGGACTATACATGACTGTTCAATCGGCAGCTTCATTAACTTATTTAAAGAACGAGTGATAATCAATTTCTTATAGTTGATTGAGAAGTTTGGTCACTGTTCAGTACATTTTACATTCCAGTCTCCAGTCATTTGCACTGAAAAATAGTTCAAAGACTCTTTATTTATTAAATATATAAATCAACTTTGACCTTGGAACCAGATCATGAAAAAATTATATTGGTGGCCTTTCAACTTTGAGGCATTCTATCTATAATACTTTAGTGCAGATTCACAGATTGAAGAAGAGGTAAGGTAAAGTACCTCCAGTACTTCAGGAGTCAGTGCCTAAACCACCCTAAACAGTGACAGAGGCACATAGTTGATTCGGTACCTTCCAGAAGAAAAGTTTCAGCCCATTCCGAAATATGTAATAATTTTGAAAAATCCAAAGTTCAGACTCTTTTTTTAATTATATCAAATATGTTTAATTTATGTTTGATTTTCATCTGAGATGCTTACAGTAAGCATCTCATTTTCATCAGATAAACAAGCTTACATCAATAAATCACATTTTTCGATTGTTTTGTATGAAAAACAACGATCCACAAGCCGGTGTGGTTTCTATAGCGGCGACAGAGCATACATTTCAAATTGGGTATCAGGATCGCAGAAATGTGAAAGGGTCAACTGATCAGAATGTGATGAAGTGTATGCAACAAACAATTCACAGATAGTTAGCGCCATCTATACAATCACGTCTGCACTATTGCATTGTTGGTTGTCTACTCCACAGTACATCGTGAAGAGTTGACCCTTTCGCATTTCTGCGATCCTGGTACTAGATCGAGGTTCATAAGAAATTATGAGAGTTCGAAGGAGCACGTCCTCGACTAATGAAAGCTATTCGAAAATTCGGAGTGCCTATCACCAAAGTTTACAGAATCTAATCTGTAAACTTTGCTATCGTTTTCTTGAACCAGCATGCTCTTCTTATTCATTAACTTATTTAAAGAACGAGTGATAATCAATTTCTTATCGTTGATTGAGAAGTTTGGTCACTGTTCAGTACATATTACACTCCAGTCTCCAGTCATTTGCACTGAAAGATAGTCATTCAAAGAGACTCTTTATTTATTAAATATTAAATATATAAATCAACTTTGACCTTGGAACCAGATCATGAAAAAATTATATTGGTGGCCTTTCAACTTTGAGGCATTCTATAATACTTTAATGCAGATTGGAGAAGAGGTAAGGTACCTATAGTACTTCAGGAGTCACTGCCTAAACCACCATAAACAGTGACAGAGGCACATAGTTTATTCGGTACCTACCTTCCAGAAGATCCAGAAGAAAAGTTTCAGCCAATTCCGAAATATGTAATAATTTTGAAAACTCCAAAGTTCAGACTCTTGTTTTTATTATATCAAATATGTTTGATTTTCATCTGAGATGCTTACAATAAGCATCTCATTTTCCTCAGATGAACAAGCTTCCATCAATAAATCACAACAACGATCGACAAGCCGGTTGTGGTTTCTATTGCGGCGACAGACATACATTTCAAATTGGGTATCAGGATCGCAGAAATGTGAAAGGGTCAACTGATCAGAATGTGATGAAGTGTATGCAACAAACAATTCACAGATAGCTAGCGCCATCTATACAATCACGTCTGCACTATTGCATTGTTGGTTGTCTACTCCACAGTACATCGTGAAGAGTCGACCCTTTCGCCTTTCTGCGATCCTGGTACTAGTTTGAAGTTAATGGGAAATCTAAGGACAAATTCGAACAGTTTTGGCGAGCTCGTTGTCAGAGGGTGTTGACTTTTGAAGAATCGAGATGAAATCTCGTTTGCAAAAACAATAACTACTCGAAAATTTGAAATACCTATCGTGTTCATGAACTGGGTATTTTTATTACTGTTCATTTCATCTAATCAATATCATTTTCTGTACACTGAGAGCATTATTCTACCTAACCCTTTATTATACAAGGCTTTCGTTTTATGTCCATCCAGATTCCAGACATATACGACAAAGTGTGTCCATGGAAAAATTTAATTGTTACTATATTTGTAAACAGGGTGTTTTTGATAAGCTTTCTGAGCTCATCGGTGTTTCTTTCTATCCGAGATAGTATTTTTCAATTTATTACTGTTACTGATTTATTAGTTATTTTTGTTCATCTGCTCGTGCCCCAGATTCTCGACTCAGATTGGTAACGAAAAAAATTAACTTTTTTCCTTTTTTGACGAGAGATGAACAAAAATCAAATTCGTCCTATTGCATCAAAAATTGTAATTTACCAATATTAAATTTTTACTTCTGGATGAATTGCTATAATCTACAACCGGCATTCGCAAGAATGTTGATTTCATCAATTCAACATTCTCAATGGTAGGTATCTATCAAATTGATGAAAAATGCATTGAACGTCTGGTATTGTCTAATGATTCATTAAGTTTTTTTTATTCTAACCAATCTCGAAGTAAGTCAATTATAATTAAAATACTATCAAGATATGCCCTCAACAACTGATTTTGCATCAATCAATATCGTGAAGCGACGGAAAACGATCGACTGATCTCATAATATTTTCTTATAACATGAATGTACTCGCACAGAGCATAATTTTCAAATGAGTATCAGGATCGCAGAAATGTGAATGGGTAAACAGATCACGCTGTACTGTAAAGTATGCAACTAACATTTCCTACCACAGTGGCAATGACGGCTATCCCATGTCTATCCTACATTTGGCCTACTCGATACGATAGATTACATTACCGGCCGGACAGCCTTGAGAGGCAGAACAATCTATCTAACCTCTAGTCATAATAAAATAAGAAGATTTGACATTTTCACACAACATAAGGTACAAAAAACGAAAAAACTTTCAAAAATTGTTTATATTCTACATTTAAATCAAATTATATGATAATTTTTATTGAATCTTCTTTCATCTCTTGTACAAATGTGAAGATAGTTATTTCAGGATGATTAACGTGGAGATTTGGAGCGATGTCATCACAAGAAAACTCCAAGAGGCAATTAAAAAAGTCAATTCATTTTAGAACATTGGCCAAAGTTCTGTTCAGCTCAGATAGCAACATCGAGGAATCGCTGACGAATGAAAATAGTGAAATGCCTTCACCAGAGACTGAAGGTAATCTCACATTCACAACTTTTGAGTAGATAATATTCACATTTTCCCTTCAGATAAGCTACCTAGCATATGGTCATTCTTAAATATAGAGTTGACTCGAGATTACCAGTTGGAAAATGCCGAGGAACGCTTTTCAGCCAGACGAGAAATAATTTATTCATTCATGAGAATACCCAAAGAGGTTGAAAGATTCATGCGTTATGGTCTCATGCAATGTGCAGACTCCTTTCTCTATGTCTACACATTTCTACCTATGAGGGTGATATTGGCTTTGTGGGCCCTAGCAACTAGACCATTTTCAAAGTGTTTTGGGTAAGTTATTGAAAGCTTTTGGCTATTTGCATTGTGCACATTTCTTAAGTACCTAATATTTTTATTACAGCTTTGGTGACAAAAAAAATAAGCGTATATTAACCCCAGCTGAAATATGTGATTTACTGAAGGCTGTAATTATTTTAGTTTGTAGTTTTATAATGCTGTACATTGATACAAATATGCTGTACCACCTGATAAAGAGCCAATCAGTCATTAAGTTGTATATGTTTTATAATATGCTGGAAATAGGTGATAGATTGTTTTCTGCCTTGGGTCAAGATGCTATTGATGCTTTATTTTGGACAGCCACAGAACCTAGAGGAAGGAAAAGGGAACATCTAGGCACCCTACCACATCTGATATTTGCAATTGTGTATGTTGGTATCCTTTTTTTAACAATTCTCATGGTTTCTGTGTGGGCCATAATGAATTTTAATAATTTCTCCTTAACAGCAGGGTACAGTTCTCCATAGCATTCTTGTTCTCTTCCAAGCAACTACTATCAATGTTGCTATAAATTCAAGCAATAAGACTCTCATGACCATCATGATGTCAAATAATGTAAGTCTAGAATAATGCTGGATAATAATTTTTGTAACACCCCTTTTTATTTTATTATTCGATTATTGCATTTATAATTTTTTATTTATTCTGTATTCACATTCAACCATTTATCTATAATCTATACTATATGACTATATCATGAAAAAAAGAGTAATGTCGGTGATTTCATATAAATATCCCTTAAACTATTACAACACAGATTATATACTGTATCAATTCAACAATTATTTTTTAAGTGATTACACATTCCTTTATATATTCATCTTATTCATCCACCACTTGTTTATTTTATTAATTCATTGATTCATAATGGAAACATGGAGAGGAAAAACCGGCTAAGTCAGTAATGTGTGTGATTTTTGTAAAGGAGCGCTCATCAAAGGTTTTTCCATTCCAATATACCAAAAAGGTCTAAAAAAAAGTGATTAAGTCTGTCATCATTCATAACTGTTCAGGAATGCGGCCAATATCAGCCGAAAAATATGCTGACCTGTGCCTGAAAAAGTATTGTGGACCAATAGCACAAAACTATTTTGAAAATATTCCACACTATGAAGCTAAATCCAGATCTCCACTTACATCATTCATATCAAACATTTCCTCGAATATAGGTACTCATTATGATATTATTAAAAAAAGTCACATTATAATCAGCCTAGCAACGAAATTGGCCAGGTCTGATTATGTTATTGTGAAAAAAAGGCAAAGTAAGAGTCAACACGTAAAGTATTTTGACGAGTCAACTTGAATTTAATATAACCTTAAAAATGCCTCTATATCGAATGTAACAAGAAGTGACTGAGCCGATTGTTGCCGTTATGAATTTGATGATGAAACGACTATTCAAACACTCCACCATCACCCCAATACAAGTTTCAGACAATACTGCCATGCTAAAAGCATGAAACGCGTATATGAAATTTGAGAAATTCGCATCTAAAATAAGTCGTGTGACTCGCATGTGAAATAAAGATAGTTTCGCTAATAAAAACGTTTATTGAAGGAAAAAGTCGTATCTGCACTATTCTTGGTTGGAAAGGGAATTACCTCTGAGAGAAAACATGAAATAAAGGAAATTAGGTGATATGATATGAAATAAATTAATGTTTGACAAAAACTTGCTGAAACCAATGATGAGACTTTTTTATCCAGTGTTTTTTATGGTTTGAAAAAAGGCGAATCCGCAGTTTTTGTTCTATTTCAAATATATTATCCATGTCCCTATATAAAAAAAGTATTCTTCACAGTGAACGACTGCAAGATAAAATACCAAATCTTTAATTATCATAACATACTTCTTTTATGCTTAGCATGGCAGAATATGTTCCCTGTCTCTGTTCGCTACATCCCTCTGCGTCTGCCCAATGTATCCACTTGCGCCGCACTCCCAATTCTCTTCCAGTTCGTGGAGCTCAAGGGCAGCGTGTTCAAGAAATTCGACAAGAACAACCTGTTCCAAGTGTCCTGCAGCGACGTCAGAGAAAGGTTTCACCTGTCCATCCTCCTCTTCATCGTCATCCTGCAAACAATGCGCGAGTACAGCTGGAAGCCGGACAGATTTTGGATCCTGCTGCCTGACTGCTTGTTTGTGCTCGTGGCAGAGATGCTGGTCGACTGGATAAAGCACGCTTTTGTCACCAGGTAGCGTTGCCAACTCAATGGATTTTATACCAAAGCTGTTGGTTTGAGTTTTCGTTTTGCGACAAAATATGGCATCTAGTAGCTTATAATACCACTAGAGCTTCAATTATTACTGGAAAACATTCGTGTTGGAGAACAAAATTACTGTTTGTAATTGAAGCTAGAAGTATTATTCGGTAAGAAAATTTCACACCAAAATATTCAAGTCTGGTCCAGTTACCCTAATAGCACAATTATGTCCTATGGATGTCCTTCGGACATCCTGTTAGGACATTCGGGACGTCTATAGGACGTTCAAATTTGGTACCGCGGACGTCCATTGTACGTCTGTGGGACGCACAAATGTCCCACTTGGGAACTAACTAGGGACGTCCTTTCGGAATGTCCTTAGGACGTCATCGAAGGACCTACTTTCAAGAACCGAGAAATAAAAAAGCAGCTGTCAGTGACATCAGGCAGTCGCGGTCACCCATCCAAACCCTAGCCGCGCGTATTGTTGCTGGACTTCTGTGATTGTATCTTCTCCTGCGTTGTTTGGTGTCTGTTTTCAGCTTATTTATTATTGAGAATAATTAGATGAGATACTAATAATAATGATCTTAATAAAATTCTATAACTTGATCATATTAGGTTTCTGGCTGGCAATTTGGCATATTTTTCATTTCAACAATTGAAATATTTTTGTCCAATGATGGAGTACTTGAGAGGACAATGTAATTATTTTCTCTCTCGCTTCTTCGAAGTAGGGAACTTCCAATCAATCAAATGCATGCAGGAAGTGAGAAGTGAGACCAGCAGCTGAAAATACTGAAATCCGAACCACTTCTGAGCGTAATATGAATTCTGAAAGGATAAGTCTAATTCGTGCGTGGGGATGAGAATGGCGAGAACCACACCATATTTGATGGCGCATTTTTAAAATTCATCTTCCTTTCAATTGAGACGTTTCTCTACTACTTTCTAGAGAAAGATTGGAACCTATAGAGTTATAGTGATATTCTAAAATAAGTATATTTGAACAATGTCAGAATATTTTGATACGATTCTGCATCTATGTATCTACTCTCCAAGAATATTCTGGGATTTCTGGGAATATTTTGAAATAAGCATATATTTGAACAATGTCATAATGTGTGTCTGATGTGT